>CM041777.1:71136242-72336242 GCA_023374045.1 Limonium bicolor | reverse complement strand
ACTGATGTTTTGAAATGGGTTTGATAATTATTAATGACAGCTTGTAGAAGAAGGCTAAACTCTCCCTGTACACTAACCTCTCCAATTTATCTACTCCTTATTCTCGTAATCATAACAAATCCTAACTACTCTTTTTGTTATCTTTGCAAAACTTCAGCAGTCATGCTTCTTTTGTCACACACTGCCTCGCATCTCTAACCACTCTTTGCATGATTTCTCTCTAGTAATCTAGACTTTTTTCTTCCTTCTTGTCAATTTTAACTATGGGTTAGGCTGGTCGGCTTCTTGCATGTTAGCAATTTCCTGTGTGTTTATCTCTTTCTTTCTCCCTTCTCTATTAATCCTCTCGGGTTTTCCATACGTCAGGGTCTTGAGCTTTGCTCTTTGTTTTTATCAGGAGAGCTTTGCTCTTTGTGCTATGACGTGTGAGGCTAGTGTTGCAAGGGGCATCTTTATCGTGAGGGTTTTCGAAGTTCAAGGGTGCTCTACTCTTATGATCGTTGCTTACTACGAAAACTCCATTCACCAAATGAAATATGCCTTAGTTCCCTTACTATTATCCTACACCAATGTTGGAGTGTGTATAGAGGATTCATATTCTGTAAGGTCAGTCTCTACTATCTTGTGATTGAATTTCTAAAGATCCAAGACATGCATGGAGTACTTGTTCGAGAGCCATGGGTTGTCAACAACTCTATTATTGTTACTCAAGTCTTGGAATCAGGTAAAGCCATAGAGGAGCATGAATACAAATGGGTACCCTTTGAGGTTTGTATTTATGACATTCCACATGCCTACTGCAATGTTCAATTTGCAAAGAAGGTAGCAACGCAGCTGGGAAGGTTCACCGGTGTCATGGAGTATGTTGCCTCCTAGGGGTACAGATTATTACGTATTAGGTACTATTGAACATCCATCTTCTTGTCATAAGATCTCTTTCAATCTCTTCTGATGGTAATTTTTGATGTTCACGATTACCTATGATAATATTCTCTCAATCTATTCAAAATGCGGCCTCTTGCTCCATGTTTCATGAGATTGTTTGACTCCTTATATACTCAAAGATGGTGACAACCCTTATGGTATGTCGCTTTGTACGGATGTCTATTTGGCTAGAACAAGAACTAGGGAGGTTTGAGCGGAGATTGAGTTGTGGGCATATATGTCTAGGGTGGTTAACAATTTGCTTGGCCAGGGTACTTCCTTTGCTATGCAGGAGAATATTCGAGTGTCTACTCTCTCACGAGTCCTAGACCAGTGGTGGTGAAATGTGATTCCTCCTCTCTCATGGAGGCCATGCACATTGATTCATCATCATCATTTCACCATTTGTGGAAGCATCGTTTTCAAGACATAATTATGGAGGCATTGCATGAGGAGTTATGGGTTTTGTGACTACCTGAGACGGATCAAAAGGGAAAGAAAATCCTAGTTTGGGTCCATAAGCAGTGACAATTGCCTATGAAGACTCGCTTTCACTACAGCTCCGGTGGGTTCCTTTAACCAAGCCACTGCCTATGAGTCGCCGGCTCATTCTTCAACAGGCATGCGGTGAGAGTCTTTGGCTCCTCCTACCATGTGGGAGCTTACAGTTTCATGTTCTATTTCACTTCCCAATGGGGGTTCTTTTCACCCTTCCCTCATGATACTACTTCACTATCAGTCACCCAGGAGTATTTAGCCTTGGAAGAAGGTCCTTGCTGATTGGAATGATGTCTTCAAGTTTTGATCCTCTTGAGATGGTGGGTAAAAACAAGAGCCCAAAAGTTGTTTGGAAGACGTACGTCCCTGGGGAAGACTCGGGGTTGCCAAGGGAGATTAAGCTTTTGATCTTCAATTGCATGAGTATAGACTCAACCCATGGAAATAGATGTTCTTGGAACCTATGGTTCATATTGGTGTCCTGTATGGTAGTATGGCAATGTGATACTTGTTATGTCTATGTTTTCCAAGGTTTATTAGATGTTTGCTAGTCTATGTCGATGTGCTTATTCTGTTGTGGAAGAAAGGATCGAAGGGCATTATATTCCTTTTGAATTGCACTTCTTCCTTCTAGGATTCTCCTAACTTGAGTGAAGGAATATTGTTATAATCTATTGTAAAAGCGGAGTTATATTAGGCAAGGTGCCACATGCATGAGCGAATTTTTGGTTGAGGGAGTTTCATTGGGATCTTGTAACCATGATGGGTTGTGGCAATATTTGGTAGCCACCCTAAGGAGTTATGCGACCAATATCATTAGCAAAGATTGAGGTTGGAGTACGCGGTTGATAAGCATAATTACGGTAGTGATAATAAGAAGAAGTTTCTATGTCCATGTTAGTCATATATTTAACAGTGGGGTCTGGCCAGTATCTGGTTGACCATTAAATACGCTTTGAGAATAGAGAAGGAAGCTGTGAAGGACAATTAGTAGGTAAAAGTCCTTCAATTCCTCTAGTATTTGAACACGTTCATGACCTTCATTTTTGTCTGTGATAACTTTAGGTTGCAGATTGTTGCATTGACGAAAACATAGCTAGAAATCTGTTTTTGTTGCTTCCATGTTTCAATACCTGCAAGCATAAAACATTATAAAATGACGGAGAGAACTAGCCTCGAGAAATTATGCTAGATACCAACACTATAAACAAACATATTGTGACATGTGCCAAGCTATAATAAGGGAATCAATTAGAGCATGAGCTCTGTATAATATAATGTTACATCCTTTTTTCTATTCTTATTGATAGAATCCCATTGTAAGTGTAATGGCCTATTGTTTGAGCATAAAAGCTTCATGAAGGTTTCATAAACTTAAACAGCGCAATATCATTCATAACAACTTGGCTACTATATATAGACTCAATGCACCGTCATTTCTATTTTCCCGTAGTTGTAGATACAAACCGAGGAAAGATGCCCAATCGGTGCTAATACGGCCAGAACGGGCTTGACTGTGCAGCCTGTCACAATCAAGAGGAGCGACGAGAATAGGCTGATCTCTACCAAACAGCCGCAGTACACGATCTGGTTGGTGTCCCTCAACAATATTGAAATATATAAGAGGAACCACCAATGCGTAAGTTTCATTGTTTTGGTAGTGGGGAAGCTCCGCATATGTAACCATCTCCACTACAATAGGAATACAAAAATTAAGTATTTTAACTGGATACACGCTATTCTAAACAAACAGGATATACCTCGATTCTCTTAGGTTGGACTGGTCCAATACAACCCCATGTCTAACTGACTTACTTCTCTTGAAGTCATGAAGATCTCCACTCCAGCGAATCAACCCAGCTTCAGTTCCTTGATGTCCAAGAGATCACATCCGAGGTCGCCTCTTTGCTAAATACTGGTGATCAGTTCCTATTGACAATTTTTCCATCTATCTTTCATGCAATTAGTTTTCCGGCCGTAGTCCTCTTCATGCAGGACTTTGTATAGGAGCGAGGGTGAAACTAAGGTGAAAACGAAACAGGAAGTGTTATTTTCTACCGACAATCGGTCAAGCTAAGTTGCAGACTGGCCTTCATTTTATCTGTGGTACCCTCTAAGTACCCTCTTGGTATTGAGATGCTTCAAAATAAAGTAATTCGAAGAATTCATATTAGTTATTATTATTGTACAACACTTGTTAAATGAATAAATTAGATCACCTAATGATGGGTTGTGGCATTGGTGGCCCAGGTAGAGATGAGCCATCTCTCACTATTGATATAATGTATATGTAATTGGTGTCATTGAGTAATTAGATTGATTATTATTATTTAATCATTGATAAATCATATATAATACACGATTGATTTGCATTGTGCCTGGTTCATAGAAATTACCATCTCTCCGATTGATTCGGGTCCGCTCCTATATCCCATGATCGGAGGGCCCAGGTTACTCGAGTTCTTCAGAAAACCCAAACCAAGACCGCATACGATTTCGTGTTTTCTCAAGATCTACAGAACCAAATTCACTAATTTTAGTTTCATTGGATTCGAAATTCTATTTCGGTTCTAATGGTACCAATTTCGCTAACTAACTTGCACTGATGGTGGTTTTCGATTCTGGGGTGTTTCGAGTTAGGGTTTATGTGTACCCGATTCGCTTCTTATAAATTCCCTCTGTACGATGCATAATAAGTTGAATTGATAGTTGGGTAGGTCGACAATGCAAATCAATGACGAGTGACAACATTGGAGGAATTGAATGGAGACTTACCAGGGAAGCGCCGGTGAGGAAAAACGTAACCGGATTTCTGGAAAAAGTTCGAACCTTGGCGTGATCAAGTAGCTAACTTTGAGGATCTATGAAATAAGTTCTAGATCGAATTAGGCCATGTTTTTGGGCTTATTCAAAAGAGGAGATATAGCTCTAAGATTGATAGCATCATCTCAATATAACTTGCAGTACACAAATAGAAATCTAAACCAAAAGTTTCGAGTTTATACCTTGCGTTTTTCTATGATTTTATGTGATGACGATTCGGAAACTTTAGACGCTCCGCTCTCCCAAACGAGTACGAATCAGCCTTGGTCATTAACATGAAAGTTGTAGAGGGATTAAAGATCTACACAACAAGCTATAGAACGTGGATTTTCGTTCCCAGACGAAGAAGTTATGATCAGACGAAGTTTACCTGATTAACTGGTTTTCTGGAAAATCTGGGTTACGGTTTCGCAGGGAGGCAACTTTGGATCGATTTTACGGTCAATGTAGAAGGATTTAGGTTGTGTATGAGTAATGGTTAGAAAGAGGAATGATAGGAGAATCGAATGAAAAAGACGGCACACGAAATGGTGGAGTAGAGACTGAGATATAAGCGTCTGAAGGTCGCCCCATGGAATGCCTAAACTGAAGGAAAACTCAAACATTTCAGTGCCATTGGCTGGCTGACTGACACGTCAGCATATCCTAAATTTTTGCTCTAATTTCAATTTAGCATAACTTTAGCTAGGATGATCCGTTTTTAACGTTCTTTTTATCAATCTTCTTGGTTTTCCTTAACCTTTTTATTGATATAGTTTTCATAGACTGGTTTGACCATTCTAAAAAAGTCAACCCTAGTAAGGCTTTAGAAGCTTTGAGAACTAGAGAAGGAAGTCGAAGGTTCCTCTAGTATTTGTCTGTGTGGTAACTTTGGGTTGCAGATTCTTGCATTGACATAAACATTGCTGGTAATCTGTTTTTGTTGCTTATCTATCCATGTTTCAGTACTTGCATTGCAGGCATAAAACATTATAACTGACGGAGAGAACTAGCCTCGGATCGAGTAATAAAGATAGATACCAACAGTATAATCAGACACATTGTGTGTGCCCAGTTACAGTAAGGGAATTAACTAGAGCATGAGCTCTGTAAAAATAGTAAGAACAAGTTTATCCATTTGGATTCATTACACAAACTTAGGATTCATATAGATCCATCAAACAGAGGAGCTGGACATGGGTATAACCATAAATATGAATTTAGATAAGTCATTACATCTTAAAAACGATAATAACATACCATTCAGTATGCGCAAAAATTGTCGCATTTGAGTTTATGAGATCAATTGCAGTTGGCATAATAGATTGAGTGCTTGGTTGCACGGTTCATCAGGGAATCAATGTCACCCTTAATGCCTGACCAGAGTCTTAATTTTAAACCGCTCTATCTTTAATGTGATGTAACCCTTAATGCCTGACCCACTTACCACTCCCCGACACTGACGGCCATTGTTTTGTCCCGTAGCAAGGAACTCCTTAACCTCATTTAACCATTCTGAAAGACAATTATTCTTCCTCTTCAGCTTCATAATCAACTTTTCAAAGAGCTCCCTTTCTGTCGCATGGAGTTCCTCCATGATCTCTCTTGCTAAACTGTCTAATCTACTCAATAATCCTTCTTTTGGGTCTTCACCAGCATCATTAAGCTGCGACGCCGAGTTATTGATGTCGTGCTGTAGTGGATAGCGATGCTGAGCCTGATAATGAACATGATTAGCGCTGTACTGATCTGCTGGCGTAGGCTGTTCTTGAGACATCGGAATGTAGGTTTGTTGATAATTTTCTTGCTGTTCGTAATAATCAACAACCCAAAAAGTAATTAACTGGCTTTTAATTGTACGTTGGGAGAGGATTCTTTCGTTGGACTGGACTCCGGAGGGGAGTGTGTAGTGGTGTACTGAAGAACGAAGATAAAGCTCGGAGGTCATGAATGTATGCCAAATGTGGACCTACCTGATCAATATGGCGGACCAGGTAATTAACCTGTTGAGTGGCAACTTTTTCTTCCTTTTGTCATCGTGTTGACAAAGTCGAGACTGCCTATACTCTACTCCAGTCCAGTGTTACTGGTTGCATAAAACACTTGGCCAATAGCGAGCCTATATATATATATATATATATATATATATAAAAGTAATTATTAAAGTTATTCTGTTGAATGATTACAAACAAGTATCTGTCGGAGATTAAATGAAGCAAATGACTTGAATTACCTACTAAACTCGTACTTTTCTTAAGTTATTCCTTTCGTTGTTGATAATTGTACCAAACAAATATAGATGATATCCTATACTAGTAAAACTCCCATAATAGTTCGGGACCAAATAATAACCATTAATTAGGTTATAAACTATAACAATGGAGGGTCCAAATTACAGTTGATATTAATTTTAGTAGATAAAAACAAAATACTACAGGGATTTTGAGGTTTATTAGCAGTTTCTCCCTCTCTCATGTTCATTCTCCGTCGCGGTACCAATCTACTCCCTTTCCATGCTCTTCTGTCTCCATCATCTTACGGAACCGTAATTGACGAATAAGCAATGTCCTCGTCATCAGTGAACAAGCCTCTGTGCGCCTTTGCATTGATGAATCGATGAAACCGTTGGATCTCCCGCACCAAATTGAAGACAAGACAGAAAATAATTCATCCACAACTCAAGTGAGCAATGTCTTTCAATTTGATGGTGCTTGTTAAGAGCTTTCTGTCATCTGCTTATGAAGATGAGATGTGTTCAATCCACTTATCCTGCACCATTCGAATGTACGTAGATGTAAAAATCTTCATTATGCATTCAGTTGGTATTTTTCTATGCTTATGCTTGGTTCTTGTTTATGCATATGGTTGGTATCTCTCTATACATGTGGCTGGTACTTCTTTTAGCATGTGGCTGGTACTTTAGTATGCTTTGGGCTGGTAGTTTTTTATGCTTGTGGCTGGTTCGCATTTATGCATATGGCTTGTAAATCATTGTACATGTATGAACAAAGTACCTATTGACAGTCAATATAATACTAGAACAACATCAATAAAACCTTCCGAGTTTTGTCTTTATATGTTGATGTAGATGATATATTGTAGTGCAAACGGTTGGAACTTCATTATGCATTCATTGTTCTTATTTTATGTATATAGTTGGTATCTTTTTGTACATGTGGCTGGTACTTGTTTTCAAAAGGCTGGTACTTGTTTTTAAAGTTGCTGGTTCTTTCCATGTCTATGGCTGGTACTTGTTTTCTAAAAGGCTGGTAGTTTCTCTACCTATGGCTGGTATTTTTTCTTTCTGTCAGTACTTATTTTTCAAAAACGTTGACAGTTTCACTGTCTATGAGTGGTACTTGCTTTCCAGAAGGCTGGTACTAGTTTTTGAAAGGTTAGTGTTTTCTCATCCCATGCCTGGTATTTGTTTTCCAAAAGGCGTGTACTTGTTTTCCAAATTTTTGGTACTTTCTCTGCCTATGGCTCGTACATTTTCTGCCTACTGCTAGTATTTGTTTTTCAAAAGGCGGTTACTTGTTTTACAAAATGCTGGGACTTTCTCTGTCTATGAGTGGAACTTATTTTCCAAAAGGCGTGTACTTGTGTACACGTATGATGACAGGATACCACATGTGACTGTAATAAATATCATGCTAACGCTAACAACATACCAATGAATAATGAACTTGCTAACGTAACAACATACCACTGATGGGAATAAATGAAAAGACCCACACATAATAATTTTAACACTATCTGCTAATTACCTTAAAAAATGAACTAACAACCTAAATGTAATACCGCTTACCCCAGATCTAGATTCCTAATTGTTTCTAATGTAATACCTTTATTTACATTCAACATGAATCTCCCAAAACAAGATACACACATGTATGGCAAAAACATACCGAATGTGACTATAATAAATACCATGCTAACGTGAATTAAATACCAATGAATAATGAAAATAGTACCACACAAAGAAAGTTTAACACTGAAGAGGTATTACATTGAGCACTGGTACCATAAATAATAACTGTACGTAGACGATACCGCCAAAACAATCTCGTAACATAATGACTGAAAATTAATCCAGATTAAGAAAACAATGATTAATGAGAAAAGGATGAAGACATGTTATGTGTTTTGTGTAGTGGGATAAATTTCAAAATTCTAATAGCTAAAATCCTCACAAAATCAAGAACAACAAACTACCTCCATAACAAAGTTTTAATAGAAAAAACAAGATGATAAATAAAACTACCCGTAAGCTAGGTTGAGGCGTTGTTGTACGCTGGTTACAAAAACAATAATAAATTCCCACCAAATTAGCTTCAACAAACTCTCACTAAATCAATTTTTATTTTTAAAAACAAAACTAGATAAAATTTGGACCCTCCATATATATTGCTTCTAATCTAATGACTGTTAGTTAGTCCATAATGGTTCAGGGAACTCCTAAAACCCAGGACCGAATCCACTTCCGATCACACATATATATAGTCTATTTACTAACAGTAATAGGGCGAAGCCCATGAAAATTTCAAACTCAACAATCAATTCCTTTATTAGACACGGTGCTCACTCTTTTCTAGACTAGTGACATTTAATGCAAAGGAACTGACTTTGCCAAACGTGGTTCTAAAATTGGCAAAGGAAATGTGTTTGTCATGAAACCTACACGTTAATATATATAGATTTATAGCAATCTAAAAGGCAAGTGCACCTTAGTCGGAGTAGTACAACAAGTGTCGTATCCATAGGGAAATTGTTCAATTATCCTAGTATCGGTAATTAATAAAAACAGTAAAAGGGGGTTTAGCCGGAGGCAAGCTTGATTGTTGTTGGATTTGTACAGAAATAATAAAAAACAGCAAATTAAGGTGAATTAATTGATGTGAATGGAAAAAGGTATCCTAGGATAGCGGGGGAATTGCCTAAATTAATAAACAAATTAATAACCTTGTCTCAATTATTTTGTCTATTAGAGTTAATAGGTGTCAGTTACAAACTCTTAATAATAGCCTCAGTATTTTCCTGCTCAATCCGGAGTGTAAATACCAAGGTTTATTGTTTGTGGTACTTTGACTATCTCAAAATCATATGTTGATAGTTACCATAAAATGCAGTGTTTGTCACGTAACGTAAAGCATTTAACAATATTTGCTGAAAGGAATTAAAACAAGTTTAATAAGTTAGACAGGTGATAAATATTTATTTAAGTAATATTAGGATCAAACCCCATCCTAGGATACAAATAAAAATTACTCAGACATTAACGAAAATAAAAAGATAGCACAGATAGATTTAGCCATTGTTTCAGAGAAGAACGGGTCTGCACTCGCTCTCAATTCTGCTGCCTCTCTTCTATTTCTTTTGTTTTGCTGAGTACGTGAGTATGGAGTGTTGTGGTGTTACGGGAGAAAATGAATGGAAGAGAATGGAGGAGTGTGGTGCTGTTGTGTGATTTCTTCAGTCTCTCCCCGTACAGGCACACATTATCCTTGAAGGTGCTAGGTATATATAGAGAAGCAGGGGATGAGGTTGATGATAGAGCTGGAGAGGAGACAGAACTGAGGTTGATTGGAGACAGACGCGTGAGGGATTTAAGGCAGGCGCCTGATATGGTTGACTGGAGTAGATGGATATGTCTGTAGGTGCTAAAAGGAAGAAGCAATTTGGGGAAGACAGTAGGCGTAGTTGCAGCTCTATTAGTTGTCCGGTCTTTTTTTCCACGGACAGTTCTATTTCATGTCCGTCCATATTTCCACGGACACATTGTGTCCTTACTTCTGTCCGCCCTTTGTCCGTCCATAATTCCATGGACTCATTTATGTCCTTGTTGCGTCCGCCCCTTGTTCTGGCTTAATTTTCCACGGACTGGGCTTCAAATGGGCGCGTCCGGACCACCGTCCGGGTCACCTGGTTCGGACACCTCTATTGTGTCCGCCCTTTTCTCTGCGGACGCGCCGCGGACAGATTCTTGTCCATCCTTATTTGAGCGGACACACACGGACGTCTTTTTGCACTGTCCGGACCACTGTCCGGACCAGCCTGGTTCGGACAGGTATAAGTTTCGGATAGTGGTTCGTACGAAATTGTTTTGCTCCTAAAATATTCGTTCCAGCTCCGATTTAAGATCCGTTTGTGCCCACGCGTTCGTCTCTTCATCTACTTTGCTCCTAGCTTGGTTTTTCCTCATGTTTTAACCAATAAATTTGTGAGATAACCAATAAAACATAAACTAGAGGAAAAACATACGATAAGTGAGAAATGAGCAAGAAAAGTGCTAATATTATATATGAAATACACCCATAAAACATGCTCATTTAGATACTTATCAAAATGCATTTGACAAACGTGATTCCTTTGCAAAATGGAACCGCGATTAACAAAGTCAGTTCCTTTGCGTTAAATGTGAATTGATCCTACTACTTCTGGTCATGGGGTTTCTGCACTTGAAAAATAATGCTCTAGTCATTAAGAGCCGAGATACTTTTGGTCTAACGCGAAGAATGAAAATGATTAATACAGGGAACCCTAAAAACACGAGTACAATTAACATTAACATTACAACTTTTTTTGTGCTTGCTAAAGGCACGATCTGTCCATGCAGGAGCTTTTAAAATACATTAAACTATTAGTTTAACTTTGAAAAATTAAGAAAACGTATGTCAAACTAATAGTTACTACCCCTAAACGGACATGACTTTTTGAGTGCCGTGACTGCTTACAAGTTGAGCAATATCTAGGCTCCATGTCTTGTGTTTCATCCATCTCTGTAAGAAATTTGAGAGTGAGATACCCGTCCTCTGATCTTTCTTTCCAGCATTAGGTTTGGTAGTAGGACGGGACCGTTTTATTCTAGCCAATTGCTCTTGTTTCCAAGAGTATTAAAATGAACTTCGCCACACGCTTTAACCATGGTATCCAACTTATAGATGTCATCAACATAGTCTGCCAATGAGTTCCTGAGTTCGCACACGTGGCTATGACATGAGAACAAGGGTACTTGAACGTTTGCGACTCTCCGCATTCACAAGTTTTGTCAATCATTGACGCACTAAACTTCTCACGAGGACGTCTTGCAGTACTATCACCTTGGTCATCAACTTGAAAAAAGGAGTAACCGGGTCGCAGAGTATCAAACAGAGTATCAAACTATGCCTTCTTGTGTACTGGTCGTTTACATTCATTGTGTTGACCAAATGCTCTGTAAACATAACATTTAAATTTCTCTACGTAGTATACGTCTAACTACTTTGCACAAAATAACCCATTAATTTATACAGTGTGGCCTTTACTATTAATTTCATAGGTAGCAAGCGAGCACCCTTCATCACTCATTAAAGCACTCCACCAAATTAGATGTCATATGGCCCCACCGTCTACCATCATCGACGCTCTGCACCACTTTTCTAGTGGTAGTTGCTCAAGGAACGTTGCAATCTCTGGCTTCATTGTCTTAAATTTAGTATCCTAGGTTCCACTTTATCCCTTGAAAACATGTATGCTGCATTTCCGATATGTGATATAAGTGTACCGTTGTAAGCATCGACAAGGAAGGAAAACTACTTGATTGTAAAAAAAAATAAGAAGGTTCTAAAATAACAACCAGTGTTTGTCAAATAATCCTTCAACTCCTTCTTTTTTGAATCTTGCATTACAGTTTGATGCAATGTGTTGAATACAGCAGTAGTAGTAGCCAAGTGGTGGTCGCCAATATACCCCCTCCTGTATTGTCCTGATGATTGCCTGACAACCATCAGATAGGATAGAAACACCTCTTCGTAAGCCAATGTAACGCCCCGGTTTACCACCACTGCACTTAAGCCAATGTTATTTTTTGAATTGAGACATGCAATAACTGAAATTGAGAGTTCATAATAACATAACACCAGTTTATATTACACAAGAGTCAGCGTTTTACAAAAGTTTCCTTTCTTCTACCATCGGGGGTTACCGCCACACTTACTAAGTACTAGCAAGTGTAAGGCTAAATACCACCACCACCCCTACGTCAGCTTATCTTACTTCGCTACTCTATTATCAAAAGAGTGACTCAACCAACTCGTCACTTACACCTTAGTACCAAATAACCCCTTCCCTGCCAACTGCAAAGTTAGCTCCTACTCCTATTTTACACCAAAATATAAAGGAGTATCAAAAGATCATTGCATATCTAACACCTAACGAGGGACCTCATCCATGTACTCGTAAATAGTAGTAACATCATCAGTGACGGTATGCTTGGTGCCGTTCTTGGGGTGCCTGAATCCCTGTATCTTTTTATTCCACTCCTCGAACACTAACTCGGTGACCCCAGGCCGAATGTATCTACAATAGGTGACAAACATGAATATGTAGAAAGTGTCGGTGGTTTCATCCTTAGTACAAAAGAGATGCCCATCCCAGTTACCCTGTACCCATGGAATTCATATACATACAAGAGATTGCAAACAAATAAAATAAGTAATAACTGAGTAACACTACCACACCCCGTAAAATTCATTTTCTTTTAAAAACCATTGCTTGCGTGTAATAATAAAAGCATAGTGCATAGTAGTTCAGAAAAGATCACACACCATTTACCTGTACGAAGAACACCACCAAGTGATAAATAATATCATACTCAAGAAATTTCCAAATGAAATCCACCACCACCACCACCACCACCCACTCTATGCCCTTAAGTGTGCACACCCCCTATTGAAAACTTCCGCCAAATAGGAGTAGATCATAGTGGCAGCTCCAATTCATTTGTAGGACCTTATAATGTAGCCTGAATTTCAGCTTGACCTTTAAAAGGCTCTCACAAGAGGCATAGCCTTATGGTAACCATATTATCAATATCACTCTATACTTACCACCACCACCATAAGAGATCAACCTTAGGAACACTTGCTGAACCATAAGTAAAATAACATAAACATGCTTAAACACAAGTATGACAAGTTAACAATTCCCATTTCATGTTCAACACACTTGTTATATCACCTTGATAACATAATAATAGGACCACTTAAGTCTCACAAAATCAGAGAATTGATCAATTTCCAAAAGCCACTTTAAAAGCTTTAAAAAAACTTATTTTGACCAAATCACCCCTTACCAACTTAAGTTCCTTCCTATAAGAGTTTCGGCTTAAATTTCCAGCCACTTTCCTAACTTCATAACATAAGTTTCTCCTCAAATTTTCAACATAAAAATAGTTCAGGAACTCATCCAGCCATTTCATAAAGCTTAAAACACATTTCTTACTTTTAGCTTCCTTATAATGTCTAACCGACTTAAATAACTCCTTTCACCTTGATTTTTCATCCACAGTCTTATGTTCACTACCCAAGACAACCCTCAAATTTTAGCTCAAAAAAATGTCAGAAATCTACCTAACAAGATTCCAAGGCTTTAAGCTCGTTTTTCCTCATTTTCAGAGTTCTTTAGAGTTTACCTACTTCCCAAGATCATTTCAACTTGATTTTCTAAGCATAACACGATTTATTTGTCCTAGGTCTACTGTTAAAATTTAAATAAAATAGGAGAAGGGATTGGTGGGTAACACGTAGAGAGATTTTAGGAAGAAAACAAGCTTTAAGGGAAGGGTTGATGTGCATAGATGTTACCTGTCCTCTCCTAGCCATTTTGATGTTCTTATACCTTGATTAGATGATGATTGGAACCAAAATATCCTCCTACAAAATTGCCCTACCTTGGAGTATAGCTTCCTCTTCTTGAACTTGCCTTCTCCTTGATTACTACCTTAGATTTGTGTCTTCAATGGAGTGGTGTTGTTGCCTAGGCTTCTATGGTGTTTCTTAGCTTGAGAATGACAAGATAAGTTAAGAATAATGGTCACACCTTTGCTCTCCCCCCTTGGCCGATTTTGCTCCCCTATTTATACTAGTTTCAATCCTTATCACTTAAGGATATAATGATTATAATGATAAGGTTCTAGGTTGTTCTTAAGCCTTGATTAATGAAAAGTGTCCATAGATAAATCCCTTCCCTTAACCAAACCCCTAACATTTAATTAGAAGAGACAAGAATAGTAAGGAGGTGTGAATAGTAAGGAGGTTAAGGAGATCTTTTCTTCTTTTTTTTGATATTTTCGGCCACCTCTATGGGCCTTGTTTGGCTTGATCTTTCATGGGTATTAAGGCTAGATTTGTAGGTAAGTTAATACTAGTATGGGTTATCAAGTTTCAGGAATTTTCTCGGGTTATTCTCTATGCTCTTCCGAAACCTCATTTGCCTAGAACCACTAAATACTGAAAACGTAACTACAGTGTCTTATATTAAAGAAAGAAAGGTATGATTGTTTCTTACCTCAAAACACTCTCAAAAGTTTCTAACATACTCCCCAATGTTAATAACCACTCTCAGTTCCTGAGGAATTTAGTAATTTTCGGGAATTTCAGGAATCTCGAGAAACTTGGGTTTACCGGGTGATTTTCGGGAATTAGGCTATCTAACGTTCTCCATGCACTACCTACTACTAATAGAACCTTCTCCACCCTTAGAAATTAGGGTTTCCTAAGGTTTACTGTAACACCCCCGAACACTGGCCTAGAAGTTAGGGGTATTACACGCCGCGTATTATTACCTAATAACGCAAGGCTCTAACGAACGCACACATTTAATCAAAACAAGGCCTAAAACAAAATACTTGTATAATAAGTATCAACAAAGTGTCACAGATTCCAAAACGTTAATACAATCCTCAAACGTAATCAAAAGCGGAAGCTAACAACAGAGGCCCAAAGGCTACAAATCAAAATACAAAAGTCTCAAAAGAATCGAAATAACATAGCAAACTAAACTCCAAAAGCTGAGCAAAGTGATCCTCGCTGATCAATCTACAATGTTAGATAAAGTAGGGGAATGAGCAAACAACTATGCCCAGTAGATGACCAACTTCATCAACCGGCATGCTCAAAACATTTATAGAATGTTATCAAATCAGGAGTAGACAGAAGAAAATCATATTCCATGACAGAAATCAGAAGCAGAAGTCCAAGCACAAAAGGACTAATAAGAGTTCAGAACAACGGAAGCAGAAATAGAAGGGGACCCTAGTTGATCATGACATACAGACAGAACGAGCAACAACTCGTGAACAGAACGAGGAAACCTCACTCGTAAACAGAACAGGTGGAGCACCTGTGAACAGAACGGGGAACATCACCCGTGAAACAGAAGGATATCCTACATAGCGCGCTACGAGACAGCTAAACCAGCCTTCCAAAGGTTCAGATACAGAGATAACTAGGTCCCAAAATAGAAGCTCAAAACAATTAAGCATATGTGCACCAATGGCACCAGAAAGCACATAGATAGCTTGGAAATCAGAAGCGGAATCCAACCCCGTAAACGGAAGTCAAAACGGAGCTCAAACGAGCAAGTTATGGTCAAAACAGCACTATGTCCGAACTTGTGTCCGGACATCAATGTTCGGACACAGGTCGAGACTTTAGAAATCAAAACAGACGGGTGTCCGAACATCAAAGCTCGGATGGATGTTCGGACGCTTTCGGAAACCAAATACGCGTAATGTCCGAACATGTGTCCGAATGTCAAAGTACGGACACAAGTTGAAGCAAAATCAGAGAATGCGGAAGGGTGTGTCCGAACTTCTGTCCGGACTTACAAGTTCGGACACCATTCGAGACTTGTAAGTCGGACTCGTCCTCATACCCCATCCAAACATCGAAGCTCGGACGAAAGTTCGAACACGGCAAAAACTTCAGAAGATCAAAGCGCAACAGGGCATGTCCGAACGTCAAAGCTCGGACAAACGTTTGGACATACCAAAAAGTGCAGTTTCCAGAAACGAATGTCACACCAAAACAGAGGTTTAAACACAACCCAAACAAAAGCAATTTGCAGAAAACATCCTTGGGGGTTCGTAGGTATTAAAACGACATTAAACAGACAGTTCACAACCACAATACAAAGGTAGAACGCAATCAGAATTCCAAACTGGAACGAAACTCCCCAAGGCTGAACACACTAATTGAATCCATCAGCCACCTACCTCAATAATTGACAGACGATATCCCAGTCCGAACAGCAGAGTGCAGCCAACAGTGATACCGAAACACACACCGAACACACAGTCCCAAACAGCCACTGAATTCCAAGACAACGCAGAGGAAACCCTCAATCAGAACTAAACAATTCTACCAAATCTGAAACTGTAACGCAAACGAACCCACAGCAGAAGAATCGATGAGGGGACGGAACACAACCGTCTCCTAGTCAGATTGCAGAGAAAATCAGAACGAGGAGAACTCCAGAACCGAAGAATAAACGAAAAGAGTAATATGTCAACCCTGAAGTGGGGTTCCACCACACGGAGTAACCAAATGGCTAAGCGGAGGGTACATACTGCCAGCGGAGACAATAGATGGAACTCTCTCCGACCAAACCCTCTTCCGACTCCAATAAACGGACCCTTACGGGCAAAGAGCCGACAGTCGCCTCCGGAGAAGAGCAAGACCCTCTCCGAGAAGACTGAGAGTAATAAAAGTAGTAATGAATAAAAGGGGGGTAAAGTTGTACGAAAACCTTGTATATTTGGGAATATTCTAGAGTAATGTAGGCCCACGGAAACGGTTATACACTGTAGGGGGGCCTATAAATAAGGGTCATAAGTCATGTAATGGATCACGCTTTTGATCAATACAACAATTGGAGCTCTCTTTGCAATCCTGGCTGAGTAAGAGTACCATACACTTTCATTTGGCGCCGTCTGTGGGAAACGAACGTCGAAAGACAACCACGATCCGATCCACAAGAGTCACGTTTCTTGTTCGACCATGGCACCACGATCAAGCAAGGGGAAGGGGAAGATGGCCGTGACTGAAGAAAGCTCGTTCTCAAAGGAAGACCTCACCGATCTGATGAGGAGTTTTGCGCAAGAGGTTAATGAAAAAATGGCTGAGAACAATGAGCGATTCCAACAGGAGTGGCGGATAGAGATCTGGAGCACCAGAAGAAGATCAGCGAGATGGCAAGTGTGATTGAGAATTTGAAAGTAAAAAGCGGATCAAAGAGTGAAGAAAGCCGGAAAGAGAAGTCACCACCGAAAGATATGGAGGAGGACCTCGTCGACATGTCGCTGTATCCCTTCACCGAAAATATTCGGAAGGCGAAGCTTCCACCATTCTTTGTCGCTCCAGCAGTAGAGAAGTACGACGGAACCGGAGATCCCGCTCAACATATCAAGAAGTTCATCTTTGCGATGAACACTCAGGGGATCAGTTCCCAGGCACTCTGCAATCTGTTTCCGGGAACACTTACCAAAAGAGCTCTAAATTGGATCTCTTCTCGGAAACCTCAATCCATCTCAAGTTTCAAACAACTTACAGAGGAATTCCAACTTTACTTCGCAGCAAGTAAAAAGATCCAGAAGGATACGATCGAACTGATGGACGTGAGGCAGAGAAGGGAGAGAGACGGTGAAAGAATACAGCGAACGCTTCCATAAGCAAGTGGCTGAAATAGACGATGTGGATGAAAAAATACTGGTGAAGGCTTTTGGGAATGGATTGGCAAATCCAAGGCTGGCAGGGAAAATTGCTACCAAAGCACCGCAAACTCACGGAGAGTTAGCGGAAATGCTGCACGATTTCTTGAAGTCGGAGATTCCAGAAAATAAGGCGAGAGACTTGGCCAATAGCTTCAGGCCGCTTAATGAGAGAAAAGAAGGGAGGAGGACGTCGTCTGTTGGTGCGAGTTATGGGGAGACATCCGCCCCGAAACCTTGGGGAGCGAGGTACAAGCCCTACGGGAAAGATCTGGTCACACCTTCCTATTCTGGGGGAAAGACGACGTACGGAGCAAAAGTTATTTCTATCGCTCCAGGAAGGTACGCAGCCGCAGTAAGGGAAGGCTATCTTCCGCCTCCGAAGAAGCCTGCCTCAGGTGAAAGCACATTGGCGTTTTGTGAATTCCACGGACATTACAGCCACAGAACGACCAATTGTGTAACATTATCGAAAGAACTGAACAAAATCGATGAGCAAAAGAAGAAACAAGAAAAGCAGAGACAGGAGGTCTCCAAACAGCAAAAGAATAAACAGCGACTACCAAAACCGATCTCGACACGGGCATAACGGGGGAGGCATGAGGAATGAGGATCACCCCGAGCTAGACCATAGCAAATCTTTCGATTTCGGAGTCATAACTGGTTTATTCTCAGAAAAGGGGCCGCTCACGGCAAAAGAAAAGAAAAGACACGTACACGAAGTCCATGAGAAGCTTCCGGAGAAGAAAGTTCAAAAAGGGAACCCTTACCACCTATCTACTTCACGGAAGAAGACGAGGAGGGAGTCTACTACCCCCACAATGATCCCCTCGTCATTTGAGCTCAAATCAATGATAGGATGGTGGGAAACATCCTTGTCGACAGCGGAGCAGGAGCAAACGTGATCTCCTTAGCGGCGTTCCGGAAACTGGAAATCCCGGATGAAAAGGTCAAGCCGTTTACTGCTACTTTCGGAGGATTCATTGGAGGAATCACGGCTCAGGCCAGCGGTAGCGTCGATGTCACAATGACGTTAGGCCAAAAGGATGATCGAAGAACAGAAAGGATAACCTTATATATCATGCGAGATCTGTCTGGATACGATGTCTATTTGGGGTGACCCGGGATCAATGCTTTCGGAGCTGTCTGTAGCACCTATTATCTCAAGCTCAAATACTTGACAAGGGGCGGAAAGCTGGTGTTCATCCCCGGGAGCCAGAATACAGCAAGGGTATGTGAAGTTCGGATCACCGAGGATTTTCCGGAGGAAGATATAGTCAAAGAGGTTGGCTCCAGTCGAGAGTACGAAGAAGGAGTGGCCAGAGCACGGATGCCTGGAGAAACCTCCGAGAAAGCAGGTGGTACCGTGGAACGGCCAAAAGAGGTACCCCTGAACTCCGATCCTTCTAAATTTTTCAAAATTGGAAATGCTTTTCACCATGATGAGCAGATTCGCTTAATGAGATTTTTGGAAAAAAAGAAGAAGAAAGACATTCGCCTGGAGCCCAAAGGACATGCCCGGAGTGGACGCCAGCGTTATCCAGCATAACTTGAACGTCGATCTGAAGTTTCCCGCCATCCGACAGAGGAAGAGGATTATAGGAAGAGAAAGGGACGAGGCTGCGCGGACAGAGGTCGAAAGGTTGCTGGAGGCCGGCTTTATTAGAAAAGTCTTTTATCCAAAATGGCTATCAAATGTAGTTTTGGTTAAAAAAGCAAACGGAAAATGAAGGATGTGCGTGGATTTCATGGATTTGAATAAAGCTTGTCCGAAAGATTTTTATCCTTTACCCTCCATAGACAAGCTTGTAGCGGCAGCGCAGAGTAGCGTGATGAGTTTTTTGGATGCGTTTTCTGGGTATAACCAAATAATGATGAACAAAAATGACCAAGAGAAAACATCTTTTGTCACCTCAACTGGTATTTTTTGTTACAAGGTCATGCCGTTTGGATTAAAAAAGCGGGAGCGGGAGCGACCTTCCAGTGAATGATTGACGAGGTATTCCGGGATCCGTTGTCTCGAAATGTGGAGGCATATGTGGATGATATAGTAGTAAGAAGTGATTCTAAAGCCCAGCACATGAAAGACCTTGAGGAAACCTTCAATACCCTGGATAAATACAAAATCAAATTAAATCCTGAAAAATGCATCTTCGGAGTCACCCGAGGAAAGTTTTTGGGATTTATAGTCGGACAGAGGGGTATTGAGGTTGATCCGGAGAAAACCCAAGCAGTCCTCAACCTTCCGCAGCCAAGAAACATAAAGACGTACAAGCCCTAAATGGAAGGCTCACTGCCTTAAGTAGATTTTGCTCCAAACTCCAGGAAAAGTCTATTCCATTTTTTAATATCCTCCGGAAAAATAAAAAATTCCAGTGGGATATGGATTGTATGGATGCCTTCGAGCAAATTAAGAAAATGCTTCAAGAGCTTCCAAAGCTTGGCGTTCCGACACCAGGCCAGGATCTATTTTTATATCTATCGGTCTCAGAATGGGCGGTGGCAGCGGTATTAATCATGGAAGAGGAAAGGAAAGAAATCCCAGTCTATTTACCGGAAAGATCTTAACCGCTGCGGAGACAAGATATTCCAATATCGAGAAGGTTTTGTTCGCCCTTGTGATTGCATCCAGGAAACTGAAACCGAATTTCCAGTCGCACCGAATCACCGTCCGAACTAACTGGCCCTTAAAACAAATCACCAATAACCCAAACGCCTCTGGAAGGATGATTACTTGGACAGTGGAGCTGACTCAATTTGAAATCCATTATATTCCTCGGACAGCAATAAGAGCCCAAGCCCTGGTTGATTTTATCACCGAGGCAAGTTTCTTCCGTCAAGAAGAGCGGGAAGTACCGTATAAGATGTGGGTGGATGGAGCTAGGTGCAAAACTGGTGCGGGGGTTGGAGTCGTGATCCAGACTCCTGATGGAAGGAAAATGAATCATGCAATAAGGTTGGAATTCGAAATAACGAACAATGAAGCAGAATACGAGGCATTAGTACACGGACTGGAAATAGCCTGTGCTCTGGGAGTGACGGAGCTGGAAGTACAATCCGATTCCCTGCTTGTAGCAAGGCAGAGTGAGAATATCTTTGAAACAAAGGAGGAAAAATTGAAACTTTACTTAATAAAGGTACAGGATCTAAGGGCAAGATTTTCGAAGTGCAATCTCCGACACGTATCCAGAGACCAAAACTCGGAGGCCGATGTACTGGCTAAATTGGCAAGTATAGCGGAAGGAATACCGGAAGAAGTTCAGCTACAACTAAAGAAGCTCCCGAGTATAGAAGAGACGGAGACAATGGCAGTAGAAATAACCGATTTAAGTGAGTCATGGATGACTCCCATTGTCCGGTACATCCAGCAGGGGACACTGCCAGAGGAAGAGAAAGAGGCCAAAACAATAAAAATAAGGGCGGCATCGTTCTTTTTTGAAAATGGCCAGCTGTACAAGCGATCTTTTGGCAGGCCATCGTTGAAATGTTTGACAGAAGGTCAGGGACTAGAACTTGTCGGCGCAGTCCACGATGGGGTGTGTGGCAACCACCAAGGAGGAAGGGCGGTAATGCATAAAATATTAAGGATGGGCTACTTCTGGCCGGCAATCCAGAAGATGTGCGGAGACTATGTCAAAAAATGCGTGCAATGCCAGTTACATGGTCCAAAGGTTGGAAACCCACCGGCGGAGATGAAATCTATTACCTCTCCGATCCCCTTTGCGAAATGGGGATTAGATATTGTCGGACCATTTCCAGAGGCTTCCCCGGAAGGTATAAGTACTTATATGTGGCAGTAGATTACTTCACCAAGTGGGTAGAAGCTCTTCCGGTGGTAAACATAACTGCACGAAAGACAGAGGAGTTTGTTGGGAAGAACGTCGTATGTCGGTTTGGTATACCGAGGGTAATTATAACGGACAACGGTGCGCAGTTCAATTGCAAGAGCTTTAGGGATTTTTGAGAAGAATGGAAGATTGACCTGAGATTTGCCTCTGTAGCTCATCCGCAAGCGAATGGCCAGGTAGAGAATACAAATGGACAAATTGTAAAAGCTCTGAGAAGAAAGTTGGAAGGAAAAAGAGGAAGGTGGGCGGAGGTTCTACCGCAGGTTCTATGGGCTAATAGGACGATTATCAGGGGACCAACTGGAGAAACCCCTTACAGACTGACGTACGGTCTGGAAGCGGTGGTACCCGCAGAAATCATGATACCATCAAAAAGAATTGAAGGGTACAAGGAGGAAGAGAACGATGAGGGCATCCGTGACGAATTGGACATCTTGGATGAGAGGCGAATGATCGCTGACTTAAGAAATCAAAATGACAAGTTGAGAGTCGAGCGACATTTCAATAAAAAGGTAAGGGAACGGTCCTTCTCCGTAGGTGATTTGGTGCTCCGGGAAGTGAAGCAGCCAGCAAAGCTACAGCCTCAGTGGGAAGGCCCATATGTCATTCAGGCTAAGACTGACCGGGCATCTTATAGACTCCGAAATATGGATGGAGACGATTTACCACATTCCTGGCACGCAGAATGCCTCAAGAAATTCTATGTTTAATATTTTCTTTCAACTGCAGGATAATGAGTTGCTTAGCAAAAAGCGCAAGAATAATCTCATACAGATGTCGGACGATCTCGTAAATGGTGGCAGTAAATGAATTGTTTCGATTGCGAATATTCTTTTATCCCTCGGAGTTTGCAAAAACTTTCTTCAGAGGATTAATCATCCTTTGGTCTTAAAAAAAAAAGAGAAATATTTTAAAAAAGTTTCTGATTATTGTTTGATTTACTTAAAACCAAGACCAGCGAGTCTTGAAAAAAGAAAAGAAAGACAAAGAATGTATCCGACGATCTCACCATTGGCCATGGTAGAGTGTTTTGTATCCGACGATCTACCATCAAAGAATGGTAGTGTAATGTATCCGACGATCTCACTGTCAGCGTACTGACAGTAGAGTGATAAACCGACGATCTCACCGACTCAAAGTCGGTAGTAGAGTGATAAACCGACGATCTCACCATGTGTACAGTGGTAGAGTGTGAAAGCGTAAAGGTGTAACTAAAAGGTTACCGGAAAAGAGAGCCTTTACAAAGATGAAGTGCAACTTAAAAGTTCTGTATTAATGAAAGTCTCCGACTTTCGGGAGACCGGTCGCTCCGGTCATACCCGAAAGGTCTGGTTGGTCTATTAAAAGAAAAGATGTTAATTACAAATGCGAGAGTACTCCAAAACAAATAATCATAACGAAACTGTAAAGCAAAAAGGAAAAAGTTTTTTTTGCAGGCTCTGTAGGGTCTTCCGCAAGCTTTTCGGACTCCTGTGTTCGCTTCTGGAGGGTTGAGGTGCTTCCTTCGGAGTCTTCCTTCTAGCCTACCGGTGTAAGGGCGGCATCACTCCGAGCCCGCACGGCAACTGATCCCATAAAAGATGGGGCAAAACATGTCCCCGTAGGGCATGAAAACCTCGCTAACTCCTCATGATGTCCGGTAGCGCGGGCAAGTGCTTTAAACTCCAGGCTTTCGTAAAGAGCTTCGTCAACAGATTGTTGTCTTTCGGAGAAGAACTCCGACACGATCCGTTGGCTCTCTCCAGCAAGCTTGCGGCATTGGGAAGAGAGCGCCTCTTTAAGGCCTGAAACAGTGCGGTCCTTCGCTTGAAGTTCCGATCGTGTCTCCTTGAGGGTCCCCTTCAACTTTGCAACCTGGTTCTCATAGGAGTGAGTAAGGCTCCGGTATCGTTCTCTCTCCGACTACGAAGTAATTAGTGACGCTTTAAGCCCAGACACCTTTTTAAGCCAAAAGTCGGAGCTTCGAGCAGCCTCCGACGAAGGACTTGGATTTTCTGCAATAAAATACAACGGATTAGCAAAGAAATAACAAAAGAAAAGAAGAAGCTTTTGAAGATATGAAAATCACCGGAAGCCTTTTTCTTCTGAGCTTCCACCTCTGCCTCAAGCTCTTCAATCCGAAGAGTGGCTTCTGCAAGCTTCTGCCTCTCCGACTCAAGACCAGTTTGCGCCCCCGCAAGATTCTTCCTCTCCGATTCAAGATTGGCTTGGAGACCATTTTGTTTGGCCTCAGCTGCTTCCAGGAGCTGGTTCTTTCTTTCCAGCTCAGACTCGAGAGAAGACCGAAGATCCTCGGTGGACTTCCGGATCTCTTCAGCCACCTTCCGGAGGTCTTCAGCTTCCTCTTCCAGCACCCGCTTTTGATCTTCAAAAGAAGCCTGCAGCCTGTTGATAGTATCCTCTTGGTCGACGGAGGCAAATTCTTGAAGCTCCTCCCGGAGAGCGGCCTTTTCGGCTTCAAATTCAGCCTCTGCTCGCGCCAAAGTTTCTTGAACTTTGGCCTTCTCTTCGTCAGCAGCCTTCTTGTACCTCTCCGTACGAGCCCCGTGGTAGCGGACAGCTTCGGAGGAATATTGAGACTGGGTCTCCACACATTGGGCCATCGCCATGGCCTAAAAGACAAGGATATTAGAATAAAACAGAAGGTTTCTCACGCCGAGTTTATACAAAGAGGACAAACCTGGATTAAAGCAGCCCAGAGACGCTCAAAAGCCACCCTCTCCGGAAGAGAATGGCGGACGATGGCATCAGAACTACCCTCCCCAATCCGAAGTTTTTGTTTTAGAGGGGTCGGGTGAGAGCCTGGGGCAAAAATGCCGTTGTCATTTTTGGCTGCCTTCGCAGCGGTAGACCAGAAGGCCTTGTACCTCATCCCACGCACAAATGGAATGCGGGGAACCGGATTCCCTCGGTGGTAGCCCCAGTCCAATTTTGAAGAAGGACCGCAGACTGAAGGATCGGCCCGTGGAGGAGGAGAAGATCTATCGTCCGCATGCTTGCTTCTGACTCCGGACGGAGGAGCCCCCTGCAGAGGAGCATCGGATGAGTCAGAGGAAGAATTTTCCTCCGCACTAGCCTCAGCAATGCCCTTGCCTTTCCCAGGTGGATTCTCGCGGGCCTTTTTTCTCTCCGAAGCGCCGCCTTCCTTAATCGCAACACTCTGCGTGGGACGACGCGCCCGTTCAGGCTCGGGTCTGCGGAGGGCGGAATGGTGGCTGCAAAAGACAAAACTATAAGTAATATGACCAAAACAAAGTAAAAGCAAAGGAAGGGCACAAAGGAGCTGCGGAAGGGTATACCGGTTGAAAAAATGGAATCGGTATTTTGAGTTAAAGCTTCGTCTACGCAAAAAAAGCCATGCAGATCAGGGAAGAGGGACGATATGGGGGTTAAATCGACATCTTTCTCAACTCTTCCCGGACTACAGGTAGGGGTAGATACGGGAGTAGTACTGTTTCTGGAGAGATAGCAGCAGGGGGACCGGTGGGGTGGAACCAGTTTCGGTAACTAGCTTTTCCCTTCGTACTAACTTTATTTTCGACTGATCAACTTTTTTGGGCCCTTCGGGGGCTTTCCTCTTAGTACCAGCGGTTTTGCTACCGGAGGGACTCCGAGTTTTCCACCGGAAGGAGCAGGGGAGCTCCTTTTTTCTCCTCGGTGGACCTATAGTCGACGAGCTCCCAGTTGTACCGGAGGGAAAATTTTCCGCCCGATTGAACGAAGGCTGCGGAACAAACAAAAAATAAAGAAAGCATCCAAAAACTAATAAAGAAAGAAGACATATAAGAAAAGTACGTACGGTCAATCTTCGCCCGAGTTTTGTTTAACTTCTCTTCGGAGAGAAAGAAGGTGATGGGTTGGAGCGCAGAAGAAGTCAACCCCTTGAGTATATCCCCAATTGGAGATGAATTTGCGGAAGGGGTAGTGGTGGAGCGGCAAGCTGCCCCTTAGCTATGTCTCCGACATGAGAAACTCCGATGAAAGTCCCCCTCGGAGGGTAGTAGAAAACGAACCAGTTGGAAGACCAACCGCTCTCCAGGCTCACACGTTTAAAAAGGAGTACCCAGAAGCAGCCAAGACGGAGATGTCCTCCTCCGTCGTAGTAGTGTTCACCCTGGTGGTGAAGAAATTCACAAATTCCCGCGCGTCGGGAGTAATGTCGTTCTCCGCGCAGACGGAGAGGAAGGCGTGCAGGCAGCCCAGGGCGTTAGGGTTCAAGTGGGCAAGAGTGCAACGCTGGCGGGAAAGAAAGCCTAGCACAAAGGGGTGCGGGGGGGGGGGAAACGCAGACCGCGGTGGAGGTGCTCCCGATACACCACGAAACCATCCCCGAAGGAGTTAAAAGGGTGCGCCGACGGCTCTGGCACGCGAATCTTCGATCCCAGTGGGACTGGCACACCCTTCATGAGCTTTTTTAAATCCCTCACGGTAAGGCTGGAGCCGGTTCCCTGGCGAGGGTAGTCCCCGGCGATATCTTCGAGAGGGATAGCAGGATCCTCAACAACACACTTTTCCCCGTCGGTGAAGAGTGTTGATCCCGCCGGCATCAGAGCAGAGGAGCCTGGGTTTGACAGAGCCATTGCAAGCAAGGGGTAACCGTCAAATGCAAACGAACAAGTAGGGGGAGGAATACGAAGGTGAAAATACGCAAGAGCGAGAATCGGGGGATTAGGGAGCAGGGAGGAAGAAGAAGGGGAATGGCCGCTGTATGCGAGAAAGATCAGGGAAATGCGAAAGTTTGAAAGAGTAAAGGAGAGTATGGGGGAGAGAATGGGTTTAAATAGGCGGGAATTAGGCACGCCCTACCCAAAAGTAATCGTAACCTACGCCTGCAAATGTGTCAGGAAGGAAGTTTTGGGAAATGAGGGGGCGGCAGTTGCAGCAAGCCACGTTGCTCAACCTCCGCCCAAACTCCAACGGTAGGAAATCTAAGAAGAAAAGAGCAACTCCGAAGACCCCTTTTCTTTTTTTTAAAAAAAAGAAAGAGGTCTTGTGGGACTAGGAGGAGCGGAGCGGAGCGGAACACCAAAATTTAAAAAAAAAAAGAGAAAAGCAACAATGAACAGATCTTTCCTTGTAAAAAAGAAAAGATCTTGTGGGACTGATGAAGTGGGGTTCCACCACACGGAGTAACCAAATGGCTAAGCGGAGGGTACATACTGCCATCGGAGACAATAGATGGAACTCTCTCCGACCAAACCCTCTTCCGACTCCAATAAACGGACCCTTACGGGCAGAGAGCCGACGGTCGCCTCCGGAGAAGAGCAAGACCCTCTCCGAGAAGACTGAGAGTAATAAAGTAGTCATGAATAAAAGGGGGGGTAAAGTTGTACGAAAACCTTGTATATTTGGGAATATTCTAGAGTAATGTAGGCCCACGGAAACGGTTATACACTATAGGGGGGCCTATAAATAAGGGTCATAAGTCATGTAATGGATCACGCTTTTGATCAATACAACAATTGGAGCCCTCTTTGCAATCTTGGCTTGAGTAAGAGTACCATACACTTTCAAACCCTACCTCAAAGAAACCAGGAATTCGCAATGACTGCGTAATCCGCAGTTGAACTTTGACAGCAGAGAAACAACGTCAACGGAGTCTTGACTGATTGAGAAAGGAACGGCGCTGAGAGAGAAGAGAGAGAGAGAGGCAATGCTAGGAAACTGTCAAATGGGGAAACGATTTGATCGTGGTGTGGAGCGTGAGGATTAATTAACAAAAGGGTTAATTAATACTTACCAAAACTCATTAGAAGGAAAGGTCCACTTCGCCCCTCAACCTTAATCCAAAGGACATCTACGTCCTGAATTAAGTAAACCAACTTAAAATTACAACGCGACGAAATAAAATCTGTAACGAATTCATGGGTTATAACATTTATAGTTAAGTAAGGCCCTAATCACAGTTTAAAAATTTCGGGTATTACAGCCAACAACATGGTCACGCACATGGTACATAAAGTACTGCCACACTTCATTAGTTTCCCTTCAACTATTTCAAATGCAACTGGATAATTTTGTTATTACCATCTTGAGCACATGCTACTAACAATTACCCTCAAATTTACCATACAAGTACGTGCCACCTACTTGAAGCAGTGGCTTAAAATAACGAAAAGCTGTAATGCATGGTCTGAATGCCTAAAAACAACAAACAAACCTCCTAATCGTGACACCATTCTTATCCGTTTCTACGTAAGACTTCATGTCCACCACGGTATTAGGCACAAAATTTTGAATTGCAAGAAGGTACCTCGGTAACTGGGCAAAAGAGTCCTTCCAATCTTCGTTGTAATCTGCTTGGCCATGCACAAATGGCGATACATCCTGGCCAACGCTGCCGTACCCTGACTGTACTCCCAGGAGCATCAAAATCTACCAGTAGCGGCAGATAACAGAGGTCGACGGTGTTTCCATGGTAGAATGGCATTAGGGTCCCGCCAAGCAACCTCAGCGTCTACACCCTAGTATGCTGAGCAAACCGAGCAGGCGGGGCATTGTCGAACTCCGGGTCATCCTCATTGAAAATTTCAAACAACCAAATCAGTGCAGATGTTTCAGGAATTAATACAAGTGACACTTATCACCGCTCTACCCTCGAAAGGTAAACCGAATAAAAATGACATATCCTCAAATGTGATCGTCACCTCCCCAAACGGAAACATGAATGTATGTGTATCCGGTCTCCACCTCTCGACCAAAGCATTGCATATAAAATTATTCACTTTGGTCACTAGTGTAGTAGGACCCCACAACCCCGTGGCTTGTATCAATGGGGCAATCAGTCTATGTGGGTTTTCAGTCAACTTTTCGAATCCGCATGCCGACTCAATACTCTTTCCATAATGTTTGGATCATTCCGAAACATCCTAAATTCAATAATAAATTCTCTGAATATTCTACTGCATAATCCTATGAGGTTATGAGAGGATAAGGCGTGAGATGTGGGAATAAGAAGTGAGAATGAGGTGGGTACTTACAGGAGGGAATGGGTGGATGCTGGATGGAACTTGCTGAAGAACCGCATTTTGGAATACGTTTGCCAATCACGGTTCCTTTATAATTTTGAAATCGCATATCTCAAATGCGGTTCTTGAGCAATAAATGTCACCGCCTTGAAATTAATTGGACATAGTGTCCAATATCGTGAATGAGTTTTGGTTTCATATTTTTTAATTGAATCGGCCAACAATAATATCATTATTAACTAATTAGGCCTCAATTCTCTTAGGCTGGACTGGTCCAACACAACCCCATGCTCTAAGTGGCTTACTTCTCTTGAAGTCATGAAGATCTCCACTTCAGCGAATCAACCCAGCTTTGGTTCCTTGATATCCAACAGATCACATCCGAGGTCGCCTCCTTGCTAAATACTGGTGATCAGTATCTATTGACAATTTTTCCAGCTATCTTTCATGCAATCAGTTTTACGGCCGTAGAGGAATGGAGGACTTTGTATAGGAACGAGGGTGAAACGAAGGTGAAAACGAAACAGGAAGTGTTATTTTTTTACCAACAATCGGTCAAGCTAAGTTGCAGACATGACCTTCATTTTATCTGTGGTACCCCTAAGTACCCTCTTGATATTGAGATGCTTCAAAATAAAGTAATTCGAAGAATTCATATTAGTTATTATTATTGTAGCAACACTTGTTAAATGAATAAATTAGATCACAAGTAATACATTTTTGTTAGCAGTGGATAGAAGTCTTGTACCTTGACGTTATACAGGTAGGGATGAGCCACCTCCCTGTGACATAGCTAGTTAGTGTCTTGATGATGTGAAGCAGAACAGTTTAGATCACCTAATGATGGGTTGAGGCAGGATTTGGTAGGCACCCTGAGGAGTCATGCGACCAATATCATTTGCAAAGATTGAGGTTGGAGTACGCGGTTGATAGCATAATTAGAGTAGTGATAATAAAAGTTTCATGTCCACGCGCGATTGTCACATATTTGACAGTGGGGTCTGGTATTGGGTTAACGATTAATGGTGTAGGACGACATTTTGCTTTGAGAACTAGAGAAGGAAGTTGAAGGACAATTTCCTTCAATTCCTCTAGTATTTGGACACGCGCGCCCATGACCTTCATTTTGTCTGTGGTAACTTTGTGTTGCAGATTCTTGCATTGACGTAAACATTGCTGGTAATCTGTTTTTGTTGCTTATTATCCATGTTTGAGTACTTGCAAGCATAAAACATTATAACTGAGGGAGAGAACTAGCCTGGGATCAGAGTAATAATGCTAGATACCAACACTATAATAAAAAAATATTGTGACATGTGCCAGTTACAGTAAGGGAATTAACTAGAGCATGAGCTCTGTAAAAATAGTACGAATAAGTTTATCCATTTGGATTCACTACACACACGACACGAACTAAGGATTCATATAGATCCATCAAACAGAGGCTGGACATGGGTATAACCATAAATATGAATTTAGATAAGTCATTACATCTTAAAAACGATAATAACATACCATTCAAGATGCGAAAAATGGTCGCATTTGAGTTTATGAGATTAGTTGCAGTTGGCATAATAGATTGAGTGCTTGGTTGCACGGTTCATCTGGGAAAAGCGGACTACTTGTCACATCTGCACTTTGATTTTCCCAAAAGGACCAGAGCCTTAATTTTAAACCGTTCCATGTGACCCTTACTTCCCGATCCACTAACCACTCCCCGACCCTGATGACCATTGTTTTGCCCCTTAGTAAGGAGCTCCTTAACCTCATTTAACCATTCCGAAAGACATTTATTACACTGATCAAACTCGCTTCGTGATGATGATTTAGCCTTCCTCTTCAGCTTCATAATCAACTTTTCAAAGAGCTTCCTTTCTGTCGCATGGAGTTCCTCCATGAACTCTCTTGCTAAACTTTCAATTCTGCTCAAAAATCCTTCTTCTGGGTTTTCACCAGCATCATTAAGCTGCTGTGACGCCGAGGAAGCGTTATTGATGTTGGGCTGTAGTGGATAGCGATGCTGAGCCTGATGATGATGACATGATTAGCGCTGTACTGATCTGCTGGCATCGGAATGTAGTAGGTTTGTTGATAATGATGAGAGCAGTTCATAATTTTCTTGTTGTTCGTGATAATTAACAACCCAAAAAGTAATTAACTGGCTTTTAATTGTAGGTTGGGAGAGGATTCTTTAGTTGGACTGTGGAGGAGAGTGTGTAGTGGTGTACTGAAGAAAATACGATCGATGTTCGATCTATTTATACAAATCGATAAAGCTCGTTGATTGGAGGTCATGAATGTATGCCAAATGTGGACCTACCTGATTAATTAATATGGCGGACCAAGTTTAAGTGACAACTTGTTCTTCCTTTTTCATCGTGTTGACAAAATCAAAACTGCCTATACTCGACTCCAGTCTAGTGTTACTGGTTGTTGGATCGCGCTAAAATGTGAAGTGGAATCTATCTTTTATGGAATACTTGTAATAAATATCGGCGATATTAAAGCTGCATAAAACACTTAGCCAGAGCCTATACATATATGTATATCGTGTCAATATATAAGTAATTTTAAGTTATTCGATTGAATGAGTACAAGTATAAGCAAATGACTAGAATTACCTACTAAGCTCCTACTTTTCTTAAGAAAATAACCCAGCTAGTACTATTTTTATTTGGGTACGTAGCTAATTTTTTAGGTCTTCGTTTTGTTGTTGATAATTGAACCTAATGTCTGTCTTCATATCATCAGGTGGACTGATGAATATAGATAATATCCTATACTTCTAAATCTCCCATAATGGTTATGGATCAAATAATAACCAATAGGTATTATAATAGATGGTCCCGATTACAGTTGGTATTAATTTTAGTAGATAAAAACAAATTACTACATATTTTGTGGGATTCTTAGGTCTATTAGCGGTTTCCTCCCTCTCTCACGTTCATTCTCCGTCGCGGTACCAATCTATTCCCTTTCCATGCTCTTCTGTCTCCATCATCTTACGTAACCGTAATCGACGAACAAGCAAAACAAATTCGACCGCGTCATCAAACCTCTGTGCGCCTTTGCGTTGATAAATTGATGGATCCGCTGGATCTCCCGCACAAAATTGAAGACGAGGCAAAAAAAACAATTCATCCAGGAACCGGTAATATAATCGAACACATCTTCATTTTTTCTGGCGATTATAATAATATAAGATTTTGATTTCTTTTGTCACATCTGTTTACATACATTCACCTTCTACATTCTTGCTTTTGGGCGTCATTAGAGATAAATCGCTGGAACTACCGCATCTCTCACACCAAATTGAAGATGGGGCTGAAAAACAATTCACTCCAGCTCCTCGGTTTATTCTCTTCTTGTGTGTGTACCTCTGTAGACGGGGCTCCAAACCTCAAGTGAACAATGCCTTTCAATTTGATGGTGCTTGTTAAGAGCTTTCTGTCATCTGCTTATGAACATAAGATGGGTTCAATCCACTTATCTTGCACCAGTCTAATGTGGAGGTAAAAATCTTCCATGTTTTGTCTTTATATATTGGTGTAGATGGTACGTTGTGGGAGGTACTTCATTATGCATTCGGTTGGTATTTTTTTATGCTTATGCTTGGTTCTTGCTTATGCATATGGTTGGTATCTCTCTATACATGTGGCAGGTACTTCTTTTAGCATGTGGCTGGTACTTCAGTATGCTTTCAGCTGGTAATTTTTTATGCTTGTGGCTGGTTCGTATTTATGCATATGGCTGGTTGGTAAATCATAGTACATGTATGAACAAAGTACCCATTGACAGCAGTAGCGGATCCAGACTTTTGTTTAGGGGGCAAAAAAAATTTTGACACTATTGTTCTTTAAAACTTTATGTTATTTTGTATTTTTCAAAATTTATAAGAGCATTTTACAAATTTTCAAAAGTTTCGGGGGGGGGGGGGGCCGGGGTGACAACCAATAGAATAGCAGAACAACAACAATAAAACCTTCCGCGTTTTGTCTTCATATGTTGATGTAGATGATACATTGCTCTGCAAAAGGTTGATACTTCATTATGCATTCGTTCTTCTTATTTATGTATATAGTTTGTATCTTTTTATGCATGTGGATGGTACTTGTTTTCAGAAGGCTGGTACTTGTTTTTACATCTGCTGGTACTTTCTAGGTCTATGGCTGGTACTTGTTTCCGAAGGGCCACTAGTGGAAAAAATAACAAAAACACGGCCTATAAAAGGCGGTATTACCAAAAACCGTCTTAAATTATCTCTGGGCGCGCGCGAAGAGACCTTAAAAAATGGTTTTAACTGAACCGTCATTTAAAGCTCTGCTCATACCGCGTGCGAAACACTCTAAAAGACGGTTTCAAGTAAATTGTCATTTAACGTGCTGATTATTCGCGCGTGAAGCACTCTTTTAAGACGGTTTACCAGAAACTGTCCTTTAAAGTGCTGCTCATTCACGCGCGAAGCAATATTAAAAGATGGTTTACCAGAAACCGTCATTTAAAGTGCTGCTTATTCGCGTGCGAAGTACTCTTAAAAGATGGTTTACCATAAATCATCATTTAAAGTGCTGCTCATTCGCTGGCGAAGCACTCTTAAAAGACGGTTTACTTGAAACCGTCTTTTAAAGAGCTAAACATACAGGCGCGAAGCACTTTTAAAAGACGGTTTCTAGTAAACCCCCTTTTAATGACAAGTGTCCATAGATAAATCCCTTCCCTTAACCAAACCCCTAACATTTAATTAGAAGAGACAAGAATACTAAGGAGGTGTGAATAGTAAGGAGGTTAAGGAGATCTTTTCTTCTTTTTTTTGATATTTTCGGCCACCACCATGGGCCTTGTTGGCTTGATCTTTTCATGGGTATTAAGGCTAGATTTGTAGGTAAGTTAATACTAGTATGGGTTATCAAGTTTCAGGAATTTTCTCGGGTTATTTTCTAAGCTCTTCCGAAGCCTCGTTTGCCTAGAACCACTAAATACTGAAAACATAACTAGATATTGTCTTATATTAAAGAAAGAAAGGTATGATTGTTTCTTACCTCAAAACACTCTCAAAAGTTTCTAACATACTCCCCAATGTTAATAACCACTCTCAGTTCCTGAGGAATTTAGTAATTTTCGGGAATTTCAGGAATCTCGAGAAACTTGGGTTTACCGGGTGATTTTCGGGAATTAGGCTATCTAATGTTCTCCATGCACTACCTACTATTAGAACCTTCTCCACCTTTAGAAATTAGGGTTTCCTAAGGTTTACTGTAACCCCCAAGCACTGGCCTAGGAGTTAGGGGTATTACACGCCGCGTATTATTACCTAATAACGCAAGGCTCTAACGAACGCACACATTTAATCAAAACAAGGCCTAAAACGAAATACTTGTATAATAAGTATCAACAAAGTGTCACAGATTCCAAACGTTAGACAATCCTCAAACGTAATCAAAAGCGGAAGCTAACTACAGAGGCCCAAAGGCTACAAATCAAAATACAAAAGTCAAAAGAATCGAAATAACATAGCAAACTAAACTCCAAAAGCTGAGCAAAGTGATCCTCGCTGATCAATCTGCAATGTTAGATAATGTAGGGGAATGAGCAAACAACTATGCCCAGTAGATGACCAACTTCATCAACCAGCATGCTCAAAACATTTATAGAATGTTATCAAATCAGGAGTAGACAGAGAAAATCATATTCCATGATAGAAATCAGAAGCAGAAGTCCAAGCACAAAAGGACTAATCAGAGTTCAGAACAACGGAAGCAGAAATAGAAGGGGACCCTAGTTGATCACGACATACAGACAGAACGAGCAACACTCGTGAACAGAACGAGGAAACCTCACTCGTAAACAGAACAGGTGGAGCACCTGTGAATAGAACGGGGAACATCACCCGTGAAACAGAAGGATATCCTACATAGCGCGCTACGAGACAGCTAAACCAGCCATCCAAAGGTTCAGATACAGAGATAACTAGGTCCCAAAATAGAAGCTCAAAACAATTAAGCATATGTGCACCAATGGCACCAGAAAGCACATAGATATCTTGGAAATCAGAAGGGGAATCCAACCCCGCAAACGGAAGTCAAAACGGAGCTCAAATAGCAAGTTATGGTCAAAACCGCACTATATCCGAACTTGTGTCCGGACATCAATGTTCGACGGATGTTCGGATGCTTTCGGAAACCAAATACGTGTAATGTCCGAACATGTGTCCGAATGTCAAAGTTCGGACACAAGTCGTAGCAAAATCAGAGAATGCGGAAGGGTGTGTCCGAACTTCTGTCCGGACTTACAAGTTCGGACACCTTCGAGACTTGTAAGTCGGACTCGTCCTCGCACCCCGTCCGAACATCGAAGCTTGGACGGAAGTTCGGACACGGCAAAAACTTCAGAAGATCAAAGCGCAACAGGGCATGTCCGAACATCAAAGCTCGGACAGATGTTCGTACATACCAAAAAGTGCAGTTTCCAGAAACGAATGTCACACCAAAATAGAGGTTTAAACACAACCCAAACAAAAGCAATTTGCAGAAAACATCCTTGGGGGTTCGTAGGTATTAAAACGACATTAAACAGACAGTTCGCAACCACAATGCAAAGGTAGAACGCAATCAGAATTCCGAACTGGAACGAAATCCCCAAGGCTGAACACACTAATTGAATCCATCAGCCGCCTACCTCAATAATTGACAGACGATATCCCAGTCCGAACAGCAGAGTGCAGCCAACAGTGATACCGAAACGCACACCGAACACACAGTCCCAAACAGCCACTGAATTCCAAGACAACGCAGAGGAAACCCTCAATCAAAACTGAACAATTCTACCAAATCTGAAACTGTAACGCAAACGAACCCACAATCCATACCTGAATTCGACCCCGGAACGCAGAGAAGGCCAACAGCAGAAGAATCGACGAGGGGACGGAACACAACCGTCTCCTAGTCAGATTGTAGAAAACATCAGAACGAGAGAACTCCGGAACGAAGAATAAACGAAAAGAGTAATCTGTCAACCTACCTCAAAGAAACCAGGAATTCGCAATGACTGGGTAATCCGCAGTTGAACTTTGACAGCAGAAACAACGTCAACGGAGTCTTGACTGATTGAGAAAAGGAACGGCGCTGAGAGAGAAGAGAGAGAGAGGCAATGCTAGGAAACTGTCAAATGGGGAAACGATTTGATCGTGGTGTGGAGCGTGAGGATTAATTAACAAAAGGGTTAATTAATACTTACCAAAACTCATTAGAAGGAAAGGTCCACTTCGCCCCTCAACCTTAATCCAAAGGACATCTACGTCCTGAATTAAGTAAACCAACTTAAAATTACAACGCGACGAAATAAAATCTGTAACGAATTCATGGGTTATAACATTTATAGTTAAGTAAGGCCCTAATCACAGTTTAAAAATTTCGGGTATTACAGCCAACAACATGGTCACGCACATGGTACATAAAGTACTGCCACACTTCATTAGTTTCCCCTTCAACTATTTCAAATGCAACTGGATAATTTTGTTATTACCATCTTGAGCACATGCTACTAACAATTTACCCTCAAATTTACCATACAAGTACGTGCCACCTACTTGAAGCAGTGGCTTAAAATAACGAAAAGCTGTAATGCATGGTCTGAATGCCTAAAAACAACAAACAAACCTCCTAATCGTGACACCATTCTTATCCGTTTCTACGTAAGACTTCATGTCCACCACGGTATTAGGCACAAAATTTTGAATTGCAAGAAGGTACCTCGGTAACTGGGCAAAAGAGTCCTTCCAATCTTCGTTGTAATCTGCTTGGCCATGCACAAATGGCGATACATCCTGGCCAACGCTGCCGTACCCTGACTGTACTCCCAGGAGCATCAAAATCTACCAGTAGCGGCAGATAACAGAGGTCGACGGTGTTTCCATGGTAGAATGGCATCAGGGTCCCGCCAAGCAACCTCAGCGTCTACACCCTAGTATGCTGAGCAACCCGAGCAGGCGGGGCATTGTCGAACTCCGGGTCATCCTCATTGAAAATTTCAAACAACCAAATCAGTGCAGATGTTTCAGGCATTAATACAAGTGACACTTATCACCGCTCTACCCTCGAAAGGTAAACCGAATAAAAATGACATATCCTCAAATGTGATCGTCACCTCCCCAAACGGAAACATGAATGTATGTGTATCCGGTCTCCACCTCTCGACCAAAGCATTGCATATAAAATTATTCACTTTGGTCACTAATGTAGTAGGACCCCACAACCCCGTGGCTTGTATTAATGGGGCAATCAGTCTATGTGGGTTTTCAGTCAACTTTTTGAATCCACATGCCGACTCAATACTTTTCCATAATGTTTGGATCATTCCAAAACTCCTAAATTCAATATTAAATTCTCTAAATATTCTACTGCATATCATATGAGGTATGAGAGGAATATGCGTGAGATGTGGGAATAAGAAGTGAGAATGAGGTGGGTACTTACAGGAGGGAATGGGTGGCTGCTGGATGGAACTTGCCGAAGAACCCCATTTTGGAATACGTTTGCCAATCACGGTTCCTTTGTAATTTTGAAATCGCATATCTCAAATGCGGTTCTTGAGCAATAAATGTCACCGCCTTGAAATTAATTGGACATAGTGTCCAATATCGTGAATGAGTTTTGGTTTCAGATTTTTTAAGTGAATCGGCCAGCTGTATATCATTATTAACTAATTAGGCCTCAATTCTCTTAGGCTGGACTGGTCCAACACAACCCCATGCTCTAACTGGCTTACTTCTCTTGAAGTCATGAAGATCTCCACTTCAGCGAATCAACCCAGCTTTGGTTCCTTGATATCCAACAGATCACATCCGAGGTCGCCTCCTTGCTAAATACTGGTGATCAGTTTCTATTGACAATTTTTCCAGCTATCTTTCATGCAATCAGTTTTGCGGTCGTAGAGGAATGGAGGACTTTGTATAGGAACGAGGGTGAAACGAAGGTGAAAACGAAACAGGAAGTGTTATTTTTTACCAACAATCGGTCAAGCTAAGTTGCAGACATGACCTTCATTTTATCTGTGGTACCCTCTAAGTACCCTCTTGATATTGAGATGCTTCAAAATAAAGTAATTCGAAGAATTCATATTAGTTATTATTATTGTAGCAACACTTGTTAAATGAATAAATTAGATCACAAAGTAATACATTTTTGTTAGCAGTGGATAGAAGTCTTGTACCTTGACGTTATACAGGTAGGGATGAGCCACCTCCCTGTGACATAGCTAGTTAGTGTCTTGATGATGTGAAGCAGAACAGTTTAGATCACCTAATGATGGGTTGAGGCAGGATTTGGTAGGCACCCTGAGGAGTCATGCGACCAATATCATTTGCAAAGATTGAGGTTGGAGTACGCGGTTGATAAGCATAATTAGAGTAGTGATAATAAAAGTTTCATGTCCACGCGCGATTGTCACATATTTGACAGTGGGGTCTGGTATTGGGTTAACGATTAATGGTGTAGGACGACATTTTGCTTTGAGAACTAGAGAAGGAAGTTGAAGGACAATTTCCTTCAATTCCTCTAGTATTTGGACACGCGCGCCCATGACCTTCATTTTGTCTGTGGTAACTTTGTGTTGCAGATTCTTGCATTGACGTAAACATTGCTGGTAATCTGTTTTGTTGCTTATTTATCCATGTTTGAGTACTTGCAAGCATAAAACATTATAACTGAGGGAGAGAACTAGCCTGGGATCAGAGTAATAATGCTAGATACCAACACTATAATAAAAAAATATTGTGACATGTGCCCAGTTACAGTAAGGGAATTAACTAGAGCATGAGCTCTGTAAAAATAGTACGAATAAGTTTATCCATTTGGATTCACTACACACACGACACGAACTAAGGATTCATATAGATCCATCAAACAGAGGAGCTGGACATGGGTATAACCATAAATATGAATTTAGATAAGTCATTACATCTTAAAAACGATAATAACATACCATTCAAGATGCGAAAAATGGTCGCATTTGAGTTTATGAGATTAGTTGCAGTTGGCATAATAGATTGAGTGCTTGGTTGCACGGTTCATCTGGGAAAAGCGGACTACTTGTCACATCTGCACTTTGATTTTCCCAAAAGGACCAGAGCCTTAATTTTAAACCGTTCCATGTGACCCTTACTTCCCGATCCACTAACCACTCCCCGACCCTGATGACCATTGTTTTGCCCCTTAGTAAGGAGCTCCTTAACCTCATTTAACCATTCCGAAAGACATTTATTACACTGATCAAACTCGCTTCGTGATGATGATTTAGCCTTCCTCTTCAGCTTCATAATCAACTTTTCAAAGAGCTTCCTTTCTGTCGCATGGAGTTCCTCCATGAACTCTCTTGCTAAACTTTCAATTCTGCTCAAAAATCCTTCTTCTGGGTTTTCACCAGCATCATTAAGCTGCTGTGACGCCGAGGAAGCGTTATTGATGTTGGGCTGTAGTGGATAGCGATGCTGAGCCTGATGATGATGAACATGATTAGCGCTGTACTGATCTGCTGGCATCGGAATGTAGTAGGTTTGTTGATAATGATGAGAGCAGTTCATAATTTTCTTGTTGTTCGTGATAATTAACAACCCAAAAAGTAATTAACTGGCTTTTAATTGTAGGTTGGGAGAGGATTCTTTAGTTGGACTGTGGAGGAGAGTGTGTAGTGGTGTACTGAAGAAAATACGATCGATGTTCGATCTATTTATACAAATCGATAAAGCTCGTTGATTGGAGGTCATGAATGTATGCCAAATGTGGACCTACCTGATTAATTAATATGGCGGACCAAGTTTAAGTGACAACTTGTTCTTCCTTTTTCATCGTGTTGACAAAATCAAAACTGCCTATACTCGACTCCAGTCTAGTGTTACTGGTTGTTGGATCGCGCTAAAATGTGAAGTGGAATCTATCTTTTATGGAATACTTGTAATAAATATCGGCGATATTAAAGCTGCATAAAACACTTAGCCAGAGCCTATACATATATGTATATCGTGTCAATATATAAGTAATTTTAAAGTTATTCGATTGAATGAGTACAAGTATACATGACTAGAATTACCTACTAAGCTCCTACTTTTCTTAAGAAAATAACCCAGCTAGTACTATTTTTTATTTGGGTACGTAGCTAATTTTTTAGGTCTTCGTTTTGTTGTTGATAATTGAACCTAATGTCTGTCTTCATATCATCAGGTGGACTGATGAATATAGATAATATCCTATACTTCTAAATCTCCCATAATGGTTATGGATCAAATAATAACCAATAGGTATTATAATAGATGGTCCCGATTACAGTTGGTATTAATTTTAGTAGATAAAAACAAATTACTACATATTTTGTGGGATTTTGAGGTCTATTAGCGATTTCCTCCCTCTCTCACGTTCATTCTCCGTCGCGGTACCAATCTATTCCCTTTCCATGCTCTTCTGTCTCCATCATCTTACGTAACCGTAATCGACGAACAAGCAAAACAAATTCGACCGCGTCATCAACCTCTGTGCGCCTTTGCGTTGATAAATCGATGGATCCGCTGGATCTCCCGCACCAAATTGAAGACGAGGCAAAAAAACAGTTCATCCAGGAACCCGTAATATAATCGAACACATCTTCATTCTTTCTGGCGATTATAATAATATAAGATTTTGATTTCTTTTGTCACATCTGTTTACATACATTCACCTTCTACATTCTTGCTTTTGGGCGTCTGTAGAGATAAATCGCTGGAACTGCCGCATCTCTCACACCAAATTGAAGATGGGGCTGAAAAACAATTCACTCCAGCTCCTCGGTTTATTCTCTTCTTGTGTCTGTACCTCTGTAGACGGGGCTCCAAACCTCAAGTGAACAATGCCTTTCAATTTGATGGTGCTTGTTAAGAGCTTTCTGTCATCTGCTTATGAAGATGAGATGGGTTCAATCCACTTATCTTGCACCAGTCTAATGTAGAGGTAAAAATCTTCCATGTTTTGTCTTTATATATTGGTGTAGATGGTACGTTGTGGGAGGTACTTCATTATGCATTCGGTTGGTATTTTTTTATGCTTATGCTTGGTTCTTGCTTATGCATATGGTTGGTATCTCTCTATACATGTGGCAGGTACTTCTTTTAGCATGTGGCTGGTACTTCAGTATGCTTTCAGCTGGTAATTTTTTATGCTTGTGGCTGGTTCGTATTTATGCATATGGCTGGTTGGTAAATCATAGTACATGTATGAACAAAGTACCCATTGACAGCAGTAGCGGATCCAGAACTTTTGTTTAGGGGGGCAAAAAAAATTTTGACACTATTGTTCTTTAAAACTTTATGTTATTTTGTATTTTTCAAAAATTTATAAGAGCATTTTACAAATTTTCAAAAGTTTCGGGGGGGCCGGGGTGACAGCCAATATAATAGCAGAACAACATCAAAAAAACCTTCCGCGTTTTGTCTTCATATGTTGATGTAGATGATACATTGCACTGCAAATGGTTGATACTTCATTATGCATTCGTTCTTCTTATTTATGTATATAGTTTGTATCTTTTTATGCATGTGGATGGTACTTGTTTTCAAAAGGCTGGTACTTGTTTTTACATCTGCTGGTACTTTCTATGTCTATGGCTGGTACTTGTTTTCCGAAGGGCCACTAGTAGAAAAAATATCAAAAAACACGGCCTATAAAAGGCGGTATTACCAAAAACCGTCTTAAATTATCTCTGGGCGCGCGCGAAGAGACCTTAAAAATGGTTTTAACTGAACCGTCATTTAAAGCTGTGCTCATACCGCGTGCGAAACACTCTAAAAGACGGTTTCAAGTAAATTGTCATTTAAAGTGCTGATTATTCGCGCGTGAAGCACTCTTTTAAGACGGTTTACCAGAAACCGTCATTTAAAGCGCTGCTCATTCACGCGCGAAGCAATATTAAAAGATGGTTTACCAGAAACCGTCATTTAAAGTGCTGCTTATTCGCGTGCGAAGTACTCTTAAAAGATGGTTTACCATATCGTCATTTAAAGTGCTGCTCATTCGCTGGCGAAGCACTCTTAAAAGACGGTTTACTTGAAACCGTCTTTTAAGAGCTAACATACAGCGCGAAGCACTTTTAAAGACGAAGTAAACGCTTAAGCACTTTTAAAAGACGGTTTCAATAAACCCCTTTTAATGACAAGTGTCCATAGATAAATCCCTTCCCTTAACCAAACCCCTAACATTTAATTAGAAAGACAAGAATACTAAGGAGGTGTGAATAGTAAGGAGGTTAAGGAGATCTTTTCTTCTTTTTTTGATATTTTCGGCCACCTCCATGGGCCTTGTTTGGCTTGATCTTTTCATGGGTATTAAGGCTAGACTTGTAGGTAAGTTAATACTAGTATGGGTTATCAAGTTTCAGGAATTTTCTCGGGTTATTTTCTAAGCTCTTCCGAAGCCTCGTTTGCCTAGAACCACTAAATACTGAAAACGTAACTAGATTGTCTTATATTAAAGAAAGAAAGGTATGATTGTTTCTTACCTCAAAACACTCTCAAAAGTTTCTAACATACTCCCCAATTAATAACCACTCTCAGTTCCTGAGGAATTTAGTAATTTTCGGGAATTTCAGGAATCTCGAGAAACTTGGGTTTTACCGGGTGATTTTCGGGAATTAGGCTATCTAATGTTCTCCATGCACTACCTACTAATTAGAACCTTCTCCACCCTTAGAAATTAGGGTTTCCTAAGGTTTACTGTAACACCCCCAAACACTGGCCTAGGAGTTAGGGGTATTACACGCCGCGTATTATTACCTAATAACGCAAGGCTCTAACGAACGCACACATTTAATCAAAACAAGGCCTAAAACGAAATACTTGTATAATAAGTATCAACAAAGTGTCACAGATTCCAAAAAGTTAATACAATCCTCAGACGTAATCAAAAGCGGAAGCTAACAACAGAGGCCCAAAGGCTACAAATCAAAATACAAAAGTCTCAAAAGAATCGAAATAACATAGCAAACTAAACTCCAAAAGCTGAGCAAAGTGATCCTCGCTGATCAATCTGCAATGTTAGATAAAGTAGGGGAATGAGCAAACAACTATGCCCAGTAGATGACCAACTTCATCAACCAGCATGCTCAAAACATTTATAGAATGTTATCAAATCAGGAGTAGACAGAAGAAAATCATATTCCATGACAGAAATCAGAAGCAGAAGTCCAAGCAAAAAGGACTAATCAGAGTTCAGAACAACGGAAGCAGAAATAGAAGAGGACCCTAGTTGATCACGACATACAGACAGAACGAGCAACAACTCGTGAACATAACGAGGAAACCTCACTCGTAAACAGAACAGGTGGAGCACCTGTGAACAGAACGGGGAACATCACCCGTGAAACAGAAGGATATCCTACATAGCGCGCTACGAGACAGCTAAACCAGCCATCCAAAGGTTCAGATACAGAGATAACTAGGTCCCAAAACGAAGCTCAAAACAATTAAGCATATGTGCACCAATGGCACCAGAAAGCACATAGATAGCTTGGAAATCAGAAGGGGAATCCAACCCCGCAAACGGAAGTCAAAACGGAGCTCAACTGAGCAAGTTATGGTCAAAACAACACTATGTCCGAACTTGTGTCCGGACATCAATGTTCGGACACAGGTCGAGACTTTAGAAATCAAAACAGACAGGTGTCCGAACATCAAAGCTCGGACGGATGTTCGGACGCTTTCGGAAACCAAATACGCGTAATGTCCGAACATGTGTCCGAATGTCAAAGTTCGGACACACAGTCGAAGCAAAATCAAAGAATGCGGAAGGGTGTGTCCGAACTTCTGTCGGACTTACAAGTTCGGACACCATTCAAGACTTGTAAGTCGGACTCGTCCTCGCACCCCGTCCGAACATCGAAGCTCGGACGGAAGTTCGGACACGGCAAAAACTTCAGAAGATCAAAGCGCAACAGGGCATGTCCGAACGTCAAAGCTCGGACAGACGTTCGGACATACCAAAAAGTGCAGTTTCCAGAAACGAATGTCACACCAAAACAGAGGTTTAAACACAACCCAAACAAAAGCAATTTGCAGAAAACATCCTTGGGGGTTCGTAGGTATTAAAACGACATTAAACAGACAGTTCGCAACCACAATGCAAAGGTAGAACGCAATCAGAATTCCGAACTGGAACGAAACTCCCCAAGGCTGAACACACTAATTGAATCCATCAGCCACCTACCTCAATAATTGACAGACGATATCCCAGTCCGAACAGCAGAGTGCAGCCAACAGTGATACCGAAACGCACACCGAACACACAGTCCCAAACAGCCACTGAATTCCAAGACAACGTAGAGGAAACCCTCAATCAGAACTAAACAATTCTACCAAATCTGAAACTGTAACGCAAATGAACCCTCAATCCATACCTGAATTCGACCCCGGAACGCAGAGAAGGCCAACAGCAGAAGAATCGACGAGGGGAACACAACCGTCTCCTAGTCAGATTGTAGAGAAAATCAGAACGAGGAGAACTCCGGAACCGAAGAATAAACGAAAAGAGTAATCTGTCAACCCTACCTCAAAGAAACCAGGAATTCGCAATGACTGGGTAATCCGTTGAACTTTGACAGCAGAAACAACGTCACGGAGTCTTGACTGATTGAGAAAAGGAACGGCGCTGAGAGAGAAGAGAGAGAAGAGGCAATGCTAGGAAACTGTCAAATGGGGAAACGATTTGATCGTGGTGTGGAGCGTGAGGATTAATTAAAAAAGGTTAATTAATACTTACCAAAACTCATTAGAAGGAAAGGTCCACTTCGCCCTCAACCTTAATCCAAAGGACATCTACATCCTGAATTAAGTAAACCAACTTAAAATTACAACGCGATGAAATAAAATCTGCAACGAATTCATGGGTTATAACATTTACAGTTAAGTAAGCCCTAATCACAGTTTAAAAATTTGGGGTATTACAGCCAACAACATGGTCACGCACATGGTACATAAAGTACTGCCACACTTCATTAGTTTCCCCTTCAACTATTGCAAATGCAACTGGATAATTTTGTTATTACCATCCTGAGCACATGCTACTAACAATTTACCCTCAAATTTACCATACAAGTACGTGCCACCTACTTGAAGCAGTGGCTTAAAATAACGAAAAGTTGTAATGCATGGTCTGAATGCCTAAAAACAACAAACAAACCTCCTAATCGTGACACCATTCTTATCCGTTTCCACGTAAGACTTCATGTCCACCACGGTATTAGGCACAAAATTTTGAATTGCAAGAAGGTACCTCGGTAACTGGGCAAAAGAGTCCTTCCAATCTTCGTTGTAATCTGCTTGGCCATGCACAAATGGCGATACATCCTGGCCAACGCTGCCGTACCCTGACTGTACTCCCAGGAGCATCAAAATCTACCAGTAGCGGCAGATAACAGAGGTCGACGGTGTTTCCATGGTAGAATGGCAGGGTCCCGCCAAGCAACCTCAGCGTCTACACCCTAGTATGCTGAGCAACCCGAGCAGGCGGGGCATTGTCGAACTCCGGGTCATCCTCATTGAAAATTTCAAACAACCAAATCAGTGCAGATGTTTCAGGAATTAATACAAGTGACACTTATCACCGCTCTACCCTCGAAAGGTAAACCGAATAAAAATGACATATCCTCAAATGTGATCGTCACCTCCCCAAACGGAAACATGAATGTATGTGTATCCGGTCTCCACCTCTGAACCAAAGCATTGCATATAAAATTATTCACTTTGGTCACTAGTGTAGTAGGACCCCACAACCCCGTGGCTTGTATGAATGGGGCAATCAGTCTATGTGGGTTTTCAGTCAACTTTTCGAATCCGCATGCCGACTCAATACTCTTTCCATAATGTTTGGATCATTCCGAAACTCCTAAATTCAATAAAAATTCTCTAAATATTCTACTGCATATCATATGTGGTATGAGAGGAATATGCGTGAGATGTGGGAAAAGAAGTGAGAATGAGGTGGGTACTTACAGGAGGGAATGGGTGGCTGCTGGATGGAACTTGCTGAAGAACCGCATTTTGGAATACGTTTGCCAATCACGGTTCCTTTGTAATTTTGAGATCGCATATCTCAAATGCGGTTCTTGAGCAATAAATGTCACCGCCTTGAAATTAATTGGACATAGTGTCCAATATCGTGAATGAGTTTTGGTTTCAGATTTTTTAAGTGAATCAGCCAACAGTAATATCATTATTAACTAATTAGGCCTCAATTCTCTTAGGCTGGACTGGTCCAACACAACCCATGCTCTGACTGGCTTACTTCTCTTGAAGTCATGAAGATCTCCACTTCAGCGAATCAACCCAGCTTTAGTTCCTTGATATCCAACAGATCACATCCGAGGTCGCCTCCTTGCTAAATACTGGTGATCAGTTTCTATTGACAATTTTTCCAGCTATCTTTCATGCAATCAGTTTTCCGCCGTAGAGGAATGGAGGACTTTGTATAGGAACGAGGGTGAAACGAAGGTGAAAACGAAACAGGAAGTGTTATTTTTTACCAACAATCGGTCAAGCTAAGTTGCAGACATGACCTTCATTTTATCTGTGGTACCCTCTAAGTACCCTCTTGATATTGAGATGCTTCAAAATAAAGTAATTCGAAGAATTCATATTAGTTATTATTATTGTAGCAACACTTGTTAAATGAATAAATTAGATCACAAAGTAATACATTTTTGTTAGCAGTGGTTAGAAGTCTTGTACCTTGACGTTATACAGGTAGGGATGAGCCACCTCCCTGTGACATAGCTAGTTAGTGTCTTGATGATCTGAAGCAGACCAGTTTAGATCACCTAATGATGGGTTGAGGCAGGATTTGGTAGCCACCCTGAGGATTCTTGAGACCAATATCATTTGCAAAGATTGAGGTTGGAGTACGCGGTTGATAAGCATATTTGACAGTGGGGTCTAGTATTGGTTGACGATTAATGGTGTAGGACGACATTTTGCTTTGAGAACTAGAGAAGGAAGTTAAAGGACAATTTCCTTCAATTCCTCTAGTATTTGGACACGCGCGCCCATGAGACCTTCATTTTGTCTGTGGTAACTTTGGTTGCGGATTCTTGCATTGACATAAACATTGCTGGTAATCTGTTTTTGTTGCTTATCTATCCATGTTTCAGTACTTGCATTGCAGGCATAAAACATTATAACTGATGGAGAGAACTAGCCTCGGATCGAGATAAGATAGATACCAACAGTATAATCAGACACATTGTGTGTGCCCAGTTACAGTAAGGGAATTAACTAGAGCATGAGCTCTGTAAAAATAGTAAGAACAAGCTTATCCATTTGGATTTACTACACACACGAACTAAGGATTCATATAGATCCTTCAAACAGAGGAGCTGGACATGGGTATAACCATAAATATGAATTTAGATAAGTCATTACATCTTAAAAACGATAATAACATACCATTCAAGATGCGAAAATTTTTCGCATTTGAGTTTATGAGATTAGTTGCAGTTGGCATAATAGATTGAGTGCTTGGTTGCACGGTTCAACTGGGAAATGCAGACTACTTGTCACATCTGCACTTTGATTTTCCCAAAAGGACCAGAGCCTTAATTTTAAACCGTTCCATGTGGCCCCTAATTCTCGATCCTCTAACCACTCCCCGACCCTGATGACCATTGTTTTGACCCTTAGTAAGGAGCTCCTTAACCTCATTTAACCATTCCAAAAGACATTTATTACACTGATCAAACTCGCTTCGTGATGATGATTTAACCTTCCTCTTCAGCTTCATAATCAACTTTTCAAAGAGCTTCCTTTCTGTCACATGGAGTTCCTGTGTGATGTGGTTTCATCCCATCATCCCACATCGTGAGTGAGCAAACAAAGGGGCATTCCTTTGTTATAAAAGGAAGTGCTCACCTCACTTCTAATCTCTTCCCAACAATTAGTAATTTCTTCTGAATGCTAAATTGTAATCTCTTCTCTCTATATCTCTTAAAGTATAAATAAGAGAGTTCTGGTAGTGTCCGAGGAAGTAGGCAAAATTGGCTGAACCTCGTAAAATTCCGGTGTCCCTTTTATAGCTTTATTTAGCAGCTTTTGGTGGGTAATTTTGTAGTGCTTTATTGTGCTAAGAAATTACAGTCAGGAAATTCTGTCTAAGGAAGTGGTTCTTAAGCGGGACCATTGTGACCCTACCATGACCTGGGAATTTTCCTGTACGGAGTGATTTTCTAGTACAATAATTTACTCTCTTACCCAGTCGCTTCCGCTACAAGTGGTATCAGAGCCAAGGTTCTGTCTTAGTATGCTCTGTGGTTGCAGCTAGGCTGATCTTCCACATCAGAAAAGCGTTCCTTTGTTCAGTTGATACGTCGTAGCGCTGCTAAATAAAAATTGGAGCAGAAACGGCAGACGGCAAATTAAAGACCCCGGAGACAGCGTCATCAACTTCCTCGTCATCGATTTGGACTAGAAGGGTGATGACTAATGCTAAGTTTTCGGTGGAGACATTTGATGGTACGGGCCATTTCGGCATGTGGCAATGCGAAGTCCAAGACGCTCTCTTTCAGCAAGGTCTTGACATCGCCATTGAAGAGACAAGACCGGAAGACATTCAAGAGAAGGAATGGGAGGCCATGAATCGAGCAGCTTGTGGTACAATTCGCTCTTGCCTGTCGAGAGAACAAAAAATATGCGTTCTCTAAAGAAAAATCTGCATGGAAATTGTGGAGGGCATTGGAGGAAAAATTCATGAAGAAGAGCAGTCAGAATAAGCTTTTTATGAAGAAAAGGTTATTCCGCTTTTCTTATGTTTCGGCGACCACGATGAATAACCACATCACCAGTTTCAATCAACTAGTAGCTGATTTGGTAAACTTGGATGAGACATTCAGTGATGAAGACTTGGCCTTAATGTTACTGAGATCTCTTCCTGATGAGTATGAGTTTCTGGAAACAACTCTACTCCATGGGAAGGACGATGTCTCTCTGAAGGATGTCACTGCAGCACTGTACATCCATGAATTGAGAAGAAAATAAAAGATGGTTGGTACTGATGAAGCAGCAGAAGCATTAGTGATGAGAGATCGTTCGTCCGCTCAGAGAAAGGGGAAGAAAGGATGGTCAAAAACCGAAAGCCAAGCTCGGCAAAGATGAATGCGCCCTTTGTCGAGAAAAGGGACATTGGAAGAAGGACTGTCCAAAACAGAAGAAAGGCAAGGCTGTTCAAGACGCATGTGTAGCTGAATACGACATCAAAGGATCAGGACTATCATTGGTGGCATCGACTTCAAAAATTAATCAGGATGAGTGGATTCTGGATTCAGGAGCAACCTACCATATGTCACCCATTCGAGATTGGTTCTTTGATTACAAAGAACTAAAGGGTGGAACCGTTTTGATGGGAGACAATAGCCCATGCAAAACAATTGGTATAGGCTCAATCAAGTTGAAGAACCATGAAGGATCAACCAGAGTTTTAAGAGAAGTTCGGCATGTTCCAAACTTGACCAAAAATCTCATTTCTCTGGGACAATTGAAGTCGAAAGGATTCACATGGACCGCTAAAGATGGGGTTCTAAAGGTCGTTTCCGGAGCATTGATGGTGATAAAAGGCACCAGAAGGAGTAATCTGTATTACTACGAAGGGAGTACAGTAGTAGGAACAGCAGCAGTTGTGTCGGCTCCCAAGGAGAATATTGACTCTCAGTTGTGGCACATGCGACTGGGGCATGCTGGAGAGAAATCCTTACAGATTCTTGCAAAGAAGGGATTGCTAAAAGGTGTGAAGTCTTGTAAAATAAACTTTTGTGAGCACTGCGTTCTCGGGAAGCAAAAGAGATTGAAGTTTGGCACTGCCATCCATAATACAAAGGGTATTTTGGATTATGTCCATTCTGACGTTTAGGGACCCGCCAAGATGCCTTCCTTGGGTGGGAACCGCTACTATGTGACCTTCATGGATGATTTTTCTCGAAGAGTTAGGGTGTATGCCATGAAGACTAAGGATGAAGTGATGGGGATCTTCCTAACATGGAAGAAGACAGTCGAGACGCAAACAGATCGAAGGATCAAGTATCTCCGGACAGATAATGGGGGAGAGTACAAGAGTGATCCATTCTTGAAGGTTTGCAAAGACGAGGGAATTGTTCGACACTTCACAGTCAGGGAAACACCGCAGCAGAATGGAGTGGCGGAGTGAATGAACCGAACATTGCTGGAGAAGGTTCGGTGCATGTTGTCAAATGCTGGGCTGGGTAGACAATTTTTGGCAGAGGCGGTAACATATTGCAGCCATATTGTGAACCGGTTACCGTCGTCGGCTATTGGTGGAAACACACCGCTTGAGGCATGGTCTGGAAAACCAGCTACTGATTATAGTTCTTTGCGAGTGTTTGGTTCTGTGGCTTACTACCATGTGAAGGAATCAAAATTAGACCCAAGGGCAAAGAAGGCTCTATTTATGGGGATTGCGTTTGGGGTAAAGGGATACCGGTTGTGGTGTTTAGAAGCAAAGAAGACAATCATTAGCAGAGATGTTACCTTTGATGAATCTGCGTTGTGGCAGAAGGTGACAGTAGACTCCATCCAGACAGAGGGAACTCAGAAGCAGGTGAAGAAAGCACCAAAGAAGGTGGAGTTCGAGAAGGAGATATTTGTAAACCCATTGGTTGGAGATGATAGTGACTCTCAAGGAGTAGATGAGTCAAATGAGGAAGCTCCAACAGCAGAATCAGATCCGATTGCAGAAGAAAGACCCAGAAGAGAGATCCGCAAACCTGCTCGTTATGCGGATATGGTGGCTTATGCACTTCCAGTTGTAGATGAAGGGGTACCACCTACTTTCTGAGAAGCAAATCAAAACTCGGAAAGTAAGGAGTGGAAAGGTGCCATGGAAGAAGAAATGAATTCTCTTCACAAGAACAACACGTGGAAGTTGGCACAACTACCAAAGGGCAAGAAGGCAATTGGTTGCAAATGGGTGTTTGCAAAGAAAGAAGGAACTTCAGGTGAAAACAGTGTCCGCTACAAGGCTAGGTTGGTGGCCAAAGGGTACGCACAGAAGGAGGGAATTGATGAGGTATTTTCTCCAGTAGTGAAACATTCCTCCATTAGAATTCTGTTGGCGTTAGTAGCTGAGCTGAATTTGGAATTAGCCCAACTTGATGTGAAGACCGCATTCTTACATGGCGATCTGGAGGAAGAGATCTATATGACTCAACCAGAAGGATTTAAGGTTCGTGGTAAAGAAGATTGGGTTTGTAAGTTGAACAAATCATTGTACGGGCTGAAGCAATCTCCAAGACAATGGTACAAACGATTTGATTTGTTTATGAGAGGGCAAAGGTACACGAGAAGCAAATATGATCACTGTGTGTATTTGCGCAAGCTACATGATGGTCTTACATCTACCTACTCTTGTACGTTGATGACATGCTAATAGCTTCAAAGAATCAGTCAGAGATTGATAGATTGAAGGCTCAGTTAGCTCAAGAGTTTGAGATGAAAGCCTTGGGCGAAGCCAAGAAGATTCTCGGGATGGAGATTAGCAGAGACAGAAGGAATGGCAAGCTTTGTTTGTCCCAGGAGCAATATCTGAAGAAGGTGCTACAACGTTTTGGTATAATGACAATACAAAACCTGTGAGTACCCCGCTTGCTCCTCATTTGAAGCTTAGTGCCCAATTATCTCCAAAGACTAAAGAAGATAGAGACTATATGGCTAAAATCTCATATGCAGAAGCAGTTGGTAGCTTAATGTATGCCATGGTGTGTACGAGGCCCGACATCTCACAAGTAGTTGGAGTTGTGAGCAGATATATGCATGATCCTGGCAGAGATCATTGGCAAGCTGTGAAATGGATTTTACGATATATTCAAGGTACTGTGGATATTGGTCTGCTATTTGAGAAGATGTTACAGGTGGTCCAAATGTGATGGATATTGTGATTCCGACTATGCTGGTGATATGGATAAGCGACGATCAACTACGTACTGGTTACTTGTTTACTTTAGCCAAGGCACCAGTAAGTTGGAAATCTACCTTGCAGTCTACAGTTGCTTTGTCTACGACTGAGGCGGAGTACATGGCTCTGACAGAGGCTGTGAAAGAAGGTATTAGGCTTCATGGGTTGCTTAAAGACTTGGGAGTTGGTCAGAGGCACATCACGGTGCACTGTGACAGTCAGAGTGCTATTCATTTAGCAAAGAATCAAGTCTATCATGCAAGGACGACGCATATTGATGTTCGCTATCACTTTGTGCGGGAGATACTCGAAGAAGGGGATATTCTTGTTCAGAAAATCCGGACGACTGAGAATCCTGCAGACATGATGACCAAGGTGGTGACCGCAGTCAAGTTCAAACATTGCTTGGACTTGACCAACATCCTACATATTAAAGTTGGCGCCTAAAGGCGCAATTGTAGACACTACCAAGTAGGTTTGTAAGAGAGTTATTTTGGTTAGTGGGATAAACCAAGGTGGAGAATTGTGAGATGTGGTTTCATCCCATCATCCCACATCGTGAGTGAGCAAACAAAGGGGCACTTCCTTTGTTATAAAAGGAAGTGCTCACCTCACTTCTAATCTCATCCCAACAATTAGTAATTTCTTCTGAATGCTAAATTGTAATCTCTTCTCTCTATATCTCTTAAAGTATAAATAAGAGAGTTCTGGTAGTGTCTGAGAAAGTAGGCAAAATTAGCTGAACCTCGTAAAATTCCGGTGTCCCTTTTATAGCTTTATTTAGCAGCTTTTGATGGGTAATTTTGTAGTGCTTTATTGTGCTAAGAAATTACAGTCAGGAAATTCTGTCTAAGGAAGTGGTTCTTAAGCGGGACCATTGTGACCCTACCACGACCTGGAATTTTCCTGTACGGAGTGATGTTCTAGTACCAATATGTACTCTCTTACCCAATCGGCTTCCGCAACAGTTCCTCCATGAACTCTCTTGCTAAATTTTCAATTCTGCTCAAAAATCCTTCTTTGGGTCTTCACCAGCATCATTAAGCTGCTGTGACGCCGAGGAAGCGTTATTGATGTTGGGCTGTAGTGGATAGCGATGCTGAGCCTGATGATGATGAACATGATTAGCGCTGTACTGATCTGCTGCATCGGAATGTAGTAGGTTGTTGATAATGATGAGAGCAGTTCATAATTTTCTTGTTGTTCGTGATAATTAACAACCCAAAAAGTAATTAACTGGCTTGTAATTGTAGGTTGGGTGAGGATTCTTTAGTTGGACTCGGGACTCGGGAGGAGAGTGTGTAGTGGTGTACTGAAGAATATGGAGAACGTACGATGTTCGATCTATTTATATGAATCGATAAAGCTCGTTGATTGGAGGCCGTGAATGTATGCCAAATGTGGACCTACTAGTCAAAACCTGTTGAGTTTTCAAGTGACAACTTTTTCTTTCTTTTTTAATCTTGTTGACAAGTCAAGGCGGCCTATACTCTACTCGAGTGTTACTGGTTGGAAAAGGTGAATTGGAAATCTATCTTATATAGATAATTCTTACTATATTTTTCATCCGTTGATATGCAAGACCTTCTATCTGGAGAAAAACATTTAAAAAGGTAGTCCTTTCTTCAATCTTGCCCAATGTATGTTTATCTAATACTCTCAAGCGTTCGTTTAAGGAATACTTACTAAATTTAGGAGGTTTCCTAGATATGGAAAAAAAGGAAACGCAAAAAATGATTTTTCATGTGCGTCCCCACACTAAGAGCAACTCTGATTTGATGATGTGATGGACGATGTCTGCAGTGGTGGTGAAGAAGATGAGTATCCCCGACTCCATATGTGGTATCCACGTAAAATAATTCCTCCAGTGGATGCATACTGGCATGGTTTTTGTCGACCGGCTGCGATCGACTAGAGATCCTAGTGTGAAATATTATATTATTGCAGCCCATCCTGTTATATGCTTGCGATCCAGGCTTGTTTTCATGGTCTGTGTCTCTGAATGTGGAATGTAAGCTGGCTCGAGACAAATATCCATGTGTGGCCACAGTGCTTTACTCCAGCGTGAAGAAATTTGCTGTGAGAGTGATGTGCATGTGATCACGTGGTAAATTTCATGCTGATGTGTATGTTTCAGTATTTGGACATCATGGCCCACGATGAATGTGCTGGACTTGATAATAACATACTAAATTAGTATGTAATGCATGGAATCGTCAATGCATTCTCCCTCCATTTCATGTGCAGCGTGTATATTATATATATATATGCCTACATTTATACATAAAATTCATCAGCTCTCATTTAAATATAAATATTAGAAAAAATATAAGATACGTGTAAAATATAAGTCAATTCATTACGAATATTCCATCAAATAAACCGTTAAAAGTATATATATTTTACACTTATCAAACTTCCTCACACTTAGCTTTTGCTTGTCCTCAAGCAATTATAAAATATGACTACTCTTAAGGGCCGTAGTATTGAAACTCAGGATCAAACAACTGCTGATGGAAAACAAGCAAAATGACAATCAAAAGAATAGTTCTGCTACTAGCTGTAGGTTTTCACAAACAGTGAAAAAGTATGTAGTTAAAAAGCATGGAGAAGTTAGACTACAAAATCTGGACCTAGATTAACTTGGGATCTTCCACTATTTCTTTCCTCTCACCTTTGGATGACAAGGGGTGTGAAGTAATGCCTTATTCCGTAATACTTTTCAACACCACGTACTCATGTTTATAAATAAAAAACTGCAATTATTGCTTTCATTTTTATTTAATTTTTTTAATGCAAGAATGTATATACAAAACAAACATTTTTTTTATATTGCATTATTTTTCTGTACCCCAGACTTTTCTCTTTATCCTTGTAGCGGTGTTGGGTCTTCTATCCCAGATCACGAGACCTTAGGTAGATAGGTGTTAAGGCACCCCAGAGGACTTAATAACCGGATAGACGAGGCCTATTTTTGGTTTAGAAAAATTTATAAACAGCGGAGTACCTTGCCTTATCCTTTTCATTCCAAACTTTCAAATCATTTTCAAGAGTCCCAAGCTAAACTAATTCAGTTTCCATAATCAACTAATCCATCAAATTTCTGTGTAAATAGATTAATTTGAATAAAATTAGATATACAAACAGCCTAGAGCAGAAAGATTCTTGAGGTGGCCATCAAACTCGTTTTCAACACTTCCAAAAATTTATTTATTTATTTATTTATTTATTTATTTTTTGCCACTTAAAAGAGATAAATTTTTTTTTCAAAATAAAAGGACAAACAAAAACAAATGTGGCATTAAGTACAACTGGCATATTTTCAGGGAAAGGTCCTACTTCCTCACACTTAAGAGGAGCAATGTCCTCATTGTTCAAAAAAATAAAATCAAGAGAAGACCTTTCAAAATATGCCAGACTCATAAAGAATTTCATTCAGGATAATCATGGACTGATATAAAATAACCATTAAGCATGATAGATCATCGTAGGCTGAACACATTAAAAAGAAAGGAAATGGAAACTCCCCTGATATCGTAGATTGAGGAAGGTTCCCTTCCTCACACTTAAGCTCGTGCATGGGGTAGTAGCCTTCCTCACACTTGCATTCATGTAAGTGTCCAGCCTTGGAGAGCATCAAACACCATAAAAAGTTTGTCACCTGCACACACTCACAACTACCACAAAAGCGCTAAAACCGTTGCATTAAAAGCACAGGGACACCATTGCCACTTCTAAATAGATAAACAAAAATAAACCAGACAACAAAAATAAAACAAAAACAAAACATAAAGTTAACCACTGGGTTGCCTCCCAGCAAGCTGCCCATCTTTATAGTCTTTGGCTAGACCCTCGCTTCATTATCCAGGATCGAAAATAAAAGTTGACAGTGGTGCCAACGGGGATATGAAGTGACCAGCAATCAGGATTAAACCACCTGGATCAAAACAAAGTGTTACCTCAACAAATAAAATAGGAAAATAAATGCTCCATAGAACCTGGTCCTTGAGGAGGTATTGCAGTAACGGGTCTCAAGCCAAAGACCAGGTGCTGATTGTTGATCTTCCTCAAATTGGAGGATGTAAACATCTTCCTCGTTCAGTTGAGGCTCGACAAGGTTTTGATATTGGCAAAGTGGTGGTGGTTCTTTCTTCTCAAACTCGAGGAGGTAAGCATCCTCATCTTCCAGATAAGGAGTGGAGAAGGAGGAAAGAGAACCATCTGCAGTAGGGTGTACTCCATCATGAACCGCTTTGCTCCTTGGTTTTTGCAATATTAGAACTAGCTGAGTTTTTAACTCCGCAATTGTGTCTTCCAAATCAGCAAAGAACTTCAGTTTGTTCATGTAGAAATCTTCTTCTTCAGGCTGTTCGACAACATTTTTTATGGTTGTATTGTGTTGTGGAACACCTATATTCTGCAGATAATCTGGTTGATCCGCTAACCACAATTGCTCTTGAAATTCGAGACAGTCCTCCATCTCATGAGGTCCCGTACAGTATGAGCAATATATATCTTGAGAATAATAGGAATCCTCTTCTTCAGGCTGTTCGACAACATTGTTTATGATTATATTGTGTTGTGGAACACCTATATTTTGCAGGTAGTCTGGTTGGGAAGGCAGTGACCCAGAAGGTCTCTATTGTAAGAGGAACTGAATTGACTGGCTCATCGTTCCCTGCATCTCTACCATGACATTCTCTAACTTTTGCTGACCAGCTACCAGACTCTGCAGACCAGCTGTCAGACTCTTATTAATTACAGTTTGCTGCTCCTGAGAAGCCATCAACTTATCCACCATTTCAGCTACCAGTGGGCAGTCCTCATATTCATGTGCGTCCCCACACTGAGAGCAATATATATCTTGGAAATAGTAGGAATCCCAATCGAATTCCTCCCCACTTGCCATTATTAGTTAGAAATAACTAATAACAAAAATAATTGTCAATCAAATCCTTTGCCACATTTTTTTTCAGAATTAAATAAAACGAAAATTAATGCAATAAAACTTAAAAAGCACAGAATTAATTGCAGGAATTTAAATGACAGTAATTTAAATGACGGAACTTAAATAACTGGAAAATAAATAGCTGGAAATTAAAATGACAAAAATAAAAATAAAAATAAATAGATAACTGGAATGCAAATGACAATTAAATAAAGAAACGGAATTTAAATGACAGAAAATTTAAATGACAGAGAATAAATAACTATAACATTAAATGACAGAAATTAATTACTAAAATGTATATGACAAGTAAATTAAATAACAATAATTTAAATGGCTGGAAATTTAAATGACAGGAAATAAAATAACTGGAATTTAAATGGCTGGAATGTAAATGACTGAAAAGAACCAGATTACTGGAATGTAAATGACTGAAAAGGACCAGATTACTGGAATGTAAATGACTGAAAAGGACCAGATTACTGGAATCTAAAAATGACTAAAAAGGACCAGATTACTGGAATCTAAAAATGACTGAAAAGGACCAGATTACTGGAATTTAAATGACAAGAAAATAAAGAAACGGAATTTAAATAACAAAAATAAAATTGCTGAAAATTAAAATGACTGAAAATTAAATGGCAGAAATTAAATGACAAGGAAATTTAAATGACGATAAATAAATAACTAAAATTTAAATGGCAAAAAATAAAAATAAAAATAAAAATAAAAATAAATAACTGGAATATAAAATGACTGCAAATAAAACGAAAATGAAATTGCAGGAATAATTTAAATGACAGAAACAATAGTAGTACAATAAACAGCAAAAGAAAATGATAAATAATAATATGATTGAATTGCGAAACAAAAACAAAAATAGCAAACAGAATATTAGAAACAAAAACAAAAAAACAAAAAAAAATAAAAGAAACAAAATATTATAACAAGTGAATCAACCAAGGCTTAGGGACTAGACAAAGTCAAGTCCCCGGCAACGGCGCCATTTTGCAAACGATTTATTTGATGTATTAAATGCTAAGAATTAATCCTAGAAATCAACAATCAATAGACGTAGGGTTGCAAAAATCCGGTCGTAGTAGTATAGTAATTTAGAAGTGACCAGGTGTCAATCCACGGGACTTGATAAAGTAAGTCTAGCCTAAGACAATGGGTAATTCAAAAGGGGTTGTTTTTTGTTTTGGGATTTAAATAAATAACAAGAATGAAATAATTAAAATAACAGTCGGGAAATAAATAACAGATAAAATAGTGATAGATGAATTGGATGAAAGGGGCTCTGGGTTCAGGTTAAAACCGTTTGATCAATTATGTCTACTGGTTAATTCAAGGCAGATTGGCAATATTCTTATAATTTTCTTAAGAGCTAAATCATAGTCTCAGAAGAACTCGTTTACCAGAAATGCGGGGTCTAGTCTAGACTCGAGCAGAAACATATGTAAACGGATTAAGTACGAGGAATAATTAATTGCGTCTGCAGGAATAATTAATAATCCAATTAATAATTCCACAGATATACAGATAATTTAACCGATCTATTTATCACTTGGTCGGATCAAAATAGATTTGTAAGCAATTTAATAAACTCATGACATTTATTAAAAAGCGCAAGAATAACATTAATCGTAACAATCCGCAATTAATTAAAACCAGTGAATATAATTAAAACAAACTGCATTTAAACCATCACCCAGAGTAAATATAAACTACTCACTCATTGTTTCAAAAACACAATTAAACATTAAAATAATTATTAAATGTTATGCAATGAAAACAAATGTAACAAAAATTCAACGACATGTAACAAATGTAATAGCATAAGTTAGAGAAAACCCTCATAATTGATCCCTGACCGGTTCATGATTTCTTTATGCCCAAACCGGTTCTTCTGTGCCGGTTCTGTCCTCAGGTTAATTCCCCCGATTTGCTCTTTTCTTCTTCTTGTCGTTTTCTACCCCGTCTTCTTCGCGTAGCTCTGTTCTTCCTCGCCTTTTTTTTATTCTCGATCTCTCGTTCCCAACTTCTCTTCTCGACGATGGCGGTGCGGATAGTGAATGGCGAGTTGACGATGCGATGTCGAAGGTGAAGAAGATGATGATTAGTGAATGACGGCGGTGGTGTGTGTCGATGAATCGTGAGGTTGTAGTGGTCTCGTGCTGGTGTTGTATCATCGGTGATGGTGAATTGCGTGAATTGTGGCGATGGAGACGGTGATGTGGTGGTCTCGTCTGTCTCTGTGCGGGTGTGAATGGCGTAGTTTGTCGATGCAGTGCGTTGCGAGCATGACTGTTGAGAGAACGAGAGTAGCGCTAGGTGAAGAGATGTACGAGGATGACGAACAACTCTGATTTGATGATGCGATGGACGATGCCTACGTATGAAGACGGGGTGAGTGATATTATCGGTCTGCGAATAATAGTGATGGTGTGGTGTGGAAGTTCCGACGGAAGGATATGGCGAAGGTGATCGGTGGATGTGGTAATGGTATAATGCGGTGCAGTTCTGGTCGTGATGAAGATGACGGTGGCGGGTGGTGAATCGGTGGTGATTCCGGTGGTCGACGATGTTGGTGTGGGTGAGAGGCGCGGAGCGCCTTACTCTGGGCGTTGTCCTCTGTGTCCCAGAAGGCGTCGCCTCCCCGAGGGTGATGAAAGTCTCTGTTTTATACTATCCGTGCCCTGCAGTGGTGGTGAAGAAGATGAGTATCCCCGACTCCATGTGGAATCCACGTAAAACAATTCCTCCAGTGGATGCATACTGGCGTGGATTTTGTTGACCGGGTGCGATCGACTGGAGATCCCAGTGTGAAATATTATATTGTTGCAGCCCATCCTGTTATATGCTTGCGATCCAGGCTTGTTTTCATGGTCTATGTCTCTGAATGTGGAATGTAAGCTGGCTCGAGACAAATACCCATGTGTGGCCAAAGTGCTTTACTCCAGCGTGAAGAAATTTGCTGTGAGAGTGATGTGCATGTGATCACGTGGTAAATTTCATGCTGATGTGTATGTTTCAGTATTTGGACATCATGGCCCACGATGAATGTGCTGGACTTGATAATAACATACTAAATTAGTATGTAATGCATGGAATCGTCAATGCATTCTCCCTCCATTTCATGTGCAGCGTGTATATATATATATATATATGCCTACATTTATACATAAAATTCGTCAGCTCTCATTTAAATATAAATATTAGAAAAATATAAGATACGTGTAAAATATAAGTCAATTCATTATGAATATTCCATCAAATAAACCGTTAAAAGTATATATATTTTACACTTATCAGTGCCCTAGCTGCCTACATGTTGAGCAATGTCTAGGCTCCCTGTCTTGTGTTTCATCCATCTCTGTACAAATTAGAGAGTGAGATGGACATCCTCTGATCTTTCTTTCCAGCATTGGGTTTGGTACAAGGTATGGACCATTGTATTCTGGCCAATTGCTCTTGTTTCCTAGAGTATTAAATCGAACTTCGCCAAACGCTTTAATCATGGTATCCAACTTATAGATGTCATCAACATAGTCCTGCCAACGAGTCCCTGAGTTCGCGCACATGTCTATGACATGAGAATAAGGGTACTTGAACGCTTGCCACTCTCTGCATTAGCAAGTTTTGTCAATCATTGACACCCTAAACTTCCCACGAGGACCTCTTGTAATTCTATCACCTTGGTCATCAACTTCAAAAATAGGTGTAGTCGGGTCACATAGTATCACACTATGCCTCCTTACGTACTGGCCGTTTACATTCATTATGTTGACCAGATGCTCTGTAAACATAGCATTTGAATTTCTCTACGTAGTATACGTCTGAATACTTTGCACAAAATAACCCATTAATTTGTACAATGTGACCTCTACTATTCATTTCACGGGTAGCATGCGAGCACCCTTCATCACTCCATTAAAGCACTCCACTAAATTAGATGTGATATGGCCCCACCGTCTACCATCGTTGTACGCTCTGCACCACTTTTCTAGGGGTAGTTGCTCAAGGAAAGTTGCAATCTCTGGCTTCACTGTCTTTAAATGTAGTATCCTACGTTTCACTTTATCCCTTGAAAACATGTATGCTTCATTTCCGATATGATATAAGTGTACCGTTGTAAGCATCAACAAATAAAACTACTTGACTGTAAAAAATAAGAAGGTGCTAAAATAGTACCAGTGTTTGTCAAATAGTCCTTCAACTTCTTGTATTTGAATCTTGCATTAAAGTTTGACGTAATGTGTCGAATACAATAGTAGCGGTAGCCAAATAGTGGTCGCCAATATACCTCATCCTGCATTGTCTTGATGATTCCTTGACAGCGATCGGATATGATGAAAACACCACTTCATAAGTCAACTACATGGCCACGCACATGGTACATAAAGTACTGCCACACTTCATTAGTTTCCCCTTCAACTATTGCAAATGCAACTAGGATAATTTTGTTATTACCATCCTGAGCACATGCTACTAACAATTTACCCTTAAATTTACCATACAAGTAGGTACCATCTACTTGAAACAACAGCTTAAAATAATGAAAAGCAGCAATGCATGGTCTGAACTCCCAAAAACAACCAACAAACCTCCTAATCGTAACACCATTCTCATCTGTTTCCATGAAAGGCTTCATTTCCACCATGGTGTTAGGCACAAAATTTTGAATTGCAAGAAGGTACCTAGGTAACTGGGAAAAGAGTCCTTCCAATTTCCGTAAATTTGCTCATAGCCTCACATTGGCTAGCCAAGCCTTTCTGTACAATATTCTCCTACTGAACTCGTTCTGCACGAGTTGTATCATGTTCATGATGCTTATCGTCGGATTTGTTATGATAGAAGGGAGGTAAACGAAGCGATAAAATGGTAGTTAAGTTGACAATGATTTTGGCTACCCATATTAGGGTGACATGTGTGTGCAACATATCTTTTAATCTGCCACTCCAACGTGTATTTGGAGGCTACAACATGTAGATACAACGAACAGTTACCTTGTTCGTTTTTACAATTTATGCAGAAAATAGTACTCGAACTCTTCACCGAGCTGGTATCCAAATTTTTACGAATGTGGTACTGGCGCACTGCTGATACAAGCACTTCTTTGGACTCGAACAACTGATTTTTGATAAATTCTTGACCAGCACTCTAGTATGAAGCTCCAGTACGGTATATGTCGGACTGTGTTAGGAAATTACTTTCTAAAGATATAGAATGGAAGGTTTATGTAAGAAAAGGAAAGTTTGACTTGAGGGATAAAGAGGGGGAATAATTAAAGGCTGAGAAGTTGAATAATTGAAGGATTAAATGGGGAGTCAATTCAATCACCTTTTAAGTTTGAATAGTTTTTTTTTTAATTTGAATAATTGATGCAGTCACCTTTTAAGTTTGAGTAATATCTTTTATGTTTAAATAGTTTCTTCTAGGTTTGAATAATTAACTCTTCTAGTCTATTAGACAGAGGGGAGAGAGTGGGCAATAGGCCTATAAATATAGTAGCTAGGATGGGTAGAAGGGACATGTCTGAGCAATGTTCTTTATGTAAGTGTCTCTATGGGAGCACACATGTAAGTTTTCAAAAAATTTGGTTGTGTAATGAAAACAGTTCCTCTCTTTCTTTAAGTTCTTACCTCCCTAGTTTATCTCTAACAAGTGGTGTGGTGAGCATGGAGCGTGGATGCCACCTACTCGCATGGAGAGTCGGGTTGATCTATTAGCGCGGCTAGTGGGGGAACTCCGATCATCTCAACAGCAAAACAGGGCAGAAATTAGAGCGCTAAGAAGTACCATGGAGGAGCAAAGCTGAAGGATGGAAACCACTGTTAGCCGTTTGGAGCGTATGATGGCGAGTTTGGAGGTAGGGCGAAGTGTGGGAAGTAATTCCTCCGGGAATCAAGAGGTTGACCCAGAGGAGACAGCACAAGAAGACCCCGATGGACAATATGTTCTTGTCAAGCGGCCGGCAAGAAATCAGCGACCCAGACTCGAGGAGGAGGATTACCGAGTACTGACGAAGAAGGTGGAGCTTCCCAACTTCTATGGAGTCGATCCTTTCTTTTGGATAGTCAGGGCAGAGCAGTATTTTTCTATCAGAAAAACCACCGATGAGAGTTCAATGGGCATTAGTTTGTATGGAGGGGGCAGCCTTGCATTGTAGCAAATGGTTGAGGCAGGAGAGACCTCGAATGACTTGGCCAGAGTTCAAAGTAGAGCTAATCCAGCGTTATGGGGGTGGTATCGCGATGAATCCATATGAAGCCTTATCAACGGTGAAACGGTGGGGGTACGGTAGCAGAATACGAGGACAAATTTCTGGGTCAGGCAGCGTTCACACCTGGCCTCTCACTAGCACAGAGTTTGGGGCAGTTTCTAAGAGGCCTTCGAGAGGAAATTAGGGTTCAAATTTGGTCTCAGGACACTACAGACTTGTATCGTGTTATCAATTTGGCGGCAGAAGTAGAACGGGAACTGGAGTTGGCTAGAGTATTACTGCCACCAAATGAGACAGGAGGGGCTGGTGCGTCCAACCCACGGTTTGGACTTGGCCTTAAATCTGGGCTGGAGTTCTCTAGCCGAATGGGGAGATCAGGCCCATACGGCCCAAATTCTACCCAAAACCTGACTCAAGAAGTACCCCAATCTAATTTTCGTCATGACTCAGGAGGGGAACGACATGGCTTCATAGGCAGATCGGCACAGTCTGCAAATTCTTTCCCTATAGTGAGGGGTGGAGGTCGCCTTGCCACCAACGTTGAGTATAAGATGGATAATCAACAAAACACAAATGGATCCCAACGCCACCCTTATTTATCCCATACAAACTCAGGTGCCCAAGGAAAGGGGAATTCATTTTCCTCTCAGACATCCTCACAACAAAGTTATTCACGTCCAGCTCGTTTCTCATCTACCAAGAATTTTGATGAACTAAGGGCCAAAGGGCTTTGTTTTCGGTGTCTTCAACTATTCTCAACCGGACATGTGTGCAAAAACAAGGACCTCGGAGTGCTAATTGTGAGTGATGATGGTGATCCGGAGAGAGATTTGACACCAGTTTGAAGAAGCTACATGGCTGAGCTGTGCTGAGTTCCGGGCCCAATTCTCTTTTTCAAGCCTTGTGGACGAGGCATGTTCTGATGGGGGTGGGAATGTTAGGAAATTAATTTCTAAAGATACAGAATGGAAGGTTTATGTAAGGAAAGGAAAGTTTGACTTGAGGGATAAAGAGGGGGAATAATTAAAGACTGAGAAGTTGAATAATTTAAGGATTAAATGGGGAGTCAATTCAGTCACCTTTTAAGTTTGAATAGTTTTTTTTAAGTTTGAATAATTAATGCAGTCACCTTTTAAGTTTGAATAATATCTTTTAGGTTTGAATAGTTTCCACTAAACTTGAATAATTAACTCTTCTAGTCTGTTAGACAGAGGGGAGAGAGTGGGCAATAGGTCTATAAATAGAGTAGCTTGGATGGATAGAAGGGACATGTCTGAGCAATGTTCTTTATGTAAGTGTCTCTATGGGAGCACACTTAGAAGTGTTCAAAACTTTTGGTTGTGTAATGAAAATAGTTCCTCTCTTTCTTTAAGTTCTTCCCTCCCTAGTTTATCTCTAACAGACTGCACACTATTTACAACGTTCCAATCGATATTGCTAATGAATGATGGAACCTGTGTCTCGGCATTTGAGGATCCAACACCTATGAATGATTGTGACGAACTAGCACCGTAGTGTGGGTTAGACGGACCGGTACCATCATCCATAATATCTGGCTCATCTGGAAGATTTTCTGGCTCCAGATCCTCGAGAACTTCTTGCTCCAGGGGTTCATCAGGTTCGTAAGAGTTGTCATCTTCATCGTCTGAAGGTAAATTCTGATGATTAAGATCCATGAGATAAAATGAATGGTAATTCATTCCTTGAATGTTTTTTAATATAAGCAAGAAATGTATGAGAGTTTTAGAGGGTGAAAAGATGCGGAGTAGAATGCTCTTGGGAGGAAGTTTATGCAATGGACAACCACCATCTTCAACACACCTATATATATATATGCAAATTATCTAAACACGACAATGCAAAGAACTTGTGTTTTGCAAACGCAGTTCTATACAGTAAAAAGTAACCGCATTAGGCTAACGTAACTCCTAGCTAGAGGTCGAAAAGTTAAAAAATGTGTGGCTGACAAACGCTTTTTACTGTCTCGTCAGATCTCTATGTAGAGACAGAAAACAGTAAAAAAAACATCTGGTAAACCTATATATATGCAAATTATCAGGATACAACAATGCAAAGAACTTGCGTTTTGGAAAACGCAGTTCTATATAGTACAAAGAAACCGCATTAGGCTAAGACAACTCCTAGAAATTGAAAAGTTAAAAGACATGTGGCCGACACATGCTTTTTACTGTCTCTTCAGATCTCTATGCAGAGATAGAAAACAGTAAAAAACGTCTGGCAAACCTATATATCTGCAAATGAGCCGTACACGACACTATAAAGAACCTGCGTTTGATAAACAGTTCTATACAATACAAAAGAACCGTATTAGCCAACGCAGCTGTATACAGCCACCACACATTAGGAGTATAGCATCTCACATTCATACTTTATCTTTTGACATCTTTTTTGAACAAATCACTCAAAGTGGTATATACGGTTGTATCTTCTCCACACAAAATTGATTCTTGGAGTTACAATATTGTTTTGTATTTATTTAAAATTCGGTACGTCCAGTGGTACTTTATTGATGTTCTAAATATGGTATTAATTCCAACAAACAACGTAACCGTGATCTCAATATTCCAAATGTGGACCTACGAGATCAATATGGCGGACCAGGCAACTAGTCAAAACCTGTTGAGTTTTCAAGTGACAACTTTTTCTTTCTTTTTTCATCGTGTCGACGAAATCAAGACTGCCTATATTCTACTCTAGTGTTACTAGTTGGATCGCACTAAAATGTGGAGTGGAATATATCTTTTATGGAATACTTGTAATAAATATCGGCGAGATATAAAAGAATGAAAAGACGATTAGTATTTTCAAAAAAAAAAAAAAAAGACTAGTGCTAAAAGACGGAATACAAGAAACATAAAATATATTATGAAATCACAAATTAGGCGGATAACCTAAGACTGTTAATTCACAGTAAGCATTGTATACCTTTCTGCTGTAAAATGTTACAAGCTGGTTTGCTTTCTGCTTATTTCTTCTTTGTCTGCACCTATAATTATACTAAAAAAAAAACTTCTCCCGAGTGCAACAAAAATTTGTGTTCGATTAAAGCTGCACAAAACACTTGGCCAATAGCGAGCCTATACATATATATATATATATATATATATATATATATATATATATATACCGTGACAATAATATATAGGTAATTATTAAAGTTATTCGATTGAATGAGTACAAGTATGCGGAGATTAAATGAATAGAATTACCTACTAAGCTCGTAACTTTTCTAAGAAAAACAAAACTAATAGGCTCTCACGCTGAGCCCAGCTAGTACTATTTTTATTTGGGTAGCTAACCTTGTAGGTCTTCGTTTCGTTGTTCATAATTGAACCTAAAAATTGGCATACAAATATTCCACGCGGTAATGTACATGTCTGTCTTCTAAATAGTTCTAATGGTATGATATCATCAGTTGGACTGATGCGGTTTGTGCTCGACGTGGGAAGGTACAAATGTTCCACCATGAACAGGGGCGGAGTCAGGATTTCAAACTTAGGGGGGTCAAAAAATTTTTTTGACTTCATATTAAATATATTCTGAAAATAAATAATAAAATTTTAAAATAAAAATACTTACAATATGGTTTAAAGGTTTATATTTTAAATATAGATATAACTTATTAAAATATACTCTATCCTATTTTTCATAGATAATTTTCACAAAACACAAAAATTAAAGAGACAATTTTTGGACTAATTTATCCTTACTTTTTCATAAGAAATAGAGAAGTTGTGAGTGAGAGAAAAAAGTAAGAGGGTATATGAAAATTAAGTGATAAAAATTCCAAAACATCTTAAATTTTGAAAAAATGGCAACTTTCAAAACATCATTTATTAGAAATATAAGGTAGTACATAGTGACAATTACAAGACTCATTGACTTAACTTTAAACTAAAATTTGATCAACCCAATTAATACTTTAAAAACAAGTTTTTCAGTTCAAATTATGGTTATAAAAATAATAATATATAAAATATAAGACACTTAATAACATCAACTAATGTATTAAGTGTAATTTATTATTTCTATTTATAACACAAAACAATTTAAAATGGACTCATATTAATTAAAAATAATAATATCATAGATACTTTTAGACAATTTTAATAAATTCAACTTAACTTATAATTAAATAAACTATATTATATAAAACTAGTAATAAAAAAAATGATGTCATCGGGACAATTGGGGGGCCGGCCCCCCAAACTTCTAATGTGGCTCCGCCACCGACCATGAAAGTGTCTATTATTGTTTATTATTATTTAAAAGTGTAGATTTGAACCGTTTAGAATTAATAACTTTTATTTTCATTTTACTTTAAATTGACAATTTATAATATGTACGGATCATGTGCCCAAATATTATATGGAGCACGGCTCCTTATATTTGGTTTGTGGTGGTAAGCACGCAAGCAAAATCTGAATTTCGACATTTCTCCATGTTACATTGATCGCATATATAGTATATTTACTAACAGTAATATATTATTAATTCGGCCTCAATTCTCTTGGGCTGGACTGTTTCAATACAACCCCATGCTCTAACCGGTTTACTTCTGTTGAAGCCATGAAAATCTCCACTCCAGCGAATCAACCCCATGCTCTAATTGGTTAGTCCCTATTGACAACTTCTCCATCTATCTTTCACGTAATCAGTTTTCCGGCCGTATTTCTCTTGATCACACAGTACAAATCTTGAGGATTCATGGAGGACCTTTTAGGAGAGAGAGCGAAACGAAGGTGAAAACGAAATCAGGAAGAGTTGTTTTCTACCAACAATTCATCAAGCTAAGTTGCGGACAGATTGAAGCATGTGCAAGAGACGGTGCGGAGTAGGATTGATGAACATCAGCACAATACTGGAAAAATCTCCAAAAATACCTCAGACGTTTCTTTTGCTTTCCAGGTCGGAAAAATCAAGTAAAATCGCTCTGACAGAGGAAATTTCATCGCGAAAAAGATAAGAAAGTTTCTGAGGTTTGCTCACATTGCGGTAAAACTGGGCATCTGAAAAGAGGTCGTTTGAGATTCACGGTTATCCTGACTGATGGAAAGGGTCGCGCACGGTGGCTAGTGCCAACACCGTCGCACACGACAGATCAGACGAACCAACAGCCTTTCTGGATTTAATGCAGACAGATTGAATCGTTTGTGCGATTACTTGGAATAAAGCGGTCATATTCCAGACAAGAGTGGGGCTGCAAGTAGTCGTTTCTCTATAAACAAAGAATCTTCAAACTTTGCAGGTACTGATATTAATTGTCATACAGTACTTTGTAATTCTACGAATCTGTAAATCCATGAACAGGTGATGGCTTTTGGATTCGGGTGCTAGTGACCATTTGGTAGGTGATGAAACTCTCTTATGTGATAAAAATAAACTTGCGCGCATTCACTATGTCACTCTACCTAATGGATGCGTCGAAGCTATCAGTATAGTGGGTAATGTTCTATTAGGAGATGGTTTCAAGTTGGAAGGGGTACTGTATGTACTGAGCTTTTGTCTTTCTCTCATCTCTATGAGTAAGCTAGCCCATCAATTGAGTTGTACTGTTTTCTTTGACGCCGACACTTGTTTCCCGCAGGCCCATACCTAGATGAGTAAACGGAGAGTGGGTTTTCGAGAAGATGGGCTTTACTTCCTAGACATATCATGCTTAAATAGTTTTTCTTTGGGCTGTAATAAGGACCGGACTGTTTTTAGCAATTCTTGTAATGCTAAACATGTTTTGTTGCACAAACAAATGGGCCATCCACCCGTTAGCAAGATGCTTAAAATGGGTCTCGTTGATAAGAATGATATTCCTGATTATTTTGTTTGTGACATTTGTTTTAGAGCTAAGGGACATCGTTTATCCTTTCCTCACTCTAATAACAAATCTAAACATTGTTACAAGCTAATTCACGTAGAAATATGGAGCCCATGTTCCACCACTAACCATGACGATTTTCGCTTCTTTCTCACTATAGTGGACGACGCTAGTAGAGCTACTTGGGTCATTCTCATGAGACTTAAATCCGACGGTCAACAACACATTCAGGATTTCATTCACATGGCCCAATGCCAATTCGACAAACTTGTTAAGATCATTAGATCAGACAATGCATATGAACTTGGGTCATCAAAAATCCTCCAACAATTCTTTCGAAGTAAAGGCATCCTCCACCAAACCTTATGTGTTTACACGCCTCAACAAAACAGAGTCGTTGAACGAAAGCATAGATATTTGATGGAAACGGTCCTTGCCTTGTTCTTCCAATCCGGGTTAGACATGACTTATTGGGGTGAGAGTGTCCTTATGGCTACCTTTCATATAAATAGGCTGCCTTCTTCGACTTTAGGAGGAATGTCTCCATATGAGTATTTGTACGGAAAAAGCCCAAACTTGAGAGAATATGAAAGTATGTTTGTATTATTAGGGAGAATATGCTCCCAAAGTATGAATATAACATCAGAGTACAATCTACTTATATAGTAAATCATAGCCTAACGGATAAGTAAAGATAATGGACTTAGATATACAAATGACATTGGGCCTAATTTACATGCTAACACTCCCCCTCAAAACTAGATGGTTACATCTGATTTTGCAATAATGTAAGACCGATGTCATGTAGAATCTGTCTGTAATGCGTCCCGGACAGTGCTTTAGTCATGAACTCTGCTAACTGATGGCGACTTGGAACATAATGTATGCTGATCATACCGTCTGAAAGTTGCTGTCGAACATAATGGATGTCCAGCTCTATATGTTTTGTTTGTTGGTGTTGAACTGGGTTCTTTGCAATATAGATGGCTGATTTATTATCGTATCTGATAAGAATTGGTGTCACATCTAAGATTCCCAACTCGTGGATGATGCGGCTGAGCCAGGCAAGCTCTGTGGTCACCAATCTCATCGCCCTGTATTCTGCCTCTGCTGAAGACAGAGAGACACTGGCCTGCTTCTTTGATTTCCATGCAATAGGACTGCCTCCTAACAAAATGTAAAATCCAGAAATAGACTTTCTAGTGTTTGGGAAACAAACCATATGTTGCAGTTCCTTTAAGATATCTTAAAGTATGTAGAGCTGTTGCAAAATGTAAATCAGTAGGTGCTTTAAGAAACTGACTAAGAAGCTGAATTGTGAAACTTATATCAAGTCTTGTGTGAACTAGGTAATTCAATTTACCTATCAAACTTCTGTATTTAGTGGGATTTTCCAGAAGTTTACGTGCATCAGTATGTAGTTTAAGACCTGTTTGTAAAGGAGCAAAGGAAGTATTGTTGTCACTAAGTTCATATTCTTGTAATATTTCATTGCAGAATTTCTGCTGAGTGATGACCAAGCCATTTTGATGATGATAAAATTCCATTCCTAAAAAATAATGGAGCTGCCCTAGGTCTTTTATTTTAAATTGTTTATCTAGTTGTGTTTTCAGAAAATTGATTTCCTGAGGACAGTTGCCACAAAGTAAAATATCATCAACGTATATGGCAAGGTGTGTAACAGTGTGTTGTTTGTGTTTATGAAAGAGAGAATGATCATTTTCAGATTGAATGTAACCTAGAGATTTCAAGGAATCACATAATTTGGCAAACCATTGTCGTGATGCTTGTTTTAATCCATAAATGGATTTCTTTAACTTGCAAGCATTAATACCCTTTTCAACCTTGAGACCTTTAGGTAATCGCATATATATATGTATCTTCATAAAGATCACCATGTATGAAAGCATTGTTAACATCCAATTGTTCAATTATCCATTTTTGTTTAACAGCTATGGCTAACAATGTTCTCAATGTGGACATTCGGACAACAGGAGAGAAGGTGTCCGTATAATCTAGACCAAACTTTTGACTAAAACCTTTGGCAACAAGTCTAGCTTTGTGTCTTTCTAGAGAACCATCAGCTCTCAATTTAGTCTTGTATACCCACTTACACCCAACTGGTTTTTTGTGTTTGTTTAAAGTGACTAATTCCCAAGTGTTGTTATTTATCAGGGCATTGAGTTTTGTTTCCATGGCTTGTTGCCAATGGGTGTGTTTGCTAGCTTGTTCATAAGTTTTTGGATCTTGGATTTGGAGAAGTTTTGAGAAATGGTATTGTGGTGAACAGAAAGGGTATAAGTTGGGGGTATATCAGTTAAAGACAAAAAAAATCTGTGTTTTCTGGTGATTGAAGAGCTGAGGATGAGGACTGTATACGGTGGTAAAGAATGTTGGTGAAAGTATTAGGTTCAGTAATATTATTATGTGTGTAATATTCATCAAGGTAGGAAGGTGGGAATCTGGTTCTAGTAGATCTACGAACCTCGGGAATGGGAGTAGTCTCTAGACCAGAAGTAGGAGTGGGAGGAGGGAGAGATGCCGGAGAAGAATTGGTTTCTGTTGTGTGTTCTGGAGAATTGTGGATATGTGTGTCTGGTTGGATTGTGTGATCTATGTGAGAAATGTGATCATCATCACTATCATAAGAGCTCTGAGAAGAGGGTGGAGGTGTATAAAAAATGCATGGATTTGGTTGTTTTTGAGTGTACAAAGATATATTCTTAAAAGGAAAAACATTTTCATGGAATAAATGACTTTCATGTCTTTCAATCTAAGTAATTTATATGCCTTTTTTGTTGCAGCTATACTTAGATAGATGCAAGCATCTGATCTAGGAGCAAATTTGTCTTTTGTTTTGTCTAAAATAGTGGCATGTGAAAGGCACCCAAAAACCCTTAAGCTATTGTAGTCTGGTTTCTGACCATATATGACTTCATATGGGGTTTTGCCGTGTAAAGCCACTGTAGGAAGTCTGTTAATTATCTGAGAAGCAATTAACATGCATTCCCCCCAATATTCAATAGGTATTCTAGAGGTAAAATATAAAGCTCTTGCTGTTTCAGCTAAATATCTGTGTTTGCGCTCCACAACACCCTTTTTGTTGTGGAGTATGGGCACAAGATGTTTGATGAATTATCCCAAGAGTTTTATAAAATTGTTTTCCTTCATTTGAAAGGCCTAACTTATAGGCATTATCAGATCGTACTATTTTTATTCTCTTGTTATGTTGTCTTTCAGTCATATAAATAAAATCTTTAATGAAACCGAAAGCTTCCCCTTTGTGATGCAAAAGTTTTATCCATAGGGCTCTAGAGTAATCATCTATGATACTAAGAAATTATGTGTAGTTATTGTATTTTTGTGACGAAAAGGGCCACAGATGTTTAAATGAATCATCTCAAAGATGTCACTAGTTGTGATAGAAGATTTAGGAAATGGTAATCTGTGGTCTTTAGCTAAATGACATATGTCACAAGGAACAACAGAAGAAACAGAATCTTTATTGATTACTCCAATTTTATACAATTTGGATAGTGGGGTGTGCCCTAAACGATGATGCCATACATCAATATTAGTTTTAACAGAAGCAATATGTTTCGGTACAGAAGTGTGAACAGAATAGTTGTCTACAGAAGCTTGGTTACATTGATTTCTAAGAATATTCCTGTATATCAAGAATCTTTCCAAGTATGTTTCTTCTAGAAAATAAAGACCTCGTCTCTCAATTCCAATCAGCATATGAGCAGAAGTTTCAAGGTCCTGAATGTAACATTGTGTGACAGAAGCAATGAAATATGCATTCAGTTGTTGTATAAACTTTCTAGTAGACAAAAGATTAAACTTAAAACTTGAAACATGAAAGACATTTAAAAGAGTGAAATTATCAGTCAAGACCACATTTCCCACCCCTTGTATAATTCCTGGATGACCATCAGGCATTGTAACTTTATGATGACAAGATTTATAAGTAGATTTATCAAACAAATCAAGATTACCACAAACATGATCAGTAGCTCCTGTATCAATGATCCACTTTCCTTTTAAATCATTCGTTTCAACCATATTCAAGGTAATATGTAAATTTAAAACGCAATCAGTAAAAGAAGATATACCTGCGAACTGATCATAATAATCAGTTCGAATTGAAGTGGATGTTGTTGGTTCATTTTGGAGATACGCCATTAAACTGGTGAGTTGGGTCTTTGTCATGCCAGGAACATCAACTGTAGGGTTCTTCAAATATTCTTTGATACCGGCCAGTTGAGCTTGATTCAAACCAGGAACTGGAGAATGATCCACATTTTCTTGACTCATGTCTGCAATCGCACCGCCCAAATATTTTTTATCCTTGTTATGCCGCCAATTCGCAGGAAAGACACCTTTGACCCAGTAACAATCTTCATATGCATGACCCATCTTCTTGCATTTAGTGCATTGGATCTTTTTGTTCTCGGATTTGTTTGGGTTAACAGGAGATTTCGGATCGGAAGGTTTTTTGGAAAAATTAGGGTTTCGAGAAACAGATGTTTGAAAGGAAAGATTGTCAGGCTCGACAGATCAAAGTTTCTGTTTATTTTTAGGGTTCTCTTCTTGTAAAGCCATCGCATAAACTTTTTCCATATCAGGTAATGGGGTTGTCATCAAAATATTGGTGCGAAGAGTATCGAAAGCATGGGTTAAACCCATTAGAAAATCTATAACGCGAGCATTTCCAAGAGTTTCACCTGTTCTGTTGAAGATCCGCAGGAACATGTTGGAATCGACGTGAGCTGGTCTTTTTCATTCCAAATTCGCATCCATCAAGTATAGTACTCGTGTATACTTTCTCCATTTTGTTCAAGTTGTCGAGCCTCTTGACGGAGAACAAATAATCTGGTGCCGCTGGGTTCGTCATATCGCTTACATAAATTGGACCAGATTTGCGCCGCGGTGGGGAAGTAAATGACAGTTTGACGAATGGACTCTTCAAGGCTTGTGAAAATCCACCCCATAACCATCCCGTTTGCCTTTTCCCAAGCTTTGAGTTGCGAACCCTGATAATCCACCTTCTTGATAGACCCATCAACAAATCCAAGTTTGGATTTCGAAATCAGGCCTACCATAACATTCCTCTTCCAATCAAGAAAACCAACGCCGGTGAATTTATACGCTAGTTGCATCCCTGGGAAATCTGATGCGTGTATATAGAGCTCATCGGTCAGGGCGGCGCTTTTGTCCTGTTTGTCGGTATCATTATCCTTTCGTGGCGGGGTGTTAGGGTTTACAGAGGAGATTTCTTGGTCGTCGGGTGGTGTCGCCATGAGTGAAGTCGCAAGAAAGGAGAAGAGTTGTGCGGAAGTGGTGAGACGGAAAAACAAGAAGTTCTAATTTTTGTCGGGAAGAAAAGAAAAAGAAGATAGATGTTTATTTCTCTACAAATCAGATACCATGAGAGAATATGAAAGTATGTTTGTATTATTAGGGAGAATATGCTCCAAAGTATGAATATAACATCAGAGTACAATCTACTTATATAGAAAATAAGAGAATAGCCCAACGGATAAGTAAAGATAGTGGGCTTAGATATTGAAGTGGGGTTCCACCACGCGTAACAACCAAGTGACCAGCGGAGGATACATGCTGCCTGCGGAGACAACAGAAGGGTCTCCTTCCGACCAATTCCCCTCCCGACCCCCAACGATCGGACCCTTGCGTCCAGAGAGTCATCCTTCATGCAGACTACGGAAGAACGATAGGCCGTATGATCTTCCCCACCTCCGAAGCGAAGCAAGGTCCTCTCCGAAAGACTGGGGGTAACAATATTGGCAAAAGGGATAAATTATAGGAAAACCTTGTATATTGAAGAATATTTTAGAATAGTACAGGCCCACAGAGACGGTTATACTCTATAGGGAAGCCTATAAATAAGAGTCATAAGCTATATAACCAGGCGGGCTTTTATCAATACATCGCTTGGCATTCTCTTTACAACTCCAGTCTAAGTACGAGATCCTTACCATTTCATTTGGCGCCGTCTGTGGGAAACGAACGTCGTAAGACAACCGTGATCCAATCCACAGAGTCACGTTTCTTGTCTCTCGTTCGATCATGGCACCACGATCAAGCAAAGGGAAGGGGAAAATGGTTGCAATCGGAGAAAGCTCGTTCTCAAAGGAAGACCTCACCGATCTGATGAGGAGTTTTGCGCAGGAAGTTAATGAGAAGATCGCTGAAAGCAACGAACGGTTCCAACAAGAGATGACGGATAGAGATCTAGAGCATCAGAAGAAGATCGATGAAATGGCGAGCGTAATTGAGAACCTGGAAGTGAAGAGCGGATCAAAGAGTGAAGAAAGCCAGAAAGAGAAGTCACCACCAAAATATGTAAAGGAGGACCTCATCGACATGTCGCTGTATCCCTTCACCGAAAATATTCGGAAGGCGAAGCTCCCACCGTTCTTTGTCACTCCGACAATAGAGAAGTACGACGGAACCGGGGATCCCGCTCAACACATCAAGAAGTTCATCTTCGCGATGAACACTCAAGGAATCAGCTCCCAGGCACTCTGCAATTTGTTTCCGGGAACACTCGCTAAAAGAGCTCTAAATTGGATCTCCTCTCGGAAACCACAATCCATCTCAAGCTTCAAACAGCTTACAGAGGAATTTCAACTTTACTTTGCGGCGAGTAAAAAGATCCAGAAAGATACGATCGAACTGATGGACATCAGGCAGAGAAGGGGAGAGACGGTGAAGGAGTACAGCGAGCGCTTCCACAAGCAAGTGGCTGAAGTAGACGATGTGGATGAGAAAATACTGGTAAAAGCTTTCGGGAATGGATTGGCAAATCCAAGATTGGCAGGGAAAATTGCTACCAAAGCACCACAAACTCACGGAGAGTTAGCAGAAATGCTGCACGATTTCTTGAAATCGGAGATTGCGGAAAATAAGGCAAAAGAATTGGCCAATAGTTTCAGGCTGGCACACGAGAAGAAGCAAGGAGGAGCGCTGTCTGTTGGCGAGAGTTATGGGGAGACGTCTGCTTCGAAACCTTGGGGAGCAAGGTACAGGCCATATGGGAAGGATCCAGTCACAACTTCCCATACTGGAGGCAAGACGACGTATGGAGCAAAAGTTATTACTATCGCTCCAGGGAGGTACGCAGCCGCGGTAAGGGAAGGCTATCTTCCGCCCCCTAAGAAGCCTGCCTCAGGAGAGAACACATTGGCGTATTGTGAATACCACGGGCACTTCAACCACAGGACGACCAATTGTGTGACATTGTCAAGAGAACTGAACAAAATCGATGAGCAAAAGAGGAAACAAGAAAAGCAGAGACAGGAAGCTTCCAAACAGCAAAAGAATAACAACGACTACCAAAACCGATCTCGTTCGGGCATAACGGAGGTGGCATGAGGAATGAGGATCACCCCGAGTTAGACCATAGCAAATCTTTCGATTTTGGGGTCATAACTGGTTTGTTCTCAGAAAAGGGGCCATTCACGGCAAAAGAAAAGAAAAGACATGTGCACGAGGTCCATGAGAAGCTACCAGAGAAGAAGATCCAAAAAAGGGAACCCTTACCGCCTATCTACTTCACGAGGAAGATGAGGTGGGAGTCTACTACCCCCATAATGACCCCCTCGTCATTCGAGCTCAAATCAATGATAGGATGGTAGGAAACATCCTTGTCGACAGCGGAGCGGGAGCAAATGTGATCTCCTTAGCGGCGTTCCGGAAACTGGAAATCCCGGACGAAAAGGTCAAACCATTTACTGCTACTTTCGGGGGTTCATCGGAGGAATCACAGCTCAGGCCAACGGAGTGTCGATGTCACAATGACGTTAGGCCAAAAGGATGACCGGAGGACAGAAAAAAACTTTGTACATCATGCGAGACCTGTCCGGGTACAACATCTACTTGGGGCGACCCGATCAATGCTTTCGGAGCTGTTTGTAGCACCTATTACCTCAAGCTCAAATACTTGACAAGGGGTGGAAGGTTGGTATCCATCCCCGGGAGCCAGAAAACAGCAAGGGTGTGCGAGGTGCGGATCACCGAGGACTTTCCGGAAGAGGATAGTCAAAGAGGTCGGCTCCAGTCGAGAATACGGAGAAGAGGAGAGCACACATGCCCGGAGAAACCTCAGAGAAGGTAGTGATGCCGGAGCAACCAAAAGAGGTACCCCTAAACCCGATCCTTCTAAATTTTTCAAAATTGGGAATGCTTTTCACCATGATGAGCAGATTCGCTTAATGAGATTTTTGGAAAAAAGAAGAAAGACATTCGCTTGGAGTCCAAAGGACATGCCCGGAGTGGACGCCAGCGTTATCCAGCATAACTTGAACGTCGATCCGAAGGCTCCCGCCATCCGACAGAGGAAGAGGATTGTAGGAAGAGAAAGGGAAGAAGTTGCCCGGACGGAGGTCGAAAGGTTGCTGGAAGCCGGCTTTATTAGAAAAGTTTTTTATCCAAAATGGCTATCGAATGTAGTTTTGGTTAAAAAGGCAAACGGAAAATGGAGGATGTGTGTGGATTTCACAGATTTGAATAAAGCTTGTCCGAAAGATTTCTACCCTTTACCTTCCATAGATAAGCTCGTAGCGGCAACAGCGCAGAGTAGCGTGATGAGCTTTTTAGATGCGTTCTCTGGTATAACCAAATAATGATGAACAAAAATGACCAAGAGAAAACATCTTTTGTCACCTCGACCGGTATTTTTTGCTACAAGGTCATGCCGTTTGGATTAAAAAATGCAGGAGCAACCTTTCAGCGAATGATTGACGAGGTATTCCGGGAACAGTTGTCCCGAAATGTAGAGGCATATGTGGATGATATAGTAGTAAGGAGTGATTCTATAGCCCAGCACATGGAAGACCTTGAGGAAACCTTCAATACCCTGGATAAATACAAAATCAAGCTAAATCCTGAAAAATGCGTCTTCGGGGTCACCCAAGGAAAGTTTTTGGGGTTTATAGTCGGACAGAGGAATTGAGGTTGATCCGGAAAAAACTCAAGCAGTTCTCAACCTTCCGCAGCCAAGAAACATTAAGGACACAAGCCTGAATGGAAGGCTCACTGCTTTAAGTAGATTTTGCTCCAAGCTCCAAGAAAAATCTATCCCATTTTTTAATGTCCTCCGGAAAAATAAAAAATTCCAGTGGGATACGGAGTGTATAGATGCCTTCGAACAAATCAAGAAAATGCTTCAGGAGCTTCTGAAGCTTGGTGTTCCGTCACCAGGCCAGGATCTATTCTTATACCTATCAGTCTCGGAATGGGCGGTGGCAGCGGTCTTAGTCATGGAGGAGGAAAAGAAGGAAATCCCTGTCTATTTTACCGGAAAGATCTTAACCGCCGCGGAGACAAGATATTCTAATATCGAAAAAGTTTTGTTTGCTCTTGTAATCGCATCCAGGAAATTGAAACCATACTTCCAGTCACCGAATCACCGTCCGAACTAATTGGCCCTTAAGACAAATCACCAATAACCCGAACGCCTCCGGAAGGATGATTACTTGGACGGTGGAGCTTACTCAATTTGAAATCCATTATGTTCCTCGGACAGCAATAAGAGCCCAGGCCCTGGTTGATTTTATCACCGAGGCAAGTTTCTTCTTCAAGAAGAGCGGGAAGTCCCGTACAAGATGTGGGTGGACGGAGCTAGGTGTAAAACCGGTGCGGGGTTGGGGTTGTGATCCAACTCCCGATGGAAGGAAAATGAATCATGCGGTAAGGTTGGAATTTGAGGTAACAAACAATGAAGCAGAATACGAGGCGTTGATACAGGGACTGGAAATAGCCTGTGCTCTGGGGGTGACGAGCTGGAAATACAATCTGATTCCTTGCTCGTAGCAAGACAAAGTGAGAACATCTTCGAAACAAAGGAGGAAAAATTGAAACTTTACTTGATGAAGGTACAAGATCTAAGGGCAAAATTTTCGAAATGCAATCTCCGACATATACCCAGAGACCAAAACTCGGAGGCCGATGTACTGGCTAAACTAGCGAGTATAGCGGAAGGAATACCGGCGGAAGTCCAGCTACAATTAAAGGAATACTCGAGTATAGGTAAGATGGAGACAATGACAGTTGAGATAGCCGATTTGAGTGAATCATGGATGACCCCGATCGTCCGGTACATCCAGCAAGGGACACTACCGGAGGAAGAAAAAGAGGCCAAAACAATAAAAAGAAGGGCAGCATCGTTCTTTTTCGAAAATGGCCAGCTGTACAAGCGATCTTTTGGCAGACCATCACTGAAGTGTTTGACAGAAAGTCAAGGACTAGAGCTTGTCAGCGAAGTCCACGACGGGGTGTGCGGCAACCACCAAGGAGGAAGGGCGGTAATGCATAAAATTTTAAGGATGGGTTACTTTTGGCCGGCAATCCAAAAATGTGCGGAGACTATGTTAAGAAATGTGCAGTGCCAGTTACACGGTCCAAGGGTTGGAAACCCACCTGCGGAGATGAAATCTATCACCTCTCCGGTCCCTTTTGCGAAATGGGGATTGGATATCGTCGGACCATTTCCAGAGGCTTCTCCCGGAAGGTATAGATACTTGTATGTGGCGGTAGACTACTTCACCAAATGGGTAGAGGCTCTTCCGGTAGTAAGTATAACTGCACGAAAGACAGAGGAATTTGTTTGGAAGAACGTCGTGTGTCGGTTTGGCATACCGAGGGTAATCATAACGGACAACGGCGCGCAGTTCAATTGCAAAAACTTTAGGGAGTTTTGCGAAGAATGGAAGATTGACTTGAGATTCGCGTCTGTAGCTCATCCACAAGCAAATGGCCAGGTTGAAAATACAAATGGACAAATAGTAAAAGCTCTGAAAAGAAAGTTGGAAGGTAAAAGAGGAAGGTGGGCGGAGGTACTACCGCAAGTCCTATGGGCCAACAGGATGACTGTCAAGGGGCCAACCGGAGAAACCCCTTACAGATTGACGTACGGTCTGGAAGCGGTGGTACCCTCGGAAATTATGATACCGTCAAAGAGGATTGAAGGGTACGAAGAAGAAGAGAACGACGAAGGCATCCGAGACGAGTTGGATGTCTTGGATGAAAAACGAATGATCGCTGATTTAAAAAATCAAAATGACAAGTTGAGAATTGAACGTCATTTCAATAAGAGGGTAAGGGAACGGTCTTTTTCCGCAGGTGACTTGGTACTTCGGGAGGTAAAACAACCAGCGAAATTACAACCTCAGTGGGAAGGCCCATATATCGTTCAAGCTAAGACAGACCGAGCATCTTATAGGCTCCGAAATGTGGACGGAAGTGATCTGCCACATTCCTGGCACGCTGAATGCCTCAAGAAGTTCTATGTATAATATCTTTTTTTTTCGGCTACATGTTAATGAATCGTTTGTTAAAAAGCACAGGAATAATCTCATATGGATGACCGAAGATCTCACAAGCAGTAGCAATGAAGTGTTTTACTTGACGGTCTCAGTTGTCTTGTTTTCAAAACGTTTTACTCACCGGTAATGGTGTATAAAGTTTTCGGACAAAAACAAAAACGTTGCAAAAACAATTTTTCCCTTACTCAAAGACAAGGAGCAAAGAGTTTTAAGAAAAGAAAAGAAAGACAAAGAATGTAACCGACGATCTCACCATGAGCAATGGTAGAGTGTTTTGTATCCGACGATCTACCATCAACGATGGTAGTGTATTTCATCCGACGATCTCGCTGCCTTACTGCCAGTAGAGTGTTAAACCGACGATCTCACCGTCTCAAAGTCGGTAGAGTGTTAAATCGACGATCTCACCATGTGTACAGTGGTAGAGTGTGAAAGTGTAACTAAAAGGTTACCGAAAAGAAATCTTCGCAAAAGTGAAAAGCAGTTTAAAGATTCCACATTAACAAAAGTCTCCGACTTTCGGGAGACCGGTCGCTCCGGTCATGCCCGAAAGATCTAGGTAGATCTACTTAAAAAGAGGGATGCGATTTACAAAGCAAAAGTACCCCGGAACAAAGTATATAATGACTGTAACAAAAACTGAAACAAAAAAAAAGTTTATGATGCAGGCCCTACAGGATCTTCCGCAAGCTTCTCAGATTCTTGTGACCGCTTCTGAAGGGTTGAGGTGCTTCCTCCGGAGTCTTCCTTGTGCTCACCTACCGGAGTAAGAGCGGCATCACTTCGGCCCCGTACAATGGCTGATCCCATAAAAGACGGGGCAAAGCACGTGTTCCCTGTGGGTCGTGAGAACCTCACCAACTCTTCGTGATATCCGGTGGAGCGAGCAAGAGCCTCAAACTCTAAACTTTCGTAAAGGGCTTCGTCCACGGATTGTTGCCTCTCGGAGAAGAACTCCGATACAATACGTTGGCCCTCCCCAGCAAGTTTGCGGCATTGAGAAGAGAGTGTCTCTCTAAGACCTGAAACAGTACGGTCCTTCGTTTGGAGTTCCGACTGCGTCTCTTTAAGAGCCCCCTTTAACTTTGCAACCTGGCTCTCGTAGGACAAGGTAAGACTCCGGTATCGTTCCCTCTCCGACTCCGAAGTGACTAATGAAGCTTTAAGGCCAGACACTTTCTTAAGCCAAAAGTCGGAACTTCTGGCTGTCTCTGACGAAGGACTTGGATTTTCTGCATAAAATACAAAGGATTAGCAAGAATAACATGAAAGAAAAGGAAAAAAAGGAAGCTTTCGATGATATGAAGATTACCAGAAGCCTTTTTTTTCTGAGCTTCCAGCTCTGCCTCAAGCTCTTTAATTCGAAAAGCGGCCTCCGCGAGCTTTTGCCTCTCCGTTTCAAGGCTGGCTTGGAGATCATTTTGTTTGGCCTCAGCTGCTTGCAAGATTTGGTTCCTTTTTTCCAACTCTGACTCAAGGGAAGACCGAAGATCCTCGGTAGATTTCCGGATCTCTTCAGCAACCTTCCGAACGTCTCCAGCTTCCTCTTCCAACACCCGCTTCTGGTCGTCAAAAGAAGCCTGCAGCTTGTTGATAGCATCCTCTTGGTCGATGGATGCAGCTTCTTGGAGTTCCTCCCGGAGGGCGGCCTTTTCGGCTTCAAATTGAGCCTCCGCTCGTGCAAGGATTTCTTGAGCCTTGGCCTTTTCTTCATCGACAGCCTTCTTGTATCTCTCCGCTCGGGCCCCATGGGAGCGGAGGGCTTGGGAAGAGTATTGAGACTGGGTCTCAACGCATTGGGCCATCGCCATGGCCTAAAGGGCAAGGGTGTCAGAATAAAAACCAGAAGGTTTTACAAGATAAATATATACAAAGAAGTCAAACCTGAATTAAAGCACTCCAGAGGCGCTCAAAAGCCTCTCTCTCCGGAAGAGAGTGGCGGACAATGGCGTCAGAACTACCCTCCCCAATCCGGAGTTTTTGTTTTAAGGGAGTCGGATGAGAAGCTGGGGCAAAAATGCCATTATCATTTTGGGCTGTCTCTGCAGCGGTAGACCAGAGGGTCTTGTACCCCATTCCGCGAACGTACGAAATACGAGGAATTGGGTTTCCTCGGTGATAGCCCCAGTCCAGTTTTGAAAAAGGACCGCAGACCGAGGGATCGGCTCGCGGAGGAGGAGAGGATCTGCCGCCCGCATGCTTGCTCCTGACTCCGGACTGAGGGGCCCCTTGGGAAGGAACGTCGGACGACTCCGAAGAAGAACTTCCCTCCGCACGATCCTCGGCAATACCTTTCCTTTACCGGGCGGGATTTCACGAGCTTTTTTCCCTCCGGGGCTCCACCTTCTCTTATTGTAACGCCACGCACGGGTCGGCGCGCCCGTTCAGGCTCAGGGTGTACGGAGGACGGAACAGCGGCTGCGAGAGGCAAAATCATAAGTAATCAAACAAGTTCAAAGATAAAAGCAAAAGGAAAAAAGGCTGCGGAAAGGTATACCGTGGAAAAAATGGAATCGGTATTTTGAGTTAAAGCTTCGTCTACGCAAAAAAAGCCATGCAGATCAGGGAAGAGGGACGATATGGGAGTTAAATCCACATCTTTTTTAACTCTGCCCGGACTGCAGGCAGGAGTAGATACGGGAGTACCTGTTTCCGGAGGGACAGCAGCAAGGGGACCGGTGGAACCAGTTTCGGTAACATGCTTTTCCTTTCGCACTAATTTTATTTTTGACTGATCAACTTTTCTGGGCCCCTCGGGGGCTTTCCTTTTAATACCAGTAGTTTTGCTACCGGAGGGACTTCGGACTTTTCCACCGGAAGGAGCAGGGAGGGCTCCTTTTTTCTCTTCGGTGGCCCTGTAGTCAACAAGCTCCCAGTTGTACCGGAGGGAGAATTTCCCGCCCGATTGAACAAAAGCTGCGGTACAAGGAAGAAGTAAGAAAAACATCCGAAAAACTAACAAAGAAAGAAGGCACACAGGAAAAACACGTACGGTCAATCTTCGTCCGAGTTTTGTTTAACTTCTCTTCGGAGAGGAAGAAGGTGATGGGATGGAGCGCTGATGAACTCAGTTTCTTAAGTATGTCTCCAATTGGAGACGAATTTGCGGAAGAAGGTAGCGGAGCGGCAAGCTGCCCCTTAGCTATGTCTCCGATGTGGGAGACTCTGATAAAAGTCCCCCTCGGCGGATAAAAAACAAACCAGTTGAAGGACCAGCCGCTCTCCAGGCTCACAAGCTTGAAAAAGGAATACCCGGACACGGCCAAGACGGAGATGTCCTCCTCCGTAGTAGTGGTGTTCACCCTGGTTGTAAAGAAATTTACAAACTCCCGCGCATCGGGAGTAATGTCGTTCTCCGCACAGACGGTGAGGAAGGCGTGCAAACAACCTAAGGTGTTGGGATTCAGGTGGGCAAGAGTACATCGCCGATGCGAAAGGAAACCGAGAACAAAAGGGTGTGGGGGAAAGCGCAGGCCACGGTGCAGATGCTCCCGATACACCACGAAACCATCCCCAAAGTAGTTAAAAGGATGCGCCGTCGGCTCTGGCACGCGAATCTTCAACCCCAGTGGGACTTGCACACCTTTCATGAGTTTTTTCAAATCTTTCATGGAAAGGCTGGAGCCGGTGCCCTGGCGAGGGTAGTCCCCGCCGATATCTTCGGAAGCGATAGCAGAATCTTCAAAAACATAGTTTTCCCCGTCAGTAAAAAGTGTCGATCCCGCCGGCGCCGGGATGGAAGAGCTTGGGTTTGACAAGTCCATTACGAACAGAGAAAGTCGAAAGATTCAAGCGAACGAAAAACAGGGAATTGGGGAACAAAGGAGAAGAAGAAGAAAGAACGCGAGAAAGCTCAGAGAAGTTCGAAAGTTTAAAAAAGTAGAGGGAAGAGAAGAAAGGAGGAGAATGGGCTTAAATAGGTGGAAACTGGGCACGCTCTACCAAAAAGTAATCATCGCCTACTACTGCAAAGCGTGTCAGGGAAGGTAGCTTCAGAAGACGAGGAGGCGACAGTTGAAGCAAGGCACGTTGCTGAGCCTCCGGTAAATCTCCAACGGTAGGAAATCCAAACAAAAGGGAACAACTCCAAGACCTCTTTCCTTTTCTCTTAAAAAAAAGGAGGTCTTGTGCCACTAGGAGGAGTGGAGCAGAACACCAAAATTTAAAAACGAAGAGAAAGCAACAACGAAAAGATCTTTCCTTGCGGAACAAGAAAAGATCTTGTGGGACTGATGAAGTGGGGTTCCACCACGCGTAACAACCAAGTGACCAGCAGAGGATACATGCTGCCTGCGGAGACAACAGAAGGGTCTCCTTCCGACCAAGTCCCCTCCCGACCCCCAACGATCGGACCCTTGCGTCCAGAGAGTCATCCTTCAGGCAGACTACGGAAGAACTATAGGCCGTATGATCTTCCCCACCTCCGAAGCGAAGCAAGGTCCTCTCCGAAAGACTGGGGGTAACAATATTGGCAAAAATGATAAATTATAGGAAAACCTTGTATATTGAAGAATATTCTAGAATAGTACAGGCCCACAGAGACGGTTATACTCTATAGGGAGGCCTATAATTAAGAGTCATAAGCTATGTAACCAGGCGGGCTTTTATCAATACATCGCTTGGCATTCTCTTTACAACTCCAGTCTAAGTACGAGACCCTTACCATTTCAGATATACAAATGACATTAGGCCTAATTTACATGCTAACAAAACTTGGATGATATCAAGACCTTTGGGTCTTTAGTATACCATACTGGGCTTGATGACCATCGCTCCAAGTTTAGTGATAGAGGACATCGCGGTGTCTACCTAGGCTCGGGCCTTGGTAAAAAGGGCATCAGATACTTCTTATCAACATTAAATGTGTAATTACAAGCAAGGACCTCACCTTCTTCGAGCGAGTTTTTCCTTTGCAGGCCGAATCTTCTGAAGGAGATGTGTCGGAACAACCTCAACAAAGCATCTTTCCTACAACAATTGATGATGAGGATGACTTTCCTCTCCATCTCGACATGGGCCGACCAACTCAAAGACGATCCAATGCTGAACTTGTAACTGATGACACCTCTTCCAATAATTAGAATGAAGCAGCACAAACTCATAATGATGACCAACTCGAGCACACGACAGATTTAGAAATAGCCCAACCCACAGATCTCACCAACGGGTATATTTTTGTTAATACTGATCATGCCAATAATGAGGATCCCACATCTAACGAGGAACATCTCATTACCAATCCTGGCGTAGCTCTCGACAATAACCTTCCTTGGTGATCAACACGCCACAGATAACCCCTGTCAAACTTCATGACTGTGAGTGCAATGACCACCTTTGACCCTTTCACTCATATCTTGTCTACTCGTCTTGAATGTTCTCGCCCTAACCTCATGCCTAATATCAATTCTTTAACCGATCTCATACCCTCACGTATGATATGTGCACAGGTCAAACGATTTTCTCCCGAGGTACCTTCCACCTATCGGATTGCTTCACAGCACCAAGTTTGGCGTGATGCTATGAACATTGAACTCCGTGCCCTGGAGGACAATCACACTTGGACCCTCGTCAAACTTCCAAAAGGGAAACTGTGCATTACATGCAAATGGGTTTATCGCATCAAATACAAATCCAATAGAGAGATTGAGCGATACAAGGCCCGGTTGGTCGTCCGAGGATTCACTCAAAAGGAAGGAGAGGACTTCCATGAGACCTTTTCACTCATAGTCAAAATAACTACCATTTGAGCTTTGGCCAGCGTTGTTGTCAAACGTTGTTGGAAGATTCACCAACTTGACGTCAACAATGCTTTCATTCACGGAACTTGCATGCAGAAATCTACATGAAAGTTCCAGATGGCCTCGTCACCAATACCAATGGCTTGGTTTGCAAATTACTAAAATCTTTATACGGTTTGAAACAGGCCTCCCGTCAGTGATACACCAAACTTTCCACCTCTCTAACCAACCTTGGCTTCGTTCTTTCAGAAAATAATCACTCCTTGTTCAAATGGAGCCATGGTTCATCCATTCTTTTCCTAGGAGTTTATGTGGACGGCATTATGTGGAAATAACGATGCCAAGATCACTCAAGTGAAAGATACTCTTCATCACCTCTTTAAAATAAAAGACTTAAGCAATATTCACTTCTTCCTTGGCCTAGAGTTCCATCACACATCAGACGGTATCAGCATGACCCAAAGCAAGTTTGCATCGGACCTCCTCAACGAGTACCACATCACCTCCATGTGCCATGTCGCAAGCCCTCTTATTCCGGGAAACAAACTTCACATCCAAGATGGTCCTCCTTTAACGGATGCTACCGAATACCGACGCCTCATCGAGAAACTGAATTACTTGATAAATACTCATCCCGATCTCAATTTCAGCGTCCAACTCTTAAGCCAATTCAATCAGCAACCTTGTCAGAAGCACTGGGATGCCACCATTCATGTTCTCCAATACATAAAAGGAACCCTTGGATATGGCATTTTCCTTAACAATTCTGATAATCATTCCCTTATTGTTTACTGTGACTCTTATTGGGCCTCGTGCCTACTTTCCTGCCGATCAGTAAGCGGTTATTACATTCTTTTCGGTGGCTCTCCCATCTCTTGGAAATCCAAGAAGCAAGCATGTGTCTCCTTATCTTCCGTCGAAGCCGAGTATCGCGCAGAGCTGTCTTGGCTTTCTCGCCTCCTCCATGAACTCGGAATAACCGACGTCACTCCAATACCATTAAAGTGTGACAACCGATCAGCTATCTTCATCGCACACAACTCTGTTCTTCATGAGCGTACAAAGCACATTGAAATCGACGTGCACTATGTTCGAGACCAGATTAAGGCAGGCTTAATTGACGTTTCCCACATCTCCAATGTTGACCAGAAAGCAGACATGCTCACCAAATCCGGACCGTCATCAACTAGATTCTATGGGGATGATTGACATTTCTTCAAACCAAGAAAAAGCATCTTTTTCCTAGGTTTGAAGGGGGGGGGGGGGTATTAGGATAATTAATAATTAGGATTTCTCTAGTCTAATTCTCTTTTGTCCAATTTCCCCTTATTTAGATTTATTAGGATAATTAATAATTATGATTTCTCTAGATATTCTGGTCCTTATTTTGATTTAGTTTCCTTATTGGAATTCTTCATACTTGTATATAATAACCCCTTTGGGTTATTCTTCTCAATACAAAGATGACCACTTTCTTTTACTATGAAATCTCTCTCGACTCCTTTCTTCCGTAAATCAATTTCATTCTCTTGTTTTTTTTGCGTTCGATCAACTCCGTCTCTTCTCACTCACGATTTCCGCAAACAAACAGACTGTTCCAATACAACCCCATGCTCTAACCGGTTTACTTCTCTTGAAGCCATGAAGATCTCCACTCCAGCGAATCAACCCCATGCTCTAATTGGTTAGTCCCTATGGACAACTTCTCCATCTATCTTTCAGGCAATCAGTTTTCCGGCCGTATTTCTCTTGATCACACAGTACAAATCTTGAGGATTCATGGAGGACCTTGTAGGAGAGAGAGCGAAACGAAGGTGAAAACGAAATCAGGAAGAGTTGTTTTCTACCAACAATCCATCAAGCTAAGTTGCGGACAGATTGAAGCATGTGCAACAAGAGACGGTGCGGAGCAGCAGAAGTGCAGTGATGCAGAATTGAGCGAAGTTATTTTACGGATCCTTACGAACGGAAAGATTGACAATTATTTAACAATGCATACATATCTATTTTAAGATTAATTGTATTGAAGCAAGCGAAATGAGTCTATTTTATAAAAAAATGTTCACATAAAATGCCTGACATCAGATCAACTGAAGAATCGATCTATCAGGAAGCACCAGGATGATAAAATGGAATGACTGTATACACTGTCTGCAAGATACTAATAACTAGCAAGATCAACGCTGCTAAGGCGGAAATAAAAGACCAAGGCGTGTTGAAATAAGTGTACTTGAAACTCGCCCAATGGACATGCCAATCACTCTCGTAGTAGTGGTTCACTTGGTTAAACAGCGTTGCTAGGTAACACCGGTCGATGTCGAACGCCATATCTTTCCCTAAATTGTTGAGGTAAGTCGCGACTTCAGCATCAGTACCAAAGTAATTCTCGATTATGTTGTGGTCACAGAGATACTCCACGTCTTTTGATGTGTTTACTAGACAGTCCAGCAAGGTCGTGTATGTGGTGAAGTGCGTGGAACAGTTTCTACAAACAACAAATTAATATTATATATATTAGACAGAGTAGTGACAAATTAAATACACGCACATAAATTTTACGTTAAATTAATCAAATAAGCTAAGCTAGTCAGATTATTGAATTAATTTCGTGTTGCCGTGCACGAAACAATCACTCCGAATATTACCTGGAAAAATTATATTACTATAGGATAAGTCAGTGAGTACTTACTTTTGACAGAGCTCATACGCGACACAATTCGCCAAGAACGAAGTCATGAAATCATCAATGGTAACCATAGGCATTTCAACAACACCCCATCGAATCCAATCAACCGCAAGAAAAGTCCCTGCTTTCGCCGCATAACTCCCACTTCTCGGCGGTCGAATTTTAATCCCAGCACGTCTAAGTTTCGACACACAATGAATCACATGTGAAGGTGTACTCTCACTCCTCCCACGATTCCCTCTACTCTTATTCATCTTCTCCTCTTCCATTGGAATAAAACTAGTCCTCAACAAATCAAGTAAATGGCTCGCTTGAGACCCTTGCATTCTTTCCACAACCCATTTAGGCCGCTCAACCGCTTCTTCATAACAGAATAATTCAAAACATAGATCAGTCAATTGACAATTCCCATCCTCCTTTGACTCCGACCTCGTCAGATCGAATAGTCGTTGTAAGATAAAGAACGGGACCTGGTTTTCTAAACGGAGGAGATCACGGAGTAGAAACGGGAGGACCCATGTCATTGAATTGAGGGGATCATCCGGTTCGAAACTAACTGGTGATGTAGAAGAGACTTTTCGGAGAAGTTCGAGGATGAAACATCCATCAACGACCATGATTTCAATGAACTCATGGGAATCTAACGGGATTGATTCGGAGTAGGATTCTCGTGCGCGGTATTCGAGTGGAGAGATGGTGTCAAAAAGGGAGATGAGAGTGAGTTGTGTACGAGTTAGGAGTTGTGAGAGGTAAGTGTATTTGTGTTCTTGAATCATTTGGAGATGTGGTTTATTGTGGTGAAATGGTCCGATTGAGACTGTGTGTGGATAGTAGTGTTTACCGTTCACGTCTACGAAGTTTTGTGGGACTTTAAAGATTGAACAGCTATCTCGTCCCGCGGTTTTGCTTAGGATTTTCGGTTCTGTGGATAGTTTTGCCTCAAGAGAAGCTAGTCGTTGACGGTCGAGGGTGGTTTCGACATGGATGGAGTGGTACGAGTTCTCGTCTACGTTTCTCATACCTGCTGCAGTGCTGGATTTTTTTTTTTTTCTAGTTTTGGTAGAGAAAGGACGGAGGTAGTAGATAGATGGAATTGATGGATCAATGGATAGGAGGATATCTATTTGGATAGAATCAATTAGGTACTCGAAAAGGGTAGAGAGAGACAAAGTCAAGCGCGCTGGTGGTGATTCTGTTTGTTGTTGCTGGTGTGCGCGGGGGTGAGCGTGGAAGAGAGAACAAGTTTTCTTTCCTACCATTCGCTGTTCAAGACTCTTGACTAGATAGGGTAGGGAAAATGACACTCGCCCGTACAAGTTAATTATTTCTTCCTTTCTAATCATCCAAGTCTATACGTGAATGTTGTACAACTGTAATTCTTGAGTTGCTGGAAGAAACCGGACCGGAGTCAATGATTATAAGGGTGCGATTACAATACATAGTGACTCTGACTAGTGGTAATTATTGTTGCACCACCTCCTACATATGGAATGGAATCCATCTCGATCGAACCTGCTGCTCTAAAGCTTGCAGAAGTGCGAGGAAGAAGCTTCAGATCTCAGCTTCCGAAAAACTATAGGAAGTAATTCATTGATTATTAAAAAATTCTCATGCTTCTCCAACTCAGATCTTATAATAAGTTATAACAAAAGTGAGATCCTACCAGAATGGGGAGTCTGGCGCTGGAACCATATTAGAAGACGGAGAGTGTCATGTGTCAACAAGAAATTGGAAGAAAAAAATTGAAAGAAGAAAAACAGAAGAAATAAAAAGAAAATAGAAATTGTACTTTTTTTCAAAATGTTACTATAACTTACAAAATAAAAAAAAAATACCATTATTCATCATTTTTTGTGTTCTTCAAAATAAGATGTATCATGGATATGTTTTGGTAAACTTAAAATTTTATATTTTTAGAATGAGTATATATTAGGTATTTTTAAAGTGAATCTTATTCATTAGAAAAATGAATCTTACCCCAAACACTCTAAAAACCTCCCTATGAAAGTTAAAAACGTCGAAGACATTTTTATGGTTTGTAATGCAGGATTTAGGGACTCACGACCCTAAACCCTAAACCACAAACCCTAAAAACCTGTCAAGTCAGTAACGAAAATAAAGTGTAGAACTAATACCAAAAAGATTATCCTACCCCCCCCCCCCCCAAACACCCTAAAAAACCACCCTAGGAAAGCTAAAAACGTCGAAGACATTTTTATGGTTTGTGGTTTAGGGTTTAGGGTGGTTATATAAAGTATGGAACCAATGTCAAAAAGATTACCCCCCCCCCCCCCAAAATACCCTAAAAACCACCCTAGGAATGATAAAATGTCAAAGGCATTTTTAGGGTTTGTAGTGCAGGGTTTGGGTCTAACGACCCTAAACCACAAACCCTAAAAACCTGTCGAGTCTGTAACGAGGATATAAAGTGTGGAACCAATGCCAAAAAGATTACCCTACCCCCCCCCCCCCCCGACCCTAAAAATCACCTAGGAATGCTAAAAACATCTAAGGCATTTTTAGAGTTTGCAGTGCGGGGTTAAGGTTCACTTTTAAAAAACATAAAGGATTCATATTGTTTTATATGAAATGTTCACTTTTCTTAAACATAAGATTCACTTTTTGTTTAATGAATGATTCACTTTCAATAAATGAAAGGTTCATATTGTTCTCGCATAAGTTGTGGTAGGATTAACTTTTACTAGTGTTAAACAAAATATTCACTTTTCTTAATCCTTTGATTCACCTTTAAAAAACCTTTGATTCACTTTTCTTAAACCTCTTATTCAATTTAGTAAAACAATCGTTATTTACGAGAATCACTTTTCTTAAACCTCTGATTTACTTTTCTTAAACCCATGATTCACTTTATAAAAATCTCTGATTCACATTACTAAACCTCTTAATCACTTTAGTTAAACAATCTATGCTTACAAGATTCACTTTTCTTATTACTCTGATTCACTTTGTAACAACTTGTGATTCACTTTTTAACAACCTTTGATTCTCTTTTCTAAAACCTCTGATTCACACTAGTCAAACAATCAAAATCATTGTAGTTAAACAATCTCTGTTTATGAGATTCACTTTTTTTAAACATCTTATTCACTTTTAAACAACTCTCTGATTCACTTTTTAACAACATTTTATTCACTTTTTAACAATCTTTGATTCACTTTTCTTAAACTTAAGATTCACAAAAGCTCAAATTATAATGAACAATGGTATAAAATTTATGTTATTTGAACTTATATCTAATAAACTACAACATTTTAAAATTTTACAAAAGTATAAAACACAATAGGTGTCACCTACAAGTTTCGAATTCGCGGATCTTACTCATCGGTGGAAAGGTTTCATGCGACCCAGTTTGGTATTCATGTTCAACCACACCATCAACTTAACAGACTAACAGTTGGGTAGCCCCAAAAGACATGTAAATGGATTCGGGATGACCACAAAATAAAACTGGGTTTGTTTGTTTGTTTGTTAACCCCCAACTTGAATCTTAACAAAACCCAAAGACAACATCTACTGTCTTTGGGACAACAAAGCCTCTAGATGAAAAGGGGCGTCGGATGAAAGACGATCTAACAATTGGGTCAATTTCTTTTGGTCTGGGCCTATAATATCATGATAGACCGATATGATGGCCCATATCTTTAAAATATCATCATTTTTGACCTGTCCTTACTATTGGATGATTTGCTTTTCCGTACAAAATAGTAGTTTTTTTTTTAGACCACATCGTACAACATAGGAGTCTGCACTAGCTAATTACTGTTTACTATTTTTCTGAATGAACAACCGGACAAATTAGCAATTGTACAAAAAAAAAAACACGATGAACTTTTTGTTTTCAAAATACTACTAGTAGACAGCTAGCTCGACATGCATTCGATTGATCTCCACTTGCCTAAGTCTTTATCTATTCGTCATATCAACTGTTATGATGATCATAGATAGAATAGAAGAAGCCAACAAAGTAATGTGCATGCTCCCCCGAATTGTCTTTATCACCTCACCCCACCCCACTTACTCACCTACCAATATTAATTCAATAGAGAAGGAGATGGAGCACGTACGTTTAAAAAGTTCCATCATCTTGATAATGATATATACCTGTAGTTGCCTTGCCGTTGTTATCTCAGAATTGGTTGTTTGTCTGTTTTCACAAAATGAAATGCCAACTGTTTACTTTCTCTTTGAGTGTCAAAAAAGAAATGAAAAGGACATACTGCATTTCATGAAATCATAATATTTTATTATATGTGTTATTTGTCATCTATCTAATGTTTAACTGCTTTAAATGTTTATATACTCTTTTCTGAAATCGGTTAGCTATGAGGCAATTTGTACTAAAAAGTGGGGATTTGTTTCATGCTTTAAACATATATAGTATGATCATGCGACAGCTATAGAAGAGCGAGCTCAAAGCTCATGTCATGCTACGATGCAGTAGTACTACTACAACATATTTTTGGTTACTTTCTCTGTTTCAAGTACAAAATTAAAGAAGCGTAGTAGTAGAGAAGGTGAACCAACCAAGGTCCCGCCCTTTAACGGACAAGTTCCATGTGATAGGTGGATTTGTGGTGACCACCCTTTTCATTTTTTGACACTAGTACTGCCAAAAAAAAAAATTCAGAATCTTGATTGGGCAACATGAAGGACTTTCACGTACTGAGTACTGCTTGATAGTTAATGTCTTTTTCTTTTCATGATTTTAAGACCTTAGCAGTTTGGAGATCCTGGTCTGTGATTGTGCATTCAAAGAGAGTATACTAAAATCGACTATTGTATTATAAAAGGGCATCCATCTTTCTTCTCAAGTTTGGCAAGTGGTCCTTTCACCTCCCCTTGTTTATCTGCAGAAGCTGTTAGTACATTTGCTTGGCCTTGAGAGTTGAGACATGGAACAAGTCCATTTGAACTTATAGCATTCAAATGTAGTAAAACCTTTGTTTTCTTATAAATTGATTAGGTTGGAAAGAGTGCAGCAGGATTCAAATCACAAACCGAGGAGTTTAGCTAGCGTCTCTGATCATACTCACTCAGTGAGCCAGCCCAGTTTGAAAGCTTATCAAGATATGAAAAGCTTTTTTGTCATTATGCTACAGCGACACATAAGATGTACACACAAGTTACAACACATGGATCGATTTTACTGTCTACGTACTTAAATACATCCATGACTCTAGATTTCTACTTACCTAAACAAGTTGGATTTTTCACATGGGTCATAAGTTAACAATCCTCCTAATTAAACAGCCAGCCACGGGTTGACTATTAATAATTGTTAGAAAACCCAGAACCAGAAAAGGACTAAAGAATCAAGGGTTCATCTTCCTCCAGTTACTGAGCATCGATCAGACAACAAGTTGTTAGTTTAGTTTAGTTTAGTAGTACGTCATTCACCACTTCCTCAACCAAAACTGACAAGATCAACAGCTCAACTTCCATTGCAGCACCTGCGATCTCCTCCTCCCCGTCATACTTCCAATTCTTCTGTACTCCTCCATTAATTAGCTCAAGCCCAACCATCATCTCTATCGTGCTCGGCGCAATCTCATCCCACGTCTCCAGTCTCTTCCACACCCTTCTAATCACCACTTCATAATCATCATTATCCTCCTCGCATATCAGGTCAGAGATTAGCCTTTTCATCCCGGCTACAGGTTTCAGAACGTCGTCTTCTTGAGAGTTGCATTTGTCAATGTCATTGATACAGACTGCTGATGATGACGAATCATCACCTTCTTCTTCTTCTTCTTCTTCATAGTCAAGCTTCTTGATAGGTTCCTCTAACTCTGCTGCTAATTCTTCGAAATTCTGCAGCTTGCGTAATAAATGTTGCCTTGCCCCTGAGATAATTCAATTCATCCAAAACATAACAGATCACTAGTACTGCTCTTATTCACAGCAATCTTATTCACACTACTACTGCTCTTTCTTTGATTATAGATAAATTTCTTGTCAACAGAAGAGCCAAATAAATCCAACCATAAGGCGACAAAACAAAACACTTCCTGGACTTTCCCACATGTTTTATTATATAATTCACCATACAATTTCTACTCAGAAACATTCAAAAATTCATACGAAAAAAACAACCGGCTACGATACTGACAACATTGATCAAGATATCATCCTGATGATACAAAAAAAAAGCTGCTACCTCCTGGAAAATGCAGGCAGTTTCAGTGATGACAAGATTATATATCAGAAGCCAACAGGGTCCCCGCCCCATGAAATACCGGTCGGATGCTGAATCAATGAACTTTTACGCACGTACAGATAAAGCTATGATTACTACTACCCAAGACAATTAAAGTCAGCTCTTTTTTTTTCATGGGTTGTTGCGTAATGTAACTGAAAAAATCTCAAATGGGTACCCACCAATAGATGTATACATAATAATTTCAAATCAATCCAATCCATAGTATCAAATAATTCTTGCCCAATTAATACTATTGCCCCACGGCCAACTCTCATTAATGATACACAAATTGCCAGAGGATAAAAATAGACAACGCACCCACCAATTCTAGCAAAGTTGCAGAGCAGCAGTTATCATATCTTTTGCTAATTTATCTCTATATCCTTCCCATTTAAACTGGTGACATATATGCAATACAGTAATAAGATGTCATGTCATTATCACTTACTTTGAACCAATTTGTAGCTGCAAGAGTTGAGGCTAAAAGCTTCATCATCATCATCCTTTTCTTCTTCGTCCCCAAAGACCAAGTCCAATACACAAACTGGGCTGTTATGTTCTTTATCTTCTTGATCATGATAGCCCTCTCCTTTTCCTTGGAGAGTTTCTTCTGATGAATTTTGCTGCTCAAAGTTTACTCTCTCCTGTAAAGAGATTTTCAACAAGCATATTTTTTAGATGTGCTGTACAGCACCGACTAGATATTGTCCATTTTTGAGTAAAACAGCAATGATTCCATAGCCCATAACAACAATATTTGAAGATAAAGTTAGATAAAAGTGTGATTAAAATTGTTATTCTGGACAAGGCACAGAATATATAAATATTGGAGAAGTGGGTCAGAAGTTAAGCTCATCATTGCATTACATTAGTCCCTTCTTCCCGGTTATAAAGCTACCAACTGCGCCTTATTCTATGAATAATTCCTAATCATGCATCGCAACAGTGCAAAATGATACCCTGTTGACGATACAGAATGCTAATCCTCAAAACCCAACTACCACATAAGAACAAGACATGAAGATATACTACTACTATAATACTTATACAACCATGATGATTAAAAAGAAAAAGAGTTTAATACTAATATAAGCTCTGATCACCGAGATGACAAAGGATAGTTGAGGTAGCCAAGTGTCATCAACAAACAATAAGTTCAGAGACATGAAACCCAGAAAATTTGTCCCGTTCCATGCACGGACACAAGATTATCTGGCTGTAATAGAACTAAAATACTAATATAATGTAATATAATATGGAAGAGAAAAAGAAAGCGAGACGGGGACAAACGAGAAGGAAAAGCACAGATTTCTGAGTTCAAAAAAACCAGTTTGGTGTATGTTGGGTTTCCAAAGCGTCATCGTGAAGAAGCTTAGCTTTGGATTCCACGGCCCCCCGCCCCTTGGTTAACAGAGTGAACCGTGTCTCTGTCTTTACACGAGAACAACCCGGCACACAAAGCTGATCGGAAGGACAGATTCTAACGTCAATCCTAACTTAATGCAAAAAGTGTCTACTGTGTCACTCACGAGCGCACTGGGATCAAGGGTTTTTTGGATTTTGCCCACGAAAAACGTGCACTGCATAGAAAACAACAATGGCTCTGTTTTTGGCAAAAGTGATACATACCAATAATGCATCACAACCCTATTCCTTTCCTACAGTGAGAATAATCTGAAAGTCGTATCTACAGGGCAAATTGTTTCTAGCTAACATAGTACCAAATTAAGCATTGAAGTAGTACGGACGATTTCATACAGAAAGTTGTGATACTAAGTCAGTTTTGAATTTACTTTAGTTCTAATCATGCAAATTTGGTTTTGTGCACTCTAGTTTAGCATAATTTAATAATTCCTGAACCACAAAAGATTTAGAATAATAACTGAATTTTTAACGAAGGTTTCACAAGTTACCTCAAAATTGAAACGAGAAGGAGAGGATTTGGCTGGAGAGGACGGGGAAGCAGGAGAATTGGGGCAGCGACCCGGCGACGAACAAGAGCTATTGTTGTAATGACCAAAGCGGACATTAGGGCTTAAACAAAAAGTAAAATCATCTGCAGCACTACCATCACCACCGATGATGCAGTTGCTGTGTCGTGCCAAGCTGCTAACACACGCTACCTCTTCGTCAGATTCTTCCCTGATGATATTGCTACAGCAATCTCCATTACTATAAGATGAGGTAGTATAGCACGACGAAGAAGACGTCGAAAAGCTACTACTCCCCGACGACTCTTCGGACTTGTTGATCTCCTCCGACCAAAACCTACCCAATTTCCCGTCCGAACCTCTCGTTTGATCCTCAAGTTCATAATTTGACTTTCCTCCAAAACCCATGTCATGATATTCGCCTCTAATCTCAGCAGCGGATACATATTCTCTCCGGGAAGATTTATTAGACTTCCTCCTGCCACCACAATTTCCATCATCAACCCATTTAACAACGCCGTCCCTTGTTGGTGATTCTCCTGTTCGGGTGAGATGTTTATGAGCGCGACGATGATGGGTCAGGGTAACCCGTCTAATGACGGAACCAAGAAGTCCTAGACCCGAGTTCTTCACTTGAACCTTGGAATTATTGTTGGAAGATGATGAATTGTTTTGAATCCTCAGCGCGGCTTCTAGGAGCAATGTAGCGGTTTTAGCCGGGACGCGGAGAGAAAATTCGTGAGGAGAAGAGGCAGAAGAAGCACCCTTGATATTGATAGTGCTTTTGTTGTGAGGGGATGATAGAACCGGGGAGGATTTTCTGAAGTTATCGGGAGAGCCGAAAGGAGACAATGAAGAAGAGTATGAGAAAGGGAAGCAAGTGGAATTTGTACAAAAATTGGAGGGAAATGGCGCCTTTCGTGAGACGGTGGACAATTTGTTAGGCGGTTGTTTCTGAAGATGGAGTGATTGGTGGTGGTGGTGGTGGTGGTGGTGCTTCTGGCGATGTGGGCGTTTCCAGAGGTGGTTTGAGAGTTTGGATCGTTTATCCGCGATGTAGCTAGAGAGTTTGAAGGGCTCTTGATCTTCTTGGAGCAGCTCCTTTAAGTGTCTCTGTTGTTGTTGTTGTTGAGAATGACCCATTTTACAAACTTTCTTTCTAGTTCCTCTTTTCGATTTGGGGCAAAGAGAAAAGTTTGCCCTTTTCCTTGTTCTTGCGAAGAATGGAGCAGCAATAAGGCAGGAGAAAAAAAAAGGATGAAATGAAAGGTTGGAACTTTTGCAGTGGGAGGGAAAGGAAAGGAAAGAAGACCAAGAGAGGCTTTTACTGAATGAGCTCTAGTAATAGGAAAATTTGGAGAGGAAAGGAAACAGTATAGAGGGGTTGAAATGATTCAATTCAAATAGTAGGAGTACGAGGGGGTTTTGACCAATTGAGACGAGATTGGGTCAAATTGGGAATAGGGGTGGATTCAAGTGGACTAGTTTTAATTTCGTTTGTTTCTTTACTTTTTATGGTTCAAAAGGTTTAGGGGTAAAAGTGAAAGAAAAAAAATAAATACAGATACCAAGATAGGAAATTGTATTCTGCACCATTTCTCGACTCAGAAGACATAATAATTACAGTGATATTTGTGCAGATTGATAACAGATTGGATAATCAGTTGCAGTTAAAAGACTGGGCAAAAGTGAGGAAAAGCCTGCCAAACTGGCACCTGAAGAAATGGTGATTGGAGCAAAAAGTGTCACGCCTTCCCATGTTACTAACTTCAAACTTCCACCATTAAGGAGTAGTGGTATACAGTATTTTTAAGATATCCAGAAAATAAAACAATTACAGCATGAAACATGACTTTTGAAAGTGCGTGCGTCCGAGCTTACTTAGCTGTTTCTTTACCCTTTTGATAAAAAGATTCTAGTTAAGTTGATGACTCAAATTCTATATACCACTACTACATTTCACTTTTTTCGCAAGTGGTAAGTGGTTGTTATTTTTGTAAGGACATTTCAACTCATCAAATATTAAGAAATTATGTAGTTCATCTACAAACTTTAAAAAATTACATTATCCATTAAATAAAGGAAAATTTACAGTGTCCACCCACTAGGTTTTGGGGTTTAATATTGCCCACCCACGAACTTTGATAATTTATACTGCCCACCCATCAAGTATTCACAATTTATCTCCCGTCACACATTTTCTCTAATTTTGTATATTACTAACGGAGGTTGACTGTTTGACCACTCCTTATCAAACAGACACGATTTTTACCACTCCCTACCTGTTGACTCCACTAACTGGGTTTAGTGTCGTATCTTCGATTCTCTTCCCCTCCTCGCTCTTGAAAGTTTCGTGTATGTTGGGTTGAATCCCTAATCGATCGCGCCTATCTCATTAAGGTAAGGGATGAACAATTTGATTTCAGTCGATAGCTTCGATACACTTCCAAGGTATCACTGCTCTACTATTTCCTCGATTTAGGGTTCTTCGACACTCTTCCTGTTGACATTGTTGTTTTTGTTGGTTTGAGTCGCTAATCGATTCTCACGGTCTGCTCAATGCGATGAGGAACAGATTGAGTTGTTTGTTTGCTTTCAATCCCCGGTATGACTGCTCTACTCTTTCCTCGATTTAGGGTTCTTAAATTTGGGAGATTTCCCTCGACGCTATCCTGTGTCTTGATATATGTTGGCTGTTTGTCTGGCGTTAGTTTTCGCCCCACTTCACCTTGTTTATTCACGTGTTGAATATGCTTCTGGAATTAGAGTTCTCAATTTTGGAGAAATAATCCTTGCGATTGCGATTCTGGAATTAGGGTTCTTCAATTTGGGGAACTTCTGTCGCGTTGATCGACCGAATTGTTGGCTATTTGTTTGGCTTTGGTTTTCGTCCCACTTCACCTTGTTTATTCACGTCTTGAATATGGTTCTGGAATTTGGGTAACTTACCGTTGCGATTCTGGAATTTGATGACCTTGCCAAAACATGTTGTATCTACTGTTTTCTGCTGTTGTTGGTGTTTGTTGTTCTTGAACACTTGTTGTCTGGAACATTCGTTGTTCTATGTGATTTGTGTGGGTGGAATAGATTGAAATGTGGCTCTGTTATCTGTTTCTGGAACATCATCTGTGACATGTGTTTTGTCATGGTTCTGTCTGCAAGTTCTGAATATGCTTATCAATGATGTTCTTTTGTTGAATGTCCTGTTATGTGTGGTTATGCCTTTGTATGTATTTATCTATGTAGAAGCGTCCCTTCATTTAATTGCTCTGCTTGAATGCGTTGAAGCGGTTTAGGATAGGGTTGCTCCATAGATACGACATGTGAAGAATCATAACCCACTTATGAAGTAGTGATGATGGCCATAAGGACCAATCTGAGCTCACTTATTGTGATACACTAGAGTTTGCGTTTTTGTTTGATTTTTGATGCAGAATGTCGTCCTCTAGTGGGCACAATTTTAACTCAACCCCTACGAGGGATGTGAAATGCCACTGCAATTTGAGTGCACAGTTGCATGTTACCCGTCATGTGAGAAACTATGAGAAGCTGTACTTCAATTATGCCATCGACAAGTGCAAATTTTTCATATGGTGGAGAGACGTGTAGCCACCAGTCCATGCTTCACCATCCATGCCTCATCAAGAGCCTCTTCTTCCGTTGGTGATATTGAATCAATGCTACTTGAATTGAAGAATCAAAATGCATGTTTGTTGAATAAACTCGAGGAGATTCAAAAGACAAGATTGGATGAGCTTAAGGCGAAGAATGATGAATATATGAAGATGGTGTTTAGCATAGTTATAGCTTTATTTTTCTTTTGGCTTACAATTATGTAATGACTGAAAGTCTTGTAATGATTTTGATGCAATGTTTTGTAATGACTTTTAATGTAATCATCATTGTACTCTTTTATTCAGATCTATTGTAATGAATTTAAGTGCAAAAGTAATGCAGATTTTAGCTCATACTCTGTCCTTATGTCACATAAGCGATTGCTGTCATTGTATTTCACATTCTGCTGTAACAGGCCCAATATATCACGTCTCTATGCTGCAGTAATGAGAGGTTAACTGTGAAAACCTAAAGAACACCATTTTGCCCATCCAAAGTAAAAGCTAAATGTGAAATAAACCCACTGCTTCTTCTCATCAGGAATCAAGCAAACATCAGAAAACATCAACCTGACCACTAGCGAGGGATGCATATACATAGCAATAAACCCACTGCTTCTTCTCATCACTTTTATACAAAACATAATCTTTTTTATATGCTAAGTAATATAATCCGCTCCATTTACACTACACAATTGGTTTGACAAGCAGCCTAAGTACTCATTATGTATTTCATTTGCTCCAGCATGAGTACCATTGCCACCAAGTACGAACAACATATCAATTCCCTTATCTGTACAAGATCAGATTTTAAATTGCAACATAGAATGCTTATCTTTCACCATGACTGCTGCTGCTACTGTCAACACCAGAAAAATACAACAGATACACATTTCAAAAGAAGAAACAAATAAAGTACCACACCAGTTTTGTGCTAGCATTCAAAGACTGATACTCATTAGTAGGATGTAAAAACCAAGATCAGATTTGTTCATTACTTGTTTGAGTACCAAAACACGACCCAAATAATTCCTACAACACATTACAAAAGAACGACAACGCAAGAGTTGTTCGTAACATTACTCATTGTCAAAGCGTACAATAATCCTAGCATAACTACTTGTATCCATTTCTAATACGTAACTATTTCTCAAAAGCAAAGCAGCAACTGGAATGCTTCAAAACAACCTGCAATTACACCAAAAAAACAAAAAACATATTAGAAATGGATAAATTTTCAAACAACAAACATACAAACATAATCATTAGAAATAATAAATCAAACTTACAATCACTAAGTCTTCCTCTTTCTCTTGTTCTTCAAAACTGACTGACCACCAGAGGTTTGACCACCACTATTGGGACCTTGTCCCCTATCTTTTTGTCTTTAACATGTCTTTGAATTGTGGCCAATCCTTTTGCAAACCGAGCACGTAACATGGTTTGACCTCTTGGTCATAGGAGGTGCCTCACCTTGTTCCCTTCTTTTGTTTTTCTTTGGTCTCCCCGGGAGTTTCCTGAAGAATGGTAGTTTCAATTGCACAATGCCATCAGTAGTAGGCCACATGTTCGGGTCAGGAATGGGTGATATGGCTGCTTTGTACGTTTCCACATACAATTCCTTGGAGAACCAAGGAGCCACATATGATACCAAGTCAAGCCTTTGCTGTGCAATGACAGCACATGCATGTTTGCACGGGATACCAGACAAGTCCCACGACATGCAATCACAATGACGGTCCCTCAGGTTAACAATAAAATATCCCCCAACATCGGACACTTCAAACTCGATGTCGCTGCTCGGTCTAATGGCACATGATCAACCAAGTCTTTTATTCTTGTGCAAAATCTTAGTCACATAGCCAGTCATGGGGTCCCTGAGTTTAACTAAATCCTCTCTTCTCATATGCATTTTTAATATCATTAACCTCCTCAGTTCATCCAACATGGCTAAAATGGGCTTTGACCTTATGTCAGACAACTTTCAATTGAAAGACTAAACAAAATTTGAAGTCACCTCAGTAACCTTGGTATACTCTGGCATGTGATACCTTGCCCACAAGTCAAAATCCACATTCTTCAAATAGTTGTAAGCTAACACAGAATTTTCTTTAATCTTCTTCAGTGTTGCATCCAAAGAAGTTTGAGTGTATGCCTTGGCAGCTTTCCAAAAAAGATTTCGAATGAGAGTACCTACATGAATTGAAGAGATTGGATTACATACATGTAAAGTGGCATAAAAATCATGGGCTGGAAATTTTACAAGGATCCAATTTAGAATAATACCAGGATAATCTTTCTTCAGATTTGCTTAGAGATGCCTACAACAGATCCTCCTGGTCACTTCTGGCAGTTCATCATTTAGTGCAGGTTCAACGCCCTTCTGACGATCAGATATTATCACCCATCTCTTCTGCGTGTCCCAATCAGCTATCTTCTTTATGTGGCTAAAAAAGTACTTCCAGGTGTTGGTATACTCACTTTGGACCACAGAAAATGCAAGTGGAAATATACCATTATTTCCATCGATGACGATTACTGTCAAAAGTACTCCTCCAAATGGACCTTTAAGGTGACAACCATCTACACCAATGAATGGCCTACATCCACGAAGGAACCCCTCCTTCTGAGCATGAAAGCAAACAAACAGTCTTGTGAAAGTGGGAGGAGAAGTCATATATTCCTAGTATTATAGGTCAATGATGGAGCCGAGGTTTCTATCTAGAGCAATTTTGCAGTACTGAGGAATTTTTGCATAAGACTCATCATGATTTCCATCAACTATCATCAAAGCCAATTTTTGTGCCCTGTAACACTTTATGTAGCTCAAATCAAGGTTGAACTTCTGCCTCATCAATGCCATAATGTCCTTCGGCGTCATTTTTTTGTTTACCCTAATATCAGGCAAAATCTTTTTTGTGACCCATGGCACGGTAGCGTTTGGATTATTGGCAATTCTCATACAATCATGCTCCCCTGTCAGTGTCTTTATCATAAATGTAGTTTTGTCAGGAAGTAGGGAAGCATGAAGTCTCCAAGGGCAAGTGTTGTGGTTGTTACACTTAATTGTGTACTTGAAAGGGTCATTACTTATCCTGTGCGAATCAATACCTTCTTGACATGCATAGTCCTTCATCACCTCCAAGAAAGTCTTTTTGTTTTCAAACATTTGATGAGACTGCAAGACAACCTTCCCATCAAATTGATACTCAAAATGAGTCTCATTCCTCAAATACGATGGCTCTTGTACCGCACAATCTTCTTCATCAGCAGAATAGTACCTACACTCAGTGATTCCCTCGAGTTCCTCCAATCTATCATCATCATCTACATCGTTATCTTCTGAATTGCTAGAATCAGTTTCAAAATTGTTACCATCATCAACACCCTGATGGCACCAAGAGTCATCAGAGTATGTGGGTTCGTTATCATCTACAGGAGCTTCATTATCCTGTCCTGCACCGACAGTAGATCCATCTCCTTGCTCAAGACTATGTCCAGATGATGGAGAAGGTTTATTTCCACTGATGATCTCCATCCGTGGAGATGGTACAATTGATGATGTGTGAACATCGAGGCTCCGCGGAGTGGTATTGCTGGTCTGAACTGATTGGTGTGTTGCCACAGTAGAAGATGTTTCTATTGGCTGAACTGCCAATTGGTATGACTGGCCAAGACCCCTAGCAGCTTTTTTCTTGTGCTTTCTTTTGGGTACTATGGGGGTTGGTAATTGGGATTGTGTAGGCAACAGAGGTGGTTGAGTAGAAGGTTGTGTACAAGCTTGTATTGGTTGTGTAGGTTGTGTAGCCGGAGGAGGGGACAACTCAAGGATTTCAACTTCATTCTTGGTTTGCACACCCCTCATGCTCTGATCTTTCTCATAATTCACCACATATCCATCAGACAAGAGTTCACACTTCTCTGACAAACACGGTTATAATCTTTGTGAAGGACCAGGCCTTGAGCATATTAACTAGAGTTGTTTCATTACAAATTTCGATGTGTTCCTTGCTTTTTGGATGTATGTAGAAGAAGGTAGGGTTGTTGGGTGGAGTAATTGGTTGTTTGGAAATTTCTTTTGTGTAGTCCCTCATCAATTCTATGGTAGAATATAGGTCAGAATCTAGCCCTTGCAAGTAAAACTTGTGACCATTGTACGTCAACTCAATTATATGTTCATCCATCGTATGCTAATCTTCGAATAATAGCACCTACATATGTAAAACACAATAAATTAGCTAAAGAGCTATCAATTATTAAAACAAGGAATATGATAGAAGCAGATAACAGAATTTGATTTCATTATATTCCAGCCAGATACAACGCATACAACAGAAGCAAATAAAAGAAGCAAATTTCATTATATTGGAACCATGAAAAAACACATGTAATCCAGAAAACAGAAATAGATAACAGAGCCACATTTCAATCTATTCCAGCTACACAAATCACATAGAACAATGAATGTTCCAGACAACAATAGGTGTTCCAGAGAACAACAAATGTTCCACCAACAACAGCAGAAAACCGTAGATACAGCAGGTTTTGGCAAGGTTGCCAAATTCCAGAATCGTAAGGGTAATTTACCCAAATTTCGGAACCATATTCAAGACGTGAATAAACAAGGTGAAGTGGGATGAAAACCAAAGCCAAACAAATAGCCAAAAATTCGATCGATCAATGCGATAGAAGTTCCCCAAATTGAAGAACCCTAATTCTAGAATCGCAGTTGCAAGGATTATTTCCCCAAAATTGAGAACCCTAATTCCAGAAGCATATTCAACACGTGAATAAACAAGGTGAAGTGGGGCGAAAACTAACGCCAGACAAACAACCAGCATATATCAAGATGCGGGACAGCGTCGAGGGAAATCTCCCAAATTCAAGAACCCTAAATCGAACCACCGAACCCTAAATTGAGGAAAGAGTAGAGCAGTCATACCGGGAATTGAAAGCAAACAAACAACTCAATGTGTTCCTCCTTGCATTGAGCAGACCGTGAGAATCGATTAGAGACTCAAACCAACAAAAACAACAATGTCGACAGGAAGAGTGTCGAAGAAGTGCGGACCAGTTACAAAATTAGGACTGGGTTAGTGAACTAAGGGTCTGTTTGGTAAGGAGAGGTCAAACAATCAACCTCTGTTAGTAATAGACAAAATTAGAGAAAATGTGTGACGGAAGATAAATTGTGGATACTTGATGGGTGGGCAGTGTAAATTATCAAAGTTCATGGGTGGGTAATGTTAAACCCCAAAACCTCGTGGGTGGGCACTGTAATTTTCCTTAAATAAATATTGTTTTAAAAAATCTAAGTATATATTAAATTAATGAAGTATTTTGACAATGCAAATAAAACCCTCGACTTTATGAAGAATTGTAGAGAACTGCACGCTTTATTTTTTAGGTTTTTTTCAACCGCTTTGTATTGTCTATTTATTCATTAAGGTAATTGTTACTTTGATATACTCCTTCCTATTCAAAATATCTATCATTTTAGAGATGAATTCGGACTTAAATTTATTTAGATTCATCTCTAAAACGACATATATTTTGAATAAGAAGGACTATAAATTTATCTCATTTTATATGGGTGGACAATGTAATTTTTTAAAATTTATGAGTGTGCAATGTAATTTTACCATTCAATAATTTTAAATTTTGCATTTGTGAACAAAAATGTTTTTGGTTGTAATCCCTTCTGTTATATCATAATCTCTTACCTTCTTAAAAAAGTGTTCAGTTAGTGTTTCTCAACTTAAAAAGTTAGATTACTAATAATATCAATATTAATAATGTTATCTATTTTGCCAACATCTTAAAAATGCTACTAAATAGATCAGCTTTGCTACACGAGTAACCATTGTGATAACCCGGTTATCCTTTCAGTTTTGTTCGAAACGTATGTTATTTTATTTCATAAGTTAAGCGAGTTGGTATATTATTGGTTGATTAAGTAAAGAACTTGATGAAGGGCAAAGATGTAATTTGCTGAGTCAGTATGTAAATGTAAGGATTAAGAGATGAATGGAAGTTACCATTCATTTTTCTTATGTGTGTTCTACATTGTTGTCTTCCTCCCTCTCCTTCTCCCTCTTCATTTGCTAGTTGCTGGTTTAGATCGCTTTGGTTGACCGCTGCTTTGTTCGAGTGTGGATTCCGAGATTTCAGTCTACTGCGACTCAGGTTTGGGATTGTGGCTTTAGTTGCATGTTTGTTTTCAGTTTTGTCTCTCTGTTTCTGGATTTATTTATGAATCTTTGGTTGATTTGATCAGTTGTCTATTAGGAATCGAGTGTGGAATTGAAGAGTGTGTTGTGCGGTTTCAGTAGAGGATTTGTGGGTCTACAATTCGAGGTAGGTGGTAAACATATTCGATTGAGTGAGTTCACCCATGGGGCCGTATTTAGGGTCGTTGTGATGCCTTAATGTTGTTTTCCTACTTTTGCACTCTTGGTTTCTTAGATTTCTGTGTGCTTTGCTACATTGAGATTTGGTGTGCAAAAATGGTGATTTATGATTCTGAATTTGACAGCTTTTGATGTGTCCGGACATCCGTCTGGACTTGCATGTCAAGACAAATCGAAAGGGATTATGTAATTTCCACAGTTTTTGCCGTGTCCGGACTTCTGTTCTGCCTAACATGTCCAGAAGGTGTGCCAGGACGAGTTTGGGTTAGCAGTCTCGGCTTATGTCCGAAATTCCAAGCCCGGACACAAGTCCGGACCACGTATGAGATTTTCTTCATATTTTTGTCTGGACTTCCAAGCTTGGACACAAGGCTGGGTGTCTTTGGTTTCAAGTCTCTGCATGCATCCGGACTTCCGAGCCTAGACACATGTCCGAACATCACTTTGTTTTGAAGTCTCAGCTTGCATCCGGACTTCCACGCCCGGACACAAGTCTTGACACTACTGCGTATGTTTTTTTCACTTCCATCCAAAACTCCACGCGCGGACACAAGTCTGAACATCTCTGTTTTGAGTCTCAGCATTGAAATACCCCAAACTTAATTAGGGTGATTAAATTACTATAATCCAATATTAAGGGCCTATTAGTGCCTAATGAATTATGGTAAAAAGAATAAATCCAAAAGAAACAAGAAAACCGCTTAAAAAGTGAAAAACGCTAAATTGAGCGTTAAGTGACCCTAGGAGGAATACAGCCTTATAATGGGTATTTGATGGATTTTAAAGTCTTAATAAGGCCTAAATAATATATGGGAACAATTCCCGAAGAAAACGGATCCAAATAATGTGTTAAAACGCTAATAAAGCTTTAGCGCACGTTTTTTGAGAAAACCTGAAAACGTGACTTTAAGTGGTCAAACGAACCCGTAAAAATTATAGTTCATCAAATGACTATAAATAAACATTAATGGGAGCTTAATAACCATTAAAATTAAAGAAACGAGAAAATTCCAGAAAACGGGCCCGGTTAGTGAATAGTGCTAAAACCGGGTAAATTAACGAGCGTTTTGTGTAAAAAGAAAAAGAAAGAAAAGTAAAAAGGTAAAAGTAACCTCCCCTCTCTCTCCTATCTCATTTCTATTTTCTTCCTTCTCTTTCCTTCTTTCTTTCCTCCCTGCCATTCTCTCTTTCTTCCTCCATGGCTGGTGATTTCTTCCTCTCCTCCCATGGCTACTTAAGCTTCTTTGCTTTACCCAAGCTTCATGAAAGCTAAAATCACAAAAATAAATACATATTCTTCTTCCTCTCATCATCCTATATCATTCTCTCTTTTTAAAATTCCAAAAAGATGAATTTCATTTCCATGGGTTTTCCCCATTTGAAAGAAAATGACATCAATGTGTAGCTTGGAGTCTCCTCTCTCTCTTAAGGTAAAAATATTCAAGAAAAACTCATTTTTTTCCTTCTCCTTTGGTGACTGATTTTCCCCTCTTGTAATGCCTTTTTTTCTTATTGATTTTGAGCTTCATTTCAACCCTCCCATGGTGGTGGAACCATCTTCTTGATTCAAGGGTGAAAACCCCTCCTAAAACTCCAAAGGTAAACCCTAGAATTTTGTGCTTTAAGCTCCTTCATTGGATTAGAGTATTTCCAAAGGTTTAGGATTTTAATTGTGTAAATTTTATGTTTCTTGGGTGTTGGGATGGAGTTTGGCAACTCCATTCCCACTTGGCCGATTGTGAGCAAGAAAGAGAGAAGAGGAGAATGGAAAAGAAACTTGGAAGATTAAGGTAAAAAGCTTACCTTAATACTTGTTTTAATTGTTTTAGAGTTTGGGATGGATAATTAAATTAATGAACCCAAACTATGATTGTGAACTATGTTGGAAAGTGTATTTGGTTGAAATGTGATAGATTTATGAATTTGATTTTGAATTGAGGGCCTTGGAGCCAAATGATGTGAGGCTTGTGCTTATATTGATGTTGGTGGATTTTGAATCGAGTTATGTGCTGGTAGGACCTTGTAAGGGTGTGGCTAGATTAGGAATGAAAAGGATGAGAATTGGTGAAATTGGGTATGCTAAGTTTATGGGGAGGTTATGGCGAAATTTTGGTAGAAAATGAGTGTTTTTAGATGGCTTGGTGAATGGGAGAACCTAGGTGTTTGTAGTGTTGAGTAGAGTGGATTAATAGCCTTGAAATGGCATTTGGAGAACTAGGGAGAGGAGTGTAAAAATCTGTAGCAAAATGACTTGTGAGGATTTTTGAAATGCTAGAAAAGAGTTAATGTGCAAAAGCTTGGAAATGAGAGTTGGACTTGGGTATAGTTGATGCAATTTCATAGGAATGATTTGGGATGGTCAAATGGAGTTAGAACAAAAGGCAAAGTGCCAAGAGAGGTTTAGGAAATGCACAAGTGTGCAAGATGCAAAATGAGAATGGAAAATTTGTGAAATTGAACAAGAATTGGAGTAAGGATTTAACCAAGGATTTGAAGTGGTTTAGAGCATGTTTTGAGGTGTTTAATTATGTAGGAAACTTATGGAAAGTTTATGGAATGATTAGAGGTGGATTAAGGGTTTATTTGGGGTTGAAAAATGACCTCAATAGCAATTTTTAGCAGGGTTCGGGACTTAGGATAGGCACCAAGTCCCGGACCGCATCAGAAAACACTTCGAGAGTTAAAACAGGCATTGGTCCAAGACCTTAGTCCAGGACCAAGTCATGGACCAGGGTAGGAAAACAGGCCGAGAGTTAGCAAAAGTGTTGGTCCGGGACTTTGGGTCCGGACCAAGTCCCGGACCACCCCTAGAATTCAACCGTGAGTGTTTTTAAGGGTTTAAAAGATGGGGGATTGAATGGTATTGGTTTTAGATGATGTTTAGGAGTTTTTTGGTGACCTTTAAAGGTTCTAAGAAGTGTAAACAAGTTTGAGAAGTGATTAAGAAAGTTGTGAGTTTAAGTACATTAAGTTAAACCGAAATAACGGGATAACGGGGCAAGTACGGGAGTAGCAACTATGTACCTACCGTAATGCTTTAATATTAATAGAACCAATTGGCATGTAGTCAGTGGTTCGAGAGTAAGACCCGAGGAACAAGGGTGAACCGAGGAACGTGAGGACACCCGGTAAAGTTAACCCCGGTGAAAGGTATGATTTTCTCATGCTCTGTATCCTAACTTGGTTACCCCGATTTGTATGCTTGTTGTTTGTGTGATCACCTTAACAAGATAAATGCACGAATCGGAATGTTTGCACTTGCTTGTGCTTGTGCTTGCTTGTGCTTGTGCTTGTGCTTGTGTTGTATTGTTGCTTGTTGGATTATGAATTGAACTTAAGTTTGTATAATTCATGAAATATATGAATATGGATGAATTGCTTGAGTGTGATTGATCACTGTAGTGTGACTCATAGTTGAGTCTTGTTTGAGTAGTGACTCGTAGGAAGAGTCATGTTGGGTATTAACGAAAACGTGGAAACCCACTAAAACTATCGAACCAAGAAATGATAACACAAACTATGAACACACTAGAACGTGAGAGGGTTGTACGGGAATTAGTAAACTCCCGATAAAGGATAGAGAATCGATTTGACTTAATCCACAAAACAACTAATGGTGGAATTATTTAAGTAACCTCTAATTAGAGGATTGATGAGTGTTCAAACTTGAACCTTGAGAGAAATAAAGTATGGTAAGGGATCACCAAACCCCTTAGAAAGATAGTCGAACCCCAATGAAAGGAACCGACTAAAATGAACAATGTCCCCAACATGATAGGTATTCTTTAGAGAGTTGGGTAAAAACCCTAAATCTTAAATACAGACGTCGAAAATTTCCTAGCTAATAGAGTTATCGAGAGGATACTTCTAGCTAATCCTTGAGTGAAATACCCCGAAACTTAAATATGGTTATGATATTATTCTAATAGTATTTAAGGGGCCTAATAGCGCCTCAGTAATTTGGTAAGGAAATAAATCCAAAAGAAATGAGAAAAACGCTAGAAGCGGAAAACGCTAAATAAGCGTTAAATAACCATAGAGGTACGAGACCCTCGGTTATAGTATCGTAAGGATTCCTAGGTTATTCATGCCTAATTAGTATACGGGAATAATTCCCGCAGAAAAAGAATCCAAGAAATGTCTTAAAACGCTAAAAAGCTTTAGCGCACGTTTTTTGAGGAAACCCGAAAACGTGACTTTAAGTGGTCAAACGGACCCGTCAAAATTATAAATCATTAATAGATCATTTTAGCATTTATGGAAGCTTAATAACCAATAAAAATAAGAAACGAGAAATTCCGGAAAAAACGGGCCCGGTTATGGTGAATATATCAAAACCGGGTAAATAACGAGCGTTTTCTTTTCTGTAAAAGACAAAAACACACTCCAGCTGTATTACAGGGGGACCGGTTTTTACTGGTGTAACAGCTCTCTCTCACACACACACACAAGTAACAAATAAGTAAATCAAAGAAAGCAAAAGTAAAAAGTACAAAAGTAAATACCCCCTCTCTCCTCTTATTCTCTCATTTCTCTTCTCTCTCTCCAATTTCCTTCCCTCTCTCACCATGGAACCCCCTCTCTGCAGCTCTCTTCTTCCTTCCTCCCTTCTTGTTGGTGATTTCAAAGCCCCAAGGAAGCTCCCATGGCTTCCTCACTTTCTTCCACAAGCTCTAGCTCCATTTGAGCTCCAAATGTAAAATAAAATACATATTTGAACTCCTCTCTTCAAGCTCTACATTTCTATCTTTTCAAAATCTGAAAATGAGCAACTTCATCTCCATGGGTATTCCCCATTTGAAGAGAAAAGCACACCATTGTGAAGCTTGGAGTCTCCTCTTCCTCCTAAGGTAAAAAGTTTCAAGAAAAAATCCATTTTCCTCCATTCTCTATGGTGGCCGATTTTGCCCCTTCTTGTAATGCCTTGTTTCTTCTTTGTTTGAGCTTGGTTCAACTCTCCAATGGTGGAGGAACCCTCCTTTGCATTCAAGGCTTGAAAACCTCTCTTAAAAGCTCCAAGGTAAAAACCCTAACTAATGGTAATTTAAACCCTTCATTAAATTAGTGAAGCTTTAAGGGATTAGAATTCTAATTATATTCTCCTTATGTAATTTGGGTGTTGGGATGGAGTTTGGAAACTCCATCCCCCACATGGCCGATTTTGCAAGAAAAAGAGAAGGAGAAGAAGTGGAAAGGAAATGAAGGAAATATAAGCTCAAGGTAAGAGCTTCTTCTTAATGCTTAATTTTAATGCATTAGGATAATGGGAATGGGTAAACCAATTTAAAGAAACCAAAATAATGTAGTAGAATTGTAATTGTGAAAGTTGGGTATTTGTGAACAAGTACGTGGATTGTAGGCCTTAGAGCCAAGGAATTGTGTATGTGTATTGATATTGTTTTTGAGGAATTAATGACGTAGTTAAGATTGTGTGTATTACTGGTAGGAGGACCCTTGTATGGGTGTGGCTAGAATAGGAATGATTTGGTGGTAATGGGTATGTGTGGATAAGTAAGAATTATAGGTGACCTATGGCAAAATTTTGGAATTGTGCATTAAAGAATGACTTGGTGAATGGGAGAACCAAGGTATGTATTGGGGATAATGGAGATGTTTAATGACCATGGAGTAATGGTTGTAATATAGGAAAGGATATAAAATATGTAGCAAGAGGTATTGGATTTCATTGGAGGAATTAGGAGGAATTAGAGCACAAGACTTAGTAAAATGGATGTTGGACTTGGGTTTATTGGGTTTGCTTGGAAATGTATTTGGGATGTTAGGAGTGGTATTGGTAGAAGAGATATTGAATGGTAGGAGTTTGTTTAAAAATCTGTAGCATAAGAGACACAAAAACTGTGCATAAGTGTTGAAGAAGAAGTGAAGGAATTGTGTATGTGGATTTAGGGATGAGTAAGGAATTTGGGGGATGAACCAAGGCAATTTTGAGGGCCTAAGAGTGTTAAATATGTGGGATTAAGTGTAGGAACAATGGGGAAGTAATGGGTAAAGGAGAGGACTGAAACAGAAATGAAACTGAAATACTGGCCGGACCGACCTTGGGACCGAACTTGCAAGGTCGGTCGAGCCCAGATTTACAAAGGACGGAAACCTTCTGGAATGGACCACCTTGGGACCGACATGCAAGGTCGGTCGGCCAGAAGAATTTCCCGTAATGCAACCTACTGGAATGGACCGACCTTGCGACCAGACTTGCAGGTCGGTCGGCTCAAAAATTTTCCGTCTTGTAAGCTACTGGAATAGACCGACCTTGCGACCGGACTTGCAAGGACGGTCAGGCAAAAATCTTCCGTCTAGTAACTCACTGGAATGGACCGACCTTGGGACCGGACTTGCAAGGTCGGTCGACCCTGTAATTTTCCAGCGTAATTCCTTACTGACTTCGACCGACCTTGGGACCGACCCTGGGTAAGGTCGGTGAGTCAAAACAAAATATATATATATATATGATTAGAGTTATCATATGTATAAGTATGTGCCTATACACATAGGTATATGTAATGTGTAATACGTCATTAATGGAAAGAAAGGATGAGGAAATGCACATGTGAGTAAGGAAACAAGTTAAGGAGGTTGTAAGCATAAGAACATTAAGTGTACCGGGATAACGGGGTAAACAAGGGAGTAGTAATTATTTGAATATTGTACGAGCATAGTATTAATAACAATGTTGGAAACATTATCAGTGGAACAAGTATGTACCAAGGAACAAGGGAACACCCGGTAGAGCTAACTCCGTGAAAGGTATGATTTCCTCATGCCCCGTATGCTAACCGAGTTACGTTGATTTGTGTGCTGTATGCCGGCTAATCAAGACTAAAGCATGAAAACAGTTTATTGTCTTTCGTTGCATGTCTTGTTGTATGTTGATTGAGCTAACCTTTCTTGATTGATTGTGTGGCCTCACTTAGTGCGTAGACCGACTCATAGATGAGTCTTATTGTGTATTGACTCGCAGTAAGAGTCATGTGTGAACCAATGGAACCGTAGCAACGCACTAAACCAACGAACCAATAAACGACAACGTAAACCAATGAACTCACTAGAATGTGAGAGAGTGTACGGGAGTAATAACCTTCCGATAACGGTAGGAGAAACGAAATGAATAATCCACAGGCAAAAAGTAGTGGAAGTATATAAGTAACCCCTATTAGAGGAATTATTCTTGGTGCAAGACATGAACCATGAGAGTAGTAAAGAATGATGAAGGATCTCCAAACCCCTTAGTAATTAGTCGACCCATTATGAGAGGGCCCGACTGATGTAAGTATGTCCCGAACATGAGAGTATTCGATACGTTGGGGAAACCCTTAAATCTGAGGATACTAGTCGGTTGTAATTCCCTAAGCTAGTGGAGGTTATCAAGAGAGATACTTCTAGGCTAACCCACGAGATGTATTATACTCTGAGAGAAGAGTGTTGGGAATTTGAGTAGTCCGGTACAAACGGGCATTTGAGTATTTGAGGAGCTAAGCGTATAGCCCTCGTATTGTAGGTCCGGTGGCGAGTCTTGTGTATGACTCCGCCCAGAGGCCAAGTAATGAGTAACGAGTATCGCGTATGTATGAGTAAAGTAATGAGTACCGAGTAAGAAGTGAGTATGAGTATGTAATGAGTACCGAGTACTGAGTATGTATGAGCAAGTATCGAGTATTGAGTACGTATGAGTAAGTAAGGAGTATTGAGTAGTGAGTATGCACAAGTATAGTAACGAGTACAGAGTAAGGATCATGTGCGAGTAAGGTATTGAGCATGGAGTGATGAGTATGCAAGAGTAAGGAGTAAGTATGAGTAGAGTAACGAATATCGAACACAGTACAAAGAGTAGTGAATGTCTAACAAATACGAATGTTTGACTATTGAATTGTCCTCCTTAGTAAGTATTGAACTTGCATATGTATGTGGGTATTTTTGATTGTATTGTTGTAGTATGAGTATGTATGTATGCATGTAAAATGAACTCCATGTATATCCGACCCAAAGTAGTCGGCGTACCGCAGTTAGCACGCGGTATATGCGGATTTCATATGCAGCGTAAGCTGACCCCCTCGGGGGACCGTTTTTAGTGTGCAGGTACTCGAAGCTGACCACCGTTCGAGAGAGTAGGACGAGGACTGCTATGTAAGCATGGGTAGTTGTATGAAAGGGATTGCACTTGTAACGTATTACGAATTTAGAAGTCTAAACTGTATCGGTAATGTAAGGATGGGAGTATACTCGGTATAGTATTGTATTGGAGTTGTATTTGAATTATGGTTTAGTATGCAAGGGAAGTTGTATTGTGTAGAGCACTCGGTATGTTTCATATCCATCAAACTGATAGTATGTAGTATTGTAACTCGCCTTGTTAGTCACGTGGGTGACTAACGGCATTGTACACCCGCCGTTGAGTAAGTAATATCCGTTGCGAAGGTAAGTATGGTACGGTAATGACGGTATTAGCGGTAGGGGTGTTACAAAAAGTGGTATCCGAGCGAAGTATCGCTCTGATGGATGAAATACCGAGTTAGGAATTGGAGACTTAGGGCTAAGGGTTGAGTGTTAGCGTGTGAGGTACGCTAGTTAGGAACTTCCGCGTGAACCGGAAACCTACAACAACCATACCCCGCCCTCCGCAACCCACGGTATTAAGTTGGGAGAAGAATGCCAGAGAGATGGAAGGACCTCTCACACTCGGGTAAAACCCGATCTGGCAGTCGCAAAGACAAACCTGAATAGAAAAAGAACCTGTCAAACGGTAGAGTCCAAGAACTGGAAGTTCCGAAGACGTTCCCGTTGAACGACAAGGACCGCACTTAATGGCGGAGAAATGAAGATCCTAAACACAAGGATAATGGAATTTATGGCACCATGGGGCGACATGCTTCGCAGTCGCGAGAACCAGGAGTAGCCAGTAGAAGAGAAGCACAATCGCGCAATGAGCGATAGAGAGGAGTAACAAGCCCGAGACAGAAGAGTCTACGGACTGTAATGATGATAATACCAACAACGGTATACAAACCGACTAAGGAATTAGTCGAGGTTGGATTAACGCCAAACCTACATGCCAAGAGGCTGTAATAACCGAACAACAAAGTTCAGATAACTATGAAAGAAATCATAACACAGACACCTATAGGACCGCAATAGGGTTCCTAAGGATAGGTCAAGTCACGTTAACCACACTGAAGGTGTGAGACACCCGGATGGACGACAATCATGTCAAGTATACTGAGAAGCGACTCAGGAGATCGATCACCAAGATCAAAGGATCAAAGGAAGATCTAATAAAACCACCAAATATGGATGGAAACGATACTGTAACCGGTATACGTTAACCGAAAAACAACCTACCCGCGCACTTGCCTAGGGCAAGTGCAGCACTACAAGACGGTTGGAAGACTATTAACAACCCGCAAATACATGCTAAAGTACCGCTATGACGAGTGGGGCAATATAGGAATACCAATCCTAAGTACTTAAATAATAAAACCTTGGAAAGGCCTAACGGCCCGACCATTGTATTAAGAGTATACCGGTCAGCAAGAAGCTGAACTGGGTCCAGACCTAAACCATGGCAACGCCATGGAGAACCTCTTTTAACACCGAACCGTCATTTCAAAACCCAAAATTTTTCTTTCAAACTACGAACCCTTCTTTTCAACATTGGATTTTTAAAACCAAACCAACGGAATTACGGTGAGTGTCATAGAATGATACAAGAGGAGTTGACAATAGAATACTTCACCTAGGCGTGTGACGAACACTACGAGTGTACCCAAATACGGGATGTGGGACGACCGCACTCCGAAGGAGCTTGCGGGCCTGACATGTAGTTAGGTAAGTGGTAACGTGCCAAGACGGTACCCCACGTATGTATACATGTAGTGTACGAAATACGGGAAGTAGTCAACTCTGTTCTATGGACCATAAGTAAATTTAAAACAGAACAGCTGGTTACCTCAACCGAACAAAGGAAACTCAGATAGGCTACAAGCTAAGGAGTCAGAAACTCACTTCAGAAGAACCATTAAGAGTTGAAAGTGCAAGAAGCACTAACAACGGGATAAGACATTGGATATGTCTCGAGGATATCTAAGTAAAGCATGATGACTGGAGGGAATACCCAGTCTAAACACTGTAAGGCAAATGTCTAACATTAACACAGCAGTGTTCAATGAACGGGATAGAATTCCCAGAACAACTACCACAAACACACAGGGTGATGTTATAAGATACCAGAAATACCATTCATCACCGGAAGGGATATCAAATCCGTTATAACACAAGGAAAAACACCAATGGTCTACCCTAAGAACGGGAGACACTATAACCCTCAACGGATAACTCGGATCCAGAACCGCAAGGTGGGATAACAAACTGGACATCCTTATAAATGTCCGCCAGACGCAATAACATAAACAATAATACCCAGGAGCAATCCATAAAGGGTATCAAGTCAACACGGTTGAATGAAATATCGTGGTAAGAACACCACAATTGGAACGAACATACGGTTAGAACACCAAAGGGATCCCACTTGACAGGGGATACCCCAAAGCAATAAATGGTATCGATCAATACCAAGATACAAAAGGGTCTCCAACAAACGGAAGTGTGATGCGACGATCTTATCATGGAGCCCAGTATCACCCCCAAACCCAGCAATGTCTCATGGAGGAGTAACCACTTGTGAACGACCTATGATGAGCAAAGCTCTAGGCAACATGGCTAGTAAGCCATGAAACTATTACCACACAACCCAACGGTTGCAAAACCATTATGAACCATATGGAAAGCTGTCAAGGACGGCACCGATGAAAGAATAACAATCGATGAATGAGGACGCCCCTCATAATGTGAGACCACAAAAGTGGAACACATGGATCCCAAGAAGGGGATACCACCAGTAACTGTCGGGAAATATATTCCTTTCAGAACTACTAGTGTAGCCAAGCTTGAGCATACAACTATTGTCAAGCAATGTGAAATAAGCTTCAACAGCAATTGTTGACAACCAAGGAATAACCGGTTATAAAACCAATGATGCTCGGAGAGCTCAGAAAAATAAAGTAATACCATATTCTGTATTTGCCAAATACATGGGGAACCATCGTATAAATGATAGAGATGCATGAGTTGAAGCTAACGACAGTGGATGCCATGTAAACCAATACTGTGGAATCAGTAGGAACATGGTGCGCAGCAGGCGACCAACGTATGCGAATAATCACCCAATACCATGGGGTTGTTAATACGACATAGTAGACAGACCGGGCAACAAGCTAGAAGTCTGCACCAAATGATGAAGCACCACCTGAAAGAGTAACGATCAGTCCTATTGCGATCTCATAAGAGAGTTACTGCCAAGAGTTTACACCTCTGCACTCTGTAGGACTGAGTGTTTTGGTATTGCACTTGTGCAGTTAATGATCGAGTGGGATAGCTAGGAATATGAGGAAATGTAAATCGTGGTAAATTCTTCCTTTCACCAGTGATCATGGCATAAGCCAGCTAAGCAAAAGCTTAGGAACAAACCGTGCGGCCTAAGGCCAAAGAAGCACGAGGAGTGTGAAACACACCAACAATCACAAGATGTGAATTCCATTGGAATAAAAGTGAAAGGAGACTTAAGAAAGTCACAAGGACCGACGCATTGAAAATGCAAGGTCATACAAGTGAAGAACACTTGTAATGAACCAGAGAAACTGGTATAATCTAGAAGTTACTAACAATAAGGGAAGCACTACAACTAGACCTGGCAAAGGTGACCCGAACCAGAAAAACCGAACCGATCCAACCCGATCCGAACCCGAACTTAAACCGAATAGCGTGACCCGAAATGTGACCCGAAAATCCGAACCGAACCAAACCAAAACCGAATCAAACCGAAATTTGGTATAACCGAATCCACCCGAACCGAATCAACCCGAACCGAATCCACCCGAATGTTTTGCTAATTCTAATTCTATTATAGTTGTTCCAACTGTAAAAATAATCTTGAAACCAAAAAGACATAATGGAGATTTAGACATCCAATAAGGGTTCATTGCTCACAAATGATATATATATAATATTGAACATCTTTAATCTTCAAGCATCTCAAGCCTTGTTGTAATAAACATTCATAAACTGTGTTGTTACTCTTCCATACATGTATGTTTTGCTACAAACTATAGATGTTTTGCTATAAAATGTTTTATAATACAATTTAATGTGTATCATTACTATTTTATAATACTATACTAATTTTGATTTTAATAAAGTTAGGTTTTTTTTTTATGTTTAGGACATGAGACTTGGGAATGGTTTAAATGTTGTTGAAGTTTAATTATAAAACCTAAACTTTTTTGTTGAGACATATACTATTCAAGATTAATGTGTATATGCCTAAAGAAAATTATGCAATAAAATGAGGAAAATAAATATTCCAAATGGTAGATTATTGTGAATCGTGAGATAGACTAGAATTTTGGAGGATGATAAGGTTTAGAGGATGAATAATCCCCACCTTATTCCATCTACCTTGACAACTTAACCTAAAATGTTTAATAAGACAATGTAATATGTATCATTACTATTTTATAAACTTAGGTTTCTTTATATTTAGGACTTAGGAATGGTTTAAATGTTGATGGATGGGCGTGGGCGTGTGACGCTTGTGCGAGGCGGTGATGGATGGGTGTAGATGCGCGACGCTTAGGTGATGAGCTCAGGGTGTGACGGGCAGGGGATGACGGGAGGCACGACATCGGGCGTGGGCGGGGTAGACTAGACGTCGATTGTCGAATATTGACCACTAATTCACAAAAGCTTAATTTATACTTAGTCTATACAATTAATAGATGTATAGTTTGAATTCATTTACAAAATTTGTCATCCAGTTTGATTTTATCCAACCTATACACTATAGCAGTCTTGATCAACAGTAACACTATATTAAAAGAATTTGGAGCCGCATATGAAAATCAATACAAGTTACGAAGGTTGCTTAAAATTCGTACTTTAAAATTTTTGTCAATTAAACCCGGATAAGTCACCCGAATTTGACCTATAACCCGAAAAAACTGAATGACTCAAAGGCTAACCCAAACCGAAAGCACCCAAACCCGAACTCAACCAAACCAAAATCACCCGAATCTAATTTAAACCATTGAACCCGATCCGATCCGAACCAAACCGTATAGTAAATATTTACAAATTGACCCGACCCGAACCGAACCGAACCCGAACCGAGTGACCCGAATTGCCAAGTCTAACTACAACTAAGTAGTGGCTCAATCTCAACCGACAATAAGTCGGAGGAACCAAGTGAATGATCACTACAAAACATAACAGTATGTATATAGATTGCCAGAGAGCTGGTTATGAATCTAAAACTCAGCGAGTTTGAGCATGGTAAGAGGACACCACACTTGGTCAATAAACCTTATTCCCACAATAAGAGGGATAAAAAGGCGATGTGTAACACGTTTAAGATAACAAGAAGGGCGAATAACCCAAGTTCTCAGGGTCACGCAGCAGAAGCTAGTGGGCCCAAAATTCTAAGTGAAGTACACCTAGCGAATAAAAGGTTAATCATTAATGCCTTAAAGCCATTCAGGCTAGAACCGAACCCGGTTTAGAGTTAAATAACTCCGATGAAAATTCTTGATGCAGGGACTAACCGATAGTACGGTTAAGACCCGTTGATCAAGGAACATTGTATAATAGACCGCATGGAAGCTGAACCACTCCATGACGGCTGAATGCCTTCGACCAATGTCCAATGATGACACATGGTAGATTACGTGGGCGTAATCCCTTTTAAGGGGGGTAGAGCGAAAACCGCAAAATGTATGTTTTACGTGATAGGTGCGTAAACTACAATGCGCATAGCGTAAAAGAATTCGCTTTGATGGTTGATACTTATGTTACATAAACATTTGTATTCACTCATCGAGTAATTGTAGTTATTGGAGAAATAAGAATAAGAAAGGAGTAGAGAAGCTCCAGGGGAATGAGAACCCCATTGATAATAGTATGAGGAATGAGTATGTATGGGAGACTTGCGGAGTATAAATCGGTATAGAACCGATGTATGTAATGAGTATAAATCGGTATACAACCGATGTATTTTACGAGTATAAATTTGGTTTAGCAAATTAATGGGATATTACACCCATGAATTTCTTGAGTATAGTAGTTGGAGATGATGTAGTAATAGTTGATGAGATGGTTAGTAAGTAAGTAAGTGAATCATATAAATTGGAAAATGTATGTGTATGATTATGAGTAGCAAGATTAAAAAGATAGAAAACGAAATGATGTTTGACGAGCTGTCTGTTTGTATTGAGGTGGGAAGTGGAACTTGATTTGCTAGCGATCAAGGGAAACCGAACACAAATTGGAGTGGAAGGATAATTCAACACCAATGCTGATCACATTGGGGTTGAAGGACTCTGGAAGCTCCCTTAAGTGGCCACAATAATAACACTAGTAATAGGAATAATCATCATAAATTGAAATTGGGAGATGTATGCAAAGTTTTCAAAATGAATTTCCAAAACTAATTTGGTACAACGTTTTCTTCAAACTTGAGAATGAGGATCGGTTTTAAAACCGCTCCCACGGGCGCTAGTGGATCTTCCATGCCTAGGCACGGGTATCCGGTCGAAACCATAGGAGGTGAAGCTAGTTTTGAGTCAGTGGAAGTGTTGATTAGTTTTGAAACCACTACACCGGTTGTACGGTAACAGTGTGTGTTTTGTATTTTTCCAAGGGCACTGGGGCAGCGTAGTCCCGAGTAAGTATGAGTAAGTATGAGTAAAGTATGAGTAAGTGCCTGAGGATCTCTATATGTGCAAATGAATTTGATCAGAACCAAAGGACCGTAGAGCCAGAAAGCGTAAATGCTCAAGTCATGACGGCCGTGAACCAGAAAGCGTAAGTGTTCAAACGTCACCGGTACCGGAGGGATCACTCGCCATTGGGGGAGGATTGTACCTAATTGTCTGCGGATGGACCCCCTTGGATAGAAGTAAAACGGATATTTTTGGTTGCTATGCATGCAGTGACATGCTGTTTGGATGCGTAGTATGCATCATGTCAGACATTTGGAGTTTGACAAGTCATATGTAGAGGTCATAACCTTAGCATAGAGTATTTATACAAGTAACCATATTAGATTCACCAACTTTGAGGGCAAAGTTCTTTAAGGGGGGTAGATTGAAATAACCCGAACTTAAATATGGTGATTATATTATTCTAATATAGTATTTAAGGGCCTAATAGCGCCTAAGTAATTTTGGTAAGGAAAATAAATCCAAAAGAAATGAGAAAAACGCTTAGGAAGCGGAAAACGCTAAAATAAGCGTTAAATAACCATAAGAGGTACGAGACCTCGGTTATAGTATCGTAAGGATTCCTAAGGCTTATTCATGCCTAATTAGTATACGGGAATAATTCCCGAAGAAAACGAATCCAAGAAATGTATTAAAAACTCTAAAAGAGCTTTAGCGCACGTTTTTCGAGGAAACCCGAAAACGTGACTTTAAGTGGTAAAACGGACCCGTAAAAATTATAAATCATTAAATAATAATTATTAAGCATTTATGGAAGCTTAATAACCAATGAAAATAAAGAAACGAGGAAATTCCGGAAAACGGGCCCGGTTAGTGAATAGTATCAAAACCGGGTAAAATAACGAGCGTTTTCTGTAAAAGATGAAAAACGCTCCAGCTAGTATTACAGAGGGGACCGGTTTTTACTGGTGTAAACAGCTCTCTCTCACACACACACACAAGAAACAAATAAGTAAATCAAAGAAAGCAAAAAGTAAAAAGTACAAAAGTAAATAACCCCCTCTCTCCTCTTATTCTCTCATTTCTCTTCTCTCTCTCCAATTTCCTTCCCTCTCTCACGATGGAACCCCCTCTCTGCAGCTCTCTTCTTCCTTCCTCCCTTCTTGTTGGCGATTTCAAAGCCCTAAGGAAGCTCCCATGGCTTCCTCACTTTCTTCCACAAGCTCTAGCTCCATTTGAGCTCCAAATGTAAAATAAAATACATATTTGAACTCCTCTCTTCAAGCTTTACATTTCTATCTTTTCAAAATCCAAAAATGAGCAACTTCATCTCCATGTGTTTTCCCCATTTGAAGAGAAAAGCACACCATTGTGAAGCTTGGAGTCTCCTCTTCCTCCTAAGGTAAAAAGTTTCAAGAAAAAATCCATTTTTCCTCCATTCTCTATGGTGGCCGATTTTGCCCCTTCTTGTAATGCCTTGTTTCTTCTTTGTTTGAGCTTGGTTCAACTCTCCAATGGTGGAGGAACCCTCCTTTGCATTCAAGGCTTGAAAACCTCTCTTAAAAGCTCCAAGGTAAAAACCCTAACTAATGGTAATTTAAACCCTTCATTAAATTAGTGAAGCTTTATGGGATTAGAATTCTAATTATATTCTCCTTATGTAATTTGGGTGTCAAACTCCATCCCCCACATGGCCGATTTTGCAAGAAAAAGAGAAGGAGAAGAAGTGGAAAGGAAATGAAGGAAATATAAGCTCAAGGTAAGAGCTTCTTCTTAATGCTTAATTTTAATGCATTAGGATAATGGGAATGGGTAAACCAATTTAAAGAAACCAAAATAATGTAGTAGAATTGTAATTGTGAAAGTTGGGTATTTGTGAACAAGTACGTGGATTGTAGGCCTTAGAGCCAAGGAATTGTGTATGTGTATTGATATTGTGTTTTGAGGAATTAATGACGTATTAAGATTGCTTGTATTGCTGGTAGGACCCTTGTATGGGTGTGGCTAGAATAGGAATGATTTTGGTGGTAATGGGTATGTGTGGATAAGTAAGAATTATAGGTGACCTATGGCAAAATTTTGGTAGGAATTGTGCATTAAAGAATGACTTGGTGAATGGGAGAACCAAGGTATGTATTGGGGATAATGGAGATGTTTAATGACCATGGAGTAATGGTTGTAATATAGGAAGGAAAGGATATAAAATCTGTAGCAAGAGGTATTGGATTTCATTGGAGGAATTAGGAGGAATTAGAGCACAAGACTTAGTAAAATGGATGTTGGACTTGGGTATTGGTATTGGGTTTGCTTGGAAATGTATTTGGGATGTTAGGAGTGGTATTGGTAGAAGAGATATTGCATGGTAGGAGTTTGTTTAAAAATCTGTAGCATAAGAGACACAAAAACTGTGCATAAGTGTTGAAGAAGAAGTGAAGGAATTGTGTATGTGGATTTAGGGATGAGTAAGGAATTTGGGGGATGAACCAAGGCAATTTTGAGGGCCTAAGTAGTGTTAAAATATGTGGGATTAAGTGTAGGAACAATGGGGAAGTAATGGGTAAAGGAGAGGACTGAAAACAAAATGAAACTGAAATACTGGCCGGACCGACCTTGGGACCAAACTTGCAAGGTTGGTCGAGCCCAGATTTACAAAGGATGGAAACCTTCTGGAATGGACCGACCTTGGGACCGGACATGCAAGGTCGGTCGGCCAGAAGAATTTCCCGTAATGCAACCTACTGGAATGGACCGACCTTGCGACCGGACTTGCAAGGTCGGTCGGCTCAAAAACTTTCTGTCTTGTAAGCTACTGGAATGGACCGACCTTGCGACCGGACTTGCAAGGACGGTCGGGCAAAAATCTTCCGTCTAGTAACTCACTAGAATGGACTGACCTTGGGACCGGACTTGCAAGGTCGGTCGGCCCTGTAATTTTCCAGTGTAATTCCTTACTGACTTCGACCGACCTTGGGACCGACCCTAGGTAAGGTCGGTCGAGTAAAAACAAAATATATATATATGATTAGAGTTATCATATGTATATAAGTATGTGCCTATACACATAGGTATATGTAAATGTAGTAATACGTCATTAATGGAAAGAAAGGATGAGGAAATGCACATGTGAGTAAGGAAACAAGTTAAGGAGGTTGTAAGCATAAGAACATTAAGTGTACCGGGATAACGGGGTAAACAAGGGAGTAGTAATTATTTGAATATCGTACGAGCATAGTATTAATAACAATGTTGGAAACATTATCAGTGGAACAAGTGTGAACCAAGGAACAAGGGAACACCCAGTAGAGCTAACTCCGGTGAAAGGTATGATTTCCTCATGCCCCGTATGCTAACCGAGTTACGTTGATTTGTGTGCTGTATGCCGGCTAATCAAGACTAAAGCATGAAAACGGTTTATTGCCTTTCGTTGCATGTCTTGTTGTATGTTGATTGAGCTAACCTTTCTTGATTGATTGTGTGGCCTCACTTAGTGCGTAGACCGACTCATAGATGAGTCTTATTGTGTATTGACTCGCAGTAAGAGTCATGTGTGAACCAATGGAACCGTAGCAACGCACTAAACCAACGAACCAATAAACGACAACGTAAACCAATGAACTCACTAGAATGTGAGAGAGTGTACGGGAGTAATAACCTTCCGATAACGGTAGGAGAAACGAAATGAATAATCCACAGGCAAAAAGTAGTGGAAGTATATAAGTAACCCCTATTAGAGGAATTATTCTTGGTGCAAGACATGAACCATGAGAGTAGTAAAGAATGATGAGGGATCTCCAAACCCCTTAGTAATTAGTCGACCCATTATGAGAGGGCCCGACTGATGTAAGTATGTCCCGAACATGAGAGTATTCGATACGTTGGGGAAACCCTTAAATCTGAGGATACTAGTCGGTTGTAATTCCCTAAGCTAGTGGAGGTTATCAAGAGAGATACTTCTAGGCTAACCCACGAGATGTATTATACTCTGAGAGAAGAGTGTTGGGAATTTGAGTAGTCCGGTACAAACGGGCATTTGAGTATTTGAGGAGCTAAGCGTATAGCCCTCGTATTGTAGGTCCGGTGGCGAGTCTTGTGTATGACTCCGCCCAGAGGCCAAGTAATGAGTAACGAGTATCGCGTATGTATGAGTAAAGTAATGAGTACCGAGTAAGAAGTGAGTATGAGTATGTAATGAGTACCGAGTACTGAGTATGTATGAGCAAGTATCGAGTATTGAGTACGTATGAGTAAGTAAGGAGTATTGAGTAGTGAGTATGCACAAGTATAGTAACGAGTACAGAGTAAGGATCGTGTGCGAGTAAGGTATTGAGCATGGAGTGATGAGTATGCAAGAGTAAGGAGTAAGTATGAGTAGAGAGTAACGAATATCGAACACAGTACAAAGAGTAGTGAATGTCTAACAAATACGAATGTTTGACTATTGAATTGTCCTCCTTAGTAAGTATTGAACTTGCATATGTATGTGGGTATTTTTGATTGTATTGTTGTAGTATGAGTATGTATGTATGCATGTAAAATGAACTCCATGTATATCCGACCCAAAGTAGTCGGCGTACCGCGGTTAGCACGCGGTATATGCGGATTTCATATGCAGCGTAAGCTGACCCCCTCGGGGGACCGTTTTTAGTGTGCAGGTACTCGAAGCTGACCACCGTTCGAGAGAGTAGGACGGGGACTGCTATGTAAGCATGGGTAGTTGTATGAAAGGGATTGCACTTGTAACGTATTACGAATTTGGAAGTCTAAACTGTATCGGTAATGTAAGGATGGGAGTATACTCGGTATAGTATTGTATTGGAGTTGTATTTGAATTATGGTTTAGTATGCAAGGGGAAGTATTGTATTGTGTAGAGCACTCGGTATGTTCATATCCATCAAACCGATAGTATGTAGTATTGTAACTCGCCTTGTTAGTCACGTGGGTGACTAACGGCATTGTACACCCGCCGTTGAGTAAGTAATATCCGCTGCGAAGGTAAGTATGGTACGGTAATGACGGTATTAGCGGTAGGGGTGTTACATTGAGATTGCGAAATGACTCCGAGAGGGGAGTTTTGGGAATTTGAGTAGTCCGGTAGAGAACTGGACATTTGTGAACTTGAGGAGCTAAATACATAGCTCCTTTTGTATTTGTAAGCCCGGTGATGGGTCTTATGTATGACCCTGCCCGGAGGTTGTGGCTATGACTTAAAAGATGCCTTTGAGTATTGAGTATTGATTTGAGGATTTGAGTATTGAGAATTGAATTGAGAACTTGAATATTTGAGTATTGATTTAAGTATGTGAGTATTGAGAATTGAGTGGTGACTTGAGGGACTTGAGAATTGAGTTGAGTATTGTAGACCTTGTTGAGATTGTGAGTAAGAGTACCCAGGAGAGTGGGTAAGACAATGAGCAATTGAGTAAGGCATAGTGAGGTAGAAACCCTCAAGCCTAAGTAAAGAACAAATTGAACTAACCCCTTGATGTGTGTGTATTAGTGGTTGCGTTCTTCATTGAACCTTGATTGTGTTGACATACATATATAATGTATTGTTGCCCTGCATGCTATTTGAAATAAAATGAATCGCATGCTCTCGACCAAATAGTCGGTGTACCCTCGCTAGTACACGGGGTATGCGAATTTCATATGTAGCAATTTTGCTGAGCCCCTAGGGGCACCGTTTTTATTTTACAGGTACATTGAAGCCGAACACCGTTCGAGTGTAGGACGGGATGCCATGTGAGCATGGATAGTTGATTAGGAAGTTGAATTTGTTTAGTATTGTGGAGTTGTAAGACCGACATGTGGTCAATAAGATTGGGACTTGCAGTAGATACTCGGTATAGAATGTATTTGAAGTTGTAATGTATAATATGGGATTGAAGTTGTATTTGGTTTAGATTTGATTAAGGAATGGAAGTATCATTTGTATAGCGTACTCGGTATAAGACCCATCAGACCGATATTGTATTTTGATTATTGTAATTGAGTTTGTATTGGCCTTGTTAGTCACGTGGGTGACTAACGGCATTGTTTCACCCCCGGTTGTGTTGGAATTTCCGCTACTTGGGTATTGGTAATGGAGACGGGTTAGGAGATAAATGTGTGATTACTGGTAGAGGTGTTATAGGCATGCAGCTGGACTTCCAAGCTCGGACACATGTCTGGGCACCCCTCTGATTTTGGTTATAATGTGCTTCTGATCTTCATTTTGACTTCTGTTTAAGGGGTTATGATCCCTTAAGTCCGATTGAGTGATTTTGAAATACCCACGTATTTTGAGTTAGGGAATCCATAATATTAATCAGTATGGTTGGGTAAATGATAGAATAGTTTGTTAATGAATTACCCGGAGTTAGTAACTGCTAGTAGAGCTAGAGAAGCTAAAACAATTATTCTACTTTCTCCTTCCTCTTTTCTGAATTAATCACACTTTAATATCCTCCTTTTCCTTCTCCTAAATTAATTAATATTGTTATCCCCATCTTTTACTGACGTTACAACGTCCTCCTAATTTTAAGAATTTAATTCCATTTTATTTCTTCCAAATTAATTATATGTTAAATTCCTTCCTTTTCTTACAACTTATTTAACATCATCATTCCAGTCTTCTACTAATGTGACCGTATTTCTTCTTATTTGAGTTAATAACTCAATCCTATTTTTATTTCTCCCTTTTCAAAATAAATATCTTTATTCCTCCTTAAAGATATTCACGCTCATTCTTATCTCTTCACAACGGACAAATCGTTCACTTTCCATCTATTTCGATTAACTATTTGATTTATTATTTATTCCTTCCTAACTGATTACTCCTTAAGTGATTTATTTTCTCTCCTAAGGTTATTTACATTATTAACCTAATTAATATATTTTCTTCTCTCTCCTTATAATTATTACTCTACTTAAACCACGATCTCCACTACCATTCAACATCTACAACACGACGATTCTACGTTCCTTCTTCCAAAATACATAATTTCTCGTTCCTTCCTGAATTCTTGAAGTTCTTCCCTGGTGCCTGTTTAGAGATTAAGGAGGGTAAGGTCTATTAATTGGATAGAGTTCTAATGTATTTCGATTGTGATTGGCAAATTTTGATTGTGGATTATTATGAATCTTGACACCGAAATCGACGGCGAGCGCTTCCTGTGATAGTGTTGAATTGTCATCCTAAGTCACATGAATAACCAGGTAAATTCTGTGCTCATGTTTGTTTTGATTGTGTGAAATTGTGGTTATTGGAAAATGTTTTGGAAACCCTGGTTGAGGATTTTGGATTGAGATTTATCCCCACGCGATGTGAATTTGAGATAAGGTTTATCAATGGATATTGGATTATGGTTTTGGGAGTCTTTCACAGGATTAATTACTTTGCCGATGGAGCCCATAGGTGCTCCATATTAATTGTTGGTACCATGTACCTTTTATCATATATAAATATTTGAGCTGCGAACAGTGAATCACAATTAAGCTCTATGTTCTACTCTATGGATTGATGATTCATAAAGGTGCACTTAAGGACTTAGAATGAGGTGGTGTTTGACGGTCCCATAGGAGACTGTCCATATTGAGTTGTGGTTGATTCCTATTGAAAGCTCCCCCGTTGATCTTATCAAATTATACTGGTTGCTGGAAATATGGTTTTATTGTTGGCTTATACTCTCTTTCGTTGGAATGATTTATGGATTAAAAAGGATTTTCAAAACGTATTTTACATAATGAGGCAGGATTTACTCAATTTCACTGATTTACGTGATCCCTTCGTGTTTTTGTATATTGTTTTTGTATCGCATGTATGGATTGCTGATGTTGGGGCTGGGAATATGTTGTCACGTAGATGTAGGAGTTGAATAATTGTTGGGACACTATGTTTATTTACAATGGTTTGAGATATTTACCTTTGAGATGTTGAATAATGCCTGAGCACTCAACGGGTGTTGAGTGTGGCAGTAACGCCCTGGTTAAATTGAATTTCCACTACAAATACAATTCCATTGGAGATGATTATGAGTTGATTCCAAAGTTGTTTCCGCTGTGTTTCTATGCTGACTTTCTGAAATACCCCAGACTTAGATGTGTTAATAAATTGTGTAATTATGATTTTCTAAGGCTAATTAAGTCCTTAAGAACATTGGTAAACTTTTAAAAAACAAAAGAAAGAGGAAAACACGTAAAAGTCACAAAACGTAAAAACGTGTGTTAAACAATTTTAGGAGGTATATGACCTCAACTAGGGTCCTATATGGATTCCTAGGACTTAGTTATATACTAAGCACATTGGATAAAATTTCCCGAAGAAAACGGATCCATATATTGGATTAAAAACGCAAATGAAGCATTAAAGCACGTTTATCGAGAAAATCCGGAACCATGACTTTAAGCAGTTTAATGGAGTTGTAAAAAAATTATAGTTGATCATATAACTATAATTAAACCTTAATGAAGGTCTAAGAACCATTAAAATTAAATAAACGGAAAAATCCAGAAAACGGGCCCGATTGATGAATAGTGCCAAACCGAAAAATTTATGAGTGTTTCTTGCAAAAAGACGAAAATACCCCCAGCTTAAATATCAATATGGGCCGGTTCTTTTGGGTGACTCAGCACCTTTTCCCAGCCAAGTGGGTCTCTCTCACGTGGGAATTAAGAAAAACAAATGACCCCCTTACTTTACTTACTTTTTCACTTTAACACCTTAAAGTACAAGACCCATTCTCTCTCCTCTCATTTCTTTCCTCTTCGAACCGGTAGCTCCCTTTCTTTCCTTCTCCCTCTGTGTTTCTTCTTCCTCCTCACGATTTGAAGCCCCTTCCCTTGGCTTCCCACCATTCTTTCACTTGCCCAAGCCACTACAAGACTCCAAATGGAAAACAAATTACATATTCTTCTTAGTTGGAGAAAGGGCTTTCTTTCCCTATTTTCAAAATATCCAAAGGATGAAGATGACCTCCATCAGTATAGCTCCATTTGAAGAAGAAATCACATTTTCTGGAGCTAGTTTGTTCCCCCTTCAATTTAAGGTAAGAAAATCCAAAGAAAACTCATCTTCTCCCCATTCCTTGTCATGGATGACTTTTACTCCTCCATTTCTCCATTTTCCTTCTTTGTTTGAGCATTGATACAAGATATAAAAGCTTAATGGGAGCTCTTCTTTGATTCGTGACCAAAAGCTCATTCTAGGGTTTCAAAGGTAATGTCTAACTCTAGTGCTTTAAGCATTTCCTTGCATCCCTAAATTAATTAATGAGTTAAGGGTCTTTACTTAATCTCATTCCTCATTGAATGTGGTTTGGAACTTGGCAATTACATTGCCCCCTTGGACGATTTTGAGTCAAGAGAAATGGAGAAGAGAAAGAAGAGAAGTGAAAAGAGAACTTGAGAATTAAAGGTAAACACTCTACCTTGATTCCTATCCTTAGTGCTTTTAAGATTAGGGGATAGTCAATCTAAAGAATGAATCAAAATATGTGCTGGAAAATGTGTTTAGTTGAGATGAGAGAGAATTAAGATTATGCCTAATGCATTGGTGACTTGTTGTGTGATTTAAGGGCCTAAGAGCCATGCAATTTATGATGTTCTCATTATATTGTTATTGAGGAGATTTGGATGAATTTTGTGTGTTGCTAGAATCCATTATGGATTTGGTTAGTTGAAATTGATTTAGGTGAATGAATGTTGAATTGTGAATGTTTTGGATGATTAGGTGGTGAAGACCATGAAATTTGGACGAGCTAGTATAGTGACGAAGTTATGGCGAAATTTCTGTAGAAAATGAGTGTTTTAGGTGTTGTTATGAGTTTGAGGAACCTAAGGTTTATTAGGAGGAAGTATAGTGTAAATGAGTGAATTAAACTCACCAAAACTAGAGTATAAGAGTTGAAAGGAATTGTGAAAAACTATAGCAAAAATGTTGTAGGAAAGTCTTGGAGTTGCTAGAGATGAACTAGAGTGTTTTACCTTGTGAAGGGTGAATAAACTTGGGTATTGTAAATGCAAATGTTAAGGAAGAATTTGAGATAGTCAAATTGGTTGAGGGTAAGTTGTAAGTTGTCATGAGATGGTTGGAAATGCATTAGTGTGTATAAATGCAGAAAATAAGAATGGAAATGGTAGAATTGATCAAGATTTGAATGGTAGGTTTGATCAATGATTTAAGAGGGTTTAAGGCATGTTTATGGTGCTATAACATGTTTGGATGCATGTAGAAAGATTGGAAAAGATTTGGGTGAGAACTGGAGTTAGAATAGAAAATGAAAACTGTCAAATTCGACATATTGTAGCAGGGTCCAGGACCTAGTCCTTGGACAAAGTCCCGGACCACACCTTAAAAAGAGCCGAAACTTGCCTAGATTGGTTGGTCCGGGACCTAACCCTTGCAACAAGTCCCGGACCATGAGTAAAATGTAGCCGAGAGTAATTCCTGCAGTTGGTCCGGGACTTAAGTTCCCGGACCAGAGTGAAAATGCCCCCGATAGTTTGTTCTGTGTTGGTCTGGGACTTAAGGGCCGGACCAAGTCCTGGACCACACCAAAAATGCCACCTTGAGTGTTTTAATGCCTCTAAATGAATGGGGATTGGATGGTAATGGTATTAGAAGATGTTTAGGACTTGTTTGGTGACATGTAAAGGATAATTAAAAGTATAAACAAGTATGAGATTGAATGTAAAAGTTGAGAACTTAAGACCACATGAATAAAGTTATGATTAATGGGATAACGGGGTTAATTACGGGCGCATTAGTCGCTAAATATCGTATTGCCTTGACGTTAATAAAAACGCCTGGAATGTTACTAGTTGTTCGAGAATTGTTTGAGGAGCGTGAGACAAACGCTAGAGCAATTCCTTGGTGAAAGGTATGGTTTTCTTGCAACCTGTGTCCTGTCGAGTTATACTTGGCTTGTGTGCCTATATGTTTTTGTGAATGTTTAAAACCTTATAAGATAAAGCATGTTATGAGTTTACAATATTTGATTATGTGGTGTTTTATTTCCGATACCGTCTAACCTCGAGAGTGTGCTAACTCCATTAGCTAACCAACACTAGGATCACATAAGAGAACGGTATTCGGATTTAACGTTCTAACCTACGGGAACGTTCTAACTACGGCTATTCATGTGTTAATTGTGGATTATTGTATGTGCATATGTCTTACCTCCCCTGTGTGTCTAACTGGACTTGAATAACTATAATGTGACATGATGTGATAAGATCCATAAAGGGGAGTTTCCAACCAATGTATAACCTGGGGGTGAGAAATCTAGGTGTCCGGTCGCGCGCGTATGTATGGAAGTTTATATCTAGATCAGAATCAACTTTCTCCATGTATGGTTGTTTTCCTTCTTGGAATTCAATCTCCCATGAGTCTTTTAAATGGCTCCCCTTCCTTGATTATGTTCGGGGTTAGGGGGAAAATTGTGTACGGTGTGTTGGATCTATTATATCCAACACATCTCAAGTAATATATACGTTCTGTAAAAAAAACGGTAACATGTTATGTAATGAGCCCGACATAAGAAAGAAAACATTCTCTAGGCTGTATAAAAATTGGCTAACTCTTACTTCGGTCTGAGTCCTCACGTGACTCGTTCCTGAGTTATGTTGTGTGTAAGTTATTGTGTGATGTATGTTGTTATGTTCATGTACGTTGATCACTAAAATCAACCCTATGTTTATTGTGAGAAGTAATTACATGTAGCCCGACTAAACGGATAAATGTTGGCTAATAGGAATGAGGCTTCATTGAGGTAAAAGCCTCAAGGTCTAAGGAACACGGTAATGTAATTTAATAAACATTGACGTGTTAACCATATTGATTGTATTCCTTTGTTTGGATATTTGTTGAATGTGAGCATGACGTGTGTGTATAGCGTCTCATGTATGCTTAAATTAAAATCAATCGCATGTCCGGATGACAATTAGTTGTGTGTAGCCCGGTAGTAGCGGGTTGCACTTCTACTATACCAGCAAAGGTGTTGAGCCCCTTTGAGGCCATCCATTACTTTTCAGGTACAATGATGCTTCCCTTCGTTCGAGAGTAGGACGGGGATTGCTGTGCATGGGTAGTCTATGTTATGTTTAAGTGTAATTGTTAGTAGAGTAAGACCGAACTTGTTATCGGCAATAAATTGTGACATACTAGGTACAGTTTGGATTGTAAGTATATTTGACTCGGTTTAGGAATGGAATGGAATTGTAATGTGTAAGTGCTCGGGAATCGTGTCCATCAGAATGGTACATTGTGTGAGTATTAGCCTTGTTAGCCACGTGGGTGGCTAACGACGTGTAACACCAATCAGTGAAGTCAGGTTTATGTATGTTTTCAGCTGCGAGTTGTTGTTAAGTATGGAGTTTATAGTTGGGGTGTTACACTTTCGCTATATATGCTTATAAGAATATTCATTATCTATTGACACCAGTTTCGTAGCCATTTTGTATTTTTTTCTAACTCTGTTTTCATTTTGGTTTTCACAATTCTGGACATGTCAGAACGTTCATCCGAACATCCATGTTCGGACAGGCCACAAGAGTGTTTTATTTTTTAATGTTTGAGTGTGTCCGAACTTACATGTTTGGACAGTATGCGAGGACGAGTCTGAACTGTAAGTCTCAGCATTGGTCCGAACTTACATGCTCGGACCAATGTTTGGATCACGTATTGGATTTTTATCGAAACTTATGTCTGAACTTACAAGTTCGGACACATGTTCAGACGGCTATATGTTTAACTCTCGACTTGTGTCCTAACATCAACGTCCAGACACAAGTTCGGACGCTTTCACCCTCTGTTTTTAAACTCTCAACTTGTGTCTGGATCTCAACTTGTGTCCGAACTTCAATGTCTGGACACAAGTTCGGACACTTAGGATTTCTCAATATGTTTTCTTCGCGCCTTGTGTCCGAACATCAACGTTCAGACACAAGTTCGGACGAAGCTTCCTTTTCAGTTTTAGGACTCATTTGGAGCCCGTTTTCAAATATGTTTGCGGTGTTAGATCTGTATCGACGTGTACTTTCATTTAAGACAAAATCTAGGGTGTTATAGATTTATTCATGTTATTGTGCATGTTCACGCACTTCAGTTCTGAAAGTTAAGCTTCAGTTTTGGGACCTAGTTTCTTTGCCTTCTGGGTGGTGGATGACTGACGCGAGCTATTCTGTAGTATGCTGCGTAGACATATTCCATTCTGTACATGGGCACTCTTCTCGCTTCTGTTCTGGGACCGACAGGTCCATTGGTCTTCGGACCATTGTTATCGGGGATCTTCTGATCCATAGGTATTTGACCTTTTTTGTGTGTGCTTTGAACTAGTGTTGCATTTTGTTTTGTGAACTCTAATTTGTGATACTAAGTGTGATTTCGGCTTCCACTTTTGTTATGTTTTTTGTGCTTTTGACCGCTTTGGTATAAGACTTCTTTGCATGACTTTGGTTTCAATATACAAATACACCTTGTTATGCTATGTTTCTTATAATGTTTTGAGCATGTGTCGTTGATGAAGTATGTTACTTACTGAGTTGTGGTTGCTCACCCCTTCCACTAATACTTTGTAGATTGGTCAGCGAAGTATCTTTTGCATAGGTCTTGAAGACAATTTTCTTATTTATGTTTTAGAGACTTGTTTAGTTCATAGTTGTGATACGTTGACATTGATGTAGCCTTCCTGCCTTTTTTTGCTTGGATTTGACATGATGATTTGGGGCTTTGTTAACCCTTGTTATTTATTATCAATATAAGCATTTCTTTGGGGTCATAATGCATTTCGATTAGTAGCTTTACATACTTATAGATAGTATAGTGTGCGGCGCGTATCGACCTTATAAGTAGCCCAGTTTTGGGGCTATTACATTTAGTGGTATCAGAGCCATGTTTGATTTGCTGGGTGTGTTGGGTGTGTTCAGTGTTGTCTGCTATTTGGTGTGTTCAGACGTGGCTAATGTTTTGGAACTTTGGTTTCTCAAAATTCCACCACGTAGAGAGGTTCGAAATACCCTTCAGGGAGAGACTCTGCATGGAGACATCGCCGCTATTGTGCAGCAGGTGGTGACCCAAGTGCTGTAGAGTGAGGGGACCATTGGTTCAGCAGCAACTGAAGCTGCTAGTGGTGGTAGCAATGTCAACGCATTGAAAGAGTTTATGAAGCTAAAGCCACCCTATTTTGATGGCAACGGTGATCCCCAGGAGGCTAGCCACTGGATCACTACGATTGAGGATCTTTTGAGAGTTACGGGTCGTGAGAAGGAACAGAAGTTGGACATCGCTACCTTCATGCTCCAGGTCGAGACTAAGGAGTGTGGAATTCGATAGAGAACAAGTTTTCTTACCCTTGGACAAGGGAGCAGTTCTTAGGGTGCTTCAACCAGTAGTTTTATCCAGACGTATTTAGAGACCAGAAGATAATGGAGTATGGGAGACTCCGCCAGAGTCGTGAGATTTTAGTAGATGAGTACGTTCACAAGTTCATATCCCTATCGAAGTATATGTCAGAGCCAGATGAGAAGTGGAAAGCTAGAAAGTTTGAGAGTGGTCTAAGGCCAGACATCAGGTCGGTAGTGGCTCCCTTCCGGCACAAGACATTTTGGGATTTTGTTGATGTGGCTCTCGTGGTAGAGAGTAAGCTGAGGGTGAAACATTCGTCGAGGAAGGATCATAAGAGGAAGCGCAGAGCTGATGCATCTGGGAGAAGAACCATGCTTCTTCTCAGAACAAGCCGTATTATGGTTATCATAAGACTTCCTCTTCTTCTAAAGTGAATTGTGACTATTACGGCAAATCCCATCCTGGTTGGGCGTGCTACAAGAAGACGTGAGCGTGCTTCAAGTGTGAGGGTCCTTGGAGCACCGCATAGCTAATTGCCCGCAGGCTGATAGAGGTAGAGATGCCAGTTTTGGGTCCAAGGTGAAGTCAAATCAGAAGAAGCCTCAGGCTCAAGTGAGGGTGTACGCCATGGCTGGAGAGCATGAATGTCGGGCTAAGCGAGTGGTGTCAGGTATTCTTCATTATTTTTTTGATATGTTTTCTGCTTGTTTGATTATGGAGCTACCCATTCTTTTGTTTCTGATGATTTGATGGGTAAGCTCGGTTTGTCTGTTAAGCCTCATGGCGTGGATTTGTATGTGACTAGTCTCCTGAGTGAGACAGCCCCTCTAGTGTTAGAATCTATTTGTAGAGCCTGTCATGTGGTTGTGTGTGACAAAATTTTATGTGTTAACCTCATCCCTCTACGGATGACCTGTTTTGATGTGATTCTGGGCATGGATTGGTTGTCTGTGCACCATGCCCATATTGATTGTGCTGCCAAAAAGGTAATTTTTTGAGGAGCCGGCTAGACCCCGGCTGGATTTTATGGGTAATGTGGTGCCCTGCTCGCCTATAGTGATATCGGTAATGTAGTCGTTTAGTTATCTAAGGAAAGGTTTTCAGGGATACTTGTGTTTTATCCCTGAGGACAAACATGATTCACAACTCAAGGACATTTCAGTAGTCCACGAGTTCCTTGAGGTGTTCCAGAATAATGTGTCAGGGTTCCCTCGGGATAGGGAGGTGGAGTTTATGATAGAGTTGACGCTGGGAACTCAGCCGATTTCTAAGGCCCCTTGTCGCATGAGTCCAGCTGAGCTTGAAGAGCTGAAGGTTCAGTTGCCACAGTTGCTGGATAAAGGATTCATCCGCCTCTGTGTGTCTCCTTGGGGTGCGCCGGTTTTGTTTATGAAGAAGAAGGACATTAGTTTCAGGTTGTGCATCGATTACGGAGAGTCAAATAAGGTTACTATCTAGAATAGGTATTCGCTTCCCCATATCAATGATTTGTTCGATCAACTAGTAGGTTCCAGTGTGTTCTCAAAGATCGACCTTCTTTGAGGCTACCCTCAATTGAGGATTAAGGAAGACGATGTGCCTAAGACAGCTTTCAGGACTCGCTATGGGTATTACGAGTTCTTGGTGATGCTCTTCGGTTTGACAAATGCTCCGTCAGTATTATGGATATGATAAACCGGGTTTTCAAACCCTTCCTGAACCAGCTCGTTGTGGTGTTCATCGAAGACATCTTGATTTACTCCAAGACTGTGGAGGAGCATGAAGAGCACTTGAGGATAGTGCTTCAGACATTGAAGGAGCGGGAGCTATACGCTGAGCTGGAGAAGTGTATGTTTTGGTTGGATCATATATTCTTTATGGGTCATGTAGTGTCTAAGGGTGGTATTTTTGTGGACTATAGAAGATTAAGGTGATTACAGAATGGGCGAGGCCCACGAATGTTTCTGAGGTTTGTAGTTTCCTTGGTTTGGCAGGTTCCCATAGGACGTTTGTGAGGGCTTTTCCAAGATCGTCTCTCCGTTGACTCGTCTCCTTAAGAGGGGCATTCAGTTTCAGTGAAGCGAAGCTTGCGAGTAAAGCTTCTAGGAGCTTAAGAGGAGGTTGATGTTTGTTCCTATCTTGACGCTGCCATTTAGGACAGATGGTCTTAAGGTATGTTGTGATGCGTCGCATAAAGGTCTTGGATGTGTTTTGATGTAGCATGGTAAGGTGGTTAAGTATGGCTCCCGTCAGCTTAAGTCATACGGGAAAAACTACCCGACCCATGATTTAGAGGTGGTAGCGGTAGTGTTTGCTCTTAAGACCAAAGATCAATTTATCTATTGTAATGACTATTATTCGTTATTAAAAATTATCTCGTTACTAAAAATATGATTTTGTAACAAATATACTGTTACTGTAGTGTCAATTTTTTTGAGTCTTTAATACTATATTTGGTAATGAAATACTTGTCACTAATAATAATTATGATAACAATATTAAATTGTTGTCAGAACCTTTATAACTAAAAATTTGATTTTTTACTAATGTCTTAGTTGGTCCGTGTTTAAGGTTCTACCTCTTCACGTTATCAATGGATGGTTGGATTAGAAAAAGAAAGTCTATAACCAATACTCAGCCAAACGAGGTTGAACCGATCGGGTAGATCGATGCAACCTGTTAGTTTTAGGCTCAGTTCAAAATTCGTGTCTGATTTTAAAATATGAATTTTTATTAAGGGAGGTGATAATTGAGGGTGTTTATAACCGGTTAACTGGTTTTTCCGTTAATCGGATGTTTGGTTAGTAAAATTTGATAATGCAACCGATTCATTTAGAAGTAGTTAACTGGGATCGATTAACGGTCAGTTTTGATACGGTTTTACCGGTGTAGCAATTAACCAAAATGATGTAAATTTTATTAAATAAGTCCGGTTTTGTAAACTTTGATGCAATATTAAACTGGTTTATTGTCAATTTTGGTTTTAGTATAACTCTAACCATTAACCATATAATCATACATTGTTTTTAGTAATAATTAACCGTATAATTTTATACTTATATTAAAAAATAAAAAAATTAATAAATATTTGGTTAATGGGATTTCCAGTTTCGATTTGATTTGATCAATTCCGGTTTCGGTTGACCAATCTAGTTTTCTATGAACACCGGTAGAATTCAGGAGTTAAGTTGGTGGGTTAAACAGTGAACGCTCGCTATAGAAATTAGACTCACCACGTCCGCCTGTCGAGCAATATGTTGTTAAAACTATAGTGACATATTTTTAATGTATGGAAATAGTAATAGACTACGTTTATCACATTTAAGACGTCACTATTAATTGTGTAAGCATATTTTTTTTACATAAAGCTTGTAGTAATAAATTTAAGGTAAATAATCAGATTCGTCATTTATATTTATATATATGCGCGGTAGCGAAGTTGGTGGATGGGACGAAGTATACAAACAAGATGGAATTTTGTATAGCTAGTTAGTTTTTTTTTTTTTGAAAGACTGTATAGCTAGTTAGTTAGCTTTAATTTTATATATACCCAAACGAACACTTTGATGGATCCTTTAGACGATACCGTAATCATGACTCATGATGAGTACCGCCAATCATTATGCAGTTGCTTATTCAATTGTATAACTTGGGGCCGTACGTTCAGCAATGATTAATTAATTAATCAACTAGTTACTTTTTTGGTTTTGTGGATATGCATCATTCGCAATGATGATTAAGAGTATACAGATAATTCTTAACTTCCTTTGATCAAATAACTAATTATTAAATTTTCTAGCTTATCATCAATCAGCGAGTGATGATTTTCAAGTAGTAGTAACTAAGGAATGTAACATCTTAAGAGAATTGGGTATGTAAAGTGTTTATAGTAAGTTTGAGATGAATGAACTATATGACTTGATAAAGTATTTAGCTAAGTAATACTATCTAACAAAAACAAACATGCAGATAAGATAATATATAATGTGGTTCCCGTTACACCAGCCAGGAAGCATCTGCAGTCCCCGGTTGGTCTCATGACATTGCTACCTTTTTATATTCATTAATCTATACTGTGTGTGTATGTGTGACTAGTATGAACGTGTCATATTACTATATATGCTACCGTATATCTTCAAGAGTGCAATGCTAATCAGCATATGTTTTATATCTAAATAACAAAATCGCAATAGAAATGATACTAATATATATGACTGGTGTCACAATTAATCTTTATAAAAATGTGAAATGTCGGGTGGATGGATTGATCCATGCGTGCATGCACTAATCAAATGATCTTTTCAACTATAGAATCAGTATTAATCACAATTTCCAGGCATTAAACTGCGTGCGGAAGGCATAGCAGTAACAATCACGTCTTCTAATCGAACTGTAATGTTCAGATGTTGTCGGACTCATGAATCTGTGCAAAATAATTAAGTAATGATTTGCCTCTTACGAAGTGACAAAAATGATGATTAAATCATCCGACAGATTTAAGATGTATTGTAGTTAGGGTTCAAACTATAGATTTTAAACCAACTTCATGGCCGGCCTGCTGCTGCTTGCCTGCGTATAACAGTATTAATCTCCAAGTTACTACTCCCTCGTCCCTATTTGACCTTCTGGTTTACTATTTGGACTTGTCGTTTGACTTCAATATTTAACATGTAAGATGACATAATTTTACAAAACTAAGTTTTGTAATGGAATCCTATATCAAAAACTATATGTTGTAGAAATTTGTTTTATAAAATTATTTTATCTTATATGTTTAATATTGAAGTGGAAAAAACGTGCCAAAAAACAAACAGGAAGGTCAAAGTGGGACGGAGGTAGTAGGTATTGGAAACCACGACCACCCTCTTCGGAATTGACAAAGGGCTTGAGATATCCGTTGTGATGGAGGCGAGTCAAGCCTATAGTTGTTCTTGGAAATGACCGGAAGCCCAATGCTACGACCCACTGGTACATACTGATACGATATTTTGTTTCAATTTTTAGGGCCTGATCTAGCTAGCAATACAGCTTCATCCATTAACGTAATTTTGAGTTTCAACAAAACAGTTTTGAGTTTCTCCGCCAAATATGGTCTTGTTTCCAGTGAGCCCATATATGGTATATGTAGTTATCGAGAACCGCACACTATACGCATCTTCCACATATTGTGTCATGGACTTTCCACCACAACCAATCGTCGATTACCTGCTGAAAAGCTCTTGCTTAAATCCTGAATGCACACTCAAATTACAAATTGTGAAGATAGAATCCTCATTCAAATTTTAACACTAGTACAAAAAATGCTTATTTCAGTATCCCTAAAAAATAAGGTCCAGAAAATTCTCTGTCTAAAAAAAGACACCTATTTCGACGGTTGTTAGTTAGGAACCACCAAATTAGGGTCATCGAAAAGTCTGTGTATAAAAAAAGATACATATTTCGGCGGTTCCTACCTAAGAACCACCGAAATAGGGTCGCTGAAAATTCCATGTCTAAACAATGACACCTATTTCGGTGATTCTTAGCTAGGAACCATCGAAATAGGTAAATTTCCAAGTTTAATTTTCGCATTCCTGGTTTTTAGTCTATTTTTTGCATTCCCGTCTCTCGCATTCTTTTTCTGACCCTTCGCTTCTCTTTCTCTCTTCATTCTCTTCACACACTGTAATTTTCGCAACCGCGCTCCGCCTTCATTCTCTTCTTGTCTGCTCCTCGAGCTGTTGCATCTCACTCACCAGATGAAGACGGTGTTGAAGCTGTTCATTCCAAAATTGGTAATATACTCGAACTTATATTTTCTCTCTAGCAAACAAGAAACATATATGCTCGTACCTTTTCATTCTCTGCGTCTCTCATGGTAATTTTTGCAACCCTAACTGGCGAACAATGAACATGCTCGCACGCCTCACGTTAAGTTTGCAACCCTAACTGGCGAACAAGGAATCGAACATGCTCTGCACCTACAATCTCTTAAATCACGGTAATTTTGCAACACGAACAAGGAGCATACACGCTCCGCGCCTCAATTCATTCTCATCTTGTGTCTACGCCTCAGATGAATACTGGAACTGTTGCATCTCGTGAGCGCGAGGTTGAAGACGGGGGGCAATAGTATCGATTTTTTTAAAATACACCTATTTCGGTGGTTGTTAGCTATGAACTGCCGAATATAGGTGTTTTTTTTCTAAAACACGCCTATTTGGCGGTTCTTAGCTAACAACCACCGAAATAGGTAGTCAATTTCACCGGTTGTTGAACCACTTAGATAGGGTCGCACACCTATCTCGGCTCACCCCATTTTACGGTTCAGAACCACCGAAATAGGCCCAAAATAACCACCGTAATAGGCCTTATTTGAACTAGTGTAATATCTAGAGCTACATCCTCAAACCTACCTTTATTGCAAAGCTAAGTTAATATAGTTGGGTTATTCAACAGAAAACCTCTTTATTTCCTTGTTCCCCGTGGGCTGGAGATGCACAGACACATACCACATCCCACGTCACTCGGAATGAATTTCTTCTCTCATTTTTGATGTAACCACCCAGTATCCCATTGTTATGATATTGTCCGCTTTGCCACAACTCACGGTTTTGTTCTCGGTGTATCCTAGCCCCAAAAGGTCTCACAACAAGGAGAGGTATCCCCACCCATATAAGGAGTGCTTCGTTCTCCCCTTCAATCGGTGTGGGAGGTAAACCTCAAGGGTATTATACTCCACCCCCCTTGGGAGGCCAGCGCCCTCGTGGGCCACACCGGCGCACTGACCTAGGTCTAGCTCTGATACCAACTGTAACAGCCCAGTATTCCACTGTTGTGATATTGTGCCGCAGCTCATAGTTTTGTTCTCGGGGTTTCCTAGCCCCAAAAGACCTCACAACAAGGAGAGGTATCCCCGCCAATATAGGAGTGGTTCGTTCTCCCCTCCAATCGATGTGAGAGGTAAACCTTAAGGGTATTATACTTCACCCCCTTGGGAGCCCAGCGCCCTTACGGGCCACACCGGCACACCGACCTTGGTCTAGCTCTGATACCAACTGTAACAGCTAGTATCCCACTGCTGTGATATTGTCCGCTTTGCCGTAGTTCACAGTTTTGTTCTCGGGGGTTCCTAGCTCAAAAGGTCCAACAAAGGTCTTACAAGAAGTGGTATCCCACTCAATAAGGAGTGGTTCGTTCTCCCCTCCAATTGATGTGGGAGGTAAACCTCAAAGGTATTATACTCCACCCCCCTTGGGAGCCCAGTGCCCTCGCGGGCCACACCGGCGCACCGACCTGGGTCTAGCTCTGATACCAATTGTAAAAGCCCAGTATCCCACTGTTGTGATATTGTCCGCTTTGCCGCAACTCACAGTTTTGTTCTTGGGGTTTCCTAGTCCCAATAGGCCTCACAACAAGGAGAGGTATCCCCATCCATATAAGAAGTGGTTCGTTCTCCCCTCCAATCGATGTGGGAGGTAAACCTCAAGAGTATTACACTCCACCCCCTTAGGAGCCCAACGCCCTCGCGGGCCACACCGGCACACCGATCTGGGTTTAGCTCTGATACCAACTGTAACAGCCCAGTATCCCATTATTGTGATATTGTCCGCTTTGCCGCAGCTCACGATTTTGTTCTTGGGGTTTCCTAGCCCCAAAAGGCCTCACAACAAGAAGAGGTATCCCCACCCATATAAGGAGTGGTTCAATCTCCCCTCCAATCGAATTGAGAGGTAATTCTCAAGGGTATTACATTTGAGATCAGGGGACCATAGTTATTCATCATCAATTTGTAAGATGCCAAAGGAATCCTTAGGTAGAGGACCATCACTGTTCTTTCGCCCGACTCCACAAGACGTTTGTTTTTAGGTAATCGGAAGAGAGATTAGAATTATTCTATTTCTTGCTATTTGTTTTGTTTAGCCGGTTTTTCTTCTAAAATGGAAAAAATATGATTACCTCAAAACTTGATTCTCATCTCTATTAGAGAATGAGATTTTCTTTCCCATTACACTTTAACCAGCGACATGTGATCATTGATCGATAACTAATGACCATTGACCAGTGAATGTTAACCAGTAATTAATGACCATTGACTGGCAGCCGGTAATCGTTAACCATTAACCTATTATTCATCTCCTTTTTCCAGCACAAACAATTTCCCACCCAAACAAACACCACTTAGTCCCCTTAGTATATCCTGCTTCTCTTATCTGCCCAATTCTTGATGTTTGTTTACAGTGGTAATATCAGTGACACTATTAATCACAAATGTTGAAGCAACATTACAACTGTAGAGGACCAATAAATCATCAACAAAGCATAGGTGATTTAGGCTCTTTGCACCGAGGTTAATTAGGAATCGTGACTTTTCTTAAATGTAGATAGAGATGTGCTCAATACAAAACACCAATAGGAAAGGCGATATGGGGTCCTCTTGTCTCGGACCCTTCCCACCCTTAATAAACCACATATTCAGTCATTTTTCATAAAAGAGCAGACGTGCATCTCACACAAGTCATTAATGGTCTAAACCAATCTCACTCTATAAGAGCACAACACAGAATTTAGATGAAGATGGGGACCGAGTATCTTCAAAGTTGTAAGTCACTAATTTGTAACTATTATTGGAAGTTGCCACTAATAAAGGGGGCATACAACAATTGTCAAACAAAAAAATGCTAGGAGAGCTAAAATGAACACCATACCTTGGAAAGTAGCCAATGTTGATGCAAATTTTGCTACCCATTATAGTGCCAATGTAATATAAATTGACGCAAAGAGTATGCAAAATTACTTGTTTTTATGAGAGCTCAGTCGAGACGATTAAACAAGGTCAGATTTTGGTTGACGGACCTTCTTATTGTGTTTTTTGTTCTTCAGTTCCAATGTAGACAATCCTGTTTTTAAACCAACATGAGGAACTCCTTTCTCCTGCTCAGTCTTACCTTGAGCAACAACTCTTGTTTATGCACATCATCAACAGGTGTCTTTGATTGAGTTTTATCAGCCTTTTTTTCTTCTGGTGTGGAAGTGGAGCAACATCAGCAAATGCCTCGACACCGGCCAGAAGCGGTTGACGAGGCGTTAATCATATTGAGAAGCTGATTTAGAGGAGGCAATGCTTGCACTAGAACTCCATGAGGATATTAACAATCCCCTTGCAGCAGTTTTCTTCCTAACTTCAGCTACAACACGACACCTCTCTCATCAACACCTCTCCCACCTCCGCTGCCTCCACTTACTCTAGGAAACGCCTCCCCCATGAGTTCCGCTACCACCGTAACATTCATGGACTTGTTCCCTGCATTAGAATTGCTAGTAGAGCCTCTGTTTTCACTGGCTGCCGCAGCTGTCAAAACTTGATAAAAGAAATATATACTTTCTTTATTGATCTGAATGAGTAAGAGTCCAATGCGTCTCGTGATTTCTGTATAGTACACTGAGGATGTGTGTCTCAGAGACTATTTTCTATATGTGTATTAAGGAAACAGAATACTGGCCTTTTATAAGGACCAGTAGGACTGGAAATAGGAAATTACATATATATCCTAAAATACAAACTAAGGAAACTTACATGACACACACATTTTGTTAACACCTATACACATTCTACTAACACCCCCTCAAAGATACACTTCACCGTGGCTGAAAAGGAACGTTGGGTGTGTTCTTGCTTCGAGGACTTGAATGAGGGACATATGAATGACGGGGTCGCATGTACCTGCAAAAAGGGTGAAGTGCCTGCACTACAAAGACAAAAGCAAAGAAAAAAAAAACAACAGAGAAGCTATCCATTTTCATGTTGGTGTAAACCTAAAGTGTGGAAAGATTTTTGATAGTGTTTACTCATGAGAGTCTTTGTCATTAAATCAGCCAGCTGGTGAGTGCTAGGGACATATTGCACCTGAATGAGACCCGCTTGTAGTTTTTCTCGCACAAAGTGGCAATCAAGCTCGATGTGCTTCGTGCATTCATGAGACACGGGGTTTCTAGCAATATGTATAGCTGCTAGGTTGTCACATTTGAGGGGAATGGGTGTGATGTCTATTGTGCCTATTTCATGTAACAATCTACTTAACCAACTAAGCTCTCCTGTGACTTGCCGCATGGCTTTGTACTCCGCCTCGGTGGAGGATAGGGCAACTGTCGTTTGTTTCTTGGACTTCCAACTTAGGGGGGAGCCACCTAAGAGGATGTAGTATCCTGAGATGGATTTTCGTGTGATCGGGCAGGAGGCCCAATCTGATTCACAGTAGGCTTCCAATTTGTAGTTTGATTCCTTATTGAAGTACAAACCAAAACCTGAGGTTCTTTTTACGTAGGAAAGGGTATGGTAGGCGGCCCTTAGGTGTTCCAAGGTGGGAGCTTGAAGGAATTGACTAAGAAACTGGACGGCATAGCATATATCCGGTCTAGTGTTAGTTAGAAATTTAGCTTACCCACTAGGCACCTGTATGCGGTGGGGTTTTCTAGCTTAGAACCGCTATCTTGTATAGCTTAATGTTTACTGGAAGTGGTGATACTAACGGTTTAAGATCTTGGCATTAAAATCATGAAGAATTTGATTGATATATCGTTGTTATGACATAATAATGCTGTTGGTGGTTTCCAAGAATTCCATGCCAAGGAAGAAATTCAATCTTCCTAGATCCTTTATTTTAAACTCCTTGTCGAGTTGTCTCTTTAAGAACTTGATTTCCTTGATGTCATTTCCTACTACTAAGATGTCATCCACATAGACTCCTAAAAGGGTAATACTGTTTTTCTTTCTTTTGATGAATAATGAGTAGTCGTTTGGGAGTGGTGGAAACCTAGTTCTTTAAGGAATTTGGCAAGCCTCTCATACCTTGGCGAGAAGCTTGCTTTAGCCCATAGAGAGACTTGTGCAATTTGCACACCTTGTTTTCTCCAGCAACTTTTAGGCCTTCAGGTATGCTCATGTAGACGTCTTCATGAAGGTCTCCATGTAGGAAAGCGTTGTTGACGTCTAACTGGTCTAAGATCCACTTGTTCTTGATGGCTATAATTATTAATGCTCGGACGGTGGTCAGCTTTACTACTGGGGAAAAAGTTTGTAGTCGAGCCCATGTTTTTGGGTAAAGCCCTCACGACTAGCCAGGCCTTTGTATCTCTCTATGCTCCCATCTGCTTTGAGTTTTGTCTTATAAACCCACTTGCAGCTGATAGGCCGTTTCCCTTTAGGAAGATCCACAATTGACCAGGTATTGTTTTGCTTTAGGGCATTGAATTCTTTAGCCATATCTTTGACCCATTTGGGGTCCTTGCTGGCTAGTTTGTAATTTATGGGTTCCTTTAAATAATGTAGGTGGCTAGAAGTTTGTTTGTGTTTGATGTTGTAGGGAGCAAGAGAAAATGGTATTGTTGGGTATGTGGTCAGTTAGTGTGTTTGGAAAGGGTTGATGATGGGAATGATGGCTCATTTTGCTAAGTCTCTCTTCAATGATGATGGAAAAAAGATCTTTATCTGCATGCTGGAGGAAATGATGTAGTCGTTATACTTAGAAGGGGGCTTGTGCACACGAGTGGACCTCCTAAGCTCTATGGGTTGCGTGGAGGGACTTTCTGTGTTTGTGGTGTGATCCATATGATGAGGTGGTGGAATGGCTTGGTTCTGAAACAGTAGTGTGGGGATGATGTCCTTCTCTTGCCTCAGAAAACTGAGACGTGCAAGGATCATCCTCCACTATATTATTAGGAGGAGGTAAGAAAATGTCCTAGGTTTGCCGGTTTTTATCAAGGACATTGTCCAATTGTTGTCTCTTAGAGGGGAAAACATCTTCGAAGAAGACTAGATCACGTGTTATTTTTAGTTCTTTTCCTTCAAGGGTGAGAACCTGTGGCCTTTGGGGTTTTAGGGATTTCCTACATAGATGCATGTGGAAGAACTGGGGTCCAGTTTTCCTTTGTTGGGATCTATATTAGTCATATAAAAAAGGTATCCAAAACTCCTTATTTCATTGTAGTTGGCTTTGGTTCCGTAGAGTTTTCGAATGGAGTCAAGTTTTCTATGGCTTTGCTAGGCATCCTATTGATTAGATATGCTGCATGTTCCACGCAAAGGCCCCAAAAATGGTCATCTAGGCCTCACTGAAAAAAGAGGGCTCTGGTTATCTCCATTAAATTTCCTTGTTTTCTTTCCACCACCCCATTTTGTTGGGGTGTGTGTGCGCAACTTGTTTGGTGTATAATTCCTTTTTGGGCATAGTAGGCAGCCCCCTCATGAGATTTGCCTAATTCCCAAGCATTATCACTTCGTATTATTTTGACGTGTTTATTCATTGTTTTTCAATTAAGTTAATGAAGCTTTTGATGTTTTCCATGGCTTCTGAGTTAAGTTTAAGGAGAATAAACCAAGTCCCTCTGGTATAGTCATCAACCAAGGTTAGAAAGTACTTGTGACCATCTAACGTTTGTGTCCTCATGGGACCACAAACGTCCACATGAACTAAATCAAAGGGTTGGGTGGTTTTGATTTCCGACAAGGGAATTTGAGACGTTTGGCTTTTGCCTTATAGTAGATTGTACATGGCATAATGGTGTTTTCGAAATGTTTGGGTACATGAATGTCTATTGCTTTACTCATTCTCTTCAAGGATACATGGCCTAATCTATTGTGCCATAGGGACAATTCATGTGCATTGTTTACTTTGCACGGTTTTACAGAAGTATTAGAAAGCACAGCGGATACATGTTTCTTTTCAGAATGAAAGTAAACAGCGAGTTTATATCTACTATGTATAATCCACTAATTTCCTTCCTATCTGTTGAAGAGTATCAGTCTTACAATCCTGCAAAGTACAAGTTTTTCATGGAAGATAATAGACACATTAAGATCTTCTATTAATCTTGATACAGAAATAATGTTAAACATGAAGGATGGGACAAACATAATGTTCTTTAAATAGATATTATCACACAAAGAGAGATGAGCAATACAGTCAATATATCTTTTGTTTCCATCAGGAAGAGTAATGTCCTTTTTTGTTTCAAGTTTTTCACACCCAGAAAGCAGGTTTTGTTACCACAAACGTGTTCTGTGGCGCCAGAGTCCAGAATCCACAGATTTCGTAATTCATCTATTGCAGAATTAGCATTAGAAATCAGGTATGGCAGCGGAGAGAATGTGTTAACAATACCTGAGAAATCGCCGAAATCTGTTGTTTTGGACGTCGCAGTGGAATTCTCCTCTGTTTGGAGATATGCGACTAATTGCTCTAATTGCTCCGGGCTAAATCCTTTTACTGGGGATTGATGTATTGCATCATCACGGCTGAAGAAGGTTTGGCTTGATCAGAAACTATCGACCCAATTCTGGTTTCCTTCTGTTTTCTTGTTTCATCGGTTGTGAAACCGATAATCCACCAACAATCATTTTGCGTGTGACCCAATTTTCCATAGTTTGAGCACTTTGACGGATCTTTCTTAACTCCTGCGACATTTCTTATTGGCCTTTCTTGTTGAAGTTCTTTGAATTCGCGTAGTAGAATTGGGTGAGGAATTTACCATCTTTTGTCAGTTGAAATTAGGGTTCCCACTCCCTTTTGAAATTAGGGCAACAGATTGCTCTGTATCATCCCGCGAGTCTGAGTTTTCTCTGGTTTCTTCTTCCTGTATAAACAGTGCGAAGATTTCCTCCAAAGTAGGGAGCTCACTCATAGCTAGGATTTGCCCACGCAATTGGGCGTAGGATCGACTCAGCCCCATCGAAAAATGAATGATTTCTTCTTCTGCGCGACGCTTTGTCTGGTTGTCACTGGATTTACAAGAAGAAAGCAATTACACTCATCAATTGGTCTCACCATGTCTTATTGAGCCCAAATCTCTCTAGACCTCATAAAGTAATCGGTGATGGATTCGTCTCCCTGCTTCAGATTCACGATCTGGCTTTTTATATTATGGAGTGTCACGAAGTTTTTCTTCTCGGAGCGTTTACACAGCCAATCCCAAATCTACTTCGGGTTGCTTGTGTACATCACACTGCGTGCTATGTTTGGTGCGAGTGAAGAGATGAGCCAGGTTACGACCAAAGAATTCGCTCCTTTCCAGGCGGCTGTGCGAGTCGTATCTTGATTATTCGGTTGAGTGATGCTCCGTCGATAAATCCAATTTTATTCTTCGCTGTGAGAGCTTCTTGCATCGCCACTTCCATGCCAGGAAGCATCACCGGTGAATTTAGGAGCTAAAGGTTGACCGGCTTGTTCTGTGGAAGCGACGTAGAGAGGATCGCCTGGGTCAATGGTGTTACTGGTCTTTGTAGCATTACCTTCTGGTTTCTTGCCTGTTGGATCGTCATGTTTCTTGGCTAAGAAATCAAAAGCTGCTCTGATACCATGTCAAAACTTGATAAAAGAAACATATACTTTCTTTATTGATCTGAATGAGTAAGAGACCAATGCGTCTCGTGATTTCTGTATAGTACACTGAGGATGTATGTCTCAAAGACTAGTTTCTATATGTGTATTAAGGAAACAGAATACTGGCTTTTATAAGGACCGGTAGGACTTGAAATAGGAAATTACATATATATCCTAAAATACAAACTAAGGAAAATTACATGACATACGCATTCTGTTAACACCTATACACATTCTACTAACAGCAACAACCTATAATGCTGGTCTGATAAGATCAGGGTGAGCCTGTATATTTTTGTATCACCATCTTCACTTCATTATAAACCATTTTATAAAGCAGAATTTCCCACCAAGTGTTAGAAACAGGCAAAAAATATCATCATACCTTGATCATATCAACAACTTTCTTAGCTGAAGTTGCATCTACAGTTTACCATTGGCTTTCTGCACATGCATCTACATATATATACAATGATAGAATTGGTCCAGCAGGAAAAAATAAAACCAAGAACAGTATAACCTAAAAGACAATGAAAAAAAAACAATATGCACCTCACGAAGTTTGAACATCTTCATCCAATTTTGTGAATCCTGTGTCCTTGAATCCTCTTCACCAAGTTGCTTTACAAGTATATCATAGGCTTTCTTCTCATGTTGTGCATCAATAATGTCATATCAGTAAAGAATTGCCCCGTGAGGAAAACCTTTAACATTCTCTTTTTAGTATCTAAAGAAATGAAAAATAAAGTCTATATAAGTTTTTATGCTCGTGTTTATGATATCTCAATGTTAGAATGATAGTAAAAAAATGTGGCAACAAATACACTAAAGTTGCTAACACTGTGGTCGGGAGAGTGGCTGGTATATAGTTGTCCAAGGGATCATTTCCTGGAGGTGTGCAAGAGACTTGTTGAAGGATATGAACAGGGATCACTGTTTATCAAGAGAAATTTGTAGACCCATGAGTGTAAAAGGTTAAGCATTTCAATTTTCAACAACACAACAATCAACATATAACTAGTTTGTTGATAGTATATTTACATGATAAACTAATGTTAACTTAAAGTATTACACTCACGACTGGAGCTCTGGACACCTCATTCGTGTCAATGTATAACACTTGCAGTTGAAGCAATAATACATGGAGGTTCTCTCACCAAGGTTGTGTATGTAAAGGGGAGAGACCATTTGTATTTAATTTGCTTGAATGTTCGCTTTCAAAAAAAAAATTCGCTTGAATGTTCAAAACCAAATCCATATAAGTTCACCTTGCACACGTGGTATGTTTTTAAATTATAATAATGTTTATCAAGATATCTCACTCTAAAAATTTCACTCGTTATATGACTCTTCCCACTAGTCAGATTAATGGAAGACTGAGACCGTAACATTTAGTATTAAATGATAATAGTTGATTTTTAATATGAAAGATGTGAAAGAAACGCCTAAGAGCCCGAGACTGTCATAAGGCCTTTTCTTTGTATGGGGCGGCCTATGTGTGTTATGGATATGGAATTATTTTATTCTGGATTGGTACAAATCAATGGGCTTTTTAACCTGATGATGTAGAAGTAGCATAAATGGACGTCAAGCAAGCTCGATCATGCCTCATCACTCGGCTTTTATAGAGGGATATCAACTCTAAAAAAGTTTCCCACGAGAGCTTAATTTCTTTTGAGAATTGTTTCTTTACATTGCATTATAAAAAGAAAACGAAATATGTGATAAGAAGTGTTTTGATGATAGTCGAAATAACAAAAGTATCAAATTCATATGGTAAAAGTGGATTGTGTTAGAGGTTTCGTATAACTAAAGACATTCCCAAATGACTAGACGGTTGTATTTATAATTGACAATTTAGGGAAAAAGAAGAAAAAGCAACGCATCATCTTCTTCAGTCCCACATCACAACTCTAAGTTTGTTTGCTATAGAGTATGGATGGACCTCATCGTGTCACACTCCAACTGCTACTACCTACCGACACCGTTCATCACATCCCAGCAATGACAAACATAGAGCCATTACCAACCCTCGTTTTGTAGGACCATAATCCTTTCTTTCCTTTTCTTTCTCTTGGGGATGCTACTCCGGCAAACTGTCACAAAGGATGGACCACCAACTAACTCAGAAAATGAATGGGTGAATTCTAAAGCGATCAGACCATCCATCGTCACTTCAACAGCAAGAAGAAGCCATCCCCGATCATCTTTAATCAAGCATTTAAAATGTCGACATGGCAGAACATTAATGCATCAATGCATTTAAATTGGGAAGACTAGCTTAGTACAACAACAGACTTTACTCTTGATTCTTCTGAGAATCGTGTACTGAAAAAAAATCAATCTACACAATACGTACCATATTGCATTACAATACCAGAAATCAATCAATCTACACAGAAAGATATGAAACAATGCCGTGATTGTGAATTTCAAAATCAATCAGAAGAAATTTTCAGCTCTTAAAACGTTAAGAGGGACTAATTAATTAACAAACTTCAACAGATAGAGAAGAGTTCGTTTTCAAGTAGTTTTCTACATCAAACTTGTCTTCTTGAACTATAACGGGCAAAAGTATCAGGTATTACTACTATCCCTCCCCTAAATCAGCAACATACATTTTACACCACACTGCAGAAAAAGAAACAAAAAACTAATAGTAAACTGGTAGGTAGTAGGTAAGACATGAAAAACTACACCAATCTCTCAAGCAAAGCAGGAACCTTATACATTATCACACAAACTCTAACCAGAAGACGAAGAAGAAAAAAAACCAAGGAATTTAAATTACATCACACCAACCTACTACTTTCAGTTATGGACAGAAGAGCAATATGTTTCTTTTTGTTCTTTTGGAGTCATTCATCATCTTCATCTAACTCAATCAGTTCGGATCATCAGTGCGAGTTGAGTTTGATCAGTTTTTCAACGTAACAATTCGACGCTTTTGCTGAGCTCTTCAAGTTTCTTCATCCTCAACTCTCACTCTCACTTACCAGCTGCTCCATCTCATCATTGGATAGCGATAGCAATAGCAACAGCAAAACAAAAAAGGGCTCGCCATTAGAAACTTCACACATACATACATGATGTTTGTTATTAACAATAGTAATAATCATAATGAAAGGTAGAGAGATCTGGGTTTATCTATATTATTACAGGGGAGAAATGAATTTGTATCTACCTCAACTAACTTGTTGATGAGCTGTACTTTCTCCTTGTTCTTATCATTGTATGGTCAAGAGCGTCTCTGTATTCCTTCTCCTGTTATTTGTTTGGTTACCCAACAAGAACCAACACACACAGACTGAATGAGTACATTGATTTTGAGTCAAGGGTAGTGTGTAAGAATGAATATAACCAAACTAACCTTCTTCTGAACTGTGTTTCCAAGAGGTTTGAGCTCTTTGTTAACAGAATCAATCTTCTTCCTCACTTGAGCTACTTCTTTTCTCATTGGATCTGCCAATGCTTCCAGCTCCTGGTAATTTTCCCCAATATTTTAAACCAATCATTTACATCAGTTCATAGTAATATTTGAAGTAGCAGTATGTATGTTTTTACTGAAACTCAAAATCAAGAACAATTATTATGAGCTACTGCATTAATGCAAGCAGCAAGCAAACCCTTGTTCAAATCGAAAACCAAATTCACCGACACCCAACAACATGCCAAAAAAGGTATTGCGGCTAGGAATCCCCCTCGTCCCTCCTCTCAGATAGTAAAGATTCGGTCACAAGTGGAATTGCTTCTCTCCCTCAAGCTTCCAGATCCCATTATAGCTGCTTACTAACTTCGTCCAGAGTTGGAATCAACAGCAACCTTCAGAGGAACTAATTGCTTTCGTAATCTAAAAGATAAAAATGTAAGTAATTTTTTTTCCCCAAATCAATAATTCTCATATCCCTCGAATATAGCGACCGTTTTCAGGGGTCTTCCTCTTCTTCTACCTAACTTTGCAGGACCATAATTATGAATTGACCGACTCGGAGTCGGACCAAGACCAGAAACAGGTCATGCTCATTCATCATTTCCAAAAAAAAAAAATAGACAAACCCTTGCACATAATAATAGCACCTTCAAAAAAAAAAGAAAAAAAAACTCGAACCAACGGTAACTCAATAGACAATTTAAGCCAAATCAGCGAAATAATCTCAAACCACATTACCAGATCAGGCAAATCTAAAACAGGAATACTAAAAATTTCAAGCATAAAGACGATTCAACGGTGAGAAAATGGCTAATTTCCACTTAAAAAAATGTAATGAGAAATCATACCTCACGAATCATAGCTAATCGTTTGGTCTCCTCTTCAACACGACCAAGTTGAGCTTGAACTCTTTCCCTAATTTCCATCTTCTTCTTCTCGATCTCTTCTTCTTTAGCACGAAAATTAGAGAGAGCTGATTTGGACACGTCATCTTCTCCGTTGGAACCTGTCATAGTATTTCCACTGAAACTCAAATTACCAGAACCTGTTGAGACTAAAGCTAGTTGTTCCAAACTCTGTTTCTGTGTCTGCGTCATGATCTGTATCCTCTTTACCCCCTCGTTCTGTTTCTTTTCTTCTTCTTTGTCTTCTCCTTATGATTTTCTTTTGTTTGCTGTTCTTCCGGCTACTATCTCTCTTTGTCACTACTGTTTGTTACTTCTCTTTTCTCGCACTGCTGTGCTGGGTGTGTTCGCTCTAGGTGGAGTAGTGGTGGTGGTGGTGGTGGCCGGGGGGTGAGTATGAGAGAAGTGAGGAGAGGACACAGAGAGAGAAAGACAGGAAGAGAAAACAAGCCGTTCGTTTGATAAGTAAATAAAAATAAAACCCCTTCGTCTCCTTTCCTTTGCCTAGAAATCCTCTCTCTCTCTCTCTCCCTTTCTTGCTATTAATTGATTATTCTCTTTTGCTTTTATTATATTTTAACTTTTTTTTTGATTAATCAGAACTTCGAGGATTTAGGATATTATAGTTAATCCTCTTGTGTTTTATCATAATTACTGGTAACCACTTCGAGGTTAAGGTATCTTTGACTACGAGCCCCCGAACTATAACTCTGTTATCAGGAAGTTAACTACGTGTTAACCTATCAGCTTAATTATATTAATAAAGTCATGCTGGACAAAAAACACTACTTAATTGTATTGTTATTTTCCTAAAAATGTCAACCCTTCCTTGAAAATGCATCTAAAGTGGGATGAGAGAGTTAGATGATGTTGATTAAGCAGTTTTGTTGTCCAACCTTACATTATTAATGTGATTAAGCTAATAGGTCAACACATAGTTAACTTTTTTATCACAGAATTATAGTTCGGGGGCTCGTAGTCAAAGATATCTTAACCTGGAGGTGATTATCAATAATTATGATAACACAAGGGGGTTAACTGTAATATCCGAATTCAAGAGGGTTTGAGTAATTTACTTCTTTTTTAGGAGTGGAAAGAAAATGATACTAAGGCTTGACTTGTCCAACAATTGACACTACCACAAACCATGGGTGAGGTGTTGATTTTTGTTTTGCTTAAGAAATAAAAAAACTGAAATAATAGACCTTATTCTTTTACTCTTATCTTGTTTAATTCGTCTTCTTCCTCACTTCTCTATCTCTCTAGATTTATAAAAAAGTGTTGTGATGAACGAATGACACTAGAGGAGGGCTACTCACTAGCTAAGCTTAGTAGGTGGCTTGTCTCTCTGCTGCTTCTCAAAGCTTTTTGCACCGTTTCTCCAGCTTGGGTTATGGTTACACTTACAGGTGGTGATTTGATCGTCGCAATCTTTATTTCTGTTCAACTAATAAATAGATTAATAATAGTAAGAATATAATAAAAATAAAAGAAAAAACCAAAAACCGGTCGAAAAACAAACAAACAAAAGAAACAGAAGATAGACCGGCTGGATTGGAAATGACACAACTGCCAACAAACTCCCATCCAAACCCAGATGAACCGAACTACTAGCTGGTACTGATAGCGGTTTATATAAAAAAATTGGAGATCCAGGTGAACCAGTGAGTATTAGCTTCTTTCCCTCTTGTTCTCTTTAAAAATGGTGCTGTGAATTTTAAAAATACAATAAGACAGCCGTCATATATTTCTCTTTTCCGTTATTTGTTTCCAAGTAAATAATTATTATTCCTGTGCCCCCACACAAACACGCGCCCACATTAAAAGAAAGACGAACTATGAAAAAGATATGAAAAACTACAATCTGGGTTTGAAAATGGAATTGAACCGAATTGAATTGCTGCTTTAAATAAAAAACGATGAGAGTTGAAACTGAATTTCTTCTTTTCTCTCAACTTGTAATAAATTAAGGGATGATGATTGCCGCAAAAGATATGGTACTTATTCCACTTTTAATTTGTACAATAATATTTAAATTGGTTGAAACTAGAGTCGGTGTTTGTTTTTCTCCTACTTTTTTTTTGGGGTAGATTTAATTGAATGAAGAACTAGCTCTTAATATTAATACTGGGAGAGAAATGAAATGACACAGTGACGTGCGGAGGAGGGACTCACATCACAGCGAACTAATTAGCTGGGTTATATACTATGCTTGTGTTACAACTGATCATTCTTAGCTGTCTTAAAAGTCATTGCTCCCCAACTCCACCACCCAGCGGACTCTTCTGTATCTTGTATTCAGCGAAGGTGGCAGCTTTCCGAAGGGGCGTACTACGCTAGCTGCTGGCAAACTACCGCATTACTGTTCGTTACTAGTATGAGTTTTAGTGCGCTAGCTAGCTGCTTTAGATCGCACTTTCACACACATTGATTTTATTGCTGATGCCTGGACTGGATTAATATACAATATTATCCCTTTCCTATCCCATTACTAGAAGGAAAGTTATAGATATAATAACTATGCTATGCATGTATTCATCTTTCTTCCTAGATGAGTTCACACCTCACACTCACTCGGCCTACTGTGCACCTGCCACCGGTCACCTTCTATATTACAATCTAAGGTCATAACGGTAATTAATGATTACATAACAAAATGTGGATCAATTATTAATCTTTTAAATTAATGTGGATGAGTGATGTTTTTTTTTAAAAAAAAAATGTTGAAGACTGATCAGCTTATAAATCAGGGCCAAATTTCATTCTGAATGTTGACAATATAAACACAAAGAAAGTGGGAGGAGACACATAGACAGCACCGGGAAGGAGTACTTCATATATATAGTATTGAGTGCGACAATCGTAATGGGATTAGCGTTATGTGCTGCTCCCAGATCCGCTGCAAAATAAATAAAACATAAGATTACAAACAATGATGTGTAATCGCAGCAGAATATATCTTAATTAAAGGATGATAATAATAATATTGCCGGCGGCACGTGAACATGCATGCGATGCGACATCATATCTCCAACGGTAAAATTCTCTTATTTTCTTCTACGGCTAAAGTCTTTTTTCCAAAATGTATTAAATACTATGATTCGAAACAAATGTAATAATATTGCCGGAGTAGTAGTATTGATATAAAGCATTAATTACTAGTACAATATATTTGGTAGAAATATCCTTGACTAATATAAGAAACAGCCGGAAGGATACTGGAAAAAAATTTTGGAAAACAGATAGCCGTTAGGAAGTTGTACCTACTGGGCCACCAACTACCGGGTACCGGTACAGAAGGTGAGCGGACCAAACCTTTTTCTTGTTCTTTTTGGAATCTCACCACCAAAGCTAGGGGTGGCAATTCGGGTTAATGGGTCGGGTTGAAGCTCACCCATACCCGACCCTATTAAAATTGTATTGACCCATACCCGACCCAATAATATTCGGGTTACAAATTATCAACCCATACCCAACCCATATAAAATGATTAAACCCATACCCAACCCGTTTAACCCAACATAATTAGGTTATGCAAAATTAAAAAAACCTAGAATTAAATTTTTTATATGATTGCTCAAACGGAGTTACAAATGAATGAAATCATACATTCATATGGTAGATATTCCAGAGTTTTCATTATCCTCCGTCTTTTTTTTTTTTTCCACATACATGTCGTGCTTAGTGGCACTTAACAGAAGAAGGTGATGTGTACGTGTCTGGGCCAAATAAACTATATTTTCTCCTTCAGAATATAGAATCAAAACATAGACAAAAATCTTCAGAGTACAGAATAGATAGGACCACAGTGAGAGCTGTGGAGGAGAGAGCAGCACACTGTCTTTTGACAATCCACATAACCAATACTCTTGTTTTTGCTTTATAAAGAAATACAATAAAGTAGTATTATCAAATAAACAACCTCTCATAAAAAAGATACTACTTAATTTGTATTATACTAATAGTAGGTTAGCACTTACTTAGTAATATATTTATATTTTTATCTAATTATTTATTTATTATTATTATTAATAAAATAAAATAAACGGGTCGGGTTGACTACGGGTTAGGACTTTAAACCCATACCCAACCCACAAATTTAATAGGTAACCCATACCCGACCCAATAATTAAATGGGTCAATAATCGTGACCCAAACCCGCTGTTTTCGGGTTGGGTATGGGTCGGGTTATCGGGTTGGGTAAAAATTGCCACCCCTAACCAAAGCCTTTGCAGTTCTTTCCAGCCATCGAATCCAAATCTCTTTTTTTTTTTTTTATCTTGGTGGCTATTTAATTAAAAAAAAACAGAATTTAAATTGACAGCAAATATCTCCACCTGTCGTCGTCTATGTCATCATTGTATCTTCCAATAATTGGGGTAGTCATTCGGCTATTTAAGCCAAAAAAACAAACTGAATTAATTATAATTTACTTCGATAACCGAATAAAGTAAATTAACCGATAATTGAATTAATCAAAAACTGAAATCTTTGTTCACAAAATGATCGAAACTGAAATAAATCCCATTAACAAAATAATTTGGAAAAATTTATAATATGTCACTAAAAAGTGTTTTTGAATTCATTCACTAATGTCACGAACAAAAAATATAATTCACAATAGATTACTATTTTTGTAACAAATGTTAAATGGGTCATGAAGTTGTTAAAGTAAATAATTAGTTGACCCCTGATTTTATAGACCATGTTTAAGGTTCACATTAAATTAACTACTAGTTTTTCCTATTGCCTAAGTACTAGTTTTATGCTTAACAATTAGTATTATTTTTACAATAAACTCATACTAATTCAGTATCTGCAGAAAGCTTCTAAGCATGTTCATCACCAGCGGATGTATACTTGCATGAAAGATTTAATTGAACTAGAATATTACATTAGCATGCATTGTTTGAAACTTTTGATAAATGGTGGTGGACATGGTAGCGCTTGGCCTAACGTCTCCCTCCCTCCACAAGACTATTTTCTCACTACGCCCCTTGAACAAAGAACAAGAGAATGGATATTGAAATAGTTTAGTATGATATAATGATATTTTAAAACAACAAAAAAACTAACCTTCTCGCATGAAACGAGTAGTTTAAACAATTATATGGCTTTTGGAACAATACAAAATTTTAGTTGTATACTCCCTCCGTCCCTGATTGACCTTCCTCTTCACTATTTGGGTAGTCGTTTGACTTCAATATTTAACAAGTAAGATGACATGATTTTATAAATCTAAGTATTGCAATGGAATCCTTATATGAAAAACTATATGTTGTAGAAATTTGTTTTATAAAATTATTTTATCTTATATGTTTAATATTGAAGTGGAAAAACGTGCCAAAAAGCAAAAGGAAGGTCAATTAGGGACGGAGGGAGTATTATAAAATTTTAAAAAGTTGGGTGTCGTTACGAAAAAACTAGTCGTTGTAAAAAAATGGTTGTTAAGGTGACACATTGTGAATTTTTAAATTTTAGACAACATGAACAATTTAACCGTTATAAGGAGAAGTGTCATATTGACTGAAGGTTTGACAATTCGGGTTAATGGGTCGGGTTGAAGCTCATCCATACCCGACCCGATTAAAATTGTATTGACCCATACCCGACCCAATAATATTCGGGTTACAAATTATCAACCATACCTAACCCATAAAATGATTAAACCCATACCCGACCCGTTTAACCCAACATAATTAGGCTATGCAAATTTTAAAAGACCTGGAATTAAATTTTTTATATGATTGCTCAAACGGAGTTACAAATGAATGAAATCATACATTCAATATGGTAGATATTCCAGAGTTTTCATTATCCTCCGTCTTTTTTCTTTTTCCACATACATGTCGTGCTCAGTGGCACTTAACAGAAGGTGATGTGTACGCGCCTGGGCCAAATATAACTGTATTTTCTTCTTTAGAATATAGAATCAATACATAGACAAAAATCTTTAGAGTACAGAAGAGATAGGACCACAGTGGGAGTTGTGGAGGAGCGAGCAGCACACCGTCTTTTGACAATCCACATAACGAATACTCTTGTTTTTGCTTTATAAAGAAATACAACAAAGTAGTATCTCATCAAAAAGATACTACATAAATCTGTATTATACTAATAGTAGGTTAGCACTTACTTAGTAATATATTTATATTTTATCTAATTATTTATTTATTATTATTTTTAATAAATAAAATAAACGGGTCGGGTTGACTACGGGTTAGGACTTTAAACCCATACCCAGCCCACAAATTTAATAGGTAACCCATACCTGACCCAATAATTAAATGGGTTAATAATCGTGACCCAAACCCGCTATTTTCGGGTTGGGTATGGGTCGGGTTATCGGGTTGGGTAAAAATTGCCACCCCTAATATTGAGGTCTTTAAAGTCAGTGAAATAATAGTCATTCCCCCAAGCATATTGATATACTGTGAATAAAAAAGTTTAATGTCATATGAAGCATAGATGTCAAAACTATGTTATTTTGTGAATTATCAAATTTTTTAGTAACAATAAATTCTTTTAATTTTAAAAATGTATAATTGAATTTTTTTATTTTAATAATTATTTAATTTAATAAAAATTTAAAGTTATTTGATTTGATTTAGTTATTAATTTTCTAACATGATTTCGAACCTGGCACTTGCGCCAGGTCTAATATGGGGAGTGCTACATGTCAATATTCAACTGGAGGGAAATAAAGAAAAAAAAAAGAGAATAAGGGGAATAGTCAAACGCGTGTACGGGAGTATCAATTGGGAAGTATGTGGGTAGGAGAGAGAAAACTATTTTTTTTTCAAAATATCATAACTTATAAAATATAATTGTAAAAATAAAACAAATTATACCATTGTTCATCATTTTCGTACTCTTCAAAACAAGATGCATCATGGATATGTTTTGGTAAATTTTAAAAAATTTATTTTTTGTATGTACATATTTTAAAATATTAATTGTGAATCATAAGTTTAAGCAAAGTGAATCAAAGGTTGTTACAAAGTGAATCAGAGTAATAAGAGTGAATCTCGTAAGCATATATTGTTTAACTAAAGTAAGTGATTTAGAGGTTTAAGAAATGTGAATCATAGATTTTTATAAAGTGAACCTTTCTTTTATTGAAAATGAATCATTTGTTTTAAAAAAGTATTTTTCTAGTGTGAATCAAAGATTTAAGCAAAGTGAATCAAAGGTTGTTAAAAAGTGAACCAGAAGTTGTTACAAAGTGAATCAGAGTAATAAGAGTGAATCTCGTAAGCATATATTGTTTAACTAAAGTAAGTGATTAAGAGGTTTAAGAAATATGAATCATAGGTTTTTATAAAGTGAACCTTTCTTTTATTGAAAATGAATCATTCGTTTTAAAAAAGTATTTTTCTAGCGTGAATCAAAGATTAAAGCAAAGTGAATCAAAGGTTGTTAAAAAGTGAATCAGAAGTTGTTACAAAGTGAATCAGAGTAATAAGAGTGAATCTCGTAAGCATATATTGTTTAACTAGAGTAGGTGATTAAGAGGTTTAAGAAATGTGAATCAGAGGTTTTTATAAAGTGAACCTTTCATTTATTGAAAATGAATCATTCGTTTTAAACAATGTGAATCCTTGTGTTTTTTTTAAGTGAACCTTAATCCTGCACTACAAACCCTAAAAATACCTTCCTAGGTGGTTTTTAGGGTGTTTGGGGGGGGGGGGGGGGGGGGGTAGGGTAATCTTTTTGGCATTAGTTTCTGCACTTTATATTGTCGTCACTGACACGACAGTTTTTTAGGGTTTGTGGTTTAGGGTTTAGGGTATATGCCTTTGACGTTTTTAGCTATCCTAGGGTGGGTTTTTGGGTGTTTGGGGGGGGGGGGGGGGTATTGACTCGACCGATTTTTAGGGGTTTGTGGTTTAGGGTCCCTAAACCCTACACTACAAACCATAAAAATGTCTTCGACGTTTTTTACTTTACTATGGTGGTTTTTAGTGTTTGGGATAAGATTCATTTTGTTAATGAATAAGGTTCATTTTATTATGAAACAAGATTCATTTGCTAATGAATAAAATTCACTTTGTAATATATACTCATTCTAAAAACAAAAAATTTTAAGTTTACCAAAACATATCCATGATGCATCTTGTTTTAAAGAGCACGAACAATGATGAACAATGGTATAATTTTTTTTATTTTTGTACTTATATTTTGTAAGTTATAATATTTTGAAAAAAAATCATTTCTCTCTCCTAATAAAAAAATATCATATTCAGCGCCTCCAAAATTGTTTCTCGTCTCTTTATTTTTGATTTTTTTCTTCTTTTAATGTTTTTCCCCAATCCCTTGGTGACAAGTGGACAGTCTCCACCTTCCAATATGACTCCTTCTGCAGGCTCTCCATTCCGTTTTTCTAATAGCCGGAAAGAAATCAAATTAGGTGATTGAAATTGAATTAAAAAATTTTGGTCATGAAAAGGAAAAAAAACTCTATTTACCTGAATTAAACGAATTCTCATATGCCGTAAAACTCTCCCGAAGTGATCAGAAGGTTGGTTAGGTTAGGACTTGGGAACCTGAATTTTTTTAATGTTTTTAGCCATATTCATCGGTGCTACAAATAAGTTTGATTATTCATAAATTATCATAATTTTAAAATGTTGTTTCACAACTAATAGGTGTGTAAAAAAACAAAATACCGTCACCTCATAATAAGTGTAGTTTATTCACAAATGTCACATTACAAAATATCAAACTAATTAAAAATATATCGAAAAGTAAAAAATACTTGATATATTTGTTAAGAAAGTCACATATAAAATATATACATAATTCTAAACACCGTACAAAATTATATGATTCCTTAAAAAAAAAAGGCATGATAATTACGTTTTTCTGTCTAACCGGATTATTAGTCACTTTTCAGGGCTCTATTTTTAAATACCCTTTCAAACCTACAATTTTTCGATATCTTTGTAGACCCTCTATTTTTAGATACCCTTTCAGACCTACTATGTTTAGATACCTTTGCAGACCTACTAAGTAACAATCACAAATTTGTATCCATTTTGAAAGATATTATGCAGAGATCAGATAGATCATGACGAATTCTTAAGAGAAAATTGAAGACAAAGATAAGTGAGATTTCTCTTAAGTGTTTACATAAGCTTCTTTTGGAGAACGACGAAATATGGGAACTAATTGATGAAACATTTCGTAGGCCTAGTATTTCCGGCAATTGCAATGGCTTCTTTATTTCTTCATGTTCAAAAAAACAAGATTGTTTAGACTGGGAGACAAAAATTGGAACAGAAATATCATTTGATTCGTCGATCCTCAACTCAATATACCTACATCGATAGTTGTGGCAATAGGGGCTAGTGGCGTATTTCTATGCGGGTCTTACAAAAAAAGGATTAGGTTATTTTGGTAAATATATTCAACCAACTCCAATTCTTTTACCTATTAACATATTAGAATATTTCACAAAACCCCTATCAAGTCCCTTTTATATGGAAAAGGCCCGTATCAATAATTATGATTTTACGCATAGAAAATTCCTCAATATCTTATTCATTCGCAAGAAAATATTTTCTTTGTGCGGCGGTAAAAAAAGACATGTTTTTTTGGGGAGAGATACTATTTCACCAATCAAGTCTAACATATTCATATCTAACGATTTTCCACAAAGAGGTGACGAAAGGTATAACTTGTACAAATCTTTCCATTTTCCAATTTGATCCGATCTATTCGTTCGTAGAACTATTTACTCGATCGCAGACATTTCTGGAACACCTCTGGCACAGGAAGAAATAGTCAATTTGGAAAGAACTTATTGTCAATTCCAGAGTTCTTATGTGTTTACATGCCCCTTTGAGACCCCAAAAAATGAACAAATTCCTTTTCTTAGAAACACATACAGGATTCATCAGATGAGACTTCATCAGATAATTGTACAAGAAAAATGGTCGGTTATAGTAAAAAAAGAAAGAAAAAAATGATGGATTTGAGCATGAATTCCATTAAATTGAGTATATTAATATATTACTCAGAAGTTACAAATTTCATTACTTTATATTTAATCAATTTGGAAAGAACTTATTGTCAATTCCAGAGTTCTTATGTGTTTACATGCCCCTTTGTGAGAAATTAGAACTTGTATTATTGCCTAATATTGTGTATTACAACCATAAGCTGCGGGTCTGTATATATACAAGTAATATACTATGAACTTAGTATATAGACATGGGCCGGGCTAGCCAGTTACAACAAAGAGGGCCTTAAGACATATGGGCTATTATGTTCTAACACCCCCCTCAAGATCTGCCTAGGTCACCTTCCAGATCTTGCAGTAAAGATAGACCAATGTCTTTGAGAAATGAAGTATATGATTTACCAACTGGTGGCTTGGTGAGAAAATCCGCCAGTTGCTGTGTGCGTGGGATGTGTTGTACAACAATGAGACCTTCCTGGATCTTCTGTCTGACAAAATGGATATCAATCTCTATATGTTTTGTCCTTTGATGTTGGACAGGATTCTTGGCAATGAACACTGCAGACTTGTTATCGCATTTCAGTGGAATCGGTTGTATCTCCTTAACTCCAAGTTCGTGAATTAATCTGCTCAGCCATGAAAGTTCACCCGTGACAGCACGCATGGCACGGTATTCTGCTTCAGCTGAAGATAGAGAGACACTACTATGCTTCTTGGATTTCCAGGATATTGGTGATCTGCCCAGCATGATGTAGTACCCTGAAATGGAACGTCTGGTGTCTTTACAACCAGCCCAATCACTGTCACAGAATGCAAGCAAAGATAAGTCAGTGTCATTGTTTAAATGAATACCATAATGTGTTGTACCTTGTAAGTAGTGCAGTGTGTGATAGGCTGCTTGCATGTGTTTAGTGGTGGGTGCTTGTAAAAACTGACTGAGTAATTGTGTTGTGAAACATATATCTGGACGAGTATTGGTTAAGTAATTTAGTTTACCAATAAGACTTCTATAGAGAGTAGGGTTAGGAAGGATCTCACCATCGGCAGAACTGAGTTTTGTAGCAGAGGGAAGAGGAGAGGCGGTGCTGTCTTTACCGTGTATGCAGTGCTCTGTCAAGATTTCAGTGCAAAACTTGCGCTGAGAAATAACCAGACCTGTGGAATGGTACAAAAATTCCATGCCCAAGAAAAAATGTAGCTGTCCAAATCTTTTATTCTGAACTCCTGGTTCAGTTTGTGTTTCACTTTTGTAATCTCAGTAGTGTTATTGCCAGTTATTAAGATATCATCAACATACACAACAATGATTGTAATCTGTTTTAAATTGTTTTTGATAAACAGAGAGGAATCATTTTCAGATTTTGTATAACCCAATGTTTCCAGAAAAATACTTAATCTAGCAAACCACTGCCTGGATGCTTGTTTTAATCCATAAAGAGATTTCTTTAGGCGACAAGCATTTATGTTTTTGTCAACATTTAAACCTTTTGGAATCTGCATGTATATTTATTCTTGGAGATTTCCATGAATGAAAGCATTGTTGACATCTAGTTGGTTTATTTCCCATCTTCTTTTAACAGCTATGGCTAGAATTGTTCTTATTGTGGTCATGCGAACCACAGGAGAGAAAGTTTCTGTGTAATCTAGACCATATTTTTGACTGAATCCTTTGGCTACAAGTCTAGCCTTATATCTTTCAAGAGTCCCATCTGATTTTAACTTTGTTTTGAAAACCCACTTACACCCTATGGCTTTTTTGTGTTTTGGAAGTTTTGTGAGCTCCCAAGTTTCATTGTTAATGAGGGCTGTAAGTTCTGAGTTAATAGCTTTAAGCCAATGTGGATGTTTGGCAGCTTCTTCATATGTTTGTGGGTCTTGGATATCAAGGATTTGATCGAGGGTATTTCTGTTTGAGATTGAAGTGGCTGTTAAAGAAAGAGATGGAGTAATATCAGTAAGAGAAGTATGGGGAGAAGATAGATTTTGATATTGGGTGTTGAGTCTGGTTTTGAGAATGTCTGTAAAAGGATCTCTGTCAAACTGAGTGGAACCAGTGTGATAATCTTGAAGGTAAGAGGGAGGATTTCTTGTTCTGGTAGATCTCCGAAGTGTGTCAACATGGGTGGAATCAAGAGTGTAATTGTGGATTGGATCTGCTGTATGAGAATCTGTTTCAGAAAGAGTGGGAGGTGGTGTTTCTAATAGTGTAGGGTCTGAATTCAGTAATGCAGGTGTATTATTGTTAGGGAATATATCAGGCTGCGTGTTGTGAGAAGGAGGAGAAGGGAGGTCATCATCAGAAACATAGACAGGTTCTGGAATAGAAGGAGGAGAGATGGGATCTGAAACAGCTTTATCAAGAGGGATGTCTGGATGAGGATGTTTAAATGGAAAAACAGACTCATGAAAAATAGTATCTCTTGATGTTATTATTTTATAGTTGTCTAATTGCAGTAGTTTGTATCCCTTTTGGTGTTTAGCTAAACCTAGATAAATGCAAGGAGTGGATTTTGAAGCGAATTTTCCTTGTTTTGTGCCTAGAATCAGAGCATAAACTAGACAACCAAAAGGTTTAAGGTTTGAGTAATCTACTGCTTTTTTGTGCAATACCTCATAAGGTGTTTTCCCTTGAAGAGAAGAAGAAGGCAATTTGTTTATCAGATCAGTGGCAGTTAAGAGACATTCACCCCAATATTGTAATGGAATTTGTGATTGATGATATAGGGCACGAGCTGTTTCCATTAAGTAACGATGTTTTCGCTCAACTATCCCGTTTTGTTGTGGGGAATGGGGACAAGACTTTTGATGAATGATTCCTAAAGAATTAAAATATTGTATTCCTTGATTAGAACTTCCTAACTCAAAAGCATTATCAGAACGATGCATTTGACTCTTTTTTCAAATTGTCTTTCGACATATGTAATGAAAAGTTGGATGAAATGAAATGCTTCAGATTTAGAATGAAGGAGTTTAATCCAAAGAGCTCTACTTTTGTCATCAACAATGCTGAGAAAGTACTTTTTATTGTCATGACTTGGCTGTCTAAAAGGGCCACAAATATCAATATGAACAAGATCAAAAATTTCAGAACTTGTTGTAACAGATCGAGGAAATGGTAATCTATGATTTTTAGCTCTGTTGCAACTATCACAGAAAAAAGTCTTATCTAAATCAGCACGTTTAATCAATTTGAGCTGAACAAGTTTGTCTAACGGGGTATGACCTAATCTCAAATGCCACAAATACATATCAGTAGGAACAAAACAAGAGACTTTCTCTTTATTAACTTCTGGTGTCAAACTTTGTACAGAAAAATTATCAACAGGTGTTGAAGACAGAATTGGATTACAAAGTTGATCACGTGTTGACAGAAAAACATCTAATGAACTAGGATTCAAAACATAAAGGCCTTTCTTTTCAAAAGCAAAATTTACAGTGTTCTTGTCATCATGGTCCTGCAAGATACACAGGTTCGGATATATTAACAGTTTAGCATCTATTTGTTGAAGAAACTTACGCACTGAAAGAAGATGAAATTGGAAAGTAGGAACATATAAAACTGATTTTAAACAGAAAGTTGTGGAAAGTTTGACAGTTCCATATCCCTTAATGCAACCATTGTGACCATCAGGCATACGCACAGAGTTATGACATGCAATGAAATCAGTATCAATAAACAAGTTTATATTTCCACATATATGATCTGTAGCGCCAGAATCGATCACCCAGGAATTTGTAAAATCATGGATTATAGTTGCATTTAAGGAAGAGACACCAATACCTGCGAACTGATTGTAAAAATCAGTTCCTTGGGGTTGCACAACTTGCAGATTTTGCTCCATGTATGCTCCGAGGGATGCTAGTTGTCGTTGATTGAGCCCCGGAACTGGTGTCTTGTTGTCTCGGAATATTGGTCCAGAGCTGAAATTTGTTCCTTTTAAACCCTGGAACGGGGTGTCGGTTTGATTCAAGAGAGGTGGAATCATCGGTGACAGCGGAAGAGATGGGTTTCTTCTTGGTCTTGTTTGCGGCCAGTAAGAAGGAAATTACCCGGTGACCAAAGCATCTTTCGACAGTATTGCCGATTTTCTTGCAATGCTTGCACTTGCCTTTCTTGGTCGGTGTGGGCGATTGTCTCCCTAGTAGCCTGGTTTGGTCGACTCCCAGATTAGGGTTTGCACTTGCGAAGGCCAGACCATCCCCGGGTTCTAGTTTGTGCATCTTACGGGAAAGACGATGGTGTTCTTCTTTGGCGCAGCATAGAGTAAACACTTTCGATCGAAGTAGAGGAAAAGCCTGAGATAATGTTCTACTACGCATAGATTTTGTAGGAATCGTGCAAACCCTTAAGAAGTCAAAAATCGTTCGTTTTCGCGGTGCTTCTGGAGGTCGACCGCAGAGCCCGCGTGCAAGGTGAGATGTTGACCACTCGTTCTGCTCATTCCAGATCTTTATCCAACGGGTGTAGTAGTCGTTGATACTGTCGTTACCCTTGTTCAATGTGGTGTGACTCCTGGCGAAGAGAATAGAGACGAGTCCCAGTGGGTCCCCCATCGCTTACATAGATTCGACCAGCTTCAGCGCTGTAGCATAGTATATTACGCTTTCCTTGATGGATTCACTCAGACTGAACAACCAAGCGAGGACCATGCTATTTTGCTTGTCCCAGTCGAGCTGTTTTATCGGCGTCGTAGTTTTGGAGAATATGTGACTACTTCTACCACTTAAGTGTACCTAATCGTTTTGCGGGATAGTGGATTCGTTGGGTTGTCGTACTCTTGGGGACCTCGCTGTGGATAACTGATAGTGGATTAAATTTACTGAGACTCTAGTAAATTAATTTTATCAATTTTTTAGGAGAATAAATAGTTACCAACTTAACTTAAACAAATATAATAAAACAATTAAAATAGAACAAGATATAAAAATAGAATTATTAATCTTTTTGTTTTTTGAGAAAACATCCCAGGTTGTTCTGCTCACCTATTTATCATTATTAATATAAAATTTACCACTTAAGTAATAAACTCAGAAACTATAAAATTCGTTGACGACTAAATCTAACGAACCCTAACCAGTTGCTAGAACTAGCAGCAGACTAATGCTCTAATCCGGACACAACCAATCGCATAAAGAACAGCTTCCATTTGAGACTAATTAACCTATAGGCGGATCAGGCTTCTAGCTGTTAATCAGGTTTAATTCCTATGTTCTTGTTTACTATCTCAGCTCTCGCATGTTGATTAGAAAACTACAAGTATTGCTTTAATAATTGATCAGAGAATTAAAGCAGATTAAGACTGGAATTAAACTACTACTTTAGATAAATCATAGTGGAAACTTAACAACTAACATAATTATAAAAATAGGCTCGCATCCCAAACCTGGGAGGGGCTTAAGTTTTATTAATTAAACATAACTATATATAAACAACATTTTAACAAAATAAGAAAGGGTAGAGAAAACTCCAGCTACAAGTTGACTCTGAATCCTAGCTCCGCCTCTGTATCCACGTCGTCCGTAATAATATAATAATAAATGGTAGAGATGTGGTGGGTGGAAAGACAATAAAAATGGAGAAAACGGAGAGAATAGAAATTGATGTGGTTTGTACGTGGTGAGCGAGTGTGGTGATCTGTTCGTGAACGAGGTGATGGACTGGTTTTGATTTTAAAGAAGGATCATTCATAATGAAGAGAGCGTAGTTTATTTATAGGAAAGGAGATAAGAAGCAGACACGGAGCAGGCGGTGCAGTTGGTGAAGATTCGTGAAGATTGCAGTCAGATTTCATCGGGCAGAGCAATTGATTGCAGAGACAGTCACGCGTGCACAAATTAAGGTGGGCGACCGTCTGCAATTAATGAAGGTAGTTCGACTGCGGCGCCGCGAAGAAGAAGAAAAACTCTGTTCGGAATTCTGTTTGTCCGCGCCTGTTGGTCCCGTCCGCCTCGCGGTCGTCTGTGTGCTGTCCGCCCGATAAGAGGTGGTCGTCTCTGCTTCTGTCCGCCAGCGGACGCCTCTGCTCTTCTTGTCCGCGAGATAAGAGCGACGCCTCTGTTGTGTCTGCGCCTCTCTAGTCCGCCTGTTAAGCCGATGTTCAAGTATATTATATATGTATATATATACGAGTGTAGTCCAATCTTGAATCGGCTCCAGATTCTTCGTTATAAGTCCGTTGACTCGCCGTTTGTTGCGTTGGAAAGCTTGTGAAGTAAACTACTTGATTCCAACACTTTTTTCCTACATTTAACACATAAAATATATCAATTCATATCAAAACATAAACCTAGGAAAATCATATGATAAGTGAGAAATACGATACAAATTGCTATGAAAATAGGAGAATTAAAGCCCTAAAAGTAGATGTATTTCTCGCTTATCAAACTTCCTCACACTTAGCTTTTGCTTGTCCTCAAGCAATAGAGAATAATATTCTCTAAGGCCGTAGTATCAAACCTCAGGATTAAACAGATGCAAAACAAGCAAGCAAAGTGACAATCAAAAGAATAGTTCTGCTCCTGGTTTAGGTTTTCGCAAACAGTGAGAAAGAAAAATTTTTTAAAAGCACGGATAAGTTAGACTACAAAATCTGAATGTAGATTAACTTGGGATCTTCCACCATTTCTTTCCTTTAACCTTTGGATGACAAGGGGTGTGAAGTAACACCTTATTCCGCGATACCTTTCAACACCACATACTCATGATCAAAACAAAAATTAAACTGCAATTAACTCTTTTCGTATGCAAAAACATTCTTCTTCAAGAAATATACAACACAATTGAATAATTGCGAATTGCAGAGTTTTTTCGTAACCCAGACTTTTCTCTCTATCCTTGTAACGGTGTTGGGCCAACTATCCCAGATCACGAGACCTTAGGTAGATAGGTGTTAAGGCACCCCTAGGACTTAATAACCGAATAGACGAGGCCTGCTTTTGTTAGGAAAATTTTGATCAGCGGAGTACCTTGCCTTATCCTTTCATTCCAAACTTTCCTATCATTTCCAAAATCCCAAGATAAACTAATTCAGTTTCCCCAATCAACTTAATCCACCAAATTTTGGGAAAAAGATTCATTTGAATAAAACTATATATACAAACAACCTAAAGCAGAAATTCTTGAGGAGGTCACCTGGCTTCACTTCAAAATTTATGCAAAAATTTTCACCCCAAGAATTCAACATTATAAGCACTCAGAGCATTGATTCCCTCAATGCAAGAAGACAATTAAAAACATGTGTGGCATTAAGTGCAACTGGCATATTTCAGGGAAAGGTCTCTACTTCCTCACACTTAAGAGGAGCAATGTCCTCATTGTCATAAAATAATCAAGAAAAGACCTTTCAAAATATGCCAGACTCATGAAGAATTTCATTCAGGACAATCATGGACTGATATAATAATAATCATTAAGCGTGATAGACTGGACACAAACATTTAAAATAAGAAACTGAAACTCCCCTGATATCGTAGATTGAGGAAGGTGTCCTTCCTCACACTTAAGTGCGAACAATGGGGGTAGTAGCGTTCCTCACACTTGCGTCCAAGCAAGTGTCCAGCCTTGAAGTTCTTCAGATACCATGATAAGAATTTCACCTGCACACACTACCAAAAAAAAACGCTAAAAAGCGTTGCATGAAAGCATAGACACACCATTTCCACTTCCTTTATTTTGTTAAAAATTAAAATCAAAATAAAATCATAAAATATAATAATAGGATAATAAAGTTTAACCACTGGGTTGCCTCCCAGTAAGCTGCCCGTAGTTTTAGTCTTTGGCTAGACTCCTGCTTCGTTATCCTGGTGTTTGAGGAGGTACTGCCGGCAACGTAGTTGTAACAGGGACCAGGTAGTGAGGACTTTTCTTCCTCAAATTGGAGGATGTAAACATCTTCCTCTTGCTGTTGAGGCTTATGGAGGCAGGATGGAAGTTGATGAGAGACCGGTGGTAGTGGTGTTCCTTCCTCAGATTCGAGGACATAAATTTCCTCTTCCGGTTGGTTGACCGGCTCAGACACAATATCTTCGAATTTCAATTGCTCCTCCTGTGTTGGGGATGGAGATGGAGGAAGATTGTAACTCCCAGACATTTGTTCTAACTCGGCGTCGGAGAAAAATGTCCTGAGAATTTCTTTATCTCCTCATCAGAACTTGTAGCTTCAATAATATCTGGCTCGAATTGGTCTTCACTCCTTGGAGTCACCACTGGAATCTCTTCTGGTGGCTCGGCCTGACTCAGGGGAAATTCGTCTAGCCTCCGTGTAGATTGCTGCTCGTTCTGATTGAAGTAGTAATACCCCAACTGAGCTTCGTTGTATTGTGCGTTAGCCTGGTCGACTTCCCACCAATACGGCTCTCGATTTGATTGTTGAGGTGGTTGATAATCCTTGACAAATCTTTGATATGAGGATATTTCCTCTTGCATTCGTGTCCATTCCAGATTGATCAACAATCTTCTCACCTCATCGTGGCTGCTCTCCATTGTCAGTAATTATCCTATAAAAACAAAAATAAAAATACCAAGTAGAATAGAAAATAAAAATAGAAAGAAACACAAAAATAAAAATAAAACAGAGATACAAGAAATAAAATTTTTTTTTGTACGTAAAAAAAATAAAGCAAAAATAAAATAAAAGTAAATAGAAATAGAAATCTCAATAAAATTTAAAAACTGTCAATTAACCGTGCTGGAGGTCCCCGGCAACGGCGCCAAAAACTTGTTGGAGAAATATGTGACTACTTCTACCACTTAGGCAGTGTACCTAATCGTTTTGCGGGATAGTGGATTCGTGGGGTTGTCGTACTCTTGGGGACCTCGCTGTGGATAACTGATAGTGGATTAAATTTACTGAGACTTCTAGTAAATAGATTTTATCAATTTTTTAGGAGAAGAAATAATTACAAACTTAACTTAAACAAAATAATAATAAAAACAATTAAAATAGAACAAGATAATAAAAATAGAAATTATTAATCTTTTTGTTTTTGAGAAAACATCCCAGGTTGTTCTGCTCACCTATTTTATCAATTATATTAATATAAAATTTACCACTTAAGTAATAAACTCAGAAACTATAAATAATTCGTTGACGACTAAATCTAACGAACCCTAACCAGTTGCTAGAACTAGCAGCAGACTAATGCTCTAATCCGGACACAACCAATCGCATAAAGAACAGCTTCCATTTGAGACTAATTAACCTATAGGCCGGATCAGGCTTCTAGCTGTTAATCAGGTTTAATTCCTATGTCTTGTTTACTATCTCAGCTCTCGCATGTTGATTAGAAAACTACAAGTATTGCTTTAATAATTGATCAGAGAATTAAAGCAGATTAAGAACTGGAATTAAACTACTACTTTAGATAAAATCATAGTGGAAAGCTTAACATAACATAATTATATAAAATAGGCTCGCATCCCAAACCTGGGAGGGCTTAAGTTTATTAATTAAACATAACTATATATAAACAACATTTTAACAAAATAAGAGAAAGGGTAGAGAAAACTCCAGCTAGCAAGTTGACTCTGAATCCTAGCTCCGCCTCTGTATCCACGTCGTCCGTAATAATAATATAATAAATGGTAGAGATGTGTGGTGGAAAGACAAATAAAAATGGAGAAAAACGGAGAGAATAGAAATTGATGTGGTTTACGTGGTGAGCGAGTGTGGTGATCTGTTCGTGAACGAGGTGATGGACTGGTTTTGGATTTTAAAGAAGGGATCATTCATAAGAAGAGAGCGTATTTTTTATAGGAAAGGAGATAAGAAGCAGACAACGGAGCAGGCGGTGCAGTTGGTGAAGATTCGTGAAGATTGCAGTCAGAGATTTCATCGGGCAGAGCAATTGATTGCAGAGACAGTCACGCGTGCACAAATTAAGGTGGGCGACCGTCTGCAATTAATGAAGGTAGTTCGACTGCGGCGCCGCGAAGAAGGAAGAAGAAAACTCTGTTCGGAATTCTGTTTTGTCCGCGCCTGTTGGTCCCGTCCGCCTCGCGGTCGTCTGTGTGCTGTCCGCCCGATAAGAGGTGGTCGTCTCTGCTTCTGTCCGCCAGGCGGACGCCTCTGCTCTTGTCCGCGAGATAAGAGGCGGACGCCTCTGTTGTGTCTGCGCCTCTCTAGTCCGCCTGTTAAGCCGATGTTCAAGTATATTATATATGTATATATATATACGAGTGTAGTCCAATCTTGAATCGGCTCCAGATTCTTCGTTATAAGTCCGTTTGACTCGCCGTTTGTTGCGTTGGAAAGCTTGTGAAGTAAACTACTTGATTCCAACACTTTTTCCTACATTTAACACATAAAATATATCAATTCATATCAAACATAAACCTAGGAAAATCATATGATAAGTGAGAAATACGATACAAATTGCTATGAAAATAGGAAGAATTAAAGCCATAAAAGTAGATGTATTCTCGCTTATCAGTAGTCGCTGCGTTTTACAGTGCCGGTGAGAAACCCAACTTTCGATTTTGTAGAAAGGCCAACGAGGAAAAACGCTTCCAGGTAGCGAATCTTTTGCCGTCGAATTTGTGTGCGAGCAAAGAACTGGGTTGTCGGAAGGGTGGATGTATAGAATTTTATCCTTTTCTGGTTTTCTTGTATCACCGGTAGATGGATCGGGAATGGGTGTTTGTTGGAGTCGCTGGCAGCGGGATCAGGGATGTCGTCGGCCATTGAAACGCAACGGAGGTCAAGAAAAAAAAAGGGTTTTTTTCTTGATTTGTCGACTTTAGGCATTGTGAATGTGTATTGCTCTAATCTCGGGAACATCTGATACCATGAGAAATTAGAACTTGTATTATTGCCTAATATTGTGTATTACAACCATAAGCTGCGGGTCTGTATATATACAAGTAATATACTATGAACTTAGTATATAGACATGGGTCGGGCTAGCCAGTTACAACAGAGAGGGCCTTAAGACATATGGGCTATTATGTTCTAACACTTTGAGACCCAAAAAATGAACAAATTCCTTTTCTTAGAAACACATACCGGATTCGTCAGATAAGACTTCATCAGATAATTGTACAAGGAAATGGTCGGTTATAGTAAAAAAAAGAAAGAAAAAAATGATGGATTTGAGCATGAATTCCATTAAATTGAGTATATTAATATATTACTCAGAAGTTACAAATTTCATTACTTTATATTTAAGGACATAGAAATATTAATATTATTAAGAAATTTAAATTATCAATCACTAAGACTATAGTACCCTAACTGATTTACAATTAAACAAAATGAAAGGTTAACATTCGGATGATATTACTATTTTAAATATTATGTGTAAAATTTGTAACATCCGAGTAAACTTAATTTGTATGTTTTAAAATTCATGAAAATAAAAAATCATAATATATTATTTAGTTATAAATTTTAACTGGAATATTAAAGATAGTAATATTATTTACGAGAAAGCTCATGCTGGCAAGACTCACTGCTAAACCCTGCTTGATGACCTGTTGCTGGATAAGCAGGGTCGAGTTGTGGTTCTTGCTGGGAAAATTCGTATCGAGTTGATGCGGGAGTTTCATGATGCTAAGTGGGTGGGTCATGCCGGGGTAAGCAGAACCCTAGCTCTAATCCATTGAAGCTATTATTGGAAGAAGATGGTCCCAAGCATTGAGGAATATGTAAAGTCTTGTCTGTTGTGCCAGTAGAACAAGGTAGAGAGAAGAAGACGACAGACCTTCTGAACCCATTGTCTATTCTTGACCATCCTTGGGAGTCAATCTCCCTTGACTATGTGTCGGGTTTCCCTAGTGTTGAGGGAAAGTCCTTAGTGTTGAGCAAGTCCTCAGTGTTGGTGGTAATTGATCGGTTCTCAAAGTATGTTGTTTTCATGGCAGCGCCTAATAATTGTCGGCTGAAGTAGCTGCGAAGTTATTCTATGCTCATGTGGTCAAGTACTTTGGCCTTACCCGGGACATTGTCAGTGATCGTGATACTCGGTTCACTGACAAGTTTTGGGTGACATTGTTTGGACTTATGGGTTCCAAATTGAAAGTTTCAAAAGCTAACCATCCACAAACGGATGGGCAGACGGAGAGAATAAATGCGCTTCTAGAAGAATATCTTTGTCATTATGTTACGGCTTTCCAAAGGAACATGCTACACTTGTTGGACATGACACAACTATGTTACAATATGCACAAGAGCAGTGCCATGAAGAAAAGTCCTTTTGAGTTGGTTATGGGCTGGCAACCCCTAAACCTCTGCAAAAGTTGCAAAGCAAGCTACAACGGGGTAGTGTCCAGCCGCCTATGAATTCATTCGGGACCAACAAGAATTATTTAGGATGACAAAAGAGAATTTAGAACTTGCCTCCAATCGAATTAAGAAGAATGCAGATGCTAGGCGAAGGTCATTGGAGTTTAAAGTTGGAGATCGTGTGATGCTTAAGCTTACTCCACATGAAGAAGATCAGACAGCCCTTGCATAAGGGACTTGTCCAACGTTTTGATGGGCCTTTTGAAGTTGTTCAACGTATCGGCAATGGTGCATATCGTCTTAACCTCCCGGAAAGGTTAAGGATGCAACCCGACTTTCCATGTAGTTTCTTGAAGCCTTACACGGAAGATGTACAGAACTTATATGAGAGTAAAGCCCGGGCCCCGCCGACTATAGCAGTTCAATATGAGAAATGAATCCAAGAAGTTCTTGCCCATCATCGAGCAGGCTGGAAAGCTAACCAGCGGACATACTTCCGGATCCATTGGAAGGGAAAGGCTAAGGAAGGTGCGACGTGGGAGCGCGAGGGTAACTTATGACAATTCCAAGGCGAGATACAAAAATACTTAGAACCTTTGTCGGGGACGGCAAAGACTTAGGTGGGGGGATTTAATTTTTGTAAGAAAAAGACAAGCAACTTGACACCATAATGTACTTTTACATATCGATGTATGCCTTCGAGCCTTTTATCTCAATCAATAAAAGAAGTAGTCAGTATGTACCCTTGTTGTGATGACTTGGTCTCTCTCTGTTATACACCGTTGCTAACTTGCTGGTGTGCAAGTGGCAGAAGGGCCCCATTGGGGATGGAGCTTTAGAACTAGGGTGTGAGTTTCTATTGCCCAGATGCCGAGAGCTTGCGGCATCAATCGAGTATGTCCCAGGTTAATCTTACCCTTGGATGTGTGGGCGGCACATTGCTAGAGCCTTTGTGGCTCGTACAAGGATGAGTTGGATCAGGGTGGAGATAAGTGTGTTGGCGTTTGCCCGACGCCCTCACCCTCTGGTTGTCGGTGCTTACATTGAATGTGTGGGTTAACCTAGTTCTTACCCCGGACACCGGTGTTACTCGTACCTGGGCTGCGCACTTGGGCATGAGTTGTAAGTGGTGTGCAGATCTCCGTTGACCTCAACGCTTGATGTTAAGGGAATTGGGATGGCCGGAGAACTTATCTGTTAAGGGGTGGTACAAAATCCACTCTCATCCTTGTGGTTGTGAGTGATGCGCCCGACATGCTAGCTATGTGTCGCATCGCCAGGGCCCTTGGTTAACTTACCCAAAGGCTTGTCAAGTTGTATGTCTGACGTCGTTAACGTGTGAATATATGTTTGCTTGTATGCATGTGTTCAATGTCTCTGCGTATATATGTGTTTGTTTGTTGCTTGAATGTTGTTAGTGTTTTTCGGTGCGTGATTATCTGAGTTTGTTTTTGGGAATTCATACACGGTGGTAAGCCGAGGCTGCTCTGTATAATAAGAGAGTTAATGAAAATTACATGTAAAGCCTAAATTTTAGTTGGGTATGCTAGGCGGCCGGTCTTAATCCTAATTCCTAATTGACAGCCAACCCCACCAAATACGTGAGTAATTTTTTTATGCGATTAATAAATGGTATTGTAATTAAACTGTTCTTACAATTACAAATATAGTATTTTTTTTTAGTAATCATATTACTATAATCGGACATGCTATAATGCGTAACTTGTACTTTCTCTCTAAAAAAACTTTCCAATTACGAATATGATTGGTGGTGATCATCCACTTTGGTCGCTGGGTTTCAACCTAAAAAGAATTGCTGATGTTGATCAACATTCTGTAAATTAATTATACGAAAGCAAAGCAATAATCGGATGCATCTTAAAGGGTTTGCTGATTATATTAGTTGGCCAGTCGGTACACTAAGGGTGTGTTCACTTGGGGTATTTGGGAAAGGGAAAGGGAATCATTCTCTTTGTGATGGTTTGTTTTTAATTTTTAATGATTACCTTTCCCCACTTTTCAGTTTTGAAAACCCCCAATTCTCTTCTTTCCCATTCCCCCTAAAATCATGGGGAATAGTATTCTCTTTCCTTCCTTTTCCATCATTCTCTCCCACTACGTCTCATCATCGTTATTTCAAGCAATGTTTAATTTAAATAAATGTTTTAAGAATTAAAAATATAAATATGAAATATGATCCTTATTCAAGTTTCAATTATAATTAAATAATAATAAATATATTAATCTACAAATTAAGTGCTTACATGTACTTAAATAAAAATCAAAAGTAAACAATTTATGTATGAGCAAATATGTTAGATGGTGTATCTTAAATAAAATATTTACAATGATTCATTTAGTTATTTTTCTTATATACTAAATATTTCTATTTAATATATATATATATATTAAATACTACATATAATAATATTCGAAACAACTTTTTAAAAATTTTGGATTTAAAAATTATACCATAAAACTTTTAAAAAACTTACTAATATGAAATAAATGACTATATTATACTCCCTCTGTCCCTTGTTGACCGTCTTATTTACTATTTGGGCATGTCGTTTGATTTCAATATTTAACATATAAGATAATAAAATTTCACAAATCTAAGTTTTATTATTGATTCTTTATGTGATAAACTACATAATGCAAAACTTAATTTCATAAAATTAATATTTTATATGTTAAATATTGAAGTGGAAAAACGTGCCAAAAAGTAAACAAGAAGGTCAAAATGGGACGGAGGTAGTAAGTACTAAAAATAAGTATAGTCATTATTAATTATTTCATTATCATAAACAGTTCACTTTAGTAAAAATGTTATTATTTTATTTTAATAACCTTATATTATTGAAAATATTAATAAGTAAAAAAATATTACTTAATTAAATGTGAACTAAAATATTTACGCTAATACCAAAAGATATTGAGAAATATAAAACAAGATATTAACATATAAACTTATTCTTAAAATATTAAACATTATGTAATGTATGTATTAGATAAATATCTATAATATATTGCAAATATTTTTGAATTATAACATAATTTTGATATAATTAATTAATAATTTTTATTTTGATTAAAGTGTTTATATTTTTTGAATATATAATTAAGATTATTTCTAATTTATATTTTGTTTAATTATCAATATGTTTATGAAATGAATGAACATGGATGATCATTTTGAGATTTGGAAACTAAAATTATTACTAAGTATAAATTTTTTTTGAAGAAAATTGTGATTCCCTTATATTCAAAACCAAACAACAACAAAGGGAATGATGCATAATTCTATTCCGTTTCTCTGTTAAAACCAAACAAACTTTTAATCAAAGGGAATCTCTTTCCTTTCCCCTCCATTCCCTTTCCTGATTCCATTCCGTTTCCGTCGCGTGAAGTGAACACACCCTAAAAGGAATGGTATTAATTAATGAACTACCTTCTTGAATCTTTACGGTTGGGATTCTATTCCACCGGTTAGTGTTGCACTGCCGTGCACGCTAGGGTGGTTTAATAAAGATCAACCAAGAATATAAAATCGAAAATGATTGACGTATTCGATATTTCTGTAACCAGTCATTAATCTTTGTTATTTTTTACAGAGGTTCTTAGGGCATCCACAATAAGGAAAGTGGATTCCACCCACCCAAAAATATTATTATAATCTCTTCTCTCACATTCTCTCTCCATGTGTCAGCAAGAACCTTCTCTCTCCAGGTTCTTAATTAAGCAACCCTCCCACATCTTCTCTCCTCCACCTCATCATTTTCTTTTTCTTTTTTACCACTATGGGTGGAATCCACACCATTGTGGATGCCCTTAGCTACATGTAGATGTAGCTATGTTGGGTATATATGGGTAAGTTTTATAATTGGGAAGAATTGAAACACATAGGAGACGGATGCGCGCACGCGATTTGTTTCTTTTTTGAATTATTTTTTTTCTTTCTTTATCACAAAAATTTTAAATTGTTATAACTTTTAATATATAAGTCCAAAATGAAAAAAATTTATATATTGTTCATCTAAATTCAAGCTCTTCAAAACAAGGTCAATCATGGATATGTTGTGACAACTTAAATTTTTTTTACATGTATAGTGCACACAACGTAAAAGAAAACTTGTACAGATGGCCATACAAACCTATACAAATATTCATTAAAACATGTACATCCTCACGTAAAACATGTACATCGTCGCATTAAAAATATATAGATGGTCACATAAACCTATACGAATCATTTTATATGTACATCCTTAGATTAAAACTTGTACCTATAAGGGAGAAAACTTGTACAGATGGTCATACAAACATGTACAGATGTTCATTAAAACATAATACATTCTGATAATTGAACATGTACATTCTCACATTTAAACATGTACATTGTCACATTAAAACATGTACATTCTCACATTAAAATATGTACATCACATTAAAATATAGAACAACTTCCAAATAGATTACCCTACCCCAAAACACCCCAAAATCCACCCTAGGAAAGTTAAAGCCGTCGAATTCACCACTTATTACTTAATGAATCATAATATCAATTTAAATAAATTATAATATAAAATTAATGAATCATAATCATTTTAGAGTATCATCGTATACATTAAAAATATTTTTTTAAAGTTGTCAAAACATATCTTAATGGTCTTGTTTTGAAAAGCTTGAATTTAGATGAATAATGATATAATTTGTTTTCATTTTGGACTTATATATTAAAAGTTACAACAATTTAAAAATTTTGTAATAAAGAAAAAAGAAAATCTTAAAAAAAAGAAAAAATAATAAAAAGAAAAAAAACACATCAGTTGGGCACGCGCGTGAAAAGAGAAACAAGAAAAAAAAAAAGCAATCTTGCGCCCACGTGCTCTCTCCCGTACCACTTTCACAAGTTTTCTAAATTACAAAACATCCCCTTTTCCTTTTCCTTGTTTTCTAAATTACAAAACTATCCTAGATGTAGCCATCCTAGCTACAACCAGTTGTAGCTAAGAAATTGCGTTTTTTTTATATCACTCTTAGCTACTGTATTAACTACTCTTTGTTGATTGATAATTTCCTTTATGTACTATTTTTGATTCATTTTTGCCTGATTGATCCCTAAACTTGAATAATCGTACACGTTGCCTAGTACTAGAGGTAAGCATAAACTAAATTATCCGAGTGATAGAACAATGGTAGTTTTGGAATTTTTTTTTTATATTTAATTACTCAAAGCCTCCCTAGGTTTGCTGATATTACAAGTTACTACTCCCTTCGTTCAACAATATATCTCGTTTTACAAACTTGTACACTTATTAAGAAAATCAGAAAAATGATATATGTATCCCTACTTTTTAGTTTTATATCTAAATAATAGTTATTTTGTATTGAATAGTAGGGTCAAAAGTGGAAAAAGAGTGTCAAAAAGCTAGAATAACTTAGAGCATCCACAACAAGGGTGAAATCCACTCTTGGTGTCAGTAAGACAACAACTTTGTAGCTACGGTAGAGTGGATTCACCCACTATCACTAGTAAAAAAAAAACCTATTTCGGCGCCCCTATTTCGGCGATTGTACTCACAACCGCTGAAATAGGGCCCCAAAAACTTCTCCGTGTAAAAAAAGACACATATTTCGCGGTTCCAAGCTAGGAACCGCCGAAATATGGTCGTCGATTATTGTGTGTGTAAAAAAAAGACACCTATTTCGGCGGTTCCTAGCTAGGAACCGCCGAAATAGGGTCGTCGATTATTGTGTGTGTAAAAGAAAGACACATATTTCAGCGGTTCTTAGCTAGGAACCGCCGAAATAGGGTCGTCCCAGTTCAATTTTTCACATTATCGGTTTTTTAGTCTATTTCGGCGGTTCGAAAGCTAAAAACCGCCGAAATAGATGAAATTTTTTAAAAATCGCGCCTGCCTCCGCCTTTTTTTTGACGTTTCCTCTCTCTCTCTCTTCATTCTCTTCTTGTTTGCGCCTTCGCTCCCCCTTCATTCTCTTCTTGTGTCTGCTCCTCCGGCTCCCCCTTAATTCTCTTCTTGTTCTGCTCCTCCTCCTCCCCCTTCATTCTCTTCTTGTGCTGCATCTCGCTCAACAGATTGAAGACGAGGCTGTTGTTCATCCTGAACCGGTAATATACTCGAACTTATCTTATTCTCTCTGGTGAACAAGGAATGCATACATGCTCTGTGCGTTTTCATTCTCTTCTTTGTGTATGCAAATATATTCATTCTCTTCACTGTAGGTAATTTTGCAACTGAAGAACAAAGAACATGTTTTGCGTTCTTCGCCTCAACAATGAACTGGCGAACAAGGATACATGCTCTAGCCTCAAGGTAATTCTGCAACCCAACTGGCGAACAAGGAACATGCTCTGCGCGCCTCTCTTCTCTGTGCCTCTGTAATTTTACAACCCTAACTGGCGAAAGGAACATCTTTGCGCCTTTGTAATTTTGCAACCCTAACTGGCGAGGTTGAAGACGGGGCAACAGTAACATTTTTTTTAAATTACACCTATAAAAACGCGTCTATTTCGGTGGTTCCTAGCTAACAACCGCCGAAATAGGATCGCACACCTATTTCGGCGGCCCTCCATTTCAGCGGTTCAGAACCGCCAAAATAGGCTTGTTTTGTACTATACTCTCTCATTGTTTCTTAGTTAAGAACTCTGCACAAAAGTTGGATGTGAGAGAGTTATTTTATTTTTCTTTTCTTTTCATCCAAATAGTAAAATATGATTGATAATTGGGTGGGAGAGAGAAGAATAAGAGAGTTTGTTGTTGTAGTGAAAAGTAAATGGGTAGAATCCTTATTGATTAAATTAATATTTTGGTGATGTGGCACATGGGAATGTGTTAAGAAACTACAAATTCTGACTTGTTGTTATGGATGCTCTTATATTTTTTAACAAGATTCAAATCTTAAAACGACATATTCAATTAACGGAGAGAGTATGATCTTTAGGTTATCAATAAATCTGTCAACCCTCTTGTGGTATGGAGTTTCTTGACCAGGGGCGGAGCCAGGAAATTTTTCTACGAGGGGCGAGAATACTTTTAATAATATTAATTTTAATTTTTAAATTAATATAAAATTTCAATGTATATAATTATATTTCAAAAGTTGATATTAGATATATAGTTTAACATAAAAACTTACATTAGAATTGAAATTATATAAATTAATAAATAAAGAAGTTTGTTTTACCTTTATTATTTCTCGTTATAAAACAGTGTACAAATTATAAATTAATGTCAACAATATAGAACAATAGTTCTAAACTAGTATTTTTTTTCTAAAACTTCTTGTAAAAATTAGTTTGAGTAATTCTAATATTAATTTAATTTGAAAAATCTGTAATAAAAAAACTAAAACACTCGTATTATGGATAGTAAGGTACATGCATACTAAGACTGACATGATAATCAGGTTTACTTTAGAGTATGTTGCTAAAATAAAAATATTAAGAGTTTTTTTTATCTACTATTAACTAAAAATGATTTTTTACAATATAATTCTAGAACAAATATTACATATTAATAGAAATAAAATTGATAACAAATGAAATTTGATGATAAATTTTGAAAAGTTGCTAAATGAAGAACAATATGTCGGAAAAAAGAACGCGCTGAACTAGTAGTGCCCTGCGCCCTCTCTTGGAACCTAGCGTTTCTTCCCCTCGAAGACATCCCCAGCGGTGAAATCAAGCTTCAGCAAATCGATTGAATATTTCTCTTCCGAGCAAGATTGATTGGTGATTCTCGGCGTCCTCTTTGGTATCAGGCTATTCCGCCAGCGGAAGATATAGATAATGTCGGAAGCTTATGATTGAGGAATGGATTTTACCTTCATAGCAACGCTACCTGAGGGAGAAGTTAGAAAGATTGTCAAGAAGAAAAGGACTGTGTCAGAATGGGAAATCGAAAAGCCGATACAGACCATCAACGTTCCTGGCAGGAGAGTTTGGTTTTTGCGAAAGAAAAAGAAGTGGGAAAGCGAGTAAGTTTCCGGGAGATACTGAACCTTGGAGAAGCCGCACAACAAGAGGAATCATCGGATGAGAATTTTCTCACTGTGAAGACCTGGGTGAAGACGGAGAAGCAGAAAGAGACGACCCTCTCTGCCCATCGACTTCCTTGTCAAAAGAGGCGATTCATTCTATCAAGAAAAAATGAAGACATCAGTCATCGTCAAACTGCTAGGTAAAACTTTCCCTCTCTCCATTATGTCCGACAAATTATCTCAGAGATGGAAGACAAAGGGTAGATTTGATGTGTTAGCTTTAGGAAATGGATACTTCACAGTGGTCTTTGAGTTTAAGGAAGACAGAGATATGGATCTGTACGGTGGCCCTTGGAAGATATCTGATAGATACCTCACGGTTAGACGATGGAAAAGAAACTTTGATACTAAAACAGAAGCTCTCATAAATCTGGATGCTTGGATAAGATTTCCGAACCTTGGATTGGAATATCTAACGGAAGATTGCCTATATGAGATAGGCAGTAAAGTGGGCAAAGTCCGTACGGTAGATATTGTTAAAACCAGACTGGGATGTCCAGTGAGCGGTCGTGTGTGTAAGTTTAGACTTAATAAAACCTTTGATTGGAAAATTCAAGTTCCAGAAGAGAATTCATAAGATTGTTTATGAGGGTATCCACCTGCTGTGCTTCAGCTGTGGGTGCTTTGGACACCAGAAAGAAACCTGCCCTCGACTGGAGGATGCTACGGAAGTGGTTAATGAAGGGGGTTTCAAAGTGGTTCAAAAATCTACCCGGGAAGATAATATTCATCTTACTGATGATTTTGGTCCTTGGATGAAAGTGAGTAAGAGAAAAAACCAGGATTGGGAAAATCCCTCGGAAAGCATCAAGAGAAAGATACTCCCTTGGGGATAAAAATGAAGACGCCCGAAGGCCCCATTTATGGTCCCACCAGCAAGAATCAAGAGACCCATCTCTTAAACAGTTTCAGTATCCTTCAAACCAATGATGGGGGTCCTACCTGTCCAAAGCTTATAGATGATGGCGTGTATAAGACAAAGGGGAAATTTGATCTAACAGAAAAGAGCAATGGCCAACGTGACCAGAAGAAGCCCTTTACTAGAGATGAGTCCAAGGCGCCTACACAGGAGATGCCATCAGCAAAAGAATCCGCTGATAATCCAGCTAAGTCTCCTACCCTTGCTTCTATTTCTGTTTGCAATTTGGATCCTGGGCCTATGCCTACTGATGAATACCCCCCTGAGTAGCATTATACTGTTTTATTATTTGGTTTCTCCAATTAGAATGGATCATAATTTTAAAGCTTTGGCATGGAACGTGAGAGGTGCTGGGAAATCTAATTTCTTGCCATCTATGAAAGATCTGTTAACTAGGTTCAGCCCCCAGATTGTTTTCTTGTGTGAACCCCGTATTAGTGGTGATAGAAGCAACAATATTGTTAATAAAATCGGTTTTCCCAATAAATATATTATTGAGGCTTTGGGGTTTAGTGGAGGTATGTGGTTGTTCTGGTCCAATAATGTATCCCTTCAGATTCTAGGTCATAGTAACCAGTTTATACACGCCAGGATTGGTTCTAGGAGTAACTCTATCCTTGCCACCTTTATATATGCCAATCCTTCTGATAGAAGTAGGATCTCTCTATGGAATGATCTTACTGATTTAAATATCCAATATGATGATCTCTGGTTTCTCACCGGGGATTTTAACTCTATCCTTTCCCTTAGGGATAAGAAAGGTGGCATTAGAGCTTTAAATAGGGGCAGCCTAGCCTTCATTGATTGGGTTCATTCTAATAGTCTTATTGACCTTCCCTCAAAGGGAAATAGCTACTCTTGGACCAATGGATCTATTTTTGTGAAGCTAGACAGAACTTTAGTCTCGCATAACTGGTTTGATAAGTTTCCCCACAGTTGGGCTGAGATTCTTCCTAGAATATCCTCTGACCACAACCCTATCCTCTCTAATTTCAACAGCTCTATGTCTGCTCTGAGACTAAATAGACCCTTTCGATTTCAAGTGGCTTGGTCCACTCATGACAATTACAACCAGCTGGTCAGTTCCACATGGAACCAATCTCTAACCCTCAACCAGAACTTGTCCATACTTAGTGAAGCCCTTCATTCTTGGAACAAAGTTCAGTTTGGCAATATTTTTCCATATGAAAAAAAGAATCATTGCTAGACTAGCTGGTATCCAGAGAAGCCTTGAGAGACACCAATCCACTTTCCTTAGAAATCTTGAAATACACTTGCAAAAGGAATATGAGACTATCCTATTCAGAGAGGAACTTCTCTGGTACCAGAAATTGAGGGAAAAATGGGTTCAGTTTGGTGACAAAAACTCTTCCTATTTTCATAGAAAAGTGAAAATTAGGAGGGTGATAAGTGTCCAAATGAGCATGATTTATGGGTGTATTTCATATGTTATATTAGCACTTTTCTTGCTCATTTCTCCACTTTGGTTAGTTTTCCTCTAGTTTATGTTTTATTGGTTATCATACAGATATATTAGTTAAACATGAGGAAAACCAAGCTAGGAGCTAAGTAGACGAAAGACGAACGCATAGGCGCAAACAGATCTAAAAACGGAGCTCAAACGAAGAATCTGGAGCCTATCGAAGTTTGCAGATGAGACAAAATACATGTATCCGCATTTGTGTCCGCATAGCCCCTACCCGGACAGGTGTTGTCCTGATTTGTGTCCACGTAGCCCCTATGCGGACAGCTCTAAAGTAAATGTGTCCTTACGCGGACAGAAACTCGGACACGCACTCGGACATAAACAGATCTCGCCAGGACATATGTGTCCTTACGCGGACAGAAACGCGGACGTCTCACGTCCTGATGAGCCCTTACGCGGACAGAAACGCGGACGTCTCACGTCCTGATGAGCCCTATCCGGACACAAATCCGGACACTGACACGTAATGACTGCACCAAATCCAGAAATCACGACTGATAGATCTGCACCGCCTTCGCTGTTTTTCCTCATTTGCGGCGCCTACAAACATATCGATCTACCCCATCAGCAATATCAGACGCCGCACTCCTTAATTTCTTCATGCATGCTCCAGCCTTGTCTTCTTCCTCCTCTTTACTTCTATATAAACCCACGATCATTCTTCATCAATACACACAATCGATAACAACTCAACGCTCACCAAAATTCACTCTCACTCCATCCAAATTCCATTCTCCATCCATACATCCACATCTCCACTTCATTTCCATCATTTTCCATCACCAAATAAGCCTAACTCTTCCATTTTCCAGAAACCAGACGAAGAAGACGATCTGCACAAAACCAGGCCGTGTCCGCGTTTGTGTCCGCACAGCCCCCACACGGATAGGAGTTGTCCGGGTGGCCCCACCCGGATAGGACCAACTTGTACCTGTTTTGTTCGTTTTCTTCGTTCTACCTATCTATCATCGTTTTGAGGTCGACATAATCACGGAGACAAGCCCGGAAGCGAAACAACTCTCCCCAAAATAGAGTTCTTTCTTTCCTCAAACTTTACTCGGTTTTAATGTCTATCTTTACTCTATGTTTATTTCTGTCAATGTTTGAGTAAGTTTACATTTGTGCTTAGGATGGGTGTTTGACCCCAAATAATTCAGACTTACTTATAATATCAAGTTTGCTTATAAATATTTGTTTTGTCTCTCTAAATTATTAAATGCTTAAGAACTGATCATTTTTACGCATTTACGGTTTCTCTTATTTCAATGATTTTGTAAATTTGAGAATAGACCACAAAGAGAGACAAACGTTAGATATTATCTCCTTAATTAGCCGATAAAATCCATCGATGTTATAAAAGGAATTTTTGCTTAACGCTAATTAATGATTTAGACTTTTTCTGCTAGTAAAGAGTTTATTGAATTAATTAAGAGTTGACCTTACCTATGCTTTAGGGAGGCCACAAGGTACATTCCTAAACAGACAAATAGAGCAAATTAGGATTATAATTAAAGTCTGAAGTATATTTGGGCGATTTCACCTTCCTTAGCACATTTTCCATCCTATTAATACACAACAGTTTTATTTAAGCTTTTAATTATTTTTATCTGTCCAACCCAAAACACCAAGATTGCCACTGGCTAAACCCCTTTTATTTACTGTTTATTAAATACCGAAACTAGGAGAATTGAACAATTTCCCTGACGATACGACACTTGTTGTACTACTCTGACTAGGTGCACTTGCCTATTAGTTTGCTATAAATCATATATAATATTGTATAGATTTTACTCAACAAGTTTATGGCGCCGTTGCTTACGCGGACAGAAACGCGGACGTCTCACGTCCTGATGAGCCCTATCCGGACACAAATCCGGACACGTGTAATGATGACTGCGCCAAATCCAGAAATCACGCGACTGATAGATCTGCACCGCCTTCGCTGTTTTTCCTCATTTGCGGCGCCTACAAACATATCGATCTACCCCATCAGCAATATCTGGCGCCACACTCCTTAATTTCTTCACGCATGCTCCAGCCTTGTCTTCTTCCTCCTCTTTACTTCTATATAAACCCACGCTCATTCTTCATCAATACACACAATCGATCACAACTCAATGTTGACCAAAGTTCACTCTCACTCCATCGAAATTCCATTCTCCATCCATACATCCACATCTCCACTTCATTGCCATCATTTTCCATCACCAAATAGCCTAACTCTTCCATTTTCCAGAAAACCAGACGAAGAAGACGATCTGCACAAAACCAGGCCATGTCCGCGTTGTGTCCGCACATCCCCCACGGACAGGAGTTGTCCGCTTTTGTGTCCGCGTGGCCCCCCGGACAGGACCAACTTGTACCTGTTTTGTTCGTTTTCTTCGTTCTACCTATCTATCATCATGTTTTGAGGTCGGCATAATCACGGAGACAAGCCCGGAAGCGAAACAACTCTCCCCAAAATAGAGTTCTTTCTTTCCTCAAACTTTACTCTGTTTTAATGTCTATCTTTACTCTATGTTTATTTCTGTCAATGTCTGAGTAAGTTTATATTTGTGTTTAGGATGGGTGTTTGACCCCAAATAATTCAGACTAACTTATAATATCAAGTTTGCTTATAAATATTTGTTTTGTCTCTCTAAATTATTAAATGCTTAAGAACTGATCATTTTTATGCATTTACGGTTTCTCTTATTTCAATGATTTTGTAAATTTAGAATAGACCACAAAAGAGACAAACGTTGAATATTATCTACTTAATTAGCTGATAAAATCCATCGCTGTAATAAAAGGAATTTTTGCTTAAAGGTAATTAATGATTTAGACTTTTTCTGCTAGTAAAGAGTTTATTGATTTAATTAAGAGTTGACCTTACCTATGCTTTAGGGAGGCCACAAGGTAAATTCCTAAACAGACAAATAGAGCAAATTAGGATTATAATTAAGTCTGATGTATATTTGGGCGATTTCACCTTCCTTAGCACATTTTCCATCCTATTAATACACAACAGTTTTATTTAAGCTTTTAATTGTTTTTTATCTGTCCAGCCCAAAAACACCAAGATTGCCACCGGCTAAACCCCTTTTATTTACTGTTTATTAAATACCGAAACTAGGAGAATTGAACAATTTCCCTGAGGATACGACACTTGTTGTACTACTCTGACTAGGTGCACTTGCCTATTAGTTTGCTATAAATCTATATATAATATTGTATAGATTTTACTCAACAAGTTGGCCGTTGCTTACGCGGACAGAAACGCGGACGTCTCACGTCCTGATGAGCCCTATCCGGACACAAATCTGGACACAAATCCGGACACGTGTAAATGACTGCGCCAAATCCAGAAATCACGCGACTGATAGATCTGCACCGCCTTCGCTGTTTTTCCTCATTTGCGACGCCTACAAACATATCGATCTAATCTACCCCATCAGCAATATCAGGCGCCACACTCCTTAATTTCTTCACGCATGCTCCAGCCTTGTCTTCTTCCTCCTCTTTACTTCTATATAAACCCACGCTCATTCTTCATCAATACACACATCGATCACAACTCAATGTTGACCAAAATTCACTCTCACTCCATCCAAATTCCATTCTCCATCCATACATCCACATCTCCACTTCATTTCCATCATTTTCCATCACCAAATAGCCTAACTCTTCCATTTTCCAGAAAAGCAGACGAAGAAGATGATCTGCACAAAACCAGGCCGTGTCCGCGTTTGTGTCCGCACAGCCCCCACACGGATAGGAGTTGTCCGCGTTTGTGTCCGCGTGGCCCCACCCGGACAGGACCAACTTGTACCTGTTTTGTTCGTTTTCTTCGTTCTACCTATCTATCATTGTTTTGAGGTCGGCATAATCACGAAGACAAGCCCGGAAGCGAAACAACTCTCCCTAGAATAGAGTTCTTTCTTTCCTCAAACTTTACTCTGTTTTAATGTCTATCTTTACTCTATGTTTATTTCTGTCAATGTCTGAGTAAGTTTATATTTGTGCATAGGATGGGTGTTTGACCCCAAATAATTCAGACTTACTTATAATATCAAGTTTGCTTATAAATATTTGTTTGTCTCTCTAAATTATTAAATGCTTAAGAACTGGTCATTTTTACGCATTTACGGTTTCTCTTATTTCAATGATTTTGTAAATTTGAGAATAGACCACAAAGAGAGACAAACGTTAGATATTATCTCCTTAATTAGCTGATAAAATCCATTGCTGTTATAAAAGGAATTTTTGCTTAAAGCTAATTAATGATTTAGACTTTTTCTGCTAGTAAAGAGTTTATTGAATTAATTAAGAGTTGACCTTACCTATGCTTTAGGGAGGCCACAAGGTAAATTCCTAAGCAGACAAATAGAGCAAATTAGGATTATAATTAAATTTGAAGTATATTTGGGCGATTTCACCTTCCTTAGCACATTTTCCATCCTATTAATACACAACAGTTTTATTTAAGCTTTCAATTGTTTTTTATCTGTCCAACCCAAAAACACCAAGATTGCCACTGGCTAAACCCCTTTTATTTACTGTTTATTAAATACCGAAACTAGGAGAATTGAACAATTTCCCTGAGGATACGACACTTGTTGTACTACTTTGACTAGGTGCACTTGCCTATTAGTTTGCTATAAATCTATATATAATATTGTATAGATTTTACTCAACAAGTTTTTGGCGTCGTTGCTTACGCGGACAGAAACACGGACGTCTCACGTCCTGATGAGCCCTATCCGGACACAAATCTGGACACACCGTAAATGACTGCGCCAAATCCAGAAATCACGCGCCTGACAGATCTGCACCGCCTTCGCTGTTTTTCCTCATTTGCGACGCCTACAAACATATCGATCTACCCCATCAGCAATATCAGGCGCCGCACTCCTTAATTTCTTCGCGCATGCTCTAGCCTTGTCTTCTTCATCCTCTTTACTTCTATATAAACCCACACTCATTCTTCATCAATACACACAATCGATCACAACTCAACGCTCACCAAAATTCACTCTCACTCCATCCAAATTCCATTCTCCATCCATACATCCACATCCCCACTTCATTTCCATCACCAAATAAGCCTAACTCTTCCATTTTCCAGAAACCAGACGAAGAAGACGATCTGCACAAAACCAGGCCGTGTCCGCGTTTGTGTCCGCACAGCCCCCACACGGATAGGAGTTGTCGGGTGGCCCCACCCGGATAGGACCAACTTGTACCTGTTTTGTTCGTTTTCTTCGTTCTACCTATCTATCATCGTTTTGAGGTCGACATAATCACGGAGACAAGCCCGGAAGCGAAACAACTCTCCCCAAAATAGAGTTCTTTCTTTCCTCAAACTTTACTCGGTTTTTGTCTATCTTTACTCTATGTTTATTTCTGTCAATGTTTGAGTAAGTTTACATTTGTGCTTAGGATGGGTGTTTGACCCCAAATAATTCAGACTTACTTATAATATCAAGTTTGCTTATAAATTTGTTTTGTCTCTCTAAATTATTAAATGCTTAAGAACTGATCATTTTTACGCATTTACGGTTTCTCTTTTCAATGATTTTGTAAATTTGAGAATAGACCACAAAGAGAGACAAACGTTAGATATTATCTCCTTAATTAGCCGATAAAATCCATCGATGTTATAAAAGGAATTTTTGCTTAACGCTAATTAATGATTTAGACTTTTTCTGCTAGTAAAGAGTTTATTGAATTAATTAAGAGTTGACCTTACCTATGCTTTAGGGAGGCCACAAGGTACATTCCTAAACAGACAAATAGAGCAAATTAGGATTATAATCAAAGTCTGAAGTATATTTGGGCGATTTCACCTTCCTTAGCACATTTTCCATCCTATTAATACACAACAGTTTTATTTAAGCTTTTAATTATTTTTATCTGTCCAACCCAAAACACCAAGATTGCCACTGGCTAAACCCCTTTTATTTACTGTTTATTAAATACCGAAACTAGGAGAATTGAACAATTTCCCTGACGATACGACACTTGTTGTACTACTCTGACTAGGTGCACTTGCCTATTAGTTTGCTATAAATCTATATATAATATTGTATAGATTTTACTCAACAAGTTTTTGAGATTGGTGAATGCATGCCTACTTCTATTCAATTACAATTAGCAGATAGATCTTTAGTTTTCCCGAAAGGGATAATAGAAGACTTGATTGTTACTGTAGGAACTTTTGTTTCCCCGCTGATTTTATTATGATTGACATGGAAGAAGACACTAGGGTGCCCTTAATCTTAGGACGACCTTTCATGAGAACTGCTAGAGCATTAATCGACGTTGAAAAAGGAAAAAATCATTTTAAGACTGCCTAACAAAACTTTAGAATACGACATGTCCAAAGTCATAAAGAAACCCTCTCATATAGAAGACACCTTTTCCATAGACATCGTCGACTCTATTGTGCATGATAATTGCTCTGCTATTATTCGTAATGATGCTCTTGAAAATTCTTTAGTTAATCCTGTGATAACCAACTAATACACCCTGACACAATTGAAATGGTAGCAGCTCTGGATAAAAGAAAATCATATGCTAAACCACGCTACCCACCACCAGAACCATTAGAGCTTTCTACTCAAAGATACCACCACCAGAACCATTAGAGCTTTCTACTCAAAAGATACCACCATCAATTGAACAACCCCCTCTCGTAGAAATGAAACCATTACCTTCACACCTGAAGTATGTCTATCTTTCTGATCTTTGTACTCTACCTGTTATTATTTCTTCATCCCTAACAAGTACACAGGAGGAACGTCTTGTGAAGATCCTTCAGACCCATAAGAAGGCGATAGGTTGGTCCATCTCGGATAACAAAGGTATCAACCCCCATTTCTGCACACATCACATATACATGGAAGATACCTATAAGCCATTAGTCCAACCACAGAGAAGGCTGAATCCCAACATGAAAGACGTGGTAAAGAAAGAGGTGCTCAAACTGCTTGACGCTGGAATCATCTACTCCGTCTATGACAGCAAATGGGTGAGCCCCGTTCAAGTTATCCCGAAAAAAGAGGTCTCACTGTGGTCCCCAACGACAAGGGTGATTTAATCCCTAGAGAACCACAACGGGCTGGAGAGTCTGCATCGACTATAGGAAACTAAACAGCGCCACACGGAAGGACCACTTCCCTTTGCCCTTCATTGACCAGATGCTGGAGAGGTTGGCTGGGCAAAGATTACTACTACTTCCTGGACGATATTCAGGATATTTTCAAATACCCATTGCTTTAGAAGACCAAGAAAAGACCACATTCACATGCCCATACGAGACATTTGCATATAATCGGATGCCATTTGGTCTATGCAATGCCCCAGGCACATTTCAAAGATGCATGATGTCAATCTTCAGCGACTATCTTGAGAAGAGCATCGAGGTCTTCATGGACGACTTCTCTGTCTTCGGTCTCACATTCGAATCCTGTTTAAACAATCTGGACGCCATCCTCACCCGGTGTGAAGAAACAAACCTTGTGCTTAACTGGGAAAAATGTCATTTCATGGTTAAAGAAGGAATAGTTCTTGGGCACAAAATATCTTCGAAAGGCATTAAAGTTGACAAAGCCAAGGTCGAGGTCATTGAAAAATTACCACCACCTACGATGGTGAAAGACATCAGAAGCTTCCTTGGCGATGCTGGGTTCTATAGAAGGTTTATCAAGGATTTTCCCAAAATTTCAAAGCCTCTATGTGATCTCCTAGCTAAAGACGTCAAGTTCAATTTCACTGACAAATGCCTACAAGCCTTCAACACACTGAAAGATTGCCTCATCTCCGCCCCATCGTGATATCACCAGACTGGAGCCTACCATTCGAAATTATGTGCGACGCCAGCGACTACGCAGTGGGGGCCGCTTTATGTCAAAAGAAGGAAAGATCCTGAGAACCATCTACTATGCAAGTAGAACCCTCAACGATGCTCAGAAGAATTATGCAACTACTGAAAAGGAACTTCTAGCAGTAGTCTTTGCTCTAGATAAATTCCGATCATATCTCTTGGGAAGCAAAGTAATAATTCACACCGATCATTCCGCTCTGAAGTATCTATTTGCCAAAGAAGATGTCAAACCTCGACTCCTACGGTGGATACTCCTACTACAAGAATTTGAGAGAAATCAGAGACAAGCCAGGAGTACAAAATGTAGTAGCAGACCACCTTTCTCGCATAGAGGCACCAAGTGATGGCACATCCATCAATGAATTCTTCCCAGATGAGTGCATTTTTATGATTGGACACTGGTGATCCACGGTACGCTGACATGGCCAACTACCTAGCACGAGGAGTAATACCACACGGGCTAACCTACCAGCAGAAGAAGAAGTTCTTTTCAGATGTAAAACATTACTACTAGGAGGACCCTCTCTTTTTCAAAGTCTGTGCAGACGGGATGGTGAGAAGATGTGTGCCCCGAAATGAAATCCAAAGCATTCTACGACATTTCACTCTCTTGAAGCCGGAGGACATCATGGGCCAGCACGAACAACAGCTAAGGTACTTCAATCAGGTTTATTCTGGAAAACCTTGCATAAAGACTGTCATTCCTTCATAGCTTCCTGTGATGAGTGCCAACGACTTGGGAACACCTCCAGAAAACATGAGATGCCTCTCAACATTATACTTGAGGTAGAACCGTTCGACGTGTGGGGCATTGACTTCATGGGACCCTTTCCTCCATCATGCTCAAACCTCTTCATCCTAGTAGCAGTCGACTATGTGACTAAATGGGTGGAAGCTATCGCCTCTCCCACAAATGATGCAAAGGTAGTGCTTAAGTTCTTGAAAAAGAACATATTTACAAGGTTCGGAGTCCCACGTGCTATAATCAGTGATGTAGGATCCCACTTCTGTAATAAGCAGTTCACAACCTTAATGACAAAATACGGGGTAAGACACAAGGTAGCCTTATCTTATCACCCTCAAACAAATGGCCAGACTGAGGTCTCTAACCGAGAATTGAAGTGGATCCTGTAAAAGACAGTTAATTCTTCAAGAAAAGACTGGTCTCTAAAGCTGGATGATGCACTGGGCATATAGAACAGCCTACAAGACACCCATCGGAATGTCCCCATATCGATTGGTCTTCGGTAAAGCTTGTCATTCACCGGTCAAGCTCGTGCACAAATCATTCTGGGCCGTGAAAGCCCTAAACTTTGATCTACTGAGAGCAAGTGACAAACGGAAATTTCGGCTTACCGAGTTAGAGGAGTTTCGAAGGATGCCTACGAAAATAATCGTATCTACAAAGAGAAAACCAAGAAGTGGCACGACAAGATGATACTTGAACGGGAGTTCCATATGGGAGATTTGGTTCTACTATACAATTCCAGGTTGAAATTGTTCCCTGGTAAACTAATATCCCATTGGGCTGGACCCTTTACTATCTCCAAGGTCACCCCATATGGATCAGTTGAGTTGGTGAATGCTAAAGGACAAACTTTCATGGTAAATGGGTCAAGACTAAAGCATTACCAGGGTGGTAATCTCGAGAAAGTTGATGCTCATGCAATAATTCTACAAGATCCTCCATTTGGTATGCTTGATAAGCCATAGACTTATCATATTTTATAAGCTAGATTTGTAGTGTTATTAGTTAAAATAAGGTTAGAATAGTTAGTATTTGCATTAATTTTATAAGAAGTCATTTTATATGTTCAGACTAATGCTCTTGGTGTTTTTCATGCAAGGAGCAAGTTTTTCATCAAAAACCGAACCTTGCCGGATATGAGGCCGGATCTCTCATGCACGGCACAAGTACACAGCAGAAATGGGACGCTGCCGGACATGGTGCCGGGTATGTTGTATCCGGCATAAGCAAAAGACGCGCCTGTCTACCAATAGATGTCGGTTATTTACCGTTATCCAAACATTAGATGCCGGGTATGATGCCGGATGGAATATGTCCGGCATAAGTGACTTTTCGCGCCAGGGCGGTTTCGACCGTTGGAAATAGCACGTGTTTAATCCTGATGCCGGATGACTTAGACCCGGCATGAGACCCGGCATCCGAAGAACTTTTGTCTATAAAAGGCGCAAGAGGCTGAACATTTTGGTGTTCATTCCACCATATTTCCACACACTTACTCCACAGAATAGACGTACTTTCGACTGAAGAACTGCTGCACAACATTCAAGAGGAGAAGAAGAAGATTTGGAAGAAGATTTAGAGGGTGAAGGCCATGTCGAAACTCTCCCTTCTCCTTGTATTTCCTTCTTCAATTCATGGGTGATTGAGTAGTAATTCCTTCTGTTCTTGGTTGGGATGAAACTCCTTTTGTAAGAAAATATGATCTTCTTAATATAATTTTCAAGTTTATTAAGAGTAAGGTTCTTAATGAAGGAGAATTGGTTGATCTCTTTTTCTCTTCATGCAATTTTACTTGTGGAAGGTAAATCCCAAGTAGAATAGGTTAGACTCTCTTAATGATCTTCCTACTCTCTTCTTAAGAATTAAGAGTTAGTAGTAAGAGTGAGAATTAACCCATCTTTCCCATTACTTTGTTCATTTCGTGGCATGATATATGCTCGAATTGTTAATAGGTAGCGAGTCTTCTGTTTTCTTCTCGGAAACTGGAATAAGAATACGCATATTGACTATGCCGGATGCACTGCCGGGTGGCCAATGTCCGGCACATTCAAAGTCTTTGAATATGCCGTGCATCTGGTATCCGGCAGGACACCCGGCGCATTCAATTGTTGGTTAATTCGAAGGCTTGTGTTATGTTTCGAGTTCATATTGATACTTAGATGGTTTTAAGCCTGAATCAAGAATAATTTCCTTGTATTACCACTTAGTTTAGTTAGTTTTGATTAGGATTAGAAAACATTTCAATTTCCCCCCTTGTCTTAGAATAGGTATTACCGGATTAGGACTAATTTTCTATAAGTCCCTTGGGTACGATACTCTCGGTCGTAATATATTTACACTATATCCGACCGGGTTTTATTTTGCTACCCGTAGTAGAGTTGTAGGATTAGTTTATATTTTATTCCTTTTGTATATAGTTTTTCCAATAATTTCTCTGTTAGCAAATTGGCGCCGTTGCCGGGGACTTGGAATTAGTCCAAGTCCTTAAATTCGGTAAAACGCCCTATTCTTTATTTTTTTGATTCTTTGATTCTTTGATTCTTTAATTTTTTTTCACCCTTAGTTTTGCAGACTTGAATGTGCCGTGCGGGGTGCCGGGCGTCTGTCGCCCGGCAAACTCGGAGGAAGTCTCATGCCGGATACGTTTTACCCGGCATTGCGTCCGGCATGTTCAAAGTTTTTCAAAATTCCTTACAGTATTGAGTTCTTGGCAATTTAAATTTGTTCTTGCTTACTCCCTTTCGTTATTTCTCTCTCCTAAGAGTCCTTATACTATGATTCTTTAATTTAAATTTCGAGTTTGAACTTGCCGTGTATTGTGCCGGGTTCTCTATACCCGGCATTTCGGAGGAAGTCCTATGCCGGACGGGATTGATCCGGCATGTCACCCGGCATGCTCAATTTCTCTCAATATTTTTGTCGCAAATTATAGGGACAATTAGGAGTAATCTCCTACAATCCCTTATTTACTCTTGCATTTATTTTTGATTATCCTTTACCTTTCAATGTCTTTTAATTAAGTTATGTTCGATTTTTGGTCACGCCGGCAACATGCCGGTTTGTATACACCCGGCATTAGTGGAGGAAGTCCACTGCCGGGTAAAACGCACCCGGCACGCCGTCCGGCATAACCAAAAATTTATTTCTTCTTGTATTTTCCTAAGTCTAATTACGTCATTATATTATTTTTTATTAATATTATAACGTTATGTCTTGCTCCCCATATATTTAAAGGTGAATGCTTCTTCGGTCAACAAGTACTCCTGAAAATTTAGCCAACTTTGATCCGGAGATCGAGAGAACCCTGCTTCAAACTTTAAGGCAACAACAAACCCTACAAGAAGCAGATCCTACACCAATGGCAGCACCTACCGTCCGAAATATAAACCGGCCTTCTAACCAAGGCCAAAAGCCCGCAATCGACCTCCCTCTCCTTCCACAAAACGAATACGATGAATGGCAAAAACTTAAGCCATATCATCAAATACGGTGCATAAAGGAATTGGGTATGTTCGATGGTACAAACGGACGATTGCTTGCTCCACATCACCAAATTCTTGCAACACACAAACAGCCTAACCTCCACAAATAATGTCCTCCAATACGCCAGACTTGCTCTCTTCCCCCATAGCCTCACGGGGAACGCCAGCAAGTGGTACCACAGTCTAACCCCCAGTACCATCACCACATGGGAGGACATGGCAACCAAATTTTATGACAAATTCATGCCCCCTAGTCGCACCCTGGAGATGATCGCCGACATTTACAACTTCAGACAACCTAGCTCGGAGAACATCTGTGAGACTTGGGACAGATTCAAAGGGTTGCTTCGCACATGTCCACACCACGGCCTCACCAAGGAGCAACTATCTCAGTTGTTTTACAAAGGATTGGTCAATCAAAGCAAGACGATGATCTTATCCTCCCTTGGTGCAGATATATTAAAGAAGCCTGGAGATCAATTCCTTAGTGGGGTTGAATCTCTTTGCGAAGAGATTAGGGAATGGGCCACCGGTGGAACAAGGGGCAGTACCGCTGGTCTATATCAGGTGGATGAGGGTGACTCCAAATTGGCCAAATTATTGCAAAGTCATGAGCAGTTGTTGGAGAGCAATGCTCAGACGTCAACGAAGGTTAGTGCTCTATAGAAAGTGGTGGAGCAAATAGCGATGAATCAACTTCCTCAACAGGCGAACGTGGTTAGTGCACGACCACACGCTCCAAGCCCTGACATGCCCAACTTTCAGAATGTTGAGGAAGTCAATTATGTGAGTAACCAAGGGTATCGGCTGCCATGGCAACAGGGGAACCAACCCCCTCAACACTTTCAGAGTCAAGCCGCTACCAGGGAGGTCCAAGACAATTCAGACCATCCCATCCGCATCATCATCAGAGGCTGAAATGGCTGAACTTCGTGACATGATGTCAGCCCTGATGAACAAGACCCAGGATACTCACAACGAGATCTCGCATTCGCAAGGAGCACAAATCGTTGCAGTTGCAATTACAGCAACTTCTGACGCAACCAAGACAGCAAGGTCAACTCCCGTCCCAAACGCAAACCAATCCACGGGAGCATGCGAATTCGGTACCATTCTGCCAAGGATCTCAAATGATGCCAAATAGCCTAAAAGGCTAAGTGTAGGGCGGTTCCTCCTCACGCCTTCACTATCAACCAGGGGAGCCTTTCTTCCAATTTAATTTTTCTCCTTTAATTTTATGTTATTGTTTTTAAATTACTTTCCTTATAGTTGTTTCAAGTTTCATCAAAAAAAAATTTTACTTATTCGTTTTCTTTCAAACACTGGGGACAGTGTTCCTGCCTAGTGTAGGGCAGGGGGACTCCCCCTTAAAAAAAAAAACCAAAAAAAAAACTTTATAGCATGTCTAGTTTATCCAATATAGTAAGTTTTAAGTTTATTAACCTTATACTTAACTTTTTGTATGTCCTTGATTAAGTTAACATTAGGGAAGACTTAATATTTGTTCTCTCAAGAGGTAAGCTTTCTAATGACCCTTAGATATCATTTCTCACTTCATGATTCTTTTGTTAACATGAGTAAATGAACTTACTTCTACTTTGTCTTTAATCTACTTTGGGTGATATATCTTTCCTTCCTTTTCAAAATAGTTCAAATCTTATGGGTGAAAATCTTAGAAAAGGGTGATGAAAAAAAGAAGAGCTTCGAAAAAAGAAAAAAGAAGAAAACCTCTTCCAAAAATATATATGAAGCATTATGAGGTTGCAAGATTGCCTCAAAATAAAAGCAAGAATTGAGAGTTTTTCCTTTTGTTTTTCTCCTAAATTCCCCGTTCTTTAAAGAAAAAAAACAATCATGGTTAGATTCAGAAACCCTTGAAAAATAGGGCTGAATGAGAAGAAACACACAACCATGATGAGAGTCTTGGCCACATTCAGAAACTCTTGAAAAATAGAGCTGAATGCTGGAAACCGGAAGAAGGAGAGATGCAAAAACCCCTTATGCAAAATAGCCCATTGTGGAGGGTGATTTTTCGGTATGAGGGGGGGGGGGGGTCTATCTAAATGGTTCTGACTAAGAAGCATAGATCCTAGAAAATGCCAATCTGTGGAGGGTGAAAACCCGTTATTTATGGCATCCCTCAAATACCTACTACATCGTCCGTCTTTCCCAGAAAGCTTAAGGGGAGTGCAGGTGTGCACTACACCCGCTCTCAATGGGCTCCACGCGGACTTATGCCTCTATAAGGCGGAATTGACTAGAGTCGCCACCTAGTTTGACCTAAGATACTAGGAAGGAAGGGAATGAGGGTTCTAAGAACCGTTGGTTGACTCTGAAATTGTTGCCTATGGATAGGCTTATCTGGTCATTTACAGAGATTCTATTGTGGGTTCGCACTGGGTTACACCCCTTAGAAGTGGCAACGACCATGACTTCGGATTGTGCCCGAGGAAACCTCGGTCTCCAATTGTCGGGATTGCCTTCTTTCAAAACCTTATTGGAGAGATTCATTTAAAAGCCAGGGATAGGATTAGGACAGGAAGAGAGAAAAGAGTGGATGAGGTGAGCATTTTCTGTCAAGCTTGCGTTAAGGAGAGGAATTGCCAAATTTGGATGAGTATGGGATGAAGATTTGGGAAAAGTCTGAGGTTGGGTAAATAGACAAAACTTGGAGTCTGCTGATTTGAAGTTTGTGGGAGCCGAAGAAGGTTTGAGTGATTGAGAGATATGAGAGAACACCTTAGAGGGGAAAGAGGTCTTTTGTTTGGAATGGGGTCGCACCCTATATGGGTTGCCTACGTACTCAACTCCTTGTTGAGATCAGACCTTACGTAGTTCCGGATTTTTAGGATGGTTGAGTTTTTTTTTTTAGGTAATCGAGGGTTGGAAGCGAACGAGGTTGTTTGAAGGTGAGACGGATGATGACAAAAGAGTATTTTGATTGGTGTGGGGTCGCACCCTGTGTGGGTTGCCTACGTACTCAACTCTCCGCTGAGATCAGACCTTACGTAGTTCAGCTTGAGTTGTTTTTTTTTTTGAGATGTTTGAAGTTTCGGGTTTGAGGGGGTAGTCTGTGAGACGCTTGGGTCTATGAGACGTTTGAAATCTTTAGATGTCGAAGTCTGTGAGACGCTTGAATCTGTGAGACGCTCGGGTCTGTGAGATGTTCAAGTCTGTGAGACATTCAAGCCATTGGGATGACAAAGTCTGTGAGACGCTCGGTCTGTGAGACAATACGGGGTTGTTCGGAGGTGAGATGGCCGAGTGAAAATGGCATTTTGATTGATGTGGGCTTGGCTTGATTTTTATCGTTTTTTTGGGGTTTGGGCTGATTGAGGTCATTTTGGGCCTCGGGTTTGGGCTTCGGGCTTTGGGCCTTGGGTTTGGGCGTGTGGGCCAAATTGGGCCTTGATTGGGCTTGGGCCTCAAGTGTGGGCTTGGAGTTTTTGGCTTACTCGAGTTTGGTCTGAATTGGGCTGTTAGAATTGGGCCGAGGTTGTGGTCTGGGCCGAATTGGATTTGGGCCTCAAGTAGGTTTGGGCCCAAAATGGGTTTGATGGGCTGAAATGGCTAATTTTATTTTTACTAGTGAACAGATTTTATTTTAGAATCTCAAGCTATTTTTAGAAATGAGCCAGATAGCTTTTGGGCTGAAATGGGCCTTGAATTGGATTAGAATCTAATTTGGGTCTCGGCCAAAGTTTGTTTTTGAATTGGATTAATTTAAAATTTTTTATTGGGTTCTTGAAGCAATTTAGAATTTGAAGTTGATTTTTTTATTATATAATAAGATGTGGTTTGGGTTTAGGGATCACCCAATTTATTAGGTGGGACCATGGCTCACCTAAATCTTAGGGTTCACCCTCTATCCTAAGGTTTGGTCCTAAAGTCCAATAACTAAGGTTATATACAGACATATATATATATAAAAAAATATATATACATGGAATGATAAAGCAAGAAACCGGCACGTGATAAACATTAGACCAAACAAATGTTATGTAACAACTAAAAATGTAACAAGGAGTAAATAACATGAAACAAACATATAATAAAATGAGTTACGAAACCTTTTTATTTTAGCCCGGTCTGGTTTATGAATTTCTGTTGCCCACCGGTCGGTTCCATTTATGTCGGTTCACGTTCTTTTCTTCACGGCTCGCCCCAATCCCTATTCCTCTTCTCTGTTCTCGATCTCTCGCCCTGTTCTTCTGCTCGCCTCCCCTCAAACTCTCGCGCCGGTAATAAATTCTCGACGTCAACGAACCAAAGTGAGCGGAGAGCAAGTGTTTCAGTACTCCGGTGAAGAACGAAGGTGGTGAGTGTGTTGTCGAGTTCGAAGATGCCTCGTCGATGAAGGATGATTGCGGTGGTCGATGGCTTGAGTCGTCTTCTGGTGAGTGACGAAGATGACGGTCCGATGTGGTGAAAATGGTGAGCGAATGGCGGTGTTGATGCGAATGGCGTGGCGATGGTGGTCTGTGGTGTAAGTTGTGGCGAAGATGAATGAAAGTGCGGGCGTGAATGAAGAGGTGACGGAGGAGTATGTATGTTTCTTGTTCGGTGGCTGAGGAGAGAACGAATATGGCGAGAGCATGTATGTTCTCTGTTCGACGGTGGGAAGAGCAAAATTACCGTAATGAGGAGAATGAGGATGGTATAACCTGAACGGAAGGATGAAGAAGGCAAAGAACTGTGCTCCTTGTTTCCGGTTTGGGTTGCATATTACCGCGAGAAAGATTGAGAGAAGTGGAGCAGATTCTCCTTGTTCGCCAGTGGATTGCAAAACGTGAGTGAACAGAGGAGGAGAGAGCTGAGCTTGGGCTCGTTGTTCACCAGTAAAGAGAACTAAAACGCCGAGATTGCATGCTCTTGTTCGTCGGGCGCAGAGAAGGAAGAGGGCGCGGAGCTGGGGTACGTCGTGTTCACTGGTTTGAAGATAATGAAGAAGACGTGAGCATGTTGTTCCTAGTTCGCCGGTCTGGGTTGCAAGTATCGGGGAGAAGAAAATGGAATGTAGAGTATGTGTGTTGCTTCTCCGGTTTGGGTGAGCAAAATCAATGGTGTGAAGAGATGAAGACGTCGGTTGTCGACAGAAATGAATAGAGAAGGCAGAAACACGATGTTCCTTGCTTCGCCGGACGTTCCTTACTTCGCGATGAAGAGAATGAAAATGGCTCAGAGCGTGTGAGTTCATTCGCCAGTGAGCGACGTGAAGAGAAGAGAGGAGGGACTGTACGTTCCTTGTTCTACCGATGAAGAAAAAGAAGAAGGCATTGTGGCTGGAAGTTACGAGCATGGGTGTTGTTTGTTTGCCGTTGAGATGAGAATGAAGATGGCGAAGAGATTATGTGCTTTTGGGTTCGACATTTGAAGAGAATGGGTTAAGCAGGAGCATGATGTTCCTTGCTTTGCCGGTTGAAGAGAACGAAGAGACCTGGAGCTTGCGCACTCCTTGTTCACCGGTTGAAGAGAGTGAAAAGTTTGATCGGTGTAGAGTGGGGAAGAAGACGACGGTCTTGGGTTTCAACCGTGGGAAAAATGAAGATGAAGATCGAACAGAGGAAGAAGCCGATGGAGGTGGATTCCTGGAGGAAGAATGATTGTCGACCGGATGCTGGAGTTATTAAGGGAGTTAGCAACCAGTCCCTAGAATCATCGAGAGAGTCAATCGGCTATTTCAAAGTAAAGCCCATACTCTGCTGTTTCCAACAAAACACCCATACTGTCTTGTTATAAACGGTTCCTTCAAGAAGATGCCCATGCTAATTGGGGGAATGGGCAGTGTTTGGCTGGATCGAGAGAGGGTCTCGTTTGGGAATGTAGCATCCGAAAAATAATAAAAATAACAAAACTTCACATTTGCTCTCCCCCAGATTCGAACCCTGGGGGTTCACATGCTTGACACACCTAGCAACCAGTTGAGCTAAGACAACATTCAGTACATAAAATGATAGAAAATAATAATAATGGTAAAATCGAATAACAGAAAATACTAAAAAAAGTACATGTAAAATAACAATGAAATAAGATAAGCTAAGCAAGTAACAAAATAGCATAAGGTAAGGACAATGTAAAACAGCTAGACTAGTAAGCGATACAAAATAGAATAAAATAACATAGTAAAATAAGTAAGTAAACAAAGAGGGACGGGTTTGAAATCAGACTGTCGCTGAAGATTCGATTTCGAAAAAAACCATGTTTTTATGAAATGCTTTGAAAAGGATTATAAAACGATGGTTTCGTTTTAGCACGCACGCTAATATGTTTTTTGGAAGAGAAAGGCGACGACCCCTCTCATTTTACTTATTATTTCAGAATTGCTCTATGGGGTGAGAATTTTGGTGTCTACAGATGGCTCCCCTTGATTCAATTCTGCAAACCATTGCAGGATTGGATCAAGGTTGATGGGACGCCAAAAATTCTCACAGTGGTTTAGTGGTGCATAGGGATGCGACCGTGAGTGTATGAATGTGATTGAAAGTACGAGGCCTTATGACGAGCCTCATTTAGACCTCTTGATATCTAACCCTAGGACTTATGACGAGCCTAGGATACTAACAATAGATAGGTTGGTGTGCACGAGGACTTATGACGAGCCTCAACTAGACCTCTTGACATCTAGCTATAGGACTTATGACGAGCCTATAATGCAATTGAAAGTACGAGGACTTAGGAGTGCCTCAACTAGACCTCTTGACATCTAGCTATAGGACTTATGACGAGCCTATAATACTCTAATGGAGTACCGTACTAGTAGCGTAATAGCTGCCTAGCAGGCGGATGTGAAACAATCTCGCACTAGTAGCGTAATAGCTTGCCTAGTGGAGGAAAATTGGGGGACCATACTAGTAGCGTAATAGCTGCCTAGCAGGCGGATGTGAAACGATCTCGCACTAGTAGCGTAATAGCTGCCTAGTGGAGGAAAAGTGGTAGGACCGTACTAGTAGCGTAATAGCTGCCTAGCAGTGGATATGAAACGATTTCGCACTAGTAGCGTAATAGTAGTGGAGGAAAATAACCTACTGGGACGACTAAGTAGCGTACTAGCGTGTAAACTGCCTAGCAGGCGGATATGAAACGATCTCGCACTAGTAGCGTAATAGCTTGCCTAGTGGAGGAAAATTGGTGGGACCATACTAGTAGCGTAATAGCTGCCTAGCAGGCGGATGTGAAACGATCTCGCACTAGTAGCGTAATAGCTGCCTAGTGGAGGAAAATGTGGACCGTACTAGTAGCGTAATAGCTGCCTAGCAGGCGGATATGAAACGATCTCGCACTAGTAGCGTAATAGCCTAGTGGAGGAAAATGGGACCGTACTAGTAGCGTAATAGCTGCCTAGCAGGCGGATATGAAACGATCTCGCACTAGTAGCGTAATAGCTTGCCTAGTGGAGGAAAATGTGGGACCGTACTAGTAGCGTAATAGCTGCCTAGCAGGCGGATATGAAACGATCTCGCACTAGTAGCGTAATAGCTTGCCTAGTGGAGGAAATGTGGGACCGTACTAGTAGCGTAATAGCTGCCTAGCAGGTGGATATGAAACGATCTCGCACTAGTAGCGTAATAGCTTGCCTAGTGGAGGAAAATGTGGGACCGTACTAGTAGCGTAATAGCTGCCTAGCAGGTGGATATGAAACGATCTCGCACTAGTAGCGTAATAGCTTGCCTAGTGGAGGAAAATGTGGGACCGTACTAGTAGCGTAATAGCTGCCTAGCAGGTGGATATGAAACGATCTCGCACTAGTAGCGTAATAGCTTGCCTAGTGGAGGAAAATGTGGGACCGTACTAGTAGCGTAATAGCTGCCTAGCAGGTGGATATGAAACGATCTCGCACTAGTAGCGTAATAGCTTGCCTAGTGGAGACAAAGTGGTGGGACCGTACTAGTAGCGTAATAGCTGCCTAGCCGGTTGTGAGTATTTCATTGTGAACGAACTTTGTGGGTACATGCAAATGATCTGCGATGTAAGGTGTTTAAGAATAAATGTATTAATCGAATCAAACTCCCTGTTTGTGCATGAGGGCTTAGGAGTGCCTCAACTGGACCTCTTGATATCCAGTCCTAGGGCTTATGACGGGCCTAGAATGCGATTGAAGGTACGAGGGCTTAGAAGTGCCTATAATACTTTAACAGAGTTGTACGAAACTCGCTGCTTTGAGTGGTTGATTTGAGGATGATTCTGGTAGTGGATTGATTTGAGATTGGATGCTTTTGGTTGTTTTTGTGAGGGATGTGATAGTCGAATGTTTCTTGTCGATGTGGCCCTTGACTTTGTTAGTGTGGGACTTGTGCTTTGGTTTTGCTTTGACAGTCTCGCCCGATGTGCGCTATTGTTTCGGGATTTGGTAGGACTCCTGGCTCCAGAGCTTGAAGATGGCTCCGGTATGGCTCCTGAGTTTTTTTTTTGTTTTGGTTTTGTTTTGGTGGTCTTGACCCGATGTGCACTATGGTTTCGGGATTTGGTATGACTCTTGGCTCCAGGGTTCGAGATGGCTCCGGTATGGCTCTCGAGTTTTTGGTTTTTGGGAGGGGTGTCGATGAGACTCAAGTATGACAGTGGATGGCTCCGAGATTGTCTTCATACGGCTTAGGATGGCCTTATTTTGGTTCGATGTAGCTCAAAGGTAGCCTGGGATGGCTCTGAATGCTTCGATGTAGTTCGAGGATGGCCCCTGGTGGCTTCATAATGATTCGACGTAGCTCAAACATAGCCCGGAATGGCTTCAACTTGATTTCCTTTGATAGGAAGTTTTACTTCAACTGCAGCAACTGAAGGCGACTCTCAGCGAGATTAGGCAGAGTTCTTACTAATTAGATGTTGACGATGGAGTGCTTATGATGCATGCAAATATTAAATGCTGGATACGATGCAAAATGCATGTGCAGTTCTTGTAGAGAAGGTACGGTCCTATCTCTATTAATATGAGGTTTACGAATATAAGACATCTTCGATTCGACCTTGAATGATTGTTGAATTGGAAGGCGTGAATCATTTTCCTCTCATGGAGGGATACGGGTCAATCTCTCGTGAGTTTGGCTGTGTGTGCAAAGCGGTGTGATGATACTCTCGTTGCTTAGAGAAGTATTTTCCTTAGAATTTCTTTTCGAGGTTCTGGACTTTCCAATCCTTACAATTTCCTCACCTGCAATGGGGTAGGCTGTTTATGATTTGGTGCTTCGATCAAAGAGTCACTCGCACTCAGAAGACCTTGTGGAGTAAGGTCGCACTCATTCGCTCATAGTCCCTGTATTGTGAGGTGGGACATGTTGATAACAAGTATGGAACTTGTGATTCATGTTTCAGATCCGATACTTTCAGTTAACGCTCATCAACTAACGAGTCGGAGGTCTTTTATTGGGTTATAACGGGGCTGAGGGGTATGACGTATGTCACATGGGACTGGAGGATTTATTTGGAAGTTGTGGAGCTTTTGTTTTGCAATAAAGGATGTGTTTCGCCTTCGCCATGGGTGGAAGGATTAGACAGGTTTTGAGAATCCTTTGTTGATTTCGGTGGGACATCATTGGTCCTTTGGATTGGATTTCTCCTTCTTGCCTCTTTTGGTGTACGGTTTGAACTTTCTTCATTTTTGTTTTTTGAATTGCATTTGGTTCATCGACTTTCTCAAGCATTCTTTGCTTTGTATTTGGCTTTCAGCTTTGGAGTTGCATTGACTCATCGATTTCTTGAACATTTTTTGGTTTTTTTTTGGTGTTTGGCTTTGGAGTTGTATTGACTCACTGGCTTCTTCAAACATTTCATTGTTTTTTTCGTGAAATATGGTGGGGAGGGGCCATGGCTCCGGCTCCTTCGAGATCCTCTATTGTAGGGGCAGGCAAGTATATGTAGGGTGGCATATTGTGGAGTTTTTTTTTTTTTTGAAAAAGAGTTTTTTCATGAAAGGCTCAGCGGGGCTCACTAAGGATTGTACAGGGTCGAAGCTTTTTGGTTTTGTGGAGGTTTTTATCCTAAGTGCCTCATCATTCTCATTAGTCAATGATTGTTTTCTTACTACTTCTCGAATCTTTGCATGAATCACAGTTCTTGTCTTGTTATCAACATTGATCTTGCTATGAATTGTGCCTCTCCATGTGCTGAAGGAATGCACATGTCGCTCGTGGTTTTACCTCTATGGACTCACTCTATCTGCCCTCATCGCTCGATGGATTATCCAATATCCTCATTCAGAATTCAAGGGAAAATACCGCTCTTCGCACACTACTCACTTGATTGTGGTGCTGATTTTGATTAGACCCTTATGTTCATCGAGGGTCGAGAGTTTTAGTGGTTCACGCACCCTGTTCAATCAATCTCTCAAGATTTTTCCCAAAGATGTCGTTTCGATACGAGGGTACGCAAATGTGACTATCTATAATGCAATATGTTGTGGTAATATGGAATTACTATGTATGATGCATGAAATGCTGAAAATGATGAATTGGTTGGCTTTGGATTTGACTGAATGTTGTTGTTTTTTTTTTTTTTGATGCGATGCATGAGTGGAGGCTACACCTAGTCTCGCTTGAATCGGATTCAGCTCATGATTCATGAAGCTCATCCCATTACCGTTGCCCTTGAAGGTGGTCTAGTTGGGGCTCGCTGTCGGGAAGTAATTCTCAGTGAGTGGTCGGGTTGGTGATTGGCTCCTGGATTTTGGATTTTAGGGAGTGACAACTCCCGCATGGTTGATATGGAAATGACTGCAGTCTTCTTCTTTTTTTTTCAATCATTCTGGTCACCGGTGCCCATGGTGATTCTGGATTTGGAAAAGGCTCGAACTCCCCGATGTTCTCCACTATCCCTCTAAAGACTGGTTTGGAGGTCGAGATATTGGGATGAAGGCTGGTGTGTGGCAAGTGGTGATGAAACACGTGAGTGCGTGATGCTCGTGAGTGCGGACGAGATTCATGTATGGCTGATGATTTTGAACTGACTGTAAGTGCATGTGACCCTTTTGCCATGAATGCAATGCATGTTTTTTTTTTTGTTTTGTGCTCGATTGCATTTGTTGGCGTTGTTTATTTAGGGGATGCCTCCTGTAGATACCGTGAATTTTCACCCCATAAAGCAAAGTTGATGAATGATATATAGATGTGAGGGGTCGTCCCTTATTCGTTCTTTTTATTATACGTGCATGCCAAAAGAAACCTAGTTTTAGAAAACAATTTCGAAAACGCGTGTTTTCAAAGTGGTGGATTTTCTCAATATGAATTTTGACGCTCGGTCATTCGCAACGAAAATAGGGAGTGGGGAACCCTATACACATTGATCTAAACAAATTCAAAGGGAGTGTATAAACCTATACATATAATCTATTCAGAAATGGACGAGAGAGAAAAGAAACATAGGGGAAAAATCCTATACATCATCAATCCTAAAAAGTCATTAAAAGGGGAAATTTAAGCTAAACTTCTTCTGAACTCCTCTGACCTGTCTTCGGGCTTCTGAATGACTGCTCACGCTCGGCCTCCTGGTTGGCTTCTCGCTCGTCTTTGGGTTCTTGACCGGCTGCTCGCTCATTCTTCGGGCTCTTGACCGGCTGCCCGCTCGTCTTCGGGCTTTTGCAGCGAAGCAAAACGGTGATCAAACAAAACGGGTTGGTGTTCTTCTGATTTTCAACAATTTGAACTCGAACCGGTGTCGCTAGTCTTTATGTCACTTGACTCGGGTTGGTACAACTCTGATTTTATATTTGAACGGTTGGTGTTGGCCTTCCTGTCGCTCGGCTAGCTCCACGGGTTGGTGCGCCTCTGATTTCCGGCTCGATCCGCGTAGTTGATCTTCATGCTGCCTCGTTCGCTCCGTCGTGGGAAATGAGGGATATTTTTGAGAAAGGAAAGTGAATGATTGACACAAAATCATTGTGAAAATCCACCACTTTGTGAAAACACGAAATGACTAGTACGCTCCACGGTAATGACCGCACTCTTGAAGGTGGGATGAACTTCAAAAAATAGCGGGTCACAACATGGGGACTAAATCATTTATTTTGAAATACGTTTGTGAAACAACTTGAAAACTGTTTTCAAAACTTTGAAAGAATGTTGTGAAGAATGTGTTTGAAATTCATTTGTAGAAAGTAGGTTTTTCGAAATCAATTTTTTTTAAAATTGTTTTTGGAAATAGCATTTTAGTGAAATAAACTTTTAAAGGAGAATTGACAAATTTTGAAAACCCCATTTATGAGTAAATATTTGTGGAACTTTAAATTAAACGAGCTCGTAAAACAGCTTTTAGGGACATGCAAACGAGAATTCCGAACATTTTAAAACGGATTGGTCTGAAAAAGTGGTTTGCACATGTATAACATAAAGTAAATCGTGGCTATATTTGATGTGGAGCTGTAAGTGTTAATGTTGGGATAATCACTTTCCAGGTCAATTATGACTCCGTCTCACCGGGGGAACCGTCGTCCCTTCACTGTCATCTCTCGGGTTTTTTTCTCTACTATGCCCCTTGCGGCACGTTATCAAGAAAGTCCGGAGTGCTTAAGTTCGAAAGGTCAGGATACCCGAAGTGATAAGGAAACATACGCCACGGCCAGTGATGATCCGACAACGCCCCACTTTTGGGAAACTCGGGGAAGTACTGCATGGGAACGGGTCTCTCGTCTCTGCACGGTCAGGTGTGTTTAAAGTCCAAATTATTCACTGACTACGTTGTGCCATGTATGGGTATCCGGTAAATACGGGATCCTCTATGGACGTGTAGCGTGACATTGGGCTTTAAAGACACCCGTGGTGCAGAGGAACAATGGAGAACTGAGCCCATGCAATCTTCAGGGTAAGGTAAAAGGGTGGTCAGACAGGCGGCATACAAGGGGGTGACTATCCATAAAACCCGTCTTAGACACCGGATTAGGCAGCTGGACACTGAAGGCTCAGAGTTCACTATATGCTGGCTTAGACTCGGGTAATGGAGGATATTTTTGGATCATGAGCTTCAAGGCGTTGGTCTTGGACCGTATTACCTCGTGGGTTAACTCCTTCTAGGAAGGACCCGACTCATGGGGAATCAACCGTGGACCGGTTGGGGATCCCGTGACATGTGGATGAAGCGGGTGACACAGAGGAATGCATGTCTTACGCTATCCGATGCAACAATGGGTTGACTCCTTCTAGGAAGGCCCCATTTACAAAAGCAATAAATAAATAAGCAATCAATCAAGATATTATGTCATGCATGAAGAGCAGTAAGCATAAGACAATAAACACACAACAATAAACACACAAAAGTGAAGCATGCAAATAGTAAAGCATACATATGGCACTCAAAGCCAATCTCGAACTCTGAGCTCTCATCCTAACTATCTTCTTATACACACTCTAAGTGTGGAGTAGAGTAGTCCTAGCGTCTTGGAATGAATCTCTTGAAGGTTTTGAAAGAAATGGGGAAGTCCTGACAATTTTGAATGGAGTTCAGTCGTCCCCAGCAGAGTCGCCATTCTGTGGAGGGTGATTTTTCGGTATGAGGGGGGGGGTCTATCTAAATGGTTCTGACTAAGAAGCATAGATCCTAGAAAATGCCAATCTGTGGAGGGTGAAAACCCGTTATTTATGGCATCCCTCAAATACCTACTACATCGTCCGTCTTTCCCAGAAAGCTTAAGGGGAGTGCAGGTGTGCACTACACCCGCTCTCAATGGGCTCCACGCGGACTTATGCCTCTATAAGGCGGAATTGACTAGAGTCGCCACCTAGTTTGACCTAAGATACTAGGAAGGAAGGGAATGAGGGTTCTAAGAACCGTTGGTTGACTCTGAAATTGTTGCCTATGGATAGGGCTTATCTGGTCATTTACAGAGATTCTATTGTGGGTTCGCACTGGGTTACACCCCTTAGAAGTGGCAACGACCACGACTTCGGATTGGTGCCCGAGGAAACCTCGGTCTCCAATTGTCGGGATTGCCTTCTTTCAAAACCTTATTGGAGAGATTCATTTAAAAGCCAGGGATAGGATTAGGACGGGAAGAGAGAAAGAGAGTGGATGAGGTGAGCATTTTCTGTCAAGCTTGCGTTAAGGAGAGGAATTGCCGAATTTGGATGAGTATGGGATGAAGATTTGGGAAAAGTCTGAGGTTGGGTAAATAGACAAAACTTGGAGTCTGCTGATTTGAAGTTTGTGGGAGCCGAAGAAGGTTTGAGTGATTGAGAGATATGAGAGAACACCTTAGAGGGGAAAGAGGTCTTTTGTTTGGAATGGGGTCGCACCCTATATGGGTTGCCTACGTACTCAACTCCTTGTTGAGATCAGACCTTACGTAGTTCCGGATTTTTAGGATGGTTGAGTTTTTTTTTTTTAGGTAATCGAGGGTTGGAAGCGAACGAGGTTGTTTGAAGGTGAGACGGATGATGACAAAAGAGTATTTTGATTGGTGTGGGGTCGCACCCTGTGTGGGTTGCCTACGTACTCAACTCTCCGCTGAGATCAGACCTTACGTAGTTCAGCTTGAGTTGTTTTTTTTGAGATGTTTGAAGTTTCGGGTTTGAGGGGGTAGTCTGTGAGACGCTTGGGTCTATGAGACGTTTGAAATCTTTAGATGTCGAAGTCTGTGAGACGCTTGAATCTGTGAGACGCTCGGGTCTGTGAGATGTTCAAGTCTGTGAGACATTCAAGCCATTGGGATGACAAAGTCTGTGAGACGCTCGGGTCTGTGAGACAATACGGGGTTGTTCGGAGGTGAGATGGCCGAGTGAAAATGGCATTTTGATTGATGTGGGCTTGGCTTGATTTTTATCGTTTTTTTGGGGTTTGGGCTGATTGAGGTCATTTTGGGCCTCGGGTTTGGGCTTCGGGCTTTGGGCCTTGGGTTTGGGCGTGTGGGCCAAATTGGGCCTTGATTGGGCTTGGGCCTCAAGTGTGGGCTTGGAGTTTTTGGCTTACTCGGATTTGGGTCTGAATTGGGCTGTTAGAATTGGGCCGAGGTTGTGGTCTGGGCCGAATTGGATTTGGGGCCTCAAGTGGGTTTGGGCCCAAAATGGGTTTGATGGGCTGAAATGGCTAATTTTATTTTTACTAGTGAACAGATTTTATTTTAGAATCTCAAGCTATTTTTAGAAAGGAGCCAGATAGCTTTTGGGCTGAAATGGGCCTTGAATTGGATTAGAATCTAATTTGGGTCTCGGCCAAAGTTTGTTTTTGAATTGGATTAATTTAAAATTTTTTATTGGGTTCTTGAAGCAATTTAGAATTTGAAGTTGATTTTTTTATTATATAATAAGATGTGGTTTGGGTTTAGGGATCACCCAATTTATTAGGTGGGACCATGGCTCACCTAAATCTTAGGGTTCACCCTCTATCCTAAGGTTTGGTCCTAAAGTCCAATAACTAAGGTTATATACAGACATATATATCTATATAAAAAAAATATATATACATGGAATGATAAAGCAAGAAACCGGCACGTGATAAACATTAGACCAAACAAATGTTATGTAACAACTAAAAATGTAACAAGGAGTAAATAACATGAAACAAACATATAATAAAATGAGTTACGAAACCTTTTTATTTTAGCCCGGTCTGGTTTATGAATTTCTGTTGCCCAGACGGTCGGTTCCATTTATGTCGGTTCACGTTCTTTTCTTCACGGCTCGCCCCAATCCCTATTCCTCTTCTCTGTTCTCGATCTCTCGCCCTGTTCTTCTGCTCGCCTCCCCTCAAACTCTCGCGCCGGTAATAAATTCTCGACGTCAACGAACCAAGTGAGCGGAGAGCAAGTGTTTCAGTACTCCGGTGAAGAACGAAGGTGGTGAGTGTGTTGTCGAGTTCGAAGATGCCTCGTCGATGAAGGATGATTGCGGTGGTCGATGGCTTGAGTCGTCTTCTGGTGAGTGACGAAGATGACGGTCCGATGTGGTGAAAATGGTGAGCGAATGGCGGTGTTGATGCGAATGGCGTGGCGACGGTGGTCTGTGGTGTAAGTTGTGGCGAAGATGAATGAAAGTGCGGGCGTGAATGAAGAGGTGACGGAGGAGTATGTATGTTTCTTGTTCGGTGGCTGAGGAGAGAACGAATATGGCGAGAGCATGTATGTTCTCTGTTCGACGGTGGGAAGAGCAAAATTACCGTAATGAGGAGAATGAGGACTGGTATAACCTGAACGGAAGGATGAAGAAGGCAAAGAACTGTGTGCTCCTTGTTTCCGGTTTGGGTTGCATATTACCGCGAGAAAGATTGAGAGAAGTGGAGCAGATTCTCCTTGTTCGCCAGTGGATTGCAAAACCGTGAGTGAACAGAGGAGGAGAGAGCTGAGCTTGGGCTCGTTGTTCACCAGTAAAGAGAACTAAAACGCCGAGATTGCATGCTCTTGTTCGTCGGGCGCAGAGAAGGAAGAGGGCGCGGAGCTGGGGTACGTCGTGTTCACTGGTTTGAAGATAATGAAGAAGACGTGAGCTGTTGTTCCTAGTTCGCCGGTCTGGGTTGCAAGTATCGGGGAGAAGAAAATGGAATGTAGAGTATGTGTGTTGCTTCTCCGGTTTGGGTGAGCAAAATCAATGGTGTGAAGAGATGAAGACGTCGGTTGTCGACAGAAATGAATAGAGAAGGCAGAAACACGATGTTCCTTGCTTCGCCGGACGTTCCTTACTTCGCCGATGAAGAGAATGAAAATGGCTCAGAGCGTGTGAGTTCATTCGCCAGTGAGCGACGTGAAGAGAAGAGAGGAGGGACTGTACGTTCCTTGTTCTACCGATGAAGAAAAAGAAGAAGGCATTGTGGCTGGAAGTTACGAGCATGGGTGTTGTTGTTTGTTTGCCGTTGAGATGAGAATGAAGATGGCGAAGAGATTATGTGCTTTTGGGTTCGACATTTGAAGAGAATGGGTTAAGCAGGAGCATGATGTTCCTTGCTTTGCCGGTTGAAGAGAACGAAGAGACCTGGAGCTTGCGCACTCCTTGTTCACCGGTTGAAGAGAGTGAAAAGTTTGATCGGTGTAGAGTGGGGAAGAAGACGACGGTCTTGGGTTTCAACCGTGGGAAAAATGAAGATGAAGATCGAACAGAGGAAGAAGCCGATGGAGGTGGATTCCTGGAGGAAGAACGATTGTCGACCGGATGCTGGAGTTATTAAGGGAGTTAGCAACCAGTCCCTAGAATCATCGAGAGAGTCAATCGGCTATTTCAAAGTAAAGCCCATACTCTGGTTTCCAACAAAACACCCATACTGTCTTGTTATAAACGGTTCCTTCAAGAAGATGCCCATGCTAATTGGGGGAATGGGCAGTGTTTGGTCTGGATCGAGACAGGGTCTCGTTTGGGAATGTAGCATCCGAAAAATAATAAAAATAACAAAACTTCACATTTGCTCTCCCCCATTCGAACCCTGGGGGTTCACATGCTTGACACACCTAGCAACCAGTTGAGCTAAGACAACATTCAGTACATAAAATGATAGAAAATAATAATGATAAAATCGAATAACAGAAAATACTAAAATAAAGTACATGTAAAATAACAATGAAATAAGATAAGCTAAGCAAGTAACAAAATAGCATAAGGTAAGGACAATGTAAAACAGCTAGACTAGTAAGCGAATACAAAATAGAATAAAATAACATAGTAAAATAAGTAAGTAAACAAAGAGGGACGGGTTTGAAATCAGACTGTCGTTGAAGATTCGATTTCGAAAAAAAACCATGTTTTTATGAAATGCTTTGAAAAGGATTATAAAACGATGGTTTCGTTTTAGCACGCACGCTAATATGTTTTTTGGAAGAGAAAGGCGACAACCCCTCTCATTTTACTTATTATTTCAGAATTGCTCTATGGGGTGAGAATTTTTGGTGTCTACAGATGGCTCCCCTTGATTCAATTCTGCAAACCATTGCAGGATTGGATCAAGGTTGATGGGACGCCAAAAATTCTCACAGTGGTTTAGTGGTGCATAGGGATGCGACCGTGAGTGTATGAATGTGATTGAAAGTACGAGGCCTTATGACGAGCCTCATTTAGACCTCTTGATATCTAACCCTAGGACTTATGACGAGCCTAGGATACTAACAATAGATAGGTTGGTGTGCACGAGGACTTATGACGAGCCTCAACTAGACCTCTTGACATCTAGCTATAGGACTTATGACGAGCCTATAATGCAATTGAAAGTACGAGGACTTAGGAGTGCCTCAACTAGACCTCTTGACATCTAGCTATAGGACTTATGACGAGCCTATAATACTCTAATGGAGTACCGTACTAGTAGCGTAATAGCTGCCTAGCAGGCGGATGTGAAACAATCTCGCACTAGTAGCGTAATAGCTTGCCTAGTGGAGGAAAATTGGTGGGACCATACTAGTAGCGTAATAGCTGCCTAGCAGGCGGATGTGAAACGATCTCGCACTAGTAGCGTAATAGCTGCCTAGTGGAGGAAAAGTGGTAGGACCGTACTAGTAGCGTAATAGCTGCCTAGCAGGTGGATATGAAACGATTTCGCACTAGTAGCGTAATAGCCTAGTGGAGGAAAATATGGGACCGTACTAGTAGCGTAATAGCTGCCTAGCAGGCGGATATGAAACGATCTCGCACTAGTAGCGTAATAGCTTGCCTAGTGGAGGAAAATGTGGGACCGTACTAGTAGCGTAATAGCTGCCTAGCAGGCGGATATGAAACGATCTCGCACTAGTAGCGTAATAGCTGCCTAGTGGAGGAAAATGTGGGACCGTACTAGTAGCGTAATAGCTGCCTAGCAGGGGATATGAAACGATCTCGCACTAGTAGCGTAATAGCTTGCCTAGTGGAGGAAAATGTGGGACCGTACTAGTAGCGTAATAGCTGCCTAGCAGGCGGATATGAAACGATCTCGCACTAGTAGCGTAATAGCTTGCCTAGTGGAGGAAAATGTGGGACCGTACTAGTAGCGTAATAGCTGCCTAGCAGGCGGATATGAAACGATCTCGCACTAGTAGCGTAATAGCTTGCCTAGTGGAGGAAAATGTGGGACCGTACTAGTAGCGTAATAGCTGCCTAGCAGGCGGATATGAAACGATCTCGCACTAGTAGCGTAATAGCTTGCCTAGTGGAGGAAAAGTGGGACCGTACTAGTAGCGTAATAGCTGCCTAGCAGGTGGATATGAAACGATCTCGCACTAGTAGCGTAATAGCTTGCCTAGTGGAGGAAAATGTGGGACCGTACTAGTAGCGTAATAGCTGCCTAGCAGGTGGATATGAAACGATCTCGCACTAGTAGCGTAATAGCTTGCCTAGTGGAGGAAAATGTGGGACCGTACTAGTAGCGTAATAGCTGCCTAGCAGGTGGATATGAAACGATCTCGCACTAGTAGCGTAATAGCTTGCCTAGTGGAGACAAAGTGGTGGGACCGTACTAGTAGCGTAATAGCTGCCTAGCCGGTTGTGAGTATTTCATTGTGAACGAACTTTGTGGGTACATGCAAATGATCTGCGATGTAAGGTGTTTAAGAATAAATGTATTAATCGAATCAAACTCCCTGTTTGTGCATGAGGGCTTAGGAGTGCCTCAACTGGACCTCTTGATATCCAGTCCTAGGGCTTATGACGGGCCTAGAATGCGATTGAAGGTACGAGGGCTTAGAAGTGCCTATAATACTTTAACAGAGTTGTACGAAACTCGCTGCTTTGAGTGGTTGATTTGAGGATGATTCTGGTAGTGGATTGATTTGAGATTGGATGCTTTTGGTTGTTTTTGTGAGGGATGTGATAGTCGAATGTTTCTTGTCGATGTGGCCCTTGACTTTGTTAGTGTGGGACTTGTGCTTTGGTTTTGCTTTGACAGTCTCGCCCGATGTGCGCTATTGTTTCGGGATTTGGTAGGACTCCTGGCTCCAGAGCTTGAAGATGGCTCCGGTATGGCTCCTGAGTTTTTTTTTTGTTTTGGTTTTGTTTTGGTGGTCTTGACCCGATGTGCACTATGGTTTCGGGATTTGGTATGACTCTTGGCTCCAGGGTTCGAGATGGCTCCGGTATGGCTCTCGAGTTTTTGGTTTTTGGGAGGGGTGTCGATGAGACTCAAGTATGACAGTGGATGGCTCCGAGATTGTCTTCATACGGCTTAGGATGGCCTTATTTTGGTTCGATGTAGCTCAAAGGTAGCCTGGGATGGCTCTGAATGCTTCGATGTAGTTCGAGGATGGCCCCTGGTGGCTTCATAATGATTCGACGTAGCTCAAACATAGCCCGGAATGGCTTCAACTTGATTTCCTTTGATAGGAAGTTTTACTTCAACTGCAGCAACTGAAGGCGACTCTCAGCGAGATTAGGCAGAGTTCTTACTAATTAGATGTTGACGATGGAGTGCTTATGATGCATGCAAATATTAAATGCTGGATACGATGCAAAATGCATGTGCAGTTCTTGTAGAGAAGGTACGGTCCTATCTCTATTAATATGAGGTTTACGAATATAAGACATCTTCGATTCGACCTTGAATGATTGTTGAATTGGAAGGCGTGAATCATTTTCCTCTCATGGAGGGATACGGGTCAATCTCTCGTGAGTTTGGCTGTGTGTGCAAAGCGGTGTGATGATACTCTCGATGCTTTTAGAGAAGTATTTTCCTTAGAATTTCTTTTCGAGGTTCTGGACTTTCCAATCCTTACAATTTCCTCACCTGCAATGGGGTAGGCTGTTTATGATTTGGTGCTTCGATCAAAGAGTCACTCGCACTCAGAAGACCTTGTGGAGTAAGGTCGCACTCATTCGCTCATAGTCCCTGTATTGTGAGGTGGGACATGTTGATAACAAGTATGGAACTTGTGATTCATGTTTCAGATCCGATACTTTCAGTTAACGCTCATCAACTAACGAGTCGGAGGTCTTTTATTGGGTTATAACGGGGCTGAGGGGTATGACGTATGTCACATGGGACTGGAGGATTTATTTGGAAGTTGTGGAGCTTTTGTTTTGCAATAAAGGATGTGTTTCGCCTTCGCCATGGGTGGAAGGATTAGACAGACGATCTTGGAATCCTTTGTTGATTTCGGTGGGACATCATTGGTCCTTTGGATTGGATTTCTCCTTCTTGCTCTTTGGTGTACGGTTTGAACTTCTTCTCATTTTGTTTTTTGAATTGCATTTGGCTCATCGACTTTCTCAAGCATTCTTTGCTTTGTATTTGGCTTTCAGCTTTGGAGTTGCATTGACTCATCGATCTCTTGAACATTTTTGGTTTTTTTTTTGGTGTTTGGCTTTGGAGTTGTATTGACTCACTGGCTTCTTCAAACATTTCATTGTTTTTTCGTGAAATATGGTGGGGGGGGGCCATGGCTCCGGCTCCTTCGAGATCCTCTATTGTAGGGGCAGGCAAGTATATGTGGGGTGGCATATTGTGGAGTTTTTTTTTTTTTGAAAAAGAGTTTTTTCATGAAAGGCTCAGCGGGGCTCACTAAGGATTACGTACAGGGCAGTCGAAGCTTTTTGGTTTGTGGAGGTTTTTATTCCTAAGTGCCTCATCATTCTCATTAGTCAATGATTGTTTTCTTACTACTTCTCGAATCTTTGCATGAATCACAGTTCTTGTCTGTTATCGACATTGATCTGCTATGAATTGTGCCTCTCCATGTGCTGAAGGAATGCACATGTCGCTCGTGGTTTTACCTCTATGACTCACTCTATCTCCCTCATCGCTCGATGGATTATCCAATATCCTCATTCAGAATTCAAGGGAAAATACCGCTCTTCGCACACTACTCACTTGATTGTGGTGCTGATTTTGATTAGACCCTTATGTTCATCGATGGTCGAGAGTTTAGTGGTTCACGCACCCTGTTCAATCAATCTCTCAATTTTTCCCAAAGATGTCGTTTCGATACGAGGGTACGCAAATGTGACTATCTATAATGCAATATTGTGGTAATATGGAATTACTATGTATATGATGCATGAAATGCTGAAAATGATGAATGCGATGGTTGGCTTTGGTTTGACTGAATGTTGTTGTTTTTTTTTTTTGATGCGATGCATGAGTGGTAAGGCTACACCTAGTCTCGCTTGAATCGGATTCAGCTCATGTTCATGAAGCTCATCCCATTACCGTTGCCCTGAAGGTGGTCTAGTTGGGGCTCGCTGTCGGGAAGTAATTCTCGTGAGGTCGGGGTGGTTGGTGATTGGCTCCTGGATTTTGGATTTTAGGGAGTGACAACTCCCGCATGGTTGATATGGAAATGACTGCAGTCTTCTTCTTTTTTTTTCAATCATTCTGGTCACCGGTGCCCATGGTGATTCTGGATTTGGAAAAGGCTCGAACTCCCCGATGTTCTCCACTATCCCTCTAAAGACTGGTTTGGAGGTCGAGATATTGGGATGAAGGCTGGTGTGTGGCAAGTGGTGATGAAACACGTGAGTGTGTGATGCTCGTGAGTGCGGACGAGATTCATGTATGGCTGATGATTTTGAACTGACTGTAAGTGCATGTGACCCTTTTGCCATGAATGCAATGCATGTTTTTTTTTTGTTTTGTGCTCGATTGCATTTGTTGGCGTTGTTTATTTAGGGGATGCCTCCTGTAGACCGTGAATTTTCACCCCATAAAGCAAAGTTGACGAATGATATATAGATGTGAGGGGTCGTCCCTTATTCGTTCTTTTTACTATACGTGCATGCCAAAAGAAACCAATTTTTAGAAAACAATTTCGAAAACGCGTGTTTTCAAAGTGGTGGATTTTCTCAATATGAATTTTGACGCTCGGTCATTCGCAAGAAAATAGGGAGTGGGGAACCCTATACACATTGATCTAAACAAATTCAAGGGATGTATAACCTATACATATAATCTATTAGAAATGGACGAGAGAGAAAAGAAACATAGGGGAAAAACCTATACATCATCAATCTAAAAAGTCATTAAAAGGGGATTTAAGCTAAACTTCTTCTGAACTCCCTGACCTGTCTTCGGGCTTCTGAATGACTGCTCACGCTCGGCCTCCTGGTTGGCTTCTCGCTCGCCTTTGGGTTCTTGACCGGCTGCTCGCTCATTCTTCGGGCTCTTGACGGCTGCCCGCTCGTCTTCGGGCTTTTGCAGCGAAGCAAAACGGTGATCAAACAAAACGGGTTGGTGTTCTTCTGATTTTCAACAATTTGAACTCGAACCGGTGTCGCTGTCTTTATGTCACTTGACTCGGGTTGGTAACTCTGATTTATATTTGAACGGTTGGTGTTGGCCTTCCTGTCGCTCGGCTAGCTCCACGGGTTGGTGCGCCTCTGATTTCCGGCTCGATCCGCGTAGTTGATCTTCATGCTGCTCTTGCTCCGCGTGGGAATGAGGGATTTTGAGAAAGGAAAGGTGAATGATGAACACAAAATATGTGAAAATCCACCACTTTGTGAAAACACGAAATGACTAGTACGCTCCACGGTAATGACCGCACTCTTGAAGGTGGGATGAACTTCAAAAATAGCGGGTCACAACATGGGGACTAAATCATTTATTTTGAAATACGTTTGTGAAAAACAACTTGAAAAGTGTTTTCAAAACAATTTTGAAAGAATGTTGTGAAGAATGTGTTTGAAATTCATTTGTAGAAAGGTTTTTCGAAATCATTTTTTTTAAAATTGTTTTGGAAATAGCATTTTAGTGAAATAAACTTTTAAAGGAGAATTGACAATTTTGAAAACCCCATTTATGAGTAAATATTTTGTGGAACATTAAATTAAACGAGCTCGTAAAACAGCTTTTAGGGACATGCAAACGAGAATTCCGAACATTTTAAAACGGATGGTCTAAAAGTGGTTTGCACACATGTATAACATAAAGTAAATCGTGGCTATATTTGATGTGGAGCTGTAAGTGTTAATGTTGGGATAATCACTTTCCAGGTCAATTATGACTCCGTCTCACCGGGGGAACCGTCGTCCCTTCACTGTCATCTCTGGGTTTTTCTCTGCTATGCCCCTTGCGAGGCACGTTATCAAGAAAGTCCGGAGTGCTTAAGTTCGAAAGGTCAGGATACCCGAAGTGATAAGGAAACATACGCCACGGCCAGTGATGATCCGACAACGCCCCACTTTTGGGAAACTCGGGGAAGTACTGCATGGGAACGGGTCTCTCGTTATCTGCACGGTCAGTGTTCTAAAGTCCAAATTATTCACTGACTACGTTGTGCCATGTATGGGTATCCGGTAAATACGGGATCCTCTATGGACGTGTAGCGTGACATTGGGCTTTAAAGACACCCGTGGTGCAGAGAACAATGGAGAACTGAGCCCATGCAATCTTCAGGTAAGGTAAAAGGGTGGTCAGACACGGCATACAAGGGGGTGACTACCCATAAAACCCGTCTTAGACACCGGATTAGGCAGCTGGACACTGAAGGCTCAGAGTTCACTATATGCTGGCTTAGACTCGGGTAATGGAGGTATTTTTGGATCATGAGCTTCAAGGCGTTGGTCTTGGACCGTATTACCTCGTGGGTTAACTCCTTCTAGGAAGGACCCGACTCATGGGGAATCAACCGTGGACCGGTTGGGGATCCCGTGACATGTGGATGAAGCGGGTGACACAGAGGAATGCATGTCTTACGCTATCCGATGCAACAATGGGTTGACTCCTTCTAGGAAGGCCCCATTTACAAAAGCAATAAATAAGCAATAACAATCAAGATATTATGTCATGCATGAAGAGCAGTAAGCATAAGACAATAAACACACAACAATAAACACACAAAAGTGAAGCATGCAAATAGTAAAGCATACATATGGCACTCAAAGCCAATCTCGAACTCTGAGCTCTCATCCTAACTATCTTCTTATACACACTCTAAGTGTGGAGTAGAGTAGTCCTAGCGTCTTGGAATGAATCTCTTGAAGGTTTTGAAAGAAATGGGGAAGTCCTGACAATTTTGAATGGAGTTCAGTCGTCCCCAGCAGAGTCGCATTCTGTGGAGGGTGATTTTCGGTATGAGGGGGGGGGGGGGGGGTCTATCTAAATGGTTCTGACTAGAAGCATAGATCCTAGAAAAATGCCAATCTGTGGAGGGTGAAAAACCCGTTATTTATGGCATCCCTCAAATACTACTACAATCGTCCGTCTTTCCCAGAAAGCTTAAGGGGAGTGCAGGTGTGCACTCCACCGCTTCTCAATGGGCTCCACGCGGACTTATGCCTCTATAAGGCGGAATTGACTAGAGTCGCCACCTAGTTTGACCTAAGATACTAGGAAGGAAGGGAATGAGGGTTCTAAGAACCGTTGGTTGACTTGAAATTGTTGCCTATGGATAGGGCTTATTGGTCATTTACAGAGATTATATTGTGGGTTCGCACTGGGTTACACCCCTTAGAAGTGGCAACGACCACGACTTCGGATTGGTGCCCGAGGAAACCTCGGTCTCCAATTGTCGGATTGCCTTCTTTCAAAACCTTATTGGAGAGATTCATTTAAAAGCCAGGGAATAGGATTAGGACAGGAAGAGAGAAAGAGAGTGGATGAGGTGAGCATTTTCTGTCAAGCTTGCGTTAAGGAGAGGAATTGCCAAATGGATGAGTATGGATGAAGATTTGGGAAAGTCTGAGGTTGGGTAAATAGACAAAACTTGGAGTCTGCTGATTTGAAGTTTGTGGGAGCCGAAGAGGTTTGAGTGATTGAGAGATATGAGAGAAACACCTTAGAGAGGAAAGAGGTCTTTTGTTTGGAATGGGGTCGCACCCTATATGGGTTGCCTACGTACTCAACTCCTTGTTGAGATCAGACCTTACGTAGTTCCGGATTTTTAGGATGGTTGAGTTTTTTTTTTTTAGGTAATCGAGGGTTGGAAGCGAACGAGGTTGTTGAAGGTGAGCGGATGATGACAAAAGAGATTTTGATTGGGTGGGGTCGCACCCTGTGTGGGTTGCTACGTACTCAACTCTCGTGAGATCAGACCTTACGTAGTTCAGCTTGAGTTGTTTTTTTTTGAGATGTTTGAAGTTTCGGGTTTGAGGGGGGTGTCTGTGAGACGCTTGGGTCTATGAGACGTTTGAAATCTTTAGATGTCGAAGTCTGTGAGACGCTTGAATCTGTGAGACGCTCGGGTCTGTGAGATGTTCAAGTCTGTGAGACATTCAAGCCATTGGGATGACAAAGTCTGTGAGACGCTCGGGTCTGTGAGACAATACGGGGTTGTTCGGAGGTGAGATGGCCGAGTGAAAATGGCATTTGATTGATGTGGGCTTGGCTTGATTTTTATCGTTTTTTTGGGGGTTTGGGCTGATTGAGGTCATTTGGGCCTCGGGTTGGGCTTCGGGCTTTGGGCCTTGGGTTGGGCGTGTGGGCCAAATTGGGCCTTGATTGGGCTTGGGCCTCAAGTGTGGGCTTGGAGTTTGGCTTACTCGGATTTGGGTCTGAATTGGGCTGTTAGAATTGGCCGAGGTGGTTGTGGTCTGGGCCGAATTGGATTTGGGGCCTCAAGTAGGTTTGGGCCCAAAATGGGTTTGATGGGCTTGAAATGGCTAATTTATTTTTACTAGTGAAAGATTTTATTTAGAATCTCAAGCTATTTTTAGAAAGGAGCCAGATAGCTTTTGGGCTGAAATGGGCCTTGAATTGGATTAGAATCTAATTTGGGTCTCGGCCAAAGTTTGTTTTTGAATTGGATTAATTTAAAATTTTTTATTGGGTTCTTGAAGCAATTTTAGAATTTGAAGTTGATTTTTTTATTATATAATAAGATGTGGTTTGGGTTTAGGGATCACCCAATTATTAGGTGGGACCATGGCTCACCTAAATCTTAGGGTTCACCCTCTATCCTAAGGTTTGGTCCTAAAGTCCAATAACTAAGGTTATATACAGACATATATATATAAAAAAAATATATATACATGAATGATAAAGAAAGAAACGGCACGTGTAAAACATTAGACCAAACAAATGTTATGTAACAACTAAAAATGTAACAAGAGAGTAAATAACATGAAACAAACTATAATAAAATGAGTTACGAAACCTTTTATTTTAGCCCGGTCTGGTTTATGAATTTCTGTTGCCCAGACCGGTCGGTTCCATTTATGTCGGTTCACGTTCTTTTCTTCACGGCTCGCCCCAATCCCTATTCCTCTTCTCTGTTCTCGATCTCTCGCCCTGTTCTTCTGCTCGCCTCCCCTCAAACTCTCGCGCCGGTAATAAATTCTCGACGTCAACGAACCAAAGTGAGCGGAGAGCAAGTGTTTCAGTACTCCGGGTGAAGAACGAAGGTGGTGAGTGTGTTGTCGAGTTCGAAGATGCCTCGTCGATGAAGGATGATTGCGGTGGTCGATGGCTTGAGTCGTCTTCTGGTGAGTGACGAAGATGACGGTCCGATGTGGTGAAAATGGTGAGCGAATGGCGGTGTTGATGCGAATGGCGTGGCGACGGTGGTCTGTGGTGTAAGTTGTGGCGAAGATGAATGAAAGTGCGGGCGTGAATGAAGAGGTGACGGAGGAGTATGTATGTTTCTTGTTCGGTGGCTGAGGAGAGAACGAATATGGCGAGAGCATGTATGTTCTCTGTTCGACGGTGGGAAGAGCAAAATTACCGTAATGAGGAGAATGAGGACTGGTATAACCTGAACGGAAGGATGAAGAAGGCAAAGAACTGTGTGCTCCTTGTTTCCGGTTTGGGTTGCATATTACCGCGAGAAAGATTGAGAGAAGTGGAGCATTCTCCTTGTTCGCCAGTGGATTGCAAAACCGTGAGTGAACAGAGGAGGAGAGAGCTGAGCTTGGGCTCGTTGTTCACCAGTAAGAGAACTAAAACGCCGAGATTGCATGCTCTTGTTCGTCGGGCGCAGAGAAGAGAAGGAAGAGGGCGCGGAGCTGGGGTACGTCGTGTTCACTGGTTTGAAGATAATGAAGAAGACGTGAGCATGTTGTTTCCTAGTTCGCCGGTCTGGGTTGCAAGTATCGGGGAGAAGAAAATGGAATGTAGAGTATGTGTGTGCTTCTCCGGTTTGGGTGAGCAAAATCAATGTGTGTGAAGAGATGAAGACGTCGGTTGTCGACAGAAATGAATAGAGAAGGCAGAAACACGATGTTCCTTGCTTCGCCGGACGTTCCTTACTTCGCCGTGAGAGAGATGAAGAATGAAATGGCTCAGAGCGTGTGAGTTCATTCGCCAGTGAGCGACGTGAAGAGAAGAGAGGAGGGACTGTACGTTCCTTGTTCTACCGATGAAGAAAAGAAGAAGGCATTGTGGCTGGAAGTTACGAGCATGGGTGTTGTTTGTTTGCCGTTGATGAGATGAATGAAGATGGCGAAGAGATTATGTGCTTTTGGGTTCGACATTTGAAGAGAATGGGTTAAGCAGGAGCATGATGTTCCTTGCTTTGCCGGTTGAAGAGAACGAAGAGACCTGGAGCTTGCGCACTCCTTGTTCACCGGTTGAAGAGAGTGAAAAGTTTGATCGGTGTAGAGTGGGGAAGAAGACGACGGTCTTGGGTTTCAACCGTGGGAAAAATGAAGATGAAGATCGAACAGAGGAAGAAGCCGATGGAGGTGGATTCCTGGAGGAAGAACGATTGTCGACCGGATGCTGGAGTTATTAAGGGAGTTAGCAACCAGTCCCTAGAATCATCGAGAGAGTCAATCGGCTATTTCAAAGTAAAGCCCATACTCTGCTGTTTCCAACAAAACACCCATACTGTCTTGTTATAAACGGTTCCTTCAAGAAGATGCCCATGCTAATTGGGGGAATGGGCAGTGTTTGGTCTGGATCGAGACAGGGTCTCGTTTGGGAATGTAGCATCCGAAAAATAATAAAAATAACAAAACTTCACATTTGCTCTCCCCCATATTCGAACCCTGGGGGTTCACATGCTTGACACACCTAGCAACCAGTTGAGCTAAGACAACATTCAGTACATAAAATGATAGAAAATAATAATGATAAAATCGAATAACAGAAAATACTAAAATAAAGTACATGTAAAATAACAATGAAATAAGATAAGCTAAGCAAGTAACAAAATAGCATAAGGTAAGGACAATGTAAAACAGCTAGACTAGTAAGCGAATACAAAATAGAATAAAATAACATAGTAAAATAAGTAAGTAAACAAAGAGGGACGGGTTTGAAATCAGACTGTCGTTGAAGATTCGATTTCGAAAAAAACCATGTTTTTATGAAATGCTTTGAAAAGGATTATAAAACGATGGTTTCGTTTTAGCACGCACGCTAATATGTTTTTTGGAAGAGAAAGGCGACACACCCCTCTCATTTTACTTATTATTTCAGAATTGCTCTATGGGGTGAGAATTTTTGGTGTCTACAGATGGCTCCCCTTGATTCAATTCTGCAAACCATTGCAGGATTGGATCAAGGTTGATGGGACGCCAAAAATTCTCACAGTGGTTTAGTGGTGCATAGGGATGCGACCGTGAGTGTATGAATGTGATTGAAAGTACGAGGCCTTATGACGAGCCTCATTTAGACCTCTTGATATCTAACCCTAGGACTTATGACGAGCCTAGGATACTAACAATAGATAGGTTGGTGTGCACGAGGACTTATGACGAGCCTCAACTAGACCTCTTGACATCTAGCTATAGGACTTATGACGAGCCTATAATGCAATTGAAAGTACGAGGACTTAGGAGTGCCTCAACTAGACCTCTTGACATCTAGCTATAGGACTTATGACGAGCCTATAATACTCTAATGGAGTACCGTACTAGTAGCGTAATAGCTGCCTAGCAGGCGGATGTGAAACAATCTCGCACTAGTAGCGTAATAGCTTGCCTAGTGGAGGAAAATTGGGGACCATACTAGTAGCGTAATAGCTGCCTAGCAGGCGGATGTGAAACGATCTCGCACTAGTAGCGTAATAGCTGCCTAGTGGAGGAAAAGTGGTAGGACCGTACTAGTAGCGTAATAGCTGCCTAGCAGGTGGATATGAAACGATTTCGCACTAGTAGCGTAATAGCCTAGTGGAGGAAAATATGGGACCGTACTAGTAGCGTAATAGCTGCCTAGCAGGCGGATATGAAACGATCTCGCACTAGTAGCGTAATAGCTTGCCTAGTGGAGGAAAATGTGGGACCGTACTAGTAGCGTAATAGCTGCCTAGCAGGCGGATATGAAACGATCTCGCACTAGTAGCGTAATAGCTTGCCTAGTGGAGGAAAATGTGGGACCGTACTAGTAGCGTAATAGCTGCCTAGCAGGCGGATATGAAACGATCTCGCACTAGTAGCGTAATAGCTTGCCTAGTGGAGGAAAATGTGGGACCGTACTAGTAGCGTAATAGCTGCCTAGCAGGCGGATATGAAACGATCTCGCACTAGTAGCGTAATAGCTTGCCTAGTGGAGGAAAATGTGGGACCGTACTAGTAGCGTAATAGCTGCCTAGCAGGCGGATATGAAACGATCTCGCACTAGTAGCGTAATAGCTTGCCTAGTGGAGGCAAAGTGGTGGGACCGTACTAGTAGCGTAATAGCTGCCTAGCAGGTGGATATGAAACGATCTCGCACTAGTAGCGTAATAGCTTGCCTAGTGGAGGAAAATGTGGGACCGTACTAGTACGTAATAGCTGCCTAGCAGGTGGATATGAAACGATCTCGCACTAGTAGCGTAATAGCTTGCCTAGTGGAGGAAAATGTGGGACCGTACTAGTAGCGTAATAGCTGCCTAGCAGGTGGATATGAAACGATCTCGCACTAGTAGCGTAATAGCTTGCCTAGTGGAGGAAAATGTGGGACCGTACTAGTAGCGTAATAGCTGCCTAGCAGGTGGATATGAAACGATCTCGCACTAGTAGCGTAATAGCTTGCCTAGTGGAGACAAAGTGGTGGGACCGTACTAGTAGCGTAATAGCTGCCTAGCCGGTTGTGAGTATTTCATTGTGAACGAACTTTGTGGGTACATGCAAATGATCTGCGATGTAAGGTGTTTAAGAATAAATGTATTAATCGAATCAAACTCCCTGTTTGTGCATGAGGGCTTAGGAGTGCCTCAACTGGACCTCTTGATATCCAGTCTAGGGCTTATGACGGGCCTAGAATGCGATTGAAGGTACGAGGGCTTAGAAGTGCCTATAATACTTTAACAGAGTTGTACGAAACTCGCTGCTTTGAGTGGTTGATTTGAGGATGATTCTGGTAGTGGATTGATTTGAGATTGGATGCTTTTGGTTGTTTTTGTGAGGGATGTGATAGTCGAATGTTTCTTGTCGATGTGGCCCTTGACTTTGTTAGTGTGGGACTTGTGCTTTGGTTTTGCTTTGACAGTCTCGCCCGATGTGCGCTATTGTTTCGGGATTTGGTAGGACTCCTGGCTCCAGAGCTTGAAGATGGCTCCGGTATGGCTCCTGAGTTTTTTTTTTGTTTTGGTTTTGTTTTGGTGGTCTTGACCCGATGTGCACATGGTTTCGGGATTTGGTATGACTCTTGGCTCCAGGGTTCGAGATGGCTCCGGTATGGCTCTCGAGTTTTTGGTTTTTGGGAGGGGTGTCGATGAGACTCAAGTATGACAGTGGATGGCTCCGAGATTGTCTTCATACGGCTTAGGATGGCCTTATTTTGGTTCGATGTAGCTCAAAGGTAGCCTGGGATGGCTCTGAATGCTTCGATGTAGTTCGAGGATGGCCCCTGGTGGCTTCATAATGATTCGACGTAGCTCAAACATAGCCCGGAATGGCTTCAACTTGATTTCCTTTGATAGGAAGTTTTACTTCAACTGCAGCAACTGAAGGCGACTCTCAGCGAGATTAGGCAGAGTTCTTACTAATTAGATGTTGACGATGGAGTGCTTATGATGCATGCAAATATTAAATGCTGGATACGATGCAAAATGCATGTGCAGTTCTTGTAGAGAAGGTACGGTCCTATCTCTATTAATATGAGGTTTACGAATATAAGACATCTTCGATTCGACCTTGAATGATTGTTGAATTGGAAGGCGTGAATCATTTTCCTCTCATGGAGGGATACGGGTCAATCTCTCGTGAGTTTGGCTGTGTGTGCAAAGCGGTGTGATGATACTCTCGTTGCTTAGAGAAGTATTTTCCTTAGAATTTCTTTTCGAGGTTCTGGACTTTCCAATCCTTACAATTTCCTCACCTGCAATGGGGTAGGCTGTTTATGATTTGGTGCTTCGATCAAAGAGTCACTCGCACTCAGAAGACCTTGTGGAGTAAGGTCGCACTCATTCGCTCATAGTCCCTGTATTGTGAGGTGGGACATGTTGATAACAAGTATGGAACTTGTGATTCATGTTTCAGATCCGATACTTTCAGTTAACGCTCATCAACTAACGAGTCGGAGGTCTTTTATTGGGTTATAACGGGGCTGAGGGGTATGACGTATGTCACATGGGACTGGAGGATTTATTTGGAAGTTGTGGAGCTTTTGTTTTGCAATAAAGGATGTGTTTCGCCTTCGCCATGGGTGGAAGGATTAGACAGACGATCTTTGAGAATCCTTTGTTGATTTCGGTGGGACATCATTGGTCCTTTGGATTTGGATTTCTCCTTCTTGCCTCTTTTGGTGTACGGTTTGAACTTTCTTCTCATTTTTGTTTTTTTGAATTGCATTTGGTTCATCGACTTTCTCAAGCATTCTTTGCTTTGTATTTGGCTTTCAGCTTTGGAGTTGCATTGACTCATCGATCTTCTTGAACATTTTTTGGTTTTCTTTTTTGGTGTTTGGCTTTGGAGTTGTATTGACTCACTGGCTTCTTCAAACATTTCATTTGTTTTTTTCGTGAAATATGGTGGGGAGGGGCCATGGCTCCGGCTCCTTCGAGATCCTCTATTGTAGGGGCAGGCAAGTATATGTAGGGTGGCATATTGTGGAGTTTTTTTTATTTTGAAAAAAGAGTTTTTTTCATGAAAGGCTCAGCGGGGCTCACTAAGGGATTACGTACAGGGCAGTCGAAGCTTTTTTGGTTTTGTGGAGGTTTTTATTCCTAAGTGCCTCATCATTCTCATTAGTCAATGATTGTTTTCTTACTACTTCTCGAATCTTTGCATGAATCACAGTTCTTGTCTTGTTATCAACATTGATCTTGCTATGAATTGTGCCTCTCCATGTGCTGAAGGAATGCACATGTCGCTCGTGGTTTTACCTCTATGGACTCACTCTATCTGCCCTCATCGCTCGATGGATTATCCAATATCCTCATTCAGAATTCAAGGGAAAATACCGCTCTTCGCACACTACTCACTTGATTGTGGTGCTGATTTTGATTAGACCCTTATGTTCATCGATGGGTCGAGAGTTTAGTGGTTCACGCACCCTGTTCAATCAATCTCTCAAGATTTTTCCCAAAGATGTCGTTTCGATACGAGGGTACGCAAATGTGACTATCTATAATGCAATATGTTGTGGTAATATGGAATTACTATGTATATGATGCATGAAATGCTGAAAATGATGAATGCCGATGGTTGGCTTTGGATTTTGACTGAATGTTGTTTTTTTTTTTTTTGCATGCGATGCATGAGTGGTAAGGCTACACCTAGTCTCGCTTGAATCGGATTCAGCTCATGATTCATGAAGCTCATCCCATTACCGTTGCCCTTGAAGGTGGTCTAGTTGCTGGGCTCGCTGTCGGGAAGTAATTCTCAAGTGAGGTCGGGTTGGTGATTGGCTCCTGGATTTTGGATTTTAGGGAGTGACAACTCCCGCATGGTTGATATGGAAATGACTGCAGTCTTCTTCTTTTTTTTTTCAATCATTCTGGTCACCGGTGCCCATGGTGATTCTGGATTTGGAAAAGGCTCGAACTCCCCGATGTTCTCCACTATCCCTCTAAAGACTGGTTTGGAGGTCGAGATATTGGGATGAAGGCTGGTGTGTGGCAAGTGGTGATGAAACACGTGAGTGCGTGATGCTCGTGAGTGCGGACGAGATTCATGTATGGCTGATGATTTTGAACTGACTGTAAGTGCATGTGACCCTTTTGCCATGAATGCAATGCATGTTTTTTTTTTGTTTTGTGCTCGATTGCATTTGTTGGCGTTGTTTATTTAGGGGATGCCTCCTGTAGATACCGTGAATTTTCACCCCATAAGGCAAAGTTGATGAATGATATATAGATGTGAGGGGTCGTCCCTTATTCGTTCTTTTTATTATACGTGCATGCCAAAAGAAACCTAGTTTTAGAAAACAATTTCGAAAACGCGTGTTTTCAAAGTGGTGGATTTTCTCAATATGAATTTTGACGCTCGGTCATTCGCAACGAAAATAGGGAGTGGGGAACCCTATACACATTGATCTAAACAAATTCAAAGGGAGTGTATAAACCTATACATATAATCTATTCAGAAATGGACGAGAGAGAAAAGAAACATAGGGGAAAAATCCTATACATCATCAATCCTAAAAGTCATTAAAAGGGGAAATTTAAGCTAAACTTCTTCTGAACTCCTCTGACCTGTCTTCGGGCTTCTGAATGACTGCTCACGCTCGGCCTCCTGGTTGGCTTCTCGCTCGTCTTTGGGTTCTTGACCGGCTGCTCGCTCATTCTTCGGGCTCTTGACCGGCTGCCCGCTCGTCTTCGGGCTTTTGCAGTGAAGCAAAACGGTGATCAAACAAAACGGGTTGGTGTTCTTCTGATTTTCAACAATTTGAACTCGAACCGGTGTCGCTAGTCTTTATGTCACTTGACTCGGGTTGGTGCAACTCTGATTTTATATTTGAACGGTTGGTGTGGCCTTCCTGTCGCTCGGCTAGCTCCACGGGTTGGTGCGCCTCTGATTTCGGCTCAATCCGCGTAGTTGATCTTCATGCTGCCTCGTTCGCTCCGTCGTGGGAATGAGGGATATTTTGAGAAAGGAAAAGGTGAATGATTGAGCACAAAATCATTGTGAAAATCCACCACTTTTGTGAAAACACGAAATGACTAGTACTCCACAATAATGACCGCCACTTGAAGGTGGGTTGAACTTCAAAAATAGTGGGTCACAACATGGGGACTAAATCATTTATTTTGAAATACGTTTGTGAAACAATTTGAAAAGTGTTTTCGAAAACTATCTTGAAAAATGTTGGTGAAGAATGTGTTTGAAATTCATTTGTAGAAAGTAGGTTTTTCGAAATCAATTTTTTTTAAAATTGTTTGGAAATAGCATTTTAGTGAAATAAACTTTTAAAGGAGAATTGACAAATTTTGAAAACCCATTTATGAGTAAATATTTGTGGAACTTTAAATTAAACGAGCTCGTAAAACAGCTTTTAGGGACATGCAAACGAGAATTCCGAACATTTTAAAACGGATTGGTTGAAAAAGTGGTTTGTACACATGTATAACATAAAGTAAATCGTGGCTATATTTGATGTGGAGCTGTAAGTGTTAATGTTGGGATAATCACTTTCCAGGTCAATTATGACTCCGTCTCACCGGGGGAACCGTCGTCCCTTCACTGTCATCTCTCGGGTTTTTTTTCTCTACTATGCCCCTTGCGAGACACGTTATCAAGAAAGTCCGGAGTGCTTAAGTTCGAAAGGTCAGGATACCCGAAGTGATAAGGAAACATACGCCACGGCCAGTGATGATCCGACAACGCCCCACTTTTCAGGAAACTCGGGGAAGTACTGCATGGGAACGGGTCTCTCGTCATCTGCACGGTCAGGTGTGTTTAAAGTCCAAATTATTCACTGACTACGTTGTGCCATGTATGGGTATCCGGTAAATACGGGATCCTCTATGGACGTGTAGCGTGACATTGGGCTTTAAAGACACCCGTGGTGCAGAGGAACAATGGAGAACTGAGCCCATGCAATCTTCAGGGTAAGGTAAAAGGGTGGTCAGACAGGCGGCATACAAGGGGGTGACTATCCATAAAACCCGTCTTAGACACCGGATTAGGCAGCTGGACACTGAAGGCTCAGAGTTCACTATATGCTGGCTTAGACTCGGGTAATGGAGGATATTTTTGGATCATGAGCTTCAAGGCGTTGGTCTTGGACCGTATTACCTCGTGGGTTAACTCCTTCTAGGAAGGACCCGACTCATGGGGAATCAACCGTGGACCGGTTGGGGATCCCGTGACATGTGGATGAAGCGGGTGACACAGAGGAATGCATGTCTTACGCTATCCGATGCAACAATGGGTTGACTCCTTCTAGGAAGGCCCCATTTACAAAAGCAATAAATAAGCAATAACAATCAAGATATTATGTCATGCATGAAGAGCAGTAAGCATAAGACAATAAACACACAACAATAAACACACAAAAGTGAAGCATGCAAATAGTAAAGCATACATATGGCACTCAAAGCCAATCTCGAACTCTGAGCTCTCATCCTAACTATCTTCTTATACACACTCTAAGTGTGGAGTAGAGTAGTCCTAGCGTCTTGGAATGAATCTCTTGAAGGTTTTGAAAGAAATGGGGAAGTCCTGACAATTTTGAATGGAGTTCAGTCGTCCCCAGCAGAGTCGCCATTCTGTGGAGGGTGATTTTTCGGTATGAGGGGGGGGTCTATCTAAATGGTCTGACTAAGAAGCATAGATCCTAGAAAATGCCAATTGTGGAGGGTGAAAACCCGTTATTTATGGCATCCCTCAAATACCTACTACATCGTCCGTCTTTCCCAGAAAGCTTAAGGGGAGTGCAGGTGTGCACTACACCCGCTCTCAATGGGCTCCACGCGGACTTATGCCTCTATAAGGCGGAATTGACTAGAGTCGCCACCTAGTTTGACCTAAGATACTAGGAAGGAAGGGAATGAGGGTTCTAAGAACCGTTGGTTGACTCTGAAATTGTTGCCTATGGATAGGGCTTATCTGGTCATTTACAGAGATTCTATTGTGGGTTCGCACTGGGTTACACCCCTTAGAAGTGGCAACGACCACGACTTCGGATTGGTGCCCGAGGAAACCTCGGTCTCCAATTGTCGGGATTGCCTTCTTTCAAAACCTTATTGGAGAGATTCATTTAAAAGCCAGGGATAGGATTAGGACAGGAAGAGAGAAAGAGAGTGGATGAGGTGAGCATTTTCTGTCAAGCTTGCGTTAAGGAGAGGAATTGCCAAATTTGGATGAGTATGGGATGAAGATTTGGGAAAAGTCTGAGGTTGGGTAAATAGACAAAACTTGGAGTCTGCTGATTTGAAGTTTGTGGGAGCCGAAGAAGGTTTGAGTGATTGAGAGATATGAGAGAACACCTTAGAGGGGAAAGAGGTCTTTTGTTTGGAATGGGGTCGCACCCTATATGGGTTGCCTACGTACTCAACTCCTTGTTGAGATCAGACCTTACGTAGTTCCGGATTTTTAGGATGGTTGAGTTTTTTTTTTTTAGGTAATCGAGGGTTGGAAGCGAACGAGGTTGTTTGAAGGTGAGACGGATGATGACAAAAGAGTATTTTGATTGGTGTGGGGTCGCACCCTGTGTGGGTTGCCTACGTACTCAACTCTCCGCTGAGATCAGACCTTACGTAGTTCAGCTTGAGTTGTTTTTTTTTTTGAGATGTTTGAAGTTTCGGGTTTGAGGGGGTAGTCTGTGAGACGCTTGGGTCTATGAGACGTTTGAAATCTTTAGATGTCGAAGTCTGTGAGACGCTTGAATCTGTGAGACGCTCGGGTCTGTGAGATGTTCAAGTCTGTGAGACATTCAAGCCATTGGGATGACAAAGTCTGTGAGACGCTCGGGTCTGTGAGACAATACGGGGTTGTTCGGAGGTGAGATGGCCGAGTGAAAATGGCATTTTGATTGATGTGGGCTTGGCTTGATTTTTATCGTTTTTTTGGGGTTTGGGCTGATTGAGGTCATTTTGGGCCTCGGGTTTGGGCTTCGGGCTTTGGGCCTTGGGTTTGGGCGTGTGGGCCAAATTGGGCCTTGATTGGGCTTGGGCCTCAAGTGTGGGCTTGGAGTTTTTGGCTTACTCGGATTTGGGTCTGAATTGGGCTGTTAGAATTGGGCCGAGGTTGTGGTCTGGGCCGAATTGGATTTGGGGCCTCAAGTAGGTTTGGGCCCAAAATGGGTTTGATGGGCTGAAATGGCTAATTTTATTTTTACTAGTGAACAGATTTTATTTTAGAATCTCAAGCTATTTTTAGAAATGAGCCAGATAGCTTTTGGGCTGAAATGGGCCTTGAATTGGATTAGAATCTAATTTGGGTTCGGTCTCGGCAAAGTTTGTTTTTGAATTGGATTAATTTAAAATTTTTTATTGGGTTCTTGAAGCAATTTAGAATTTGAAGTTGATTTTTTTATTATATAATAAGATGTGGTTTGGGTTTAGGGATCACCCAATTTATTAGGTGGGACCATGGCTCACCTAAATCTTAGGGTTCACCCTCTATCCTAAGGTTTGGTCCTAAAGTCCAATAACTAAGGTTATATACAGACATATATATATAAAAAAAATATATATACATGGAATGATAAAGCAAGAAACCGGCACGTGATAAACATTAGACCAAACAAATGTTATGTAACAACTAAAAATGTAACAAGGAGTAAATAACATGAAACAAACATATAATAAAATGAGTTACGAAACCTTTTTATTTTAGCCCGGTCTGGTTTATGAATTTCTGTTGCCCAGACCGGTCGGTTCCATTTATGTCGGTTCACGTTCTTTTCTTCACGGCTCGCCCCAATCCCTATTCCTCTTCTCTGTTCTCGATCTCTCGCCCTGTTCTTCTGCTCGCCTCCCCTCAAACTCTCGCGCCGGTAATAAATTCTCGACGTCAACGAACCAAAGTGAGCGGAGAGCAAGTGTTTCAGTACTCCGGTGAAGAACGAAGGTGGTGAGTGTGTTGTCGAGTTCGAAGATGCCTCGTCGATGAAGGATGATTGCGGTGGTCGATGGCTTGAGTCGTCTTCTGGTGAGTGACGAAGATGACGGTCCGATGTGGTGAAAATGGTGAGCGAATGGCGGTGTTGATGCGAATGGCGTGGCGACGGTGGTCTGTGGTGTAAGTTGTGGCGAAGATGAATGAAAGTGCGGCGTGAATGAAGAGGTGACGGAGGAGTATGTATGTTTCTTGTTCGGTGGCTGAGGAGAGAACGAATATGGCGAGAGCATGTATGTTCTCTGTTCGACGGTGGGAAGAGCAAAATTACCGTAATGAGGAGAATGAGGACTGGTATAACCTGAAACGGAAGGATGAAGAAGGCAAAGAACTGTGTGCTCCTTGTTTCCGGTTTGGGTTGCATATTACCGCGAGAAAGATTGAGAGAAGTGGAGCAGATTCTCCTTGTTCGCCAGTGGATTGCAAAACCGTGAGTGAACAGAGGAGGAGAGAGCTGAGCTTGGGCTCGTTGTTCACCAGTAAAGAGAACTAAAACGCCGAGATTGCATGCTCTTGTTCGTCGGGCGCAGAGAAGGAAGAGGGCGCGGAGCTGGGGTACGTCGTGTTCACTGGTTTGAAGATAATGAAGAAGACGTGAGCATGTTGTTCCTAGTTCGCCGGTCTGGGTTGCAAGTATCGGGGAGAAGAAAATGGAATGTAGAGTATGTGTGTTGCTTCTCCGGTTTGGGTGAGCAAAATCAATGGTGTGAAGAGATGAAGACGTCGGTTGTCGACAGAAATGAATAGAGAAGGCAGAAACACGATGTTCCTTGCTTCGCCGGACGTTCCTTACTTCGCCGATGAAGAGAATGAAAATGGCTCAGAGCGTGTGAGTTCATTCGCCAGTGAGCGACGTGAAGAGAAGAGAGGAGGGACTGTACGTTCCTTGTTCTACCGATGAAGAAAAAGAAGAAGGCATTGTGGCTGGAAGTTACGAGCATGGGTGTTGTTTGTTTGCCGTTGAGATGAGAATGAAGATGGCGAAGAGATTATGTGCTTTTGGGTTCGACATTTGAAGAGAATGGGTTAAGCAGGAGCATGATGTTCCTTGCTTTGCCGGTTGAAGAGAACGAAGAGACCTGGAGCTTGCGCACTCCTTGTTCACCGGTTGAAGAGAGTGAAAAGTTTGATCGGTGTAGAGTGGGGAAGAAGACGACGGTCTTGGGTTTCAACCGTGGGAAAAATGAAGATGAAGATCGAACAGAGGAAGAAGCCGATGGAGGTGGATTCCTGGAGGAAGAACGATTGTCGACCGGATGCTGGAGTTATTAAGGGAGTTAGCAACCAGTCCCTAGAATCATCGAGAGAGTCAATCGGCTATTTCAAAGTAAAGCCCATACTCTGCTGTTTCCAACAAAACACCCATACTGTCTTGTTATAAACGGTTCCTTCAAGAAGATGCCCATGCTAATTGGGGGAATGGGCAGTGTTTGGTCTGGATCGAGACAGGGTCTCGTTTGGGAATGTAGCATCCGAAAAATAATAAAAATAACAAAACTTCACATTTGCTCTCCCCCATTCGAACCCTGGGGGTTCACATGCTTGACACACCTAGCAACCAGTTGAGCTAAGACAACATTCAGTACATAAAATGATAGAAAATAATAATGATAAAATCGAATAACAGAAAATACTAAAATAAAGTACATGTAAAATAACAATGAAATAAGATAAGCTAAGCAAGTAACAAAATAGCATAAGGTAAGGACAATGTAAAACAGCTAGACTAGTAAGCGAATACAAAATAGAATAAAATAACATAGTAAAATAAGTAAGTAAACAAAGAGGGACGGGTTTGAAATCAGACTGTCGTTGAAGATTCGATTTCGAAAAAAACCATGTTTTTATGAAATGCTTTGAAAAGGATTATAAAACGATGGTTTCGTTTTAGCACGCACGCTAATATGTTTTTTGGAAGAGAAAGGCGACAACCCCTCTCATTTTACTTATTATTTCAGAATTGCTCTATGGGGTGAGAATTTTTGGTGTCTACACCCATGAGTTCTTGTTCCATTTTTGAGATTGAATGTTTTATTACTTACCCACTTGTATATTATTGATAGAATGAGAATGATTAAGTGATGCTTATGATTAAGAATCAAGTAGTTAGGAAAGAAATATCTCATTGCCATTCTAAAGTTTATTTGTTTTGTGCACAAGTAGTTACTCTTTCTTGATTTAATTTTGCTCGAGGACTAGCAAAAGGTAAGTGTAGGGCCTTGATAAGCCATAGACTTATCATATTTTATAAGCTAGATTTGTAGTGTTATTAGTTAAAATAAGGTTAGAATAGTTAGTATTTGCATTAATTTATATAAGAAGTCATTTTATATGTTCAGACTAATGCTCTTGGTGTTTTTCATGCAAGGAGCAAGTTTTTCATCAAAAACCGAACCTTGCCGGATATGAGGCCGGATCTCTCATGCACGGCACAAGTACACAGCAGAAATGGGACGCTGCCGGACATGGTGCCGGGTATGTTGTATCCGGCATAAGCAAAAGACGCGCCTGTCTACCAATAGATGTCGGTTATTTACCGTTATCCAAACATTAGATGCTGGGTATGATGCCGGATGGAATATGTCCGGCATAAGTGACTTTTCGCGCCAGGGCGGTTTCGACCGTTGCGGAAATAGCACGTGTTTAATCCCGAGACCCGGCATGAGACCCGGCATCCGAAGAACTTTTGTCTATAAAAGGCGCAAGAGGCTGAACATTTTGGGTGTTCATTCCACCATATTTCCACACACTTACTCCACAGAATAGACGTACTTTCGACTGAAGAACTGCTGCACAACCATTCAAGAGGAGAAGAAGAAGAAGATTTGGAAGAAGATTTAGAGGGTGAAGGCCATGTCGAAACTCTCCCTTCTCCTTGTATTTCCTTCTTCAATTCATGGGTAATTGAGTAGTAATTCCTTCTGTTCTTGGTTGGGATGAAACTCCTTTTGTAAGACAATATGATCTTCTTAATATAATTTTCAAGTTTATTAAGAGTAAGGTTCTTAATGAAGGAGAATTGGTTGATCTCTTTTTCTCTTCATGCAATTTTTACTTGTGGAAGGTAAATCCCAAGTAGAATAGGTTAGACTCTCTTAATGATCTTCCTACTCTCTTCTTAAGAATTAAGAGTTAGTAGTAAGAGTGAGAATTAACCCATCTTTCCCATTACTTTGTTCATTTCGTGGCATGATATATGCTCGAATTGTTAATAGGTAGTGAGTCTTCTGTTTTCTTCTCGGAAACTGGAATAAGAATACGCATATTGACTATGCCGGATGCACTGCCGGGTGGCCAATGTCCGGCACATTCAAGTCTTTGAATATGCCGTGCATCTGGTATCCGGCAGGACACCCGGCGCATTCAATTGTTGGTTAATTCGAAGGGCTGTGTGTTATGTTTCGAGTTCATATTGATACTTAGATGGTTTTAAGCCCTGAATCAGAATAATTTCCTTGTAATTACCACTTAGTTTAGTTAGTTTTGATTAGGATTAGAAAACATTTCAATTTCCCCCCTTGTCTTAGAATAGGTATTACCGGATTAGGACTAATTTTCTATAAGTCCCTTGGGTACGATACTCTCGGTCGTAATATATTTACACTATACTCCGACCGGGTTTTATTTTGCTACCCGTAGTAGAGTTGTAGGATTAGTTATTATTTTATTCCTTTTGTATATAGTTTTTCCAATAATTTCTCTGTTAGCAAATTGGCGCCGTTGCCGGGGACTTGGAATTAGTCCAAGTCCTTAAATTCGGTAAAACGCCCTATTCTTTATTTGTTTGATTCTTTGATTCTTTGATTCTTTAATTTTTTTTCACCCTTAGTTTTGCAGACTTGAATGTGCCGTGCGGGGTGCCGGGCGTCTGTCACCCGGCAAACTCGGAGGAAGTCTCATGCCGGATACGTTTTACCCGGCATTGCGTCCGGCATGTTCAAAGTTTTTCAAAATTCCTTACAGTATTGAGTTCTTGGCAATTTAAATTTGTTCTTGCTTACTCCCTTTCGTTATTTCTCTCTCCTAAGAGTCCTTATACTATGATTCTTTAATTTAAATTTCGAGTTTGAACTTGCCGTGTATTGTGCCGGGTTCTCTATACCCGGCATTTCAGAGGAAGTCCTATGCCGGACGGGATTGATCCGGCATGTCACCCGGCATGCTCAATTTCTCTCAATATTTTTGTCGCAAATTGTAGGGACAATTAGGAGTAATCTCCTACAATCCCTTATTTACTCTTGCATTTATTTTTGATTATCCTTTACCTTTCAATGTCTTTTAATTAAGTTATGTTCGATTTTTGGTCACGCCGGGCAACATGCCGGTTTGTATACACCCGGCATTAGTGGAGGAAGTCCACTGCCGGGTAAAACGCACCCGGCACGCCGTCCGGCATAACCAAAAATTTATTTCTTCTTGTATTTTCCTAAGTCTAATTACGTCATTATATTATTTTTTATTAATATTATAACGTTATGTCTTGCTCCCCATATATTTAAAAGGTGAATGCTTCTTCGGTCAACAAGTACTCCTGAAAATTTAGCCAACTTTGATCCGGAGATCGAGAGAACCCTGCTTCAAACTTTAAGGCAACAACAAACCCTACAAGAAGCAGATCCTACACCAATGGCAGCACCTACCGTCCGAAATATAAACCGGCCTTCTAACCAAGGCCAAAAGCCCGCAATCGACCTCCCTCTCCTTCCACAAAACGAATACGATGAATGGCAAAAACTTAAGCCATATCATCAAATACGGTGCATAAAGGAATTGGGTATGTTCGATGGTACAAACCCGGACGATGCCTTGCTCCACATCACCAAATTCTTGCAACACACAAACAGCCTAACCTCCACAAATAATGTCCTCCAATACGCCAGACTTGCTCTCTTCCCCCATAGCCTCACGGGGAACGCCAGCAAGTGGTACCACAGTCTAACCCCCAGTACCATCACCACATGGGAGGACATGGCAACCAAATTTTATGACAAATTCATGCCCCCTAGTCGCACCCTGGAGATGATCGCCGACATTTACAACTTCAGACAACCTAGCTCGGAGAACATCTGTGAGACTTGGGACAGATTCAAAGGGTTGCTTCGCACATGTCCACACCACGGCCTCACCAAGGAGCAACTATCTCAGTTGTTTTACAAAGGATTGGTCAATCAAAGCAAGACGATGATCTTATCCTCCCTTGGTGCAGATATATTAAAGAAGCCTGGAGATCAATTCCTTAGTGGGGTTGAATCTCTTTGCGAAGAGATTAGGGAATGGGCCACCGGTGGAACAAGGGGCAGTACCGCTGGTCTATATCAGGTGGATGAGGGTGACTCCAAATTGGCCAAATTATTGCAAAGTCATGAGCAGTTGTTGGAGAGCAATGCTCAGACGTCAACGAAGGTTAGTGCTCTACAGAAAGTGGTGGAGCAAATAGCGATGAATCAACTTCCTCAACAGGCGAACGTGGTTAGTGCACGACCACACGCTCCAAGCCCTGACATGCCCAACTTTCAGAATGTTGAGGAAGTCAATTATGTGAGTAACCAAGGGTATCGGCAGCCATGGCAACAGGGGAACCAACCCCCTCAACACTTTCAGAGTCAAGCCGGCTACCAGGGAGGTCCAAGACAATTCAGACCATCCCATCCTGCATCATAGGCTGAAATGGCTGAACTTCGTGACATGATGTCAGCCCTGATGAACAAGACCCAGGATACTCACAACGAGATCTCGACCATTCGCAAGGAGCACAAATCGTTGCAGTTGCAATTACAGCAACTTCTGACGCAACCAAGACAGCAAGGTCAACTCCCGTCCCAAACGCAAACCAATCCACGGGAGCATGCGAATTCGGTCACCATTCTGCCAAGGATCTCAAATGATGCCAAATAGCCTAAAAGGCTAAGTGTAGGGCGGTTCCTCCTCACGCCTTCACTATCAACCAGGGGAGCCTTTCTTCCAATTTAATTTTTCTCCTTTAATTTTATGTTATTGTTTTTAAATTACTTTCCTTATAGTTGTTTCAAGTTTCATCAAAAAAAAAAGTTTTACTTATTCGTTTTCTTTCAAACACTGGGGACAGTGTTCCTGCCTAGTGTAGGGCAGGGGGACTCCCCCTTAAAAAAAACCAAAAAAAAAAACTTTATAGCATGTCTAGTTTATCCAATATAGTAAGTTTTAAGTTTATTAACCTTCTACTTAACTTTTTGTATGTCCTTGATTAAGTTAACATTAGGGAAGACTTAATATTTGTTCTCTCAAGAGGTAAGCTTTCTAATGACCCTTAGATATCATTTCTCACTTCATGATTCTTTTTGTTAACATGAGTAAATGAACTTACTTCTACTTTGTCTTTAATCTACTTTTGGGTGATATATCTTTCCTTCCTTTTCAAAATAGTTCAAATCTTATGGGTGAAAATCTTAGAAAAGGGTGATGAAAAAAAGAAGAAGCTTCGAAAAAAAAAAAAAGAAGAAAACCTCTTCCAAAAAATATATATGAAGCATTATGAGGTTGCAAGATTGCCTCAAAATAAAAGCAAGAATTGAGAGTTTTTCCTTTTGTTTTTCTCCTAAATTCCCCGTTCTTTAAAGAAAAAAAACAATCATGGTTAGATTCAGAAACCCTTGAAAAATAGGGCTGAATGAGAAGAAACACACAACCATGATGAGAGTCTTGGCCACATTCAGAAACTCTTGAAAAATAGAGCTGAATGCTGGAAACCGGAAGAAGGAGAGATGCAAAAACCCCTTATGCAAAATAGCCCATGAGTTCTTGTTCCATTTTTGAGATTGAATGTTTTATTACTTACCCACTTGTATATTATTGATAGAATGAGAATGATTAAGTGATGCTTATGATTAAGAATCAAGTAGTTAGGAAAGAAATATCTCATTGCCATTCTAAAGTTTATTTGTTTTGTGCACAAGTAGTTACTCTTTCTTGATTTAATTTTGCTCGAGGACTAGCAAAAGGTAAGTGTAGGGCCTTGATAAGCCATAGACTTATCATATTTTATAAGCTAGATTTGTAGTGTTATTAGTTAAAATAAGGTTAGAATAGTTAGTATTTGCATTAATTTATATAAGAAGTCATTTTATATGTTCAGACTAATGCTCTTGGTGTTTTTCATGCAAGGAGCAAGTTTTTCATCAAAAACCGAACCTTGCCGGATATGAGGCCGGATCTCTCATGCACGGCACAAGTACACAACAAAAATGGGACGCTGCCGGACATGGTGCCGGGTATGTTGTATCCGGCATAAGCAAAAGACGCGCCTGTCTACCAATAGATGTCGGTTATTTACCGTTATCCAAACATTAGATGCCGGGTATGATGGATGGAATATGTCCGGCATAAGTGACTTTTCGCGCCAGGGCGGTTTCGACCGTTGCGGAAATAGCACGTGTTTAATCCCGATGCCGGATGACTTAGACCCGGCATGAGACCCGGCATCCGAAGAACTTTTGTCTATAAAAGGCGCAAGAGGCTGAACATTTTGGGTGTTCATTCCACCATATTTCCACACACTTACTCCACAGAATAGACGTACTTTCGACTGAAGAACTGCTGCACAACCATTCAAGAGGAGAAGAAGAAGATTTAGAGGGTGAAGGCCATGTCGAAACTCTCCCTTCTCCTTGTATTTCCTTCTTCAATTCATGGGTGATTGAGTAGTAATTCCTTCTGTTCTTGGTTGGGATGAAACTCCTTTTGTAAGACAATATGATCTTCTTAATATAATTTTCAAGTTTATTAAGAGTAAGGTTCTTAATGAAGGAGAATTGGTTGATCTCTTTTTCTCTTCATGCAATTTTTACTTGTGGAAGGTAAATCCCAAGTAGAATAGGTTAGACTCTCTTAATGATCTTCCTACTCTCTTCTTAAGAATTAAGAGTTAGTAGTAAGAGTGAGAATTAACCCATCTTTCCCATTACTTTGTTCATTTCGTGGCATGATATATGCTCGAATTGTTAATAGGTAGTGAGTCTTCTGTTTTCTTCTCGGAAACTGGAATAAGAATACGCATATTGACTATGCCGGATGCACTGCCGGGTGGCCAATGTCCGGCACATTCAAAGTCTTTGAATATGCCGTGCATCTGGTATCCGGCAGGACACCCGGCGCATTCAATTGTTGGTTAATTCGAAGGCTTGTGTTATGTTTCGAGTTCATATTGATACTTAGATGGTTTTAAGCCCTGAATCAAGAATAATTTCCTTGTAATTACCACTTAGTTTAGTTAGTTTTGATTAGGATTAGAAAACATTTCAATTTCCCCCCTTGTCTTAGAATAGGTATTACCGGATTAGGACTAATTTTCTATAAGTCCCTTGGGTACGATACTCTCGGTCGTAATATATTTACACTATACTCCGACCGGGTTTTATTTTGCTACCCGTAGTAGAGTTGTAGGATTAGTTTATTATTTTATTCCTTTTGTATATAGTTTTTCCAATAATTTCTCTGTTAGCAACGCTTCAAAGCGTCTAGCCAAAGACGTTAAAGAAGGGCAGCTTCCCGGGAGGCAACCCGGATGAAATTTTCTTTCATTTGCTTGTATTTTCTTTTAATTTTCAGGTTCTCTTTAAATTTTGTTTTTGCTAACTCTTACCCGTTTGTAGTATGGTTGCTTCTAGTGTCTTATGCAGGTGCAACTTCATGTCTACACCGCAACCAAGCTACGCTACTTGAGGCTGAAGCTCAAGTGTGGGGGAACTCCTTTAAACACAAGCAAAAATAATCTCAGAGGAGTACTAGTTTCTTTAAATTTTGCTTTTACTATGCTAAATTCGGCTGTGGATAGCTCTTGTGCTCAAATGTTTATTTGTGACCTTTGTGCTTCTCTATTTTCCTACTTACCGAAAAGGTCTTCTAAAACCTTCCCTTGTTTTTCTGGAGAATAATGAGGACATTGTTCAATTTAAGTGTGGGGGAGTGCCCTTTTCGGTGAAATTTTGTGCTTAAAATGTTTAATCTCTATGCTTATCTTGCGTTTGTCCAAAATTTAAATTATGGACCCTGCTGATGTGGGTTGTTCTCTTTAAGAACAAATACTGTTATGAATTGTGGGATAAATGGTACAAAATTTTTGAATTTTGATTGCTTTTGAGGAGCACTTTTTTATGCGGTGTGACCAAATGATCTGCAATGGTTGGATTTTTATTGCTCAGGAGTTCTTTCTGTCTTCTCTCTTAGGGATTGCTAAGGGGTGCTTCTCTGTCTAAAAAAAATAACAAGGGACTTGCGAGACGCCATTGGTAACCAACAAAGAGAGTTGAGTGTTCTTAAATACAAAGGCTTGATGCCTACATATTATCTTCTCATCTCTTATGCAAAAGTGAAACAAATGCATAAATATATGTTTCCTTTTGTTTTCTCCTCAATGCCCATTCTTGAGAGAAGTTAGCCATGGTAAAAGTTCTCAGAGTCACCTAAACTGAGAAGCATTGAAGCACTCCGGATCATACCCCGAAACTCTAAATTTTATTTTTACCCTGAGCACACCTGTGCCACCAGTAGTTGATGGATCACACTCCTCAAAAAGTTTAAGATCATGAACTGTTCACCTCCTTATCCTACCCTTCATAATAATATTTGTTAGTATTGAGCATTCCCTACTTTCTTGGGTACATGGTTTTGCTTGAGGATAAGCAAAAAGGTAAGTGTGGGGGGTGTGATAAGTGTCCAAATGAGCATGATTTATGGTGTATTTCATATGTTATATTAGCACTTTTCTTGCTCATTTCTCCACTTTGGTTAGTTTTCCTCTAGTTCATGTTTTATTGGTTATCTTACAATTTATTGGTTAAACATGAGGAAAACCAAGCTAGGAGCAAAGTAGACGAAGAGACAAACGCATAGGCGCAAACGGATCTAAAAACGGAGCTCAAACGAAGAATCTGGAGTCTATCGAAGTTTGCAGATGAGACAAAATACATGTGTCCGCATTTGTGTCCGCGTAGCCCCTACCCGGACATGTGTTGTCCTGATTTGTGTCCGCGTAGCCCCTACGCGGACAGCTCTAAAGTAAATGTGTCCTTACGCGGACAGAAACTCGGACACGCATCCTTACGCGGACTCAAACTCGGACATAAACAGATCTCGCTAGGACAAATGTGTCCTTACGCGGATAGAAACGCGGACGTCTCACGTCTTGATGAGCCCTTACGCGGACAAAAATGCGGACGTTTCACGTCCTGATGAGCCTTATCCGGACACAAATCCGGACACGTGTAAATGACTCCGCCAAATCCAGAAATCACGCGACTGATAGATCTGCACCGCCTTCGCTGTTTTTCCTCATTTGCGGCGCCTACAAACATATCGATCTACCCCATCAGCAATATCAGGCGCCACACTCCTTAATTTCTTCACGCATGCTCCAACCTTGTCTTCTTCCTCCTCTTTACTTCTATATAAACCCACTCATTCTTCATCAATACACACAATCGATCACAACTCAACGCTCACCAAAATTCACTCTCACTCCATCCAAATTCCATTCTCCATCCATACATCCACATCTCCACTTCATTTCCATCACCAAATAAGCCTAACTTTCCATTTTCCAGAAAACCAGATGAAGAAGACGATCTGCACAAAACCAGGCTGTGTCCGCGTTTGTGTCCGCACAGCCCCCACACGGACAGGAGTTGTCCGCGTTTGTGTCCGCGTGGCCCCACCCGGACAGGACCAACTTGTACCTGTTTTGTTTGTTTTCTTCGTTCTACCTATCTATCATCGTTTTGAGGTCGGCATAATCACGGAGACAAGCCCGGAAGCGAAACAACTCTCCCCAAAATAGAGTTCTTTCTTTCCTCAAACTTTACTCTGTTTTAATGTCTATCTTTACTCTATGTTTATTTCTGTCAATGTCTGAGTAAGTTTATATTTGTGCTTAGGATGGGTGTTTGACCCCAAATAATTCAGACTTACTTATAATATCAAGTTTGCTTATAAATATTTGTTTTGTCTCTCTAAATTATTAAATGCTTAAGAACTGATCATTTTTACACATTTACGGTTTCTCTTATTTCAATGATTTTGTAAATTTGAGAATAGACCACAAAGAGAGACAAACGTTAGATATTATCTCCTTAATTAGCTGATAAAATCCATCGCTGTTATAAAAGGAATTTTTGCTTAAAGCTAATTAATGATTTAGACTTTTTCTGCTAGTAAAGAGTTTATTTATTAATTAAGAGTTGACCTTACCTATGATTTAGGGAGGCCACAAGGTAAATTCCTAAGCAGACAAATAGAGCAAATTAGGATTATAATTAAAGTCTGAAGTATATTTGGGCGATTTCACCTTCCTTAGCGCATTTTCCATCCTATTAATACACAACAGTTTTATTTAAGCTTTTAATTATTTTTTATTTGTCCAACCCAAAAACACCAAGATTGCCACTGGCTAAACCCCTTTTATTTACTGTTTATTAAATACCGAAACTAGGAGAATTGAACAATTTCCCTGACGATACGACACTTGTTGTACTACTCTGACTAGGTGCACTTGCCTATTAGTTTGCTATAAATCTATATATAATATTGTATAGATTTTACTCAACAAGTTTTTGGCGCCGTTGCTTACGCGGACAGAAACGCGGACATCTCACGTCCTGATGAGCCCTATCCGGACACAAATCCGGACACGTGTAAATGACTGCGCCAAATCCAGAAATCACGCGACTGATAGATCTGCACCGCCTTCGCTGTTTTTCCTCATTTGCGGCGCCTACAAACATATCGATCTACCCCATCAGCAATATCAGGCGCCGCACTCCTTAATTTCTTCACGCATGCTCCAGCCTTGTCTTCTTCCTCCTCTTTATATATAAACCCACGCTCATTCTTCATCAATACACCAACGATCACAACTCAACGCTCACCAAAATTCACTCTCACTCCATCCAAATTCCATTCTTCATCCATACATCCACATCTCCACTTCATTTCCATCACCAAATAAGCCTAACTCTTCCATTTTCCAGAAAACCAGACGAAGAAGACGATCTGCACAAAACCAGGCCGTGTCCGCGTTTGTGTCCGCACAGCCCCCACACGGACAGGAGTTGTCCGCATTTGTGTCCGCGTGGCCCCACCCGGACAGGACCAACTTGTACCTGTTTTGTTTGTTTTCTTCGTTCTACCTATCTATCATCGTTTTGAGGTCGGCATAATCACGGAGACAAGCCCGGAAGCGAAACAACTCTCCCCAAAATAGAGTTCTTTCTTTCCTCAAACTTTACTCTGTTTTAATGTCTATCTTTACTCTATGTTTATTTCTGTCAATGTCTGAGTAAGTTTATATTTGTGCTTAGGATGGGTGTTTGACCCCAAATAATTCAGACTTACTTATAATATCAAGTTTGCTTATAAATATTTGTTTTGTCTCTCTAAATTATTAAATGCTTAAGAACTGATCATTTTTACGCATTTACCATTTCTCTTATTTCCATGATTTTGTAAATTTGAGAATAGACCACAAAGAGAGACAAACGTTAGATATTATCTCCTTAATTAGCTGATAAAATCCATCGCTGTTATAAAAGGAATTTTTGCTTAAAGCTAATTAATGATTTAGACTTTTTCTGCTAGTAAAGAGTTTATTGAATTAATTAAGAGTTGACCTTACCTATGCTTTAGGGAGGCTACAAGGTAAATTCCTAAGCAGACAAATAGAGCAAATTAGGATTATAATTAAAGTCTGAAGTATATTTGGGCGATTTCACCTTCCTTAGCACATTTTCCATCCTATTAATACACAACAGTTTTATTTAAGCTCTTAATTGTTTTTTATCTGTCCAACCCAAAAACACCAAGATTGCCACTGGCTAAACCCCTTTTATTTACTGTTTATTAAATACCGAAACTAGGAGAATTGAACAATTTCCCTGAGGATACGACACTTGTTGTACTACTCTGACTAGGTGCACTTGCCTATTAGTTTGCTATAAATCTATATACATAATATTGTATAGATTTTACTCAACAGGGCTAAATCTAAAGTTCTTCAGTTAGAAGATTTTGCTGGCAATACCATTGAGGGAATGGAAAATCTTCATAAATTAGCTTTCGATTTCTACCGGAACCTATTTACAGCCCACCCCCAGAATCCTCTCTTTCCCTTAGGCCATGATTTTCCTCTGATCAGTTCAGACCAAAGAAACTTATGTGCCTCTTCCCCTCTCTTGATGAAATTACAGATGTTATCAAATCTATGGGTAGCTTTAAGGCCCCTAGGCCGGATGGATTTCTGGCCTGGTTTTTCAAAAATCATTGGGATATGGTGAAAAATATGGTCTTGGACCTTGTCCTTAAAGCCTTTTCCAGTAGCAATATCCCGGAGGACATTAACTCCACTCTTCTCTGTTTAATTCCCAAGGTTTCCCCCCTGTCAACATGAAACATTTTCGACCCATAGCCCTTTGCAATGTGTCGTACAAGATTATCTCTAAATTAATTGTCAATAGGATTAAATCTTTCCTTCCAGAAGTGATTTCCCCTCTCCAAAGTAGTTTTGTGCCTGGTAGACACATTCAGGATAACCAAATTATCATGCAAGAAATTGTGTTTGCCATGAGGAAAACCAAATGTAAGGAAGGATGGGCTATTCTAAAGATTGACTTGGAAAAAGCCTACGACAACCTCTATTGGGATTTCATCAAAAACACCCTAAATTGTCTGAATCTCCCCACAGTTTTGTTAATCTCATCATGTCCTACGTCGAGTCTGTGAGTATGAAAGTCCTATGGGAAGGATCTCCATTGGACAGTTTCAAGCCCTCTAAAGGTTTAAGGCAGGGGGATCCCCTTTCCCCCTATCTGTTTGTGCTATGTATGGAAAGACTATCCCACCTGATAGATCAAGTTGTTATAGGGAAGGATTGGACGCCCATAAAAATTAGTAATAATGGCCCTTCTATGTCCCACTTGTTCTTTACTGATGATCTGATCCTACTGGGCAGCGCTTCCATGAATAAAGTGTCCAACATGATTAGTGTCTTAAAAGATTTCTGATTTATATTTGGAGAAAAACTCAACTTACAAAAATCAACAATCCTTTTCTCTAATAATGTTAGCGCAGCTAGGAAAGTTGATATCATCAAACATATAGGTATCCCTGTTGCGGATAACCTTGGGAAATACCTAGGTCTGAACCTAAGCCATGGTAGGAACCAACCTAGCCTCTATGTGGACCTTATTGACAAAGTGCAAAGAAGGATTTCTGGTTGGAAGGCCAAAACTTTATCCTTTGCAGGATGGCTGGTTTTAGTCAAATCTGTCCTTAGCTCCATCCCCATCTTCACTATGATGTGCCAAAAAATTTCTTCGTCAATTTGCCAAAGACTGGACAAAATCTATAGGGCTTTCCTTTGAGGTCATAAGGATAATGAAAGGAAAATCCACACTATCTCTTGGGAGAAGATTTGTAGAACCAAACAAGAAGGAGGGTTAGGAGTGAGGGAGTCCCACCTGATGATAGGGCTTGTTTAGCTAGATTGGGTTGGAGATTCATTCATAATCAAGATGGGCTCTGGGCTAGAATTCTTAGGAATAGGTACAAAAATCCTGACACCAAAATTGCTTCCAACTCTTGGAGAAACATTAGAGATTCTAGAGAGGTCATAGAAAAAGGGGCCAAGTGGAGGATGGGTAACGGGAAAACTATAAAGTTTTGAAGGGATAAATGGATATTGGATTAACCTCTTTATAATTATGTGAACTTGCCTGACTCTTTTAATATAGATGCACTGTGTCTGATATGTGGGAAGTAAACAGAGGCTGGAAATGGGAATGTTTATCTGATAAATTACCTCCTGCAATTCTTAGTCGCCTTCCTAGTAAAGCTATTTTCGATGATGACTTGGATGATTCTACAGTCTGGAATTGTGATAGAACTGGTGAGTTAACTGTATCCTCTACTTATGATCTCATTAGGAATAAAGTGGAAGGTAATATCCTGTGGAGGTTGATCTGGAAAATAAAAATTCCTGAAAAAGTCAAAAACCTGCTTATGGATGATTTCTTACAATGGTTTGAAAACTAAAAGCCTTTTGTTCTCACGTGGCATCTTCCCTGATTTTTCTTGTGATGCTTGTGGTGGAAGAGAAGACACTACCCACATTTTAAAAGAGTGCCCTGTAAGCTTAAAAGTTTGGTCCCTGTTGTTGAGAGATAATTCAACCTTTGCTCATTGGTCTGACTGCAATCTGCAGAATTGGATAGTGCTTAATTTAAGAAACACCTCTCTTTTGAATACTTGTGATGAGAATGGCCTAGAGTATTTGCCTCTACTTGTTATATTTTGTGGTTCTGGAGAAACCATAAATTTCATAATAAACTTACTGAGATAGACATGCCTACATCTTTGTTCATGTCTAAGTTGCAAGGACTACTGGAGATGGCGCAAGTGGACCGCCTGCAAAACACGGTTAGAATGGCCACAACAGTTACGCTGGACTCCCCCTCCTGTCGGTTGGGCCAAAATCAATGTTGATCGTCCGGTCTCACATCAGGGGAAGGCTGGAGCTGGAGGAATTTGTGAAAATCACATAGGCCACTAGGTGGGTACACGCATGGGCTGGGGCATTCCAATATCCAAGAGATAGAGATCTGGGTTGTATTGGATGGTCTTCGATTGGCAGAACACCATGGATATAGTAACATCATCATTGAATCTGACTCCTGCGAGGTGATCGCCCTAATCAACAAGCAAAGAAGGAGCTCCCATCCATGTGAGAGCCTGCTTAGAGCTTGTGAGAACAGAATTTCCAAATTTAATGTTTGTAAATTATCTAAAGTTGGGAGGGAAGTAAATAAGGCCGCCGATTGTATTGCTAAAGTAGCACTAGATAGAGATCAGAGTTTTATGCTGCTAGCAGATCCTCCTGACCAATGCACAGAGATGCTTCTACTCGATGTAAACTTCTCTGCTGATTCTTAGGTAATAAAGTCCATTTCATCAAAAAAAAAAGAAATTTGATGATATTATAGTGATATTTTACATATAATGTTACGGGGGCAAACAAATATCTAATAACATAAATAAACTATATAGCAAACAAACTAAATTGATTTGAACATATAACGAGGAAGTTGGGGCTAAACACCCACCCGGCTCTGCCACTGTTCTTGACGGTGAGCCCAAAACAATAATTTAAATAATTTTTTTCTATTTTGTTGTGTACTTTGCTATTGTCTTTTCTTACGTATTTTCAAAATTTTCACCAACTTATTAATTACTTTAGTTAGGTCTTGTCATTTTCTTTTGTTCTACAAGTTAAACTTGGATGAATTAAACTAGATTAGCGTGAGTGTAGATATTATATCCATTTGTTACTGGTTTAGTAAAGGTACGTCGCTTTCGTTAAATTCCTTATCAAGAGACTTCGTAGTAACACACGAGTCCCTTCACCCTTGAGTCGGTCACCAATACTAGCTGATTCTACAAACGCAAATTTAAATATGAAAAACGTGCCGATCAAGAAGGTTAATAAGCTATGTTATTATACTTCATATCACATCTTGTATAAGATCCTATGATAACATAAGTCAGCTAAACGAAAAGATGCTAGCTTATCCAAATATATGAATATATGATGAGGCACAATCATAGCTATGATCCCAACACTCTGCCTTTTTAATAACTTCCCCTGCCAGAACAGAGAAGATAGTGAAATAGTAGTAGCTAGGTTAATCATGTGAAAGTGGGTTCCTTCTAGTAAGAAAATACAAAACTCCAGTCATCTCGAGAAACTCGATCGCCGAAAGCAGAAAAGTAGTAGTAGTATCTTTTTGTGGGTGCAGCAGCTTACTTGCGGCGGTTTTAGGTTTAGGATCATCCATGGCTGGCACTGGCAGTGGCAGCAGCATGTTGAGATTCCACTTGATCACATTCCGCCGCCTGTGCGGTACAGTGACTTTGATGATCTGGTGGAGGAGGCAAAGGGTGATTCTCTGGACCTCTATAATCAATGTTATCAAACACCTGGGCAGGACTCAATTGCCCTGAGAAATTAAGGGAACTCAGAAAATTTGAACTTGCAGATGCAAATATATAGATTTTACTTTCAAATTAAGCGGATGCAAATAGATTGATTGAAGGACTCGACTCTCACTAGAGGTAACAAGAGCTGCGATGATAATTAGTTGCAGAAGAAGGAACCCTGCTGTAGTAACAGCCATACGAACCCAGGGGCTCTTCACCATCATCAATCGCACTCTGATGTAGTACTGCTACACTTTCCTCCCAATAATAATAAGAAAAGAAAGTATATGGAAGAGCTATAGGAAGGAGAGGAAGCGAACTATAACAGCAATAATAAGAAACGGAGATAAATGTTGATTAAAAGTATATGGAAGAACTATAGGAAGGAGACGAAGCGAAGCTATATATCTATAGCTAGTTTAGCTAGTTAGCTAGCTGACTGCATTCGATTAATATGCATGATTACGGGTTTCAGTGCTATGCATTATTAGATTGTACTTCTACACAATGAATTAATTAATGCAATCCTCCAAAATAGTTACTCTGATTTCGTAAGCGGTCCTATCCCTCTTAGCTTCATATAGCTATATATGGCTGTGGAGTGTGGACGACAACCGGTTAATATTACCAGCACAGCAGCACTTACATTTGAGGAAACGCCGCCCACATTAGGTGTACGATGTGAATGTGAAGGCTTGATTGATCTATGATTGGACCATCATGTTGTTAAGTTAATTCTACTGTTGCTGGTTGGGGATATATAGTAGTAACATACATGAGAATGGGCCTGCTGCCAGTCGTCTATCACTACATCTGTACCAGCGCAAGACACAAGGGGAATAGTGATATTTCTTTAACGCAGGGAATGAGCTGACAATTCACGAAAAAACCAATTTTGTCCTTTTTGTACAAGTGGCCCTCCTGCAACTTAAAGCCTCAGTGAGAATCGGCCTGCACCATCAAATCCTGAATAATTTTTTCACAACTTGTGATGGATTGCAACTCTGTCTCCATATGATCCCAACCTTCAACGAAACTACAGAAAAGGAACTTAAGGCGGGAAGTTCATTGACCCTGATAAGGCTCAGCAACAACATTTTCTTTCCCACTCGATAGACCAATCTCAAAGTCAAAGCCTAAGAGCTTTAAGACCCTTTATATTGATCCTCTCCCATAGCCACTACTCCCACAAGTGCTTGAGAGTTTTAATGGTCAGTTCTGATGACCTATCTTCGGCCAAGCAAGCAAATAATGTCGCCATTTTTAAACCATAATAGAACCCCACCATTAACTATTTTTCGTAAATGGACTTGGCGTGATCACGTGGGGATAAGATTGGCTTAGACTTGTGCCTTGTTGCATGAGAATGTCTCTTCATCACTCTCCAAACTCAATTGTTTAAAAAAATCAACACAACAAGTACGGCACTGTGGATAGAGCTGTTTTTCAACTGTTCGAAGGCAGCTTGAGCTTCATCATTCCATTGGAATGCATCCTTCTTTAATAAAGCAATCAATGGACTAGCATGATTTCGTAGTCCTGTGAGACTTAAGAAGGAGCTCGCTCCTTAACGGTTGTTAGCACGGGCCAAGAAACCATAACATGATCTTTTCTGGTTCTACTTCCACACCTGCCCAGAATATGTGCTCCAAATACTCTCATTCGTGATTGCCCAAGACTGCACTTCAACTTCTTCAATTTGGCTTTCAATTGGTCTCGTCAGACCAGAAATACTTGGTTGTAAAATGTTCGGATACTCCTCCAAGAAAGTTGTAACAAGTATGTCACTGAAGAAAACCAACACAACTTGCGGAGACGACTTGAAATGTTGTTCATAGGTATTAAAGGTAGCAGAAGCATTTCTCAATCCAATGACATTGCTAAGAATTTGTAATGCTCTGCATGTGGTTTCTAAAAGCGGTCATATGAACATCAGCCATGTGCAAACGAATCTAATGGTAGCCCAAGTAAATTATCTTGGAGAAAACACAAGCACCGTGAAGCTCATCCATAGATCATCAATAGTCGTAAGGGAAACTTATCAGGAATGGTTATCTCGTTAAAACCCCGATAGTCAACACAAAATCTCCCTCAAACCATTCTTTTTATTGACCAATAAGACCATCCGGAAAATGGCTGCAACTACGGGTGAGCAAACGGAGCGGCTATTTCAGTTAACCAAATAACTGTATTTTTTTTTGGTCGATCATCGTATTTTTAACTGTTTTCAAAAGTTTAGTTTTTTTGATTAAAACTGTTATCTGTAATAAAATACTGTTCAGTTATTGGATATTAATATTCAAACTTCATTTATCCGTAATAACCAATTTTTTATAAATTTTATTTTATTTTAACCCAACATATTTATATAATATTTACCACCCACCCAATTAGGTTTTAGGTTTTGATTATTTTAGTTAATTCAAAGTTTTTGGTTATTTCGGTTTATTTTGGGTATTTAGGAAGTTCAGTTACTTTGATTATTTCAGGACATTGGTTCTCGGACGTTAACGGTTATTAGTGTAACATAAATAATGATTATCAGTTAAAACAATTATCGGTAAAACAGATATTAGTATTGAATTCGGTTAATTTGGTTATAACCGAAATAACCAAACATCATACTTTATTGGGAAAATTCACGATATACCCCCCCGTTTTTCTTTTTAATCACAATATACCCCTGTGATTTTCGTAATTTCAACTTTAAACATGTTTAAATGTTGTCCAAAATTGATGAAACTTTACATGGCGATGCTAAAGTGTATATTTTGGTCCAATATCAATTTGAAGTTTTTTAAACTCACATGTGACTTGTGGGACCTAATGAATATGTGACTGTACATTGGGTCCCACAGGTCCATGTGAGCTTAAAAACTTCAAATTTGATATTGGACCAAAATAAACACTTTAGCATCGTTCATGTAAAGTTTCATCAATTTTGGACAACATTTAAACATGTTTAAAGTTGAATACTAAAAGGGGTACATTGTGAAATACGAAAGAAGACATGGTATGTCGTGAATTTTCCCTACTTTATTTCAAACCTTGATTAACGGATATCGATGAAGCTTTGGAAGTTGGCTTCACTCACTCTGGGATCCCACCACTTGCAGCGTCAATCTTGGCCCACCAAGACCACTTCGATGTTGTTCTAGAACCAAAACGCTCGTGGTTGTATGGCCGGCTAGGGTTGGGGATTTTCCACCAAGGGTGTTGTCCCGTTCCTCAATTAATCGAGCCATTTTCATAAGGTCGTGTAAATCCCTAGGAGCAAACACGACCAATCCGCCTTAATAAAGTCCTTCAGGTCGGTACGAAAAATTGAATGTGGTGGGCGGAATAGAATTCAAATTGACTGTACTACTCCTCCACTGAATTCTCTTGTCGCAGCGAACACAGAAGATCCAACCAATATTTGCTAAGGATGACCTGAAGTGTTCGATCAACAGAATAGTGCGATGTTCTCCATGCACACGCTTGTCGCATGAACACGATCTCCATCGGCAATCTCACTCAGCATGAAGTACCGTTCTGCCTTATAGATCCATCCCTGAGGATCTTCTCCGCCAAAAAAAGGTAGCTCGATTTTTCAGATCTTAATCTCTCCTTTCGTTTGCCTGGCATTCTGCCAACGGTATGACGAGCGGAAATTTCGCCCACCATCTCTTGCAGTTCCGTCTGCGGGAAACAACCACCTCCGCTAGATTTCCTACCGTACGTCACAACAAGATTGTCAAGCTTACTAGTACGATCAGTCAGCTAAGAATACATCATTGCTTCGTAGAAACTATCCAAATTCGATGCCCAAAAATGGCAACTTTGATACCAAATATTAAGATACAAGGCTCACCTTTCTCTAACCCTCATAAGAGGCACATTATATTCATTCTCAATTATTTCCTCCATACTGGTTGCTACTGCTATTAAGGAAAACCCATCCAATAATACTAAGACAGCTGGCATAACCACTTTCTATTTTCTCACAATTACAACCTCTTATTCCTTTATTCTACTTCTATTCATAACAAACTCCAAGCACACTACTGTCTTTCCTCTGGAAGATACCAGACCAAACCTCTTATTAGTTGCCAATGGAGGGACTCCACTGAAACTGTTTCTTCCTTGTAACACCCCCATGGGATAAACTACCTTCACGCTTATAATTTACACCATTGAGTGCGCAGATAGATGGATCATTTACAAGCCGTCAGCTTCTCCAAGGCAAAACATAAAGGCCAGTTTTCAGCATTCACGCACACATCCCCCCACTACGATTCGCTCAACAACTCTCTCCCCAGCCTTCATATTATAAATACTTGATTTTAGATACCTAAAATTAATATTGATCTACCACAGCTGGATCCCCAGCTTGTCTCTCCCTTTTCTACCATCAGTCTACTTAAACTTCCAGACTAACCCAAGGAACTTTTCTCATTTAACTTTCCACAGGGGCAGCTGCGGCTACTACTTCATCATCCGCAAGAGCGTAAACAACTGCTGTTCTAGCTGGAGCGTACACCAAGAAAGAGCGGGGTCGGTTATCATACCACCCTTCCTGTGAATTGACCACATCATACGCGTGTTATTAATCACTTCAACAGTTTGCTATTGCTGGGACAAATTCGAGCATGAATAATAGATACAGGAGATAGTTTTCTTACAGTACTGAAGTACTCGCCGGACTTATCAAGTCTACCAAATCCTCCAAATAAGGGATCATCTGAGGAGAGAGCAACCTGAAGGAAAAAAAAAGGCACCATTGAATTAATGTTGGAACAGAGCTGGTTGAACGTAAATGAATCACTTAACATGACCTTTTCACTTTTAGATTCAACAGGATTCCAATTAACTGGCATAGGAAAACATTGTTGATGATATCCAACAGGGTTCTCTCAAAAAGTAGCATTTATCAGTGTCTTAATCCCAGCACCAAAGCATAGTTGAGAAAGAGTCTTCTAAAACGATAAAATTCACACAGAAGACTCCACCAACTTTACCTTGTATTTCCCAGGCTTCAGGCAGCCAATCCTGTAGTCAAAGTAGCTACTTGACCAGTGGAAATTGAACACGAAGACCAGATTTCCTCTCTCAAAAACAATGATCTTATCACCCTCATCTTTCCTCGAGATGTATTGGTGCTCTGAAGTCATAAACTGCACAAACATCCACGACAACCTTTTATCATACTACTTTAAGGATCAGATTACAGATATTCATATTGACCAATGAGCAACCCCCAGTTCTTCCTATTGGAACAACCTTCACGATTACGACCTTAGCTGATATAATGATGGAAATAACATAGATACCCAGACCAGAGATTACAGCTTTAGTAACTTACGCCATATTCATCCTCAAGATGCTGCATTGCCCGATCAAATTCTAGCATACCATTGTATCTTAGATAATTTGCATCTCCCTGAAGGTCAATCACCAGAAATATATAGCAATAGTCAGAATCAGTAAAATCACAATGCACCCAATTGAGGGTAGATAAAACAGAGGTGATTAACCAAAGGCTGCCTTATGCCAGAACGACTCTATAACATGCAGGTAAGAACTCTATTCGTTTTGTCTTTTTCATTATGTATATTTCCAAAGTAATTGCTAATATATAAGAACAACACGACACTATTCACACTAACCAAGTCACATTAACCGCAGTTATGCTTATGAAAAGTGTGTAATACCCAAAACTGTCTGTGAAGGTATGAAACATAAAGCATTGGAACATTAGGCTATAGATATCATTCACATGATCTAACGTGTAGACTTACAAGATCAAATCTGCGTCTACATTTGTCATAACTGTTATTATTTCCAGGAACAAATTTGCCATCCGGAAGATATTGATCAGCCCTCGGGAAGTCAATCCACTCTGAGAAATTTTCGTTGTATTAAGTATCTAATTAGGTAAATCAACCACAAACTGCATTACAATAATAAAAAGGTCAATGAGGGATACAAAGAGACAGCCGGCTTCATTCATACCAGGATGCCCAAATTCATTTCCCATGAAATTTAAATATCCTTCTCCGCCCAATCCCATAGTTATAAGTCTGATCATTTTATGCAATGCAATACCACGATCTATGCGGGGAGTGGATGGCCTATCCAAAGCCATGAAGTCGTACATATCCTGAAACATCATGTAACATTACATCACAACAAAAAATACCCGCTACATATTACAATTCAAATATTGACATAAGATTCTAACATGTATCTCATTCATGGAATAGCTTTGCTTATGAAGTGACCATATGCAACAACCACAGTTGATGAGAAAACAAGACGGACAAAAATGACCCTAACCTTGTCCATCAACCAAAATGCTAATGTTTTATCACCAACCAAAGCTTGGTCGTGACTCTCAGCATAAGCAATACATTTTTCACCCCACCTTCTGTTGGTAAGAGTGAAAACAATGTCTCCCATTCTCCAATCCTCATCCATCAACCTGTATTAGGATAATCATAAGTCAACTAAAATACTATGTCCTACAGTGCTACATGTGATATTAATAACTCCAATGGCTAAAGTAATTGTAGGAGAGCATGAAAAAATTATCTGAACCTGACATGAAGAGATAACTAGATATCTGTACCATCTTCTAACTGTCTCCTCAAAATCGTCTAAACATCCCCACCCCATGATAAATATATTTAGCTTCAAGCATTTTGACACATGATATACCATAATACAAGGACAAAAGGGTGATCAAAAGTAAGGATCATGCACTGTGTCTTCCAACCACGGTTCACTTATACTACTACGGGATTGATGCAAGGACGTAGAATAATACTGTTAAATTTCCAATATACAGTAGACAAGAAATTTTCAGAAAAGATTTAGTTGCAGGTACTCCTAGGTTGTCTTTTCGATGCACAACTTCGATGCACAACTTCGATGCACAACTTTTTACCTGTTTGAACTCGCCCGAAAAAGGAAATATAAAAAAAATGCAGCATGAAAGTGCGGGGAAGGATTCCAGAGGACACATACTTCATAAGTTCTATCCATTTGTCTGAAACAGCCATATGAAGCCGATAATCAAATCCAACACCACCATCTGGGACAGGGATACAAAATGCAGGCATCCCACTCACCTGTGATATCAAGTTAAAAATTGAACAAGTTAACCCTGACTGATTAGATCAAGACTGGATATCTCTTAACAACTGTCTACTAAAAAATGACAAGAGTTGGTATCACATGCAAGAGATAGCAACTACAACAAATACATCAGCTAAGATAGGTCACGTACATCTTCGCCTACAGATACTGCTTCAGGGAACAGCCCGTGAATCATGTCATTCACTAGCATCAGGTAAACCACGGCATCTACATCTGTGGCAAGACCAAAATACTCGCTGTAGTTTCCTGTAAATGACACCTGAAACAATCACAGTGCTAGTTCTGCATCAGCATTGTATATCAACTACACGGGGAGCACAAGAATGTAAAAACAAGCAAAACACCTGTAGACCATGGTGGGTGTACATCATTGAAGTCACACCATCAAATCGAAAGCCATCAAATTTATATTCATCCAACCACCATCTTGCATTTGATAGGAGATACCTCATAACCTACATCAAGCAATATTGATCCCCCAAAACAATGTTTACGTTAACACAGCAGATAAGACGCATTTCTCTACTTGACACTGCAGACAAATACACTATGGAAGCAGAAGCTCACCTCCCAGTTCCCATAGTTGAAAAGCCGTGAATCCCACATCCAATGATAACCACGGGAGCCAGAGTGGAAGTAATGGGCATCAGTTCCATCAAACATGTTTAACCCATCCAAGGTATTCTTTGATGCATGGCTGGATTACCAAATATCACCAGCAACAGAAGAAATGAATGAACCAACCACAGCAAAGTAAAAATGTCCAACAAAGTAACTCAAAACATTCCATAAAAATATGAAAACTTACCTGTGGACAATATCCATGAGAACAAGCAGACCAAGTTCATGAGCTCTATCTATCAAAGATTTGAGATCTTCGGGAGTGCCAAAACGGCTGCTTGGTGCAAAAAAATTAGTGACATGGTACCTATAACATGAACGTGCAAAACATTCACCATTAGGACAAATCATTCCAAAAGCCAACAATGTAACGTAATGATGTCATCATACTTCAGTTATACTGAAACAGAAATTACCCGAAGCTAGCATAATACGAGTGCTCCTGAATCGCCATTATCTGAACTGCATTATAACCCAACGCTTTGATGCGAGGGAGCACTTCATCTCTGAAGTTGGCATATGTATTAATCCTCGGCTCCTGCAAGGCAAATCCAGTACCGGATGAGGTTAGATGTACAAGTCATTCTTGACGAAAATATAACTAATGACTGTTCCTGTCAAAACTAGTCTCCGGCATGTTAATAAACAAAAAAACATGGACACAGCAAAAAACTAGTTTGACATAGGGTAGAGGAGTGGTATCCGAAAATATAACTAATGGCCAACTTCAGAGATACTAATAAGTAATGACATGCTTGGGGGTAGAGGAGTGGTATCCTAGAACCAAAGGTCCTCGGTTCGAAACCTACCCACTACCGTAACTATAAAAAAAAACTAATAAGTAATGACATGAAAACATAGAGAGCTAGCAGGGCTATGAGCATTCAGAGTTAGGACCAAACAGTGTTATGAAGTCATTACACAACATGATGTGTGCTGTTAAGCAATAAGGGAGGAGACCATTGAAGATATCAGTCCAAGAAAAAATTTCCACCGTATGATTCAAGGAAAAGAAGTACCGACCGTGCTGCTCATTCCAACATGAGACTCATAGATCCTCAGCGACTTTGGTCTCTTTGGCTGCGGGTGTTGGAAGACATACCTCTCCTAGAAAGAAATAAATATACAAGTTATTAGTCTAAAGCATAAACCAATGAAGCTTTTAACATCATAAAATCTTTCACCCCAAAGATTTGACACAGTAATAAGTGCATGCTATAATAAATTAGGATCTTCAACATTAACGAATCCCTCACCTCTTCAGGCGGATCATAATATATCCCATCATATGGAATCTCACCAGGGGCCTGAACAGAATACTTGATCCAGGCAGGAATAGAATCTTTTATGCCAGATGGAGTTTCCATGCGAATCTGGTAATAGAATTATTCTTCAATGAGTAAAAAACTTAAAAAGAAAAGCAAAGAAAATTTATTCAAATATATCAGGCCACAGAGCATAGTTACACCCTGTGATTCAGCCAGCGGGTCCATTAAAAATGTAGAAAGTTACGTGATCGCTGGAAGGAGCAATTAAACATGTTAAAGTCAGTGCATAGCTTGTACTATATTCATATTGTATCTCAGCTATACTTAAGAATCTGGAAGTATAATCACTTTTCAATAATGAGATGGATATACTATCCAGAGGCATTAACACGAAGCTAAGCTGCCAAGTTGTCCATCACAGATATATCCTTGAGATGAAAACTCTTAATACTCTTCCCACTGAGGGAAAAACGGCTACGCATTTGCAAATTTATTGGTGAATTCCTTTATGAACTCAAGAGCTCAATAAGGTATTCTTCGAATATCCTTGAGATATTAAGTGCTAATACCCTTCCCACTGAAGGGTGAATGGCTACACATTTGTAGATTTACCAGTAAATTCCTTTACAAATGACAGAGATCAATAAGGTTTCCAAGCTCATTTTTGTCACATTACCTTGACTCGAGTGCCATGAGGAATCGGTGGTGAGCCGTCTGCGTTGTTTGGCAAAAAGACCTCCCAAACTCCAAACTCATTCTGTTAGCATAGATAAAGGTTAATAAATAACAATAGGAAATATAATTTCAAAGAAGAAAAAACAACTTTGAGCAACTAATCATAGTTTGCTTTGCATCTGATGATATTGTACCAATTGCTACATGCGGCAATAAAGCAGGAAGAGACATGATAATGGAAAAGTGAAAGATGATGTCCATAAATATAGTCATTCAGAGTGCTCTAAGTCATTCAGAGTGCTCTAGTGAAAACAAGCAGATTTAAAGACTAATAGTTATCACACAAGCCATGCATGCAAAGCAATTTATATTCATTTTAACAGTAACAAACAAACAAAGATTTAATGAGATAGCTCATATTTACTCTATGTCATTTCAAGAAAGATGAATCATGCAAACTGGTCAAAGAAAACACCTGTTGTGACGCAGATATTATAATTCTTGATGTGAGAAACAAAACATAGCATACCTTAGTCATAACATCGGCATTCGGATTCCAATTGTTAAAGTCTCCAATTAATGATGCTGACTGTACCACAAAATCAACATGTTAACTTTCTTTTAAAGGTTGTTTAGACGCTGGAACGACAGAAGAAGATAACTAAACCAATAAATGAGGGCACTTTAATCAATATCTAGGATACTTGTAACTCATTGAAGGATATCCATCCTAATTATATTTTCCCCAACAAAGATATACGCAAGAATTGTTCAAAAATATAGTGCTATTCTGCAGGTCGTCACATTGGCATAGCGTTTTAGTTTACCCTCTCCCCAAATGATGCCATGTGCATGCATTCGACCAGGAGCAGTTTGTCCGTTTATTTGTGTTGTTGAGTGAGTTTGCAATGATGTATTAAAAAAAACGAGATTGAGAAATTTGTTGGTTCTTTGATGTTAGAAAATGTTGGCCACATAGTTGCAAGAAACTGACCGTTGCTCCTGGTGCCCACTCTTTGTAAGTCACACCATTTGCACTGGAGAAACGTTGAACAAAAAGTAGCAACCCAAAGGATTAGAATAGAGGGAAACAACATCAAAAAGCGCTGAAGAATCATACACAGAAGAGCAGACGTCATCTATGAAACAGAAAATTATAAATGCAAGGGGCACAACCGAAACAATTTCTTTAGAAACAAATAGTATTTATATGTGGCAGCTATACTCCAGGAAGACACTTCTCATTTTAGAGTACATGTATAGCAGATAGATGCTATCACAAAAATTGTTCAATTTCTAGTTCCAAGACCAGTCACCAGAAATATCCATGAAGAATTTGTTGATCAAGATCACTACCTTATCTCCAAAAGATATTACAAGTTCAAGTAATATACACATGTAAAATGGAACTTTATCAAAAGTACACAAAATATCAACTATTAAAGTTGGCCATGCAGTTTAGTCTAGAGAATGAACTCCACTGACAGAAATGTATCTTTCTACAATGTGATACCACTATATTACCTGCAATGGAACCCAAACTTCTCATATCCACGAGAAAACGCCTCCAGGCCTCCTTCAAATTTGTCAATAGCTTCGCGCATTCTTTTGTACTGACCAAAACTATATACAGAGGTAACCACAGAGAAATCAAATACTAGCAACAGTTGGTGATCAATTACTAAAGAATCAAGACATCAACAAATCCAAGAGAACATCTCCATGTAAAAGAAAAGAAGGACAATGATCCAACAATAAATATATGCTAATGGCTTTTTTTAGTAACGAATAGCAACTGGATTGACAAACCACTACCAGGGAGGGGGGTTATACAGATTTACAGTATTTTTTGTAACGATTACAACTTTTTCAAGTGTATATTTTCTCCACATTTCCTTCTTATATAGAATCATCACTAATTTACAAATGTATAAACGTAGAAACTTGTAGTAAGCCTAGAGAAGAACAGCTCACCGATAATCAAGATGTTCGCGATGACTCCTCAAAAGCGGATCTATGTCATATATTTTCTGCCCGGCACCAGGGGGAGGAACTTCCCTTCCTAATTGCAAAGATTGAGCATCTCCTGACATAGAAGCAACAGGATCAAACCTACCATCAACCATGACTTCTGCCTCCTCGTCGCAGCTTAGGTCATCATCAATTGTTTCGTCACCTTCCACAGCTTCCTGGAGACGAGGCAGGTGTCACACATAATGATAAAAAAACTGGCGGCGAATTAAATTTCTTACATCAAAAATTGAAAATGGGCTTCAACTATTATATGTTTCCAGCTTGCACAATAATAAGGTTCTGGAAATACAGATCTAGCATATCAAATGGTAATACACTACTATGCAAGCTAGTACATTTATGGGTGGTTCATATTAGGATTAATCATTATACTGAAACATTAACGCAAACCATATACATCATTGGTCCTTCAGCCGCTTTTCCTTTTTGTCCCATTTGGTCAACCAAAATTTGAACACATGTCAAGGATACCATGTTACGTGCATTAAAAGCATATAGGGAGGTGTACATGTAATCATAATTCTCCTGCGTGCTTCAGGGTAGCATCATATGCTCTTCCTCCCCTCCTCCAACATGCTTATATCATACAGTACCTACTACGAGTTAGGCTAACTGACCTTGCCATCTAAACTTGGAAAACTATTGTTAAAGTAGTGCATGAACGTGTAGGGTACAGAGACAAACACGAGCTGTGCTGACAATTTATGTTCTTATGAGTGATTCAGTAAACTGAGAAGAGAAGAACAAATATTACCTCAGATTCATTAACAAAAGCATCAGTTTTCAACTCTTCGAAAGAGGATGAAGAGCCACCATTTTCAACACCAGGAACAAGAACTTTTTGAGATGCAGACACTGTGGCAGATGGAGAATCAGAATCATGGGAGGAACTTTGAGCAAAGATCTTACCTGAAATTAGCAGAAACATTAGCATAGGTGAAGATAGAAAGATAGCAAGGACAAATAATTAATCTAAGATAATTGTCATGGTAAGGTCGTAATACTTCTACTAGATGCAACAAATCTGACACTCCAATTGCTCAACCATATCATGCCTCTCCATTAATATATCTAATGACAGATCGTGAGAGTGACTGGTATTTTCGAATTCTAAGGACATTTTTGCTGCAAGATATACAAAAGGTTCTCCGTATTGAATGTTTCAACACAACAGAACCAGAGCTAAACCGGAATGCCATAGGAAAATGTTGATGTTTTCCGGGAAGTTAAAGGAGGGGCTATTAACTCCATTCATCCATGCTAATTTTTAATGTTCTAGGTGCCTTTATTACCGTGATGCTTTACAGATTTCACCATTAATGCTGATCAGACAAAGGAGCGAATTAAACCCCTGTTTTTGAAAACCAGCTGACAAGCTTAAACTTTTCCGATTGGATATAAATAATTAACAAAAAATTATGACAGGTAATAAAATTCGGTTGCGAGTCACCGTTTTGGCTGGACAAAGTATTGACTTCGGTTAATTGGGTCACGTTTCTACAATGACATGAGAATAAGTCCCTGACATCATAGTGATCGCAAGTGGTAGGTATTCGATCACTTTTTCTTATACATTATATATACTTAATATCTGCAATGAGATGGAAACTTCATCACGTCTAGTTCAGCTTAAAGTCACCCCGCTCAGCTGGTCAAAAACACAAAGGGAAATTTCACAACCACCCTTCAACGCGATCAACATCAGAAATGAGTCGATAAAACAGTCACGGCTACAGAAAGCCAGTCACCTAACGCTAACGCTAAAAAGAAAAAGAAAGAAACCAGTATGAAATTCAACGACACTCTCTCTCGGACTTGAATGAGATTACCACTTCACGGCTTTAAACAAAATTAAACAGAAACCAATCATCCAACACAGAAAAAAAACGGTCTTGAGAAAAATAATTTAATGAAACTGGATGGGAGTTTTAGCCAGAATAGAGGGAACTAACTCCGAGAAATGGAACTTCTCTGAAGCAGAAACGGCAGGTTTGTGGGCCTTCGATAGGCGTGAAAGCAGCTCGATCCAGTCGATTTCGACACCGCTGGAGCGGAAGGCAGCCTAATCCCCGAGAGAGTATAAACCATTCTCTACGTTTTTCCGAGCGATCAGATTGTCGCTCTCAAATGAGGAGAGAGGGAGGGGGAACGAAAGCGAGAGAATAGAGAAGAGTATGTAGAGTAGAGAGGAATAGTGATGAAAATCGAGGGAGAGAGATGGTAAGACTGAGGAGGAGCTGTGCCTGTGAGGAGAAAAATCTGGGGGACGAAGGAAATATCGTAAATTGGGGCGGTTGCGCAAACAGCCAAGGAGAAATTGATGGATTCGAGTGCGAGCGCTGAATGCATCTGCATGGAGGAATGGTGCTGGCGCCCTCCGTTTCTGGGCCCCACAATCTTCTCTCCTCTCCCCTTCGGCCCTTTTTCCTATATTTCGAAAATATCCTGCTAGAGATACAGCGTCCGTTCAATCTCCCTCGTGATCTGTCGTTTTCTAGGCCCACTTCAAGTACAAGATGTATTGCAGGGGGGGGGGGGGGGGGGGGGGCCGCCCAGCCCATGTGGGTCTCGCGTTTCAACCCCGTTATGCTGACGTGTATCGAAGGGTTGCTTCGACGGTATTCCCTTTCTTCTACTAGTAGTACTAGTATTTTCCGCTTCCCCTTTTCATACAAAGAGAACGCGAAAAGGCCCTCTTTTTGGTGGGAGAAAAGACCCTTTTTGCCGTTGCGACAGACACCTCATTCGCACCTCCGATCCTACATTAGATAACACTGAAAAATTACTTATTCCCCTAAAATAAGATAGTTATTCAGTTCTTTTATTTGGTTATAACAATTATTACAGAGAATATTTTGTTTGGTTAAAAAAAGAATAATAAATAAAGTTTAGAATTATTATTATAAATACTATAAGTTTCACCATTTTAATCTAAATACTTCTTAAATAATGATTTATTTTTATATTCATCCATTTATATTTTGATGTAAAATTAAGTATTACTTATAAAATATTTTTGTGGTAATTTTAGAATAAATATTCATATTTGTATCATAGCTTATTATTTTTACACACAAATTCTTAGCTACACTGCTATTGATAGCTACATTAGAGGTAAGTTTTGTAATTTGGAAAAATTGGGAGGGGATATGGAGGGATGAAATACCCCAAACCTTGGTATGTTGTGTGTAAATGTTAAACTATGGTATTTAAAGGCTAAAAAGTGCCTTAGAAACATAAATGAACCATTTAAAACCATGGTAAAACACAATAAACACTAAGACACGGTTTGAGCAAAAAACATGCTCTAAGCTTGGAGTGAACTTGGTTGGACCAAAGAGCCTACCAAGACTTGATAATATTTAATTATGACTTTATAAGGCTAATTAAGTCCTTAGGAAACTTTGGTAGACAATGAAACCAAACAAAACAAATAAATACCTTAAAGTCAATAAGAGCAAAAATGTGCTCTAAGCTTGGGATAAATTTGTAAAAGACCTAATGGTCATACTTATACCTTATAAAATATGTTAATGAACATATTAAATCAATTACCAAAGAAAACCAAGCTTGAAAAACAAGTTAAAACACAAAAGTGCTTTAAGGAGTCTTAAAGCACGTTTTTGAAAATTGTCTTGTAAATGAGTTTTGAATGGCTAAATGCCATCATTACTCTTTAATTAACATGTGTACTATATAGTATCACATTTGGGTGGCTATTCAATGGGAAATCAAAAATTTCACTTCTATGTGCTTTGTTTTGTGAATAGTAATTTTATAAGCTAGTTTGTAACATATGTAATTATAAGTAAGTTGATTGGTCAACAAAGACCAAAACACCCTTCTAACTAAATGGTGACCGGTTTTTATGAAGGTGAGTCACCACATGTGAAAATCAATTAAGGAAAGGAAGGGTAGGAAGGTAAAAAGGAGAAAGTTACCTTTTAATACAAATATCTTGTTAAAGCAAGTTCTATTTCATTTCTCCTTTCCTCCTTCATTTCACACGTCTCCAACCTCCCTTCTTGCTCTCTTTTACGAGCTGCTACAGCAACACCAACACCACCATTGTTTTCCATCTTTGACCATTGTAACTCTAGCTCCATGGTCCAAATTCAATTCCAAGACCACCATTCTTCTAGTTGGAGCAAGCTCTACACTTCTACCTTTTCAAATCTTCAAGAACTCAATTTCGGTGCCAAGGAGATTCACCATTGATGGAGCTTGAGCTCACCTTTTCACATATTATTGTTCTCCTTTGCTTCTAGGTACGGAATCTCAAAGAAAAATCAAGTTTCCTCTCCTTTTAGTACATGGCCGAAAATTCACCTCACCATGGTGTCTTTACCTTGCTTGTTTAGCTTCATTTGAATCTTCCAAGGGCTTGGTGGAGTCCTCTCTTGATATGTATTCAAGATCTCTTTCCATTCCAAGGTAAAACAATCATTTTAATACCTTAAGATAATATATGTAACTAGGGTTTATAGTGAGATGAAGCATAATGCTTGAATACTCATTCTATTATTTGTACATTGTATAGAAGTTGGCAAACAACTAAACACCCCACCGGTTTTACAAGGAAACAAGAAAGAAGTTTGTGAGGAAAAAGAGGTAAACAAACTATCTCAATGTAGTTTTAAATGCCTTAGGAAAATGAGCTTGATTTGCTTAATAAAATACCTAAGGAGCCAATGGCAAATGAGCTAGTAAAATGCTCTCAAGGAGTTTATTAAGGGCATATGTATTGTTGGGTGTATTCGCAGGTCAAAGGCATTACTTATGTGGGAAATTCAGTGTTTAAGGTTTATGCAATTTAAGGGCCTAAGAGCCATGTTATTTAAGGGCCTAAGTGCCAAGCAATTTAAGTTTATGCACTATATTGTGATGTAGTGTAGTTTAAAGGTTTAGTTGGTGTGTAAAGAACATCTCTTGTGAAGGTGAATGTGTTTGATGGTTAAAGGATGAAAAAACTATATGTTTGTGTATAAGAATGTGTATTAAGAGATTGAATGTTCTTGATTGTCTAAAGGTGAAAAACAATGTGTTTTGGTTTGTAAGGTGATACAAGGGAAGCTATGGCGAATTTAGTTGATAAACAAAAGAGTTTATGTGTTGTAATGAGATTTTATGACCTAGAAGGTACTAGGAATTTTTAAGTGTTAAGGTGGTGGAAGAAGGTGAATCAAGGTGTTCTTAGGTGTTAAGGTGCATGGGCATTGTCTTGGAGGATTTAGAACTCAAATGGGTTTTGAACACACCAAGGAATTGTTATGTGAAGTGTTAAGTCTTGTTCAAGTTGGTAAACAAAGTAAAAGAAATGCTAGTGAAGGTCTAAGTGAAAACTTGTGGAAATTATAAGCAATTGTGCAAAGGAGGTGTGTATGAGAAATAATGCTTTTGGAGTGGTGGTAATGTTTGTGAGACAACACTTTGGTAGTTGAGGTAGTAGGCATGATATACCACTTAGAAATCTAAGAAAAATGTTTATAAGTGCTAGGAATTGTTGTAAGGAATTGAGTAACCAGTTAGTGATGATTAGGAAAGTTTAGTGCTTGTTTTTAAGGTGTAAACATGTAGGAAACATGTGGAAAGTTTATGGAATGATTAGGTAAGGTTTAAGGTTGGTTTAGGGGTTGAAAAATGATGTTTTGACAAGTTAATAACATGGTCCGGGACCTAGCCCTTGTATAGGTACCCGGACCACCCTTAAAAAGAGCCGAGAGTGAAGTTTAGAAGTGGTCCGGGTCCTTAGTCCAGGACCAAGACCCGGACCAAGGGTAAAATAAGGCCGAGAGTACATTCTACAAGTGGTCCGGGACCTTGGGTCCGGACCAAGTCCCGGACCAGGTCAAAGTGTTGCAAAATCTGTTTTAAAGGCTTCTAATCATGGGGAATTGAATGGTAATGGTTTTAGGTGATGTTTAGGCCTTGTTTGGTGGCATATAAAGGCTTAAAATGTGTAAACAAGTGTTGGGTTTGATGTGAGAGTTGTAAAGTTAATATCACAAGAGTAAGTTAAGTGTAACGGGAATGACGGGGTAAACTATGGGCGCTTTAAACGTTAAGCAAACATGTTACCCCAATATAATAAAAGTAATTGTGATGTTATCAGTTGTTCGAGAATTGCTCGAGGAACATAAGTGGACGTGGTAAAGTGGACTCCGGTGACAGGTATGGTTTTCTTGCAACCTGTGTCCTACCGGATTACACCGGCTTGTATGCCAATGTGTTTTTCTGAGTGTTTGCCACTTGTAAGATTAAAACATGTAATGAGTTTATAGTAATTCATTTATGTGGCGCATCTGGTCTCCGATACCGATTTAACTCAATAAGTGTTGAACCTTAGCTAACTAGAACTAGGAACACGTGAGAGATCGGTATTCGGAGTTAACGACCCAAACCTTGGGAACGTTCTAACCACGGCTATGTGTGAGTTAGTTGGATATTGTTGTGTATGCAGGTGTGTGTGAACCTCCCTTGTGTGCTTAACTCGGTATGATACCGTATGGTGTGGATGTCATAGGCTCCATAATGGATCTCTAACTACTTATTATAAGTATATATGTACTAAGGGGGTGAGGAGTCCGGTTGTTCCGGCCACGCGTGTGTGTGATGGACGGGAGTCGATGTCATATCCGGTTCGGCTCTCTTGGTGTATGTATAGGTTGTATTCCAATTTGGTTTCTACCTTCCCTTAGCTTATCCAAAGCTAATTACTGACTCACGTCGGGCCACAGGGGCATACGAATGTTATTTCGGTGTGCTTGGGATTACTATATCCGACACACCTTGGGTTTAAGTTAACCGTTCGATATAACTGGACGGTAACGAGGTTGGTAACGAGCTTAGCATGAGATTGGCAATAATCTCTAGGCTCACTATGTATACTAACTATGGTGGAAGGTTCCTTGTGTGAACCAATCTTATGGTGTTATGAGTTGTTATTGTGCTAGGCAATTTCCCTTGCTATGCTATGATATGTTTATGATAGATGTTTAAAATGAACTCGATGTTAACATGTGTACGTCGAAACGAGAAAAGTGTTGTTGTGTTTGCTATGTGAGGAATGTGATATGTTGTAAGATATGGAGTGTATGGATCATGGAAATGATTCCCAGTTGTGACAAGAGGCGTTTAAGGATAACCCGATTTAAGGGTAAGTGTCGTCTATTAAGGAAGTAGCTCCGTCAGAGGAGGAACACTCTAGGGATAGGGAATACCATGAGTGACTCATCAAGTAAGGATGTATTATCCGTTGTTGAGCCCATTGAGGCAAAATGTTTTGTGTTGTGTGTTACAGTTGCATGCATGATTTAAATATAATCAATCGCATGCTAAGACGACAATTAGTTGTGCGTGGCCCGGTAGCATGTGGGCTGCGGGATTACCATACCAGCAAAGGTGCTGAGCCCCTTGGGGGGCCACCCTTTCTCTTCTTTTCCTGTTTCAGGTACAGAGAGCTGGAAGCCGTTCGAGAGTAGGACGGGGTAGACATTGTACATGGGTATTCATTTAAGTGTAATATACAGTAGGTGTAGTAAGACCGATATTGTTGTCGGCATCAGTTTATAAATACTCGGTATAGTTGAAAGGTGTATGTTGTAGTTGTCGTTGTTGTTAGTGGAAGGGGATAATAATGTGTAGTTGCTCGGGAATTTAGCCCATCAGACCGGTACAATGTATATGGATTAGCCTTGTTAGCCACGTGGGTGGCTAACGGCGTGTAACACCAACGAGTTAAGTAATGTGATGAGGTTTGTATTTCCGCTGCAGTTTATTGTAAGTGTGTTAATGTTGGATGGGGTGTTACAAGGGAGCATGTGCGGGATTCGCTTTTTTTGCATTTTTTTTCTTTTTTTTGGTGTAAATATTTTTATTTTATTTTGTTTCGTTATCACAAAAACTTTAAATTGTTGTAACTTTTACACTACAACAACATTGGTCAGTTGGGGCAATTTGTTGATTATCAAATAGTGCACAACTAAAATTGCACCTAATAATATAATCAAATAAAGTAATTTTTAGCTGCACTATTTGACTACATCAAATGGGGGACAATAAAAAACTTGCACCGATAGGTCATATTAATAGGGCAACATAAAGACTCACCCTAATAGATATTATCAGGTGGTGCAAGTTCAATTGGGCTCTAATTAACTATGTCAAATAGTGCAATTTTAGATTATCGCACTAATAGGCGTGTATCAATTGGTGCATCTGCAATTTAAGCACTAACTGGTAATATCAAATAGTGCAATTTTAGGTTGTCGCACTAATTGTCACTGAATCAATTGATGCATTTGCAAACGCCGAAGTAAGTGATAATATCAAATAGTGCAACTTTAAGTTAATTGCACTACTTGGCATTATATCAATTGGTGCATCTATAAAATATGCACTAATTGATTAACTCAAATAGTGCAATTTTAATAGTGGCACCTAAAAGACATTATCATTTGGTGCAAATTTATATTTGTGCACTAATTGATGACTTTGTAAAAGGAAAAAAATGTAGTGCGGTGGACTTATTTCTCTGAGTTCAACTAATGGGTTATTATTTCAGACTTTTTTCCTCTCTTCCCTGGGCGACGTATTTCTCCAGTTCTTCTTCTTCTTCAAATTTCTCTAGTTCCTCTTTTCCCCATCGTTTCTCAAATTTCTGAGTTCCTCTTCAAATTCTTCTTCTTCTAACGGTACTAGTAGTAGTGCGGAGGGACAGAAAAGTATGGACAGCGAAGGAAAAACCTAATTTCTCTACACTTCCGGTGGCTTACCATCTGTACTGTGGTTTGGGACCTGAATTCTCGTTTCAGATACCTCCGGTTGAGTTCGTCATTGCTGGTGAGTTCAACTTCGTTCATTATTCCTGCTAGATTTAAGACCGTTGGAACGAGAGAGAGGATCAAACCAGATTGTAGGAAGTTTATCGACTTCCTTCAAACTTAGGACGGTATTAGATTATCTGGTTTGGTTGAAGTTTTGTAAGTAGTAGTCAGTCAATTTCTCTCTCAAACAATGTTGCATTCTCTTCTAGCAGATTATTTGCCTCTCTGCCTTGTTCAAATCTCAACTCTGTGTATTGGACAGAAAAGCATATTTTCTACCAATTTTACTTCGTACAACTGCTAGATAGCGGATTATTTGCCTCTCTGCCTAGTTCTATTATGCAACAGCGTAAGCAATTCTAACCTATCTCACAGTCGTATTCTAACCTATCTCTCTGCCTAACTGGAGAACAAGGTATGCTCAAAACCCCCAAATTAATCAGTTAGGGTTCTACCAAATTGGAGAAATACCAACCAAATAAGATGAATACTAGTCTGATGAGAGAACATTTTTTTTGTCTGAGAAAGTTGTACAGTAGAAATGTGGTTTGCATCATATATGAAATACTTTATCATTGTGTTAATTCTTGATCTTGTTCAATTTGGACTGCTTTTGATGCTTTGTCATTGTTTGTACTTGGATCGTCAAAGCATGTTTATCAGAATCAGACTGGTGGCTAGTATGGTATTAGCACAATGGGCCTTCCACGTGCATCCTAGACGTATGTATAGTAGTAGTAAATACTAGTAGTATGGAAAGATTCTCACTCAAAATTAAGTATGGAAGAAGTATTCTCAGGAAGTATTCTCAGAAAAGTGAAACAGGGTTAAGTGAACTAATCTATCTTAGCCAATTTTCTTCTTTTTGAAATTATCTACTCAGATTGTTATCACTAGTTCAAATCCAATCCAAATATCTGAAGGAATTTATAGTACAACCAAAGCACTTGTGGGTGAACTAAAGAAAATGTCAAAAGATGTACGTATATGTATATAGACAAGTCCTAACTTTGTTGACAGTAGAAATCCATTGTGGTGAGAAGAAGATAAACTTACTGCTGATATGTGCTGATTAAGTTTGTCTTCTTATTTTACAATATGTGCGCTGCAGGAGCGGGCTGATGTCTAGTAATGGTGATCATGAAAAGGGATCCGTAGCAGTCTCTGGTGGTGGTCAAACATTAATGACCCAATTATATCCTAATCACAACGAAACAAATTCTACCCCACCGAGTACTAATTGGCAAGATAATCATCATCAAATGATGCAATTTCATCAACAAGTGAAGCAAGAGGTTATTAACCAACCTAATATTATCTGCCATGGCGGCGGCACCCAAAGCTACCCTCCAGTACTTGCTGCAGTAGAGGATAATCATACCAGCAATGGATTCGATGTTACAAAACCTAGTAACAGGTGGTCTAATATTCTTCCTACTCAACAAAACCCCACACAGCTACTTCGTCTCCTCAATCTTCATGTGTTAATACTACTACTACCACTGGAGCCCGTAAATTGGGGGATTTCTCTTCTGCAGCCCCAGTGCCACCACCTCCAAGTGGATCTTCTCAGGTATATATAAAGATTAATGAATGTTGCTCTAATTTTAATACCGTGAAGCCACATGAAGTCATATTAATTTGGTATTTAGAATGTTAGTGATAGATCCATGATAAACTTGTCTTAATTTGGTACCTTTATCATCATCACCGAATTGCTTTAATTTAACTGAATATTTTATCTGTGCGGTTTGTGGGTCTTTGACGAGAAATCAGATCAAGCAAATTAAGGTCTAAATTCAACGAAGTTTATACCACTTTAATGGATGTATTTCACTTAACTTATAAGGTCAAGAAGCATTAACTAATGTTGACAAATATTAACTTCATTTATTGTTTGGTGTACTGTCGTGTGATGAGAAGGGGCAGATTGGTCCTGATCTTTCTGCTTATATTTAAAGTGCGACAGGTTTTTCCTGAAATCATGGGTGTTGAATTGCAGCATTGTGTAGATCTGTGTCTTCTATGTGGCAAATAATACTTATTTCTTGCAAGATTGAGTCCAGTTAGCACTAATTATTGTAGAGAAACAGATTTTGCAGCATTGTGTAGATCTGTGTCTTCTATGACTCAAACGTGTAAACATTGGGATTATGTTAAATGGTTCAGATCTTGTGAGACATAAGCGTAGAATAGTTCTAATTAGTTTCATTTTCACTCTCAGGTATGTCGAGGCCATCAAATTGTTAAAGCAGCTGCTGGTGCTTGGACTCATCTTTTAGAGTTTTTATGTTTTGAACAGCAGTTGTATTGTGTTTTTTCTGAACAGTTTTGTATGATGTAGAAACATGAAAATAATTACTTACGTGTAGAACGGGGATTGTGTAGAACAGGATAGAACAGGGATATATTGTTTATGGTAAATAATATATAATATTTTGACTCATTTTTTAAATTTTCATGTTTTGTTAATAGCATATAAAAGATTAAACAGAGATTGACAGAGTAATAACAGTAAAAGATCAAATAGAATAAAAATGACCTGTGCAGGATTTTATTTATTTTTTAAATCTAAAAGATCAAATAGGGCAACTTATTTTTGCACTAAATGTAATATCAAATAGAGTAATAACGAAAAATGCACTGATGGAGGATATCAAATAGTGCAACTTTTAAAGTTTGCCCTTTTAGTGTTTGGCAGTCCTGTCATATCTATGCACCAAGTGGTGCAATGTCTTTTATGCCCTATTTGTAAATATCAAATGGTGCAAGAAACAGATTTTGCACCAATTATTAACTATCAAATAGTGCAATAAATGCATTTGCACCAATTGTTAACTATCAAATGGTGCAAGAAATAAACATTGCTCCAATATCTAACTATTAAATGGTGCACGAAAACAACTTTGCACCAATTGTTAACGTAGCAGCTACGGTGGCAGGAGAACAAATGGGGCAACTATATAACTCATGCACTATTTGGTATTGCTCAAACGGGGCAAAAAAAATAATGCGCCCCCTTTGCTATTGATCAAACGGTGCGTCGAGAAAACATGCACTACTAGCCTACCACCATTTAGTGCAATATTTGAGTGCACTGTTTGGGTTTCATCAATTGGTGCAAGTAGTCTTTGCACTAATAGAGCTTTTCAAATGGTGCAATCTAAAATGTTGCCCCAATAACTTGTTAGTGCGCATCTAACGGTGCAACCTCGGAGCAACATTAAAATTGCACTGATTATCTAATTGGTGCAAAAAATTGATCTATTGGGGCAACAAAAATCGCCCCAATTACACTTATATGTTGTAGTGTTAGAGTAAATTACTCATAACCCCCTTGAGGATTTAGGATATTATAGTTAACTCCCTTGTGTTTATCATAATTACTGGTAACCATCTCGAGGTTAAGGTATCTTTGACTACGAGCCCCCGAACTATAACTCTACTATCAGGAAGTTAACTATGTGTTAACCTATCAACTTAATCAAATGTTCCTTTATTTTTTCTATCCCTCGATACTTCAAATAGTTTCTACAGTCCACGCAAGGACAAAATATGTATCCCTTATTGGCAGGAGTTAGATTATCGACCAGAACATTGCAAAATTTGTCAACTCCCTCAAGAAACTTGTTATCCAATTTTCCGATGTACATCCATGAGTTTGCCATCTGATATCCTTTAAAATATTGTTTAGTGTCACATGTGAAAAATCAAGGGCAAATTGAAGAATTAATAAAGCAATAATCACGGCAGAAGAATTGTTGGCTGAAGACTGGGATATGGACTGTTAAGTTTGTTGAGTTTGCATCTTTGTCAGTCACGTCGAGGATGAACAAAAGGAGGTCTACTTCAGTTTGGAGGGGAATAAGGCGTTCAATGGAAGGTGGGAAGATAAAAAGTTATATTTGCAAGCTAGCTATGCCCTAATAATGCTATATAGTAAAAACATATATAATTTGAGTGTATTCAATTTGGTGTACGAGATGCAACAGTTTAGTATAGGGGTCTACGAGATGTAACATATAGTACTTAAGGAAAAACATTAAATGTACCTTATTCAGCAGCCCGGTGAGAATATATGCCAGAGAGAAGATGCAGCAGCCCGGTGATTATTATCACTGTAGAGGAGCGGTCAAAATAAGAGAATGAGATTGCAGAGCTTGTGTGTCATAATTGTACAAGATAGAAGAAGGTAAGTTCAAGTGTATTACCGGTTCCAAAATGAACTGCTTTCAGCAGCCCAGTGAGAATATGCCAGAAAGAAGATGCAGCAGCCCCGTGATTATTATCACTGTAGAGGAGCGGTCACAACAAGGGAATGAGATTGCAGAGCATGTGTCATAGTTATGCTAGAGAGAAGAAGGTAAGTTCAAGTGTATTACGGTACCAAGGTGAACTCTTTTCAGCCCGTGTGGTGTACAAGATGCAGTAGCCCACCAGTGATTCACAAGATGAGAATGAACAGATCACAGAGCATGTACGTCCTAGGGCGAAAAAAATAAACACTAAGTTCAATATTAGGTGGAATCGTAGTATATTCGATCGATAGATATTAGGTGCAAGAAAGACTGAGAAGATGGGGAGTTATATATTTTATATAATGTTTTTCTAATAGTAAGAAATAGTCTAGTGCAGATAAAAATCAGAAGATCAAAAATTTCACAAGAAAATTTTGACATGATCTCCCCTGTTTTTCTTTGTTTTCCCGGTTCTAAGAACCTCCACAATTTGACCCAAAAGTATACCATTCAAAAGAGCCAACAGTAAGCAGTTTAAATCACGTTCTACTTGACTGAGGAACGGTCATTTGGGTATAGCATACAGGCAATTGGAATAATTGCTCAAACCCTGAAAAGAAAGTTACCAGTGGCGCTTCAAGGTAGATCAAGGAGATGCAGTTTTAGGCAAACCAAATAGATCAAGGAGAGTGTTCGACATCCTTGGTGACGCCCGAAAGAAGTATATCTACACATATTGATACACATATTGGATCATCAAACTCTACCTCAAGTAGAAAAAGCAAAATAACATGAAATTAGACTGATTAAAAAACTGGTTTGTGTGCTTGAAGGAAGAATCAACCACTGTTAAACAACAAATAAAGTGAATGGGTTTCTTTCGGAGTTCACACGTTTTGAGACAGGAAAGAAAATCATGTATTGTATTCTTAACTGAAGTTGAAAAGGACAGAAAAAATTACCACTGGTTGCTACGAACACATATCTGATCGCTCACGTACTTCACTGGTTAATCGTACCTGAATGCTGCATTACCATCATGTATCATCAACTTGTAGACTAATAAGCACCAATCATTAATTAGTTGTATAATTAGAAAACTGGACTTATCATACACATTAACACTAGACTTATCACAAGCAGCAACTACAAGTTTGTTTTAGTTTGTGATAAACCGTATAAAAGTCACAAACCCTTGCAACATCTTAGTTCGATTGAAGTAAAAACATAAAGAGTTCTGTTTACTGCTTGCTAAGAAACTGTGATCACACTAAGTTTGATTTGAGACATCTTAAGGAGTAGTAATTTTATTTAAAATTTGGAATAAAGAGAATGATATAGAAGGTTTATAAATTCTGCTCTATAATAAAAAATAGAAGCAACAATGTAGTTTGAAATTGATAAGGTTAATGTTAGTTAATTAGCCCGATTCAGACCTCGTAGAATGACTCAAATTAATTAGATTGTCTAGGCATAATTATTTCAGAGGGTTCACCGTTCAGGCATCGTCACATAACTTTCTAAGATCAAACTACCTTTCCGTTGAATACCAAATTTCCTTATTGCCAGTCATCTAATCTTTTTTTTAACCACAAATTTATGTACCTAATTACGTAAACTAACAGTACAATTGTACACAAGTGATCGATAGCAAAAACGACTCAAGTAAACCCATGCAATTGTCCCCACTTGTTTTTTCTACCAATCAATCTCTACATCTAATCATTATAACATATATCAAACTTGTTCAAATGCACTGTAAAATGCAGATCAATAACAAAACTAGCACAATGGATTTTCGGCATTCTCAATATGTACAATACTAAGCTTGTATTATTATACAGAAATTAAAACTGTAATCGATTAGCAAAAAACCTTACCATGAGTATATTACCGGTTCTGATCCATCACTAGGTCTGGATGGACAAGGAGCTCGAGCTAGCCAAACAGAGGCGCGCAGCAACTAGGGCAGCAGATAGGGAACGACGGTGGTGGTGTTGGGCGTGGTTGTGATCAACGACGGTGGTGGTGTTGGGCGTGGTTACAGTCGACGACGGTGTTGGGCGCAGCGGTTGTGATTGTCGACAGTGTTGGGCGCCGCGGTTGTGATTGTCGACGGTGTTGGTGCTACTGGCGACGGTGGTTCCTGGTTGGGGCGAAAGAGAAGAAGGCGGCGACAGCACTCGACGGCGAAACTGATAGGGGCGGTGAATGCAAGGAAGACGGTGTTAAGAGAGGAAGGGAACTGTACGCGATCGAGAGGTAGGGGAAAGAGAGTTAGAAAATGAGGCGGTATGTTATTTTAGTAAGGGTTTTAAGAGACGGTTCTCTTAAAACCGTCGTTATGTTGCTTTTAAAAGACGGTTCTTTCGAAACCGTCATTTATATTACAAGGGGGCGCGATACATTCTGCCGTAAAAACGACGGTCATAATAAAACCGTCGTTTATGCTTCTTTTAAAGGACGGTTGTTTCGAAACCGTCTTTTAATGTACAACGAGGCGCGACAATTAGATGGCAAATAAACGACGGTTCTACTTTAACCGTCTTTTAAGAGAAGTTAGTGCGGTAAAATCAGCACTTTAAACGACGGTTTTGTAAAAACCGTCTTTAAAAATTTTCACGCGCCCGCCCAAGGAGTATTTAAGACGGGTATATTTAAAACCGCCTCTTATAACCCGTATTTTTTAATATATTTTCTACTAGTGACATGGGCACAAATGGCTCAGAAGTTCCTCGTCAAGTACTACCCAACTAGCAGGACGAGGCAACTAATTGGAGAGATCAATACCTTCTGCCAAGAACCCGGAGAAACCTTGTATGACGCATGGGACCGGTTCAAGGAGATGTTGATGAATTGCTCTCACCATGGATTAGATGATCAATCGTTATGCCTATCTTTCTTTAACGGGCTTGACGATAGCAACTGATTGCTTGTGAACTCGTCTGCGGGGGGTAGCTTCATGACCAAGTCCCCTTAAGAAGGAATGGAACTTCTTGAGACAATGACTAGCGACACGAGGCAATGGGCTAGAAATAAGGGAAGAGCACCACGAGCAGCGGGTCTCCTACATGTTGAGCCCACTGATCATTTTTCCGTTCAACTATCTTCACTCACCAAGATGGTGGAGAAGCTAGCTATAGCACAAAAGGAAACAACAAAGTCTATAGCTTCTTCATCATCGCCTTCTCCATCAGCTTCTACTTCAATCCAAGAGGGGTGTGAAATTTGTGCGGGTCCTCACGAGACCCATTTTTGCGAAGGCAAAGCTTACGCTGATCCACATGAGGATGTAAACTTTATAGGCAACCGCCCCGGATACAACTACAACCAACAAAACGCCCCATGGAGGAACCATCCAAACTTCTCATGGAGAAGTAATGACCAAACCAAAGGGGGATCAAGCAATGCTTCCAACAATCCCACAGGATACCTGTCACAAGGGTCGTCTCAAATGTCCAACCCACAAATGGGTTACCGACCACAAGGAGTACCTCCGGGCTTTCAACAACAACACCAACAACATCAACAAACTCCTCCCCCTTCCACGGATGCCAATGCCGAGCTAAGAGACATGATGAAGAATCTTGTCTCGGTTGTGCACACTAAGGCGGCTGATTTGGATGCTTTTAAAGCAAGTCAAGAAGCCACCAACAAACGGGTTGAAGCTCAACTTGAAAGCATCTCCCAACAACTTGCTCAATGACCACCGGGTGTTCTTCCAAGTCAAGCCAAGCCCAATCCAAGAGAGCAAACGAAAGCGGTAACATTAAGGAGTAGGAGACTACTTGATCCATCATGCTCACAAGAGGACATGGAGTCCCAAGAAGATGAAGCACAAGAAGAAGAGCAAGAGATTGTTGAGGAGTCACCATCTCCACCTAAGGAAGTTTCCAAGGAGAAGGAGTCTCCTAAACCTTCTACTTCTACTACTCTTGCAAAACTTCTTCCCCCTCTTCCTTTTCTCAATAGACTCAAAAAGAAAATTTTGGATGAACAATTTGGGAAGTTTCTATGCATTTTCAAGAAACTAACAATTAACATTCCTTTTTCCGATGCTTTGAAACAGATGCCGATTTATGCTAAATTCATGAAGGACATCATCGCAAACAAGATATTGCTGGAGGAAGCGGAAACCGTTCACCTCACTGAAGAAGTTTCAGCGGTTCTACAAAGAAATCTACCACCAAAGCTTGGAGATCCCGGTTTGCCTATCGTTCCTTGCTTTATCGGTGAAATTGAGTGCGGTAGTGGGCTATGTGATTTGGGTGCTAGTATAAATCTTATGCCTCTCTCAACTTTTAATAAGCTTGGAATTGGTAAATGCACCCCCACTCCCATTCAATTGCAATTAGCGGATAGATCTTTGGTTATCCCTAAGGGGAAGGTAGAGGACTTGGTAGTAACTGTTGGCACATTTGTCTTCCCAGCTGATTTCATTGTGATAGACATGGAAGAGGACTAGAGAGTGCCACTGATGTTGGGTAGGCCTTTCATGAGAACTAAGGGCCCTTATAGATGTGGAGAAAGGTAAAATAATTCTGTGAATTCATGATGAAAAATTGGAATTTGACATATCTAAAGTAGTGAAGAGACCCTCACAGGCTGAGGTTGTTTTTGCTATAGATGTCATAGATTCAATTGTGCAGGATCACTCTCTCTCTCTTATCAAATCTGATGCCCTTGAATTAGCTTTGTTTGAGGCTTGTGTTGAACAGGAATTTCATCCAGAAATGACTGAAACGGTGGCTGAGTTGAACAGCAGATTTTCAGGCTATAGACCACGCTATCCACCACCCGAACCGTTGGAACGCGCCGCTCAGAAGCCGTTACCCTCAGTTGAGAAGCCTCCCACCGTGGAGATGAAACCTCTACCCTCTCATCTCAAATATGCTTATTTGACTGACCCGTGTATTCTACCTGTTATTATTTCTTCTTCTTTGAAAGGTGCACAAGAGGAAAGTCTGATGAGGGTGCTTCGAAGCCATAAACGGGCTATCGGGTGGACTATAGCCGACATCAAGGGAATCAACCCTCATTTCTGCACGCACCGGATATTCATGGAAGATGACTACAAGCCATTGGTCCAACCTCAGAGAAGATTAAATCCGAACATGAAGGAGGTTGTCAAGAAAGAAGTTCTCAAACTCTTGGATACGGGGATTATCTATGCCATCTCCAACAGTAAGTGGGTGAGTCCTGTGCAAGTGGTCCCAAAGAAAGGAGGTGTTACCGTCGTCCCCAACGAAAAGGGTGAGTTGGTGTCTTAGAGGACTACCAATGGCTGGAGAGTCTGCATTGACTACCGAAAGCTGAACACCGCCACCAGGAAAGACCATTTCCCTCTCCCATTCATTAATCAAATGCTCGAGAGGTTGGCGGGGCAAGTCTACTATTACTTCTTGGATGGATATTCGGGGTATCTCCAAATCCTTATAGCTCCGGAAGATCAGGAGAAGACGACATTTACATGCCCTTATGGGACGTTTGCCTACACCCGAATGCCTTTTGGGCTTTGCAACGCCCCGACCACATTTCAAAGATGCATGATGTCGATCTTCTCCGACTTCCTAGAGAAGAGCATTCAGGTCTTTATGGACGATTTATCCGTCTTCGGCCCCTCCTTCGACACTTGCTTGGACAACCTTGAGGCTATCTTGATCCGGTGCGAAGAGACAAACCTTGTGCTAAATTGGGAGAAGTGCCATTTTATGGTAAGAGAAGGAATTGTTTTGGGGCACAAGATCTCTTCAAAGGGTATTGAGGTTGACAAGGATAAAATTGAAGTGATTGAAAAGCTACCTCCTCCAACATCAGTGAAAGATATTCGAAGTTTTCTGGGTCATGCCGGGTTTTACAGAAGGTTCATCAAGGACTTCTCCAAAATCTCAAAGCCTCTTTGTGACCTCTTGGCCAAGGATGTGAAATTTGAATTCACTAAGGAGTGCCTTAATGCCTTCAACACAATCAAGCAGTGCCTTATCTCTACGTCTATTCTGGTATCCCCCGATTGGAGTTTACCGTTTGAGATCATGTGCGACGCCAACGACTATGCGGTGGGGGTTGTCCTTTGTCAAAAGAAGGAAAAGATATTGAGGAGTATCTACTATGCTAGTAGAACTCTCAATGATGCCCAAAAGAACTACACCACCACCGAGAAGGAGCTGTTAGCAGTGGTCTTCGCCCTCGACAAATTCCGATCTTACCTCTTGAGTAGCAAGGTTGTAGTGCACACCGACCACTCAGCGCTGAAGTATTTGTTCAACAAAGGTGATGCAAAGCCTAGACTTCTCCAATGGATTCTTCTCCTTCAAGAATTTGAGATAGAGATCCGGGACAAACCGGGTGTGCAAAATGTAGTAGCTGATCATCTATCTCGAATGGAGGCTCCTGATGATGGTGTGCCAATCAATGAATTCTTCCCCGACGAGAGCATCTTCATGATTGCAGAGACCGGAGACCCTTGGTATGCGGACTTTGCAAATTATTTGGCAAGGGGGTGATCCCACCAGAGATGACTTATCAGCAGAGAAAGAAATTTTTTTAGGACATCAAGAGGTATTTCTGGGAGGACCCTCTTCTCTTTAAAATCTGTGCTGATGGGGTGATCCGGAGATGTGTGCCCATGAGTGAAGTGCAGGAAATTTAAATTCACTGTTACTCGGGTGAAGCCGGTGGACACCACGGTCCGGCACGAACAGCGGCCAAGGTTCTTCAAGCTAGGTTTTTCTGGAAAACCCTTCATAAGGATTGCCACTCGTTCGTTGCCTCCTGTGACCAATGTCTGAGGCTCGGGACACTTCACGCACGCATGAGATGCCTCTCAACATAATGATCGAGGTCGAGCCGTTTGATTTATGGGGTATTGATTTCATGGGCCCCTTCCCATCTTCTTGCTCCAACTTGTTTATCCTTGTGGCGGTCGACTATGTGACCAAGTGGGTTGAAGCAATTGCGATCCCGACTAATGACGCCAAGGTAGTGATCAAGTTTCTGAAGAAGAATATTTTCACCCTGTTCGGGGTACCGAGAGCCATATTGAGTGATAGAGGGTCTCATTTCTGCAACAAACAGTTTGAAGCTCTAATGAATAAGTATGGGGTGAGACACAAGGTTGCCCTTCCGTACCACCCACAATGTAATGGCCAAGCTGAGGTCACCAACTGAGAGCTCAAATGGATCCTTCAAAAGACGGTCAACTCTTCAAGAAAAGATTGGTCCATGAAGCTCGATGATGCATTGTGGGCATATCGGACCGCCTACAAAACTCCAATTGGTATGTCCCCGATCCGACTCGTCTATGGGAAGGCTTGTCACTTGCCGGTTGAATTAGCGCATAAATCATATTGGGCGGTGAAGGCCCTCAACTATGACCTCAAGAGCGTCGGTGACAAGAGACAGTTCCAATTGACCGAGTTAGAAGAGATTCGGGAGGAAGCCTACGAAAATAACCGCATCTACAAAGAAAAGGCCAAGAAATGGCATGATAAGATGATTGTGAAGCGGGAGTTTCACGAAGGCGACAGGGTTCTCCTTTACAACTCGAGGTTGAAGTTATTCCCCGGGAAGTTGAAGTCTCATTGGGCTGGCCCTTTCACTGTCACAAGGGTCACCCTTTATGGAGCTTTTGAGCTGAAGAACGTCAAGGGGGAAACTTTCATAGTCAACGGTTCCCGGCTGAAGCACTACCAAGGAGGAGACATTCAAAAGGTTGAGGCTCGGACCCTCCAGGTTCCTTCTAACCTTCACTATGGTCTAGCCAGAGACCTTAAAAAGACGGGCGGCTTTCCAGGAGGCAACCCGGACTATTTGCATCTTTACCTTGCATTATTTTCTTATTTCAATTATGTTAGTTAGTTGCTTATTTTATGCTTTTATTATTGTATGTTTCTGGTTATTTTTGCGTGATGAATCTGTTTGTGGATGATGATAAGTGTTTTGGGCTAGAAAACAAACATTTTGGGGAGATTCTAGTCTGGACCGACCATAGGACCGAACTTGTCAAGGTCGGTCGAGTCAAAATTTTCAAATCGACAACCTACTGACTTCGACCGACCTTGCGACCGATCTTGGCAAGGTCGGTCGGGTCGAATTTTTTGAACTGGTGAGCTACTGACTTTGACCGACCTTGTGACCGATCTTGGCAAGGTCGGTCGGGTTGAATTTCCGAATCAGTAAGCTACTGACTTCGACCGACCTTGCGACCGGTCTTAGCAAGGTCGGTCGGATCAAAAATTTTGAAAAAAAGGGAAACGACAACGTTTTGATTTAATGAGCCCCTTCATTCCTTCCCCAACCTCAGACCCCGACCTTCTACTCCCTCCCGTACTCCCGCAACAACACCGCAGCCCAGCCCTTCTTCCGGTCACCACCACCAGCCACTCGACGACCACCGCCGCCCCTGTCTCACCCGACGCCGTCGCGCCTCCAGCCCGTGCCCGACCGCACCTGCGACGCCCCCAGCCCCCACACCTCCCAAATCCCTAATTTCTCCTAAAATCCCCCAAATCCAATTTGTTCCGATTTTCCCTCAATTTTTGTCACATTTTTGCTCCCAATCACCTAGAAAACAATAAGGTATGATTTTCTAGCCCACTCTGATCAATTATTGCAATTTTGGTGAAAGTTACAAGTTGGGCTGATTTACCTGCGAACCAAACGTGGCCTAAATTGAGAATTTTGGATTTTTGGTGATTTTTGGTATTGGAAATGTACTTCATGGTTATTATTTGGTGATGGGTGGGGAATTAGGCTAAAGAATGTGGTAGTGTAATAGTTTAGCATCTTGTTTTGACTTAATACCACAAATTGCATTATGCTTCACTTATCATGCTTTGCTTATGGTGGGTAGTACTCGTAACTTATACGATGTGGCGAACTGATTAGCGTGCATCGTTGATCCTTAATTGCAAAGGGTAGGGCAGTTTTAGGGCTTGAATCTTGGTGTGGCCTTAGTAACCATACTGGGCGATTTGTACGCATTCTTTTCTAATGAACTTGGTGATGGTGCGACTAGCACTGAAATTGCTGATGTTCTTATCGATGACCGGTTTTGGTTAATTCTAGGGAGGTTCTTAGAACCGGGAAAGGATAGAAAAAACATGGGAGACTATGCTAAAAAATTTCCAAACACACGTCGTTTCTTTTGCTCTCAATTGTGCTTAATGCTTAATGTTTTGCTCAAATTGCTTCTTGTCATCCTATCTATGTTCTAACATTTCACTTTTTGCTATTTTTCCTTTTTCTGTCTTGCGTTTCTTTTTCTTTCTTTGTTTTGTAGAACAATGGCACACCGACCACGTCGCACCAGGAGAAACGTTGCTGCACCCAACCAAGAGCCTGACTTTCCCAATGGCCTCATCGATGGCATCTTCGTCAGCGAAGATGCACGCAGCTGGTTCAACTCTCCCCGACGTAGGGAGATTGTTCACGAGCGCACTGTGGATCCGGCGCTCGTTGAATACCTGCAGCTTCGACCATATCTTGAGGCCATCGGGTGGAGCTGCCTGCTCACCATGGGAGGATAGTACTACCCTCGCCTTATCAAGGATTTCTACGCAAACGCTTCGGCCGATAGGAGGAGGAGAGAGATCACCTCCATCATCAGCGGTGAGCCCATCGTCATTCGGAGGGCGGACGTCCATGCGTTTTTCCACCTGGCACGGGACGACCTTCAGCATTCCAAATTCATCCACCCCGGCGACCTCAATGACCACCGGTGCCACTATCTCAGCACCCTCCCGGTTCAGACGCGTCGTAAGAACCAGGAAGGGACCGATGTCAGGGTCACCATGACCCCGAAGATGGTGGGAGATCCGGTGAAGCGGATCATGCTTGCTCTTATCCGCCACAATCTTCTTCCTAGAGATAGCAAAGATCTCAATGCCACCAACTGTTACTTAGTGGACTACATGGTGGCGCCGGACCCACACAAACCACTCTCCCTCTCCGATCTTATCATGGTCCACCTATGTCACATAGTTGAGAAGAAGGATACCCACCATTTGGGGTTTCCTCACTTTCTACAGAGGCAATTTGCTCGCTTCAGAGTCCAGCCCAGAGTGGGTGAGGTGGCCAGCTTACCTATGGATCCTATCTCCGCCACCTCTCTACGAAAGATGGGCTTTCAACTTACTGATCATGGGTGGGATAAGAACAACGCTGCACCACGCCAGAGCGGTGGCGCCTCCTCCTCTTCCGGTGCCTCCACTTCCAGCACTGCACCCGGTCCATTCCTCGCCCTGCCTCCTCCACCGCCGACCGGCGCCGTGACCCCGAAGTAGCTCGCGGAGTTTCAAAGACAGATGGCTGAGCACCAGTACCTCATGATGGAGCACCAGTGACAGATGGACGCCCACATGCAGTTCCTTCGCGAGCAGGCAACGCGTAGTGGCCATCCCCCTCAGTAGCCAGCCTCTGATGCCATTGTTTTTCTGCTTGTTCATCTATCTTTTGACTCTCCTTTAGACTTTTGTTTTCAGTTTGGATATTTGTTATGTTTGTACTTTAAATTGCATTTACTTTCGCTTTGTCGTACTTACATTCTGCACTACGGTGTTTTTAGCACCTTTTTGTATACTCTGCTATGGGACTCATTTATGAGTCCCCTTTTGGTTATCTAACTATGACATTTTTGCGAATTCTTCGGAATCCATTTTACGCCTAGTTTCTTTTTGGCTTTGCATCGTAGATATTTCTCAACTGAACTCAAGAACACCCCAAAGTGAGTTAGGAGAAATTCAAGATAAACTCTTGCCAATTTTTCCTAGGATCTTCGTCTCTTCCTGTCGGAGCTAGCACTTCAATGACCATGCACACTAGCAAGTGTGGGGGAACCCCGTCAACAAATCATCTTTATCAGGGGAGTACTAGTTCTCTAACCTTTTCACATTTATACAATGCAACACATTTTTTGCTTACTCCACGCCTAGTGCTTTGAAAAGGTTTTCTGTTTGTTTTTCTATGAGCTTTTCTTTGAACAATGAGGACATTGTCCCATTCAAGTGTGGGGGAAATGACCTTTTCTTTTTAGTGCACTGCTCAATTTCCTCATATGTATCTATAGCTTCCATGTAGGAATTATATTTTTAGTAAGCAAGTTTTTCTATGAATTCTTGGAATTTTCCACCAATTTTTTTTTTCAAAAAGTTCTCTCTTGAGGAGCACTTATGTGCGGTGCAATCATAAATCCATATCTTGGTGAATTTTTATTGCTTAGGGGTTCTTTCTATCTTCTCATCTAGGGATTGCTAAGGGGTGCTTCCTTGTGAAAAATTTTAAAAAAGGAACTTGAGAGACATCATAGGTAACCAACAAATGAGAGTTGAGTGTTCATTGAAGCAAGACAAAAAGCCAAATTATCTCTCATCATCTCTTGTTGCAAAAGTGAATCAAATGCAACTCTCTATGTTTCCTTTTGTTTTTCCTCAATTCCTATTCTTGAGAGAAGTTGGCCATGGTAAAAGTTCTCTAAGTTCCATAATCTGTAAGAACTTGGAAGCACTCTAGATCATACCCCGAAACTCTATATTTTAATTTGCCCTAAGCACACCCATGTCACTATGAGAAGGTTGGTTGCACCCCTCTTGAGGTTTTTCAGAAATTTTGCTCACTTGAATTCAAGAATTCATCTAAACACCTGCTTGCTTTGACTGTTCCATCTTTTTGTGGGTCCGTAGCTAATTTTGCTTGAGGACAAGCAAATAGATAAGTGTGGGGGAGTTGATAAGTGGTGAAATAGTGGTATTTCAAGGTCTTTATTCCCCGTCATTTTATTCGGTGCATGACTTATTTCACCACTTTATGGAGTATTTTTGTGATTATTAGTGATCTTATACTTTTGACATACTCAAATAGGTAAATACTCATATGAGTACATTTTTTGAGAACTTAATTTGAGGATGCATCAATGTTCGAGCACTTCGGGAAGGATGTCAAGCTAACAGGAAGCATCGGGAGAATTCAGGCACAAAAGAAGGACTTCCTGGTCTCGACCGACCTTGGGACCGACCTTGGTAAGGTCGGTCTGACCCTGTCCAAGTCCTTCCTAACTCACTGGAATCGACCAACCTTGGGACCGACCTTGTCCAAGGTCGGTCGAGCTTAAATCTGTCAGGTGCCTCGTTCTGAGAGAGTCCGACCGACCCCGAGACCGACCTTGGCAAGGTCGGTCGGACGGAAATTTTGCCCAGATTCATCTTTTAAAATGCTAAATTTTGGGGCTTCCTTCCTAATTCTATTACACACATGTTTCCAGCTAAAGAGAGGAGAGAGAGTGGTGAAAACAAGGGAGAAAAGAAGAGGAGAAAAGAAGAGAAGAAAAGAGGAAGAAAAGAGTGAAGATTTCTACCTCCATTGAAGCTTGGAAGCTCCTCTAATGACTATTTCTCCCTTATCCTTTCTCTTTCCTTTATCTATGGCTGAGTAGTTCCATTTGTATCCTAGGACGAGGGTTTGACCCTATTTTGCTCATTGAATGCTAGAAACCTAACTCATTCATTACTGTTGTTTTATTCCCTTCAATATCAATTAATGCTCAAAATTGATCTCTTATTACATTTATGGTGGTTTCATTCAATAGTTGAGCTTAAGTTTAGAGCTAGACCAAAAGGGGGGTAAACCCTAACTTTTTCTCTCTTGATTTTAGGAGTAAAGTATTAGGGCTATTGATTAAGAGTGTTTGCTTAATGCTACTTAGTGACTTAAACTTCCTTTAATTAAGGGGTTTGACTAATTAGGTAAGAATTGGATTTTCCATGATTAGGGGATTCATGAATTAAGCTCTAATAGACAATGAGTTATTGAGTTATGGTTTTGAGATTCTTTGGGTGAATTAGGTGATTCCCCACTATCCTAGGGTACTCTTCCACCCATTTCCATCAAACAACCAATTTACTATTTTATTGCATTTCCATTGACAAACAACCAAGGTTGCCTCCGGCTAAACTCCCATTTATTGTTTTCATTTACGTTTTGCTAAAGTACCGAAGCTTGGGATTTTGAAACCAATTTCCTTGTGGATACGACACTTGTTATATTTCAACGAATTGGGTGCACTTGCCCGTTTAGCTAGGTTTAATTACTATGTTGGTAATTTTCCCAACACCTAGCTCTCAAACTATTCAGGCTTGAAAACTAGCGACTTTAGGCCCTCAATCCTCACTTGGGCTTAAAAGTGGAACACTACTAGAAAAAACGGATTTACCTACGGACATTTCCGTGCGTAAGTCGTAGGTAATCGTTTATACCCACGGAATACCTACGGAAACTATCCGTGGGTAAATGCCTCGTCGGTAAATTATTTACCTACCAAAATATAATTCTGTCGGTATATACCAACAAAATACCCACGGCTTTTCTCGTTGTTAAACACCTACGGAAAGTCCGTTGGTAAATACCCATGGATGTTATCCTTGTTTGCCACGTGGATACCCACGGAATACCTACGGGAAAAATACCCACGGAACTATCCGTAAGTATTACCCACGGATTACCCACGGACAGTGCTTTGTAGTTTACCCACAGAATACCAACGGAACTTTGCCGTAGGCATTACCTACGGATTACCCACGGACATTGTTCTTCTTTCTTGTGCTGTTTAACCACGGAATACCTACAGGAAACAATACCCACGGAACTACCCCGTAGGTATTTCCTAAGGATTACCACGAACAATTGGTTTTGTTATCCTCTATAGTTTACCCACGGAATTCCTACGGACAAGTTTACCCATGGATATTTCCGTGGGTATTCCGTGGGTAATTATTAGATATTTTTTTTAGAAAAAGAATTATTACAGAACCCACATTACCACACTTTTTTTATATACAACACCAGCTCTTAGCAGGGAATAACAAAAGAGAATATGTTCGAAATGATTCATATTTGAGAATTCTGCATTCAGTATTAGGGGTGGCAATTTTTACCCAACCCGATAACCCGACCCATACCCAACCCGAAAATAGCGGGTTTGGGTCACGATTATTGACCCATTTAATTATTGGGTCGGGTATGGGTTACCTATTAAATTTATGGGTTGGGTATGGGTTTAAAGTCCTAACCCGTAGTCAACCCGACCTGTTTATTTTATTTTATTAAAAATAATAATAAATAAATAATTACATAAAAATATAAATATTTTACTAAGTAAGTGCTAACCTACTATTAGTATAATACAAATTATGTAGTATCTTTTTTATGAGAGGTTGTTTATTTGATAATACTACTTTGTTGTATTTCTTTATAAAGCAAAAACAAGAGTATTCGTTATGTGGATTGTCAAAAGACAGTGTGCTGCTCTCTCCTCCACAGCTCCCACTGTGGTCCTATCTCTTTTGTACTCTGAAGATTTTTGTCTATGTTTTGATTCTATATTCTGAAGGAGAAAATACAGTTATATTTGGCCTAGACGCGTACATATCACCTTCTTCTGTTAAGTGCCATTGAGCACGACATGTATGTGGAAAAAGAAAAAAGACGGAGGATAATGAAAACTTTGGAATATCTACCATATTGAATGTATGATTTCATTCATTTGTAACTCCGTTTGAGCAATCATATAAAAAATTTAATTCCAGGTCTTTTAAATTTTGCATAGCCTAATTATGTTGGGTTAAACGGGTCGGGTATGGGTTTAATCATTTTATATGGGTTGGGTATGGGTTAATAATTTGTAACCCGAATATTATTGGGTCAGGTATGGGTCAATACAATTTTAATCGGGTCGGGTATGGGTGAGCTTCAACCCGACCCATTAACCCGAATTGCCACCCCTATTCAGTATACACTTCACTGTTGTAAGAACTACCAAAATAAAGTGAGATAGGACACCTTTGTCATACAAATATCAAGTACATCAGTTGTTAGCCCTAACTAAATCTCTAAAGTCTGCACAACAAACCTCTATTTTCATAAAAGTGGGATGATTCGCAGGCGGCTTCAAAATGGTGCTCCCTGGATTTGGATTTGATACAACAAACTTTTGTGGCTCTGTTGTTGCAGTACTTGGCTTGTTTTTAGCCATGTTAAGCTGTTGCATCCTATATAATCTGTTTCTGGACACATATGATCCTCAAGGGCACAATTTCCTCTGATTGATCATGGTCATAACGGACAAGGAATCTACAACGATAGCCTCTTACATAGAGTGCATATATGATGCCGGGGAGATAACCCAGTAGCGTAAGCACCAAGCAAATCCAGAACTGCACCTGTAATTACAAACGAGAAATAATTAGCGATAAGAATAGCAATCGAGTAGTAATAATGTTTGCAAAGATGAAAGAATCAGTATACTAGTTTGTCCTAAAGCAGCCTCTAAAATAGCAACAAATAAGAAGAATCAAAGCATTAAGAAACCATATAATCCGTCAGTTGTCCAGTTTTTTCTAAAACTTTTGGTTGAGGTTCTTAGAACATTAAATCATTGCAAGTTTTCGTCTCTTTTCAAGCTCCAAGATCCATTACGAAACCACACACACTTGCAAATCCAAGGAGAAAGAAGAAAAACAAAACAAGCGCAACAGAATAGAGAAAGCAAATGATAGCTGAACCATGTCCATAGGAACTATAGTCAAAGATTATGTTTCTCAATACATCGAAAAGCGCTTAGAACTCTTCCTGTAGTTCATTTTTCTTGACAGCCCCCTTAAAGGAAGAACTTAATAATGCCGCATGCATCATATATGATTTGTGCAGCACCCTTAACTCATGCAATGCATCCACAGCTTATTTTTAATATCATCTTTCTAGAGGCTACCATGCGCCTCCCAACAATCTTGTAGCTTGGTGCTGAACCCAGTAAACTAGCATTGTTACTGAAACAGATATTTACAATTTGTAGTTGCAAATATTCAGATTTTCTTTCTACAATTTCAGAATGAATATTTTGTCTGAACTCTTCTACTTTTTTGGTAGAGATCTCTATCCCTCATAATTACTGAACACAAATGCTAAGCTTTCAGTGTGAATAAGATATCAGCTTCACCACCCCTCAGAATTACTGTTAAGTACTAGCACCTAAAAACCCAAACTTGACAACGATCAGTAACCCCAAACCAACACAACTTAGGCCTAAATCATATCTTCACCAGCAGCGTGCCAAGCTAAAATTGATGAAAAACTCTTAGTCATGCATCCGATTGAGGAGAAAAATAAACCACAAGTCATCAGAAGAATTTTAACTCCGCTGTAATACTATAACAAGCAATGTACAAACCAGATATTTCCCTCAAATAAAAAGACATAAAAGGAGCATACATATTCTCTCATATGGGAGATCAGTAAATTAAGTTCGGCAGAGACAAGAAGATAAGTTCAAGTATATTACCGAAGTCCGAATGTTCCCGTCTTCAATCTAGTGAGTGAAATGCAGCAGCAGTAGTGGTTATCTCTGCAAAACTACAGCAGCAGTGACAGATATTTCTGCATACAGAAGAAGAGAATGAAGGGAAGCGCATGTATGTTCCTTGTTCGGAAGAGATAAGAAGATAAGTTCGAGTATATTACCGATGCCTGAATGTTCCCGTTTGCAGCAGCAGCAACAACATTGATTTATCTCTGCAGAAAAACAGCGGCAGCGACAGTGATTTATCTCTGCAGAAAAACAGCAGCATCGACAGTGATTTATCTCTGTATACACAAGAAGAGAATGAGGTGATACGTGTGTATGGTCCTTGTTCTGCTGAAACAAGAAGATAAGTTCAAGTAATATTACCGATGCCCGAATGTCCCCGACTTCAATCTGGTGAGTGAAATGCAACAACAGCACTGGTTTATCTCTGCAGATACAAGAAGAGAATAAAGATTGAAAACGAGAACAAGTATTACAGCGACCCATACCAGCTCAGTTGCCAATTCTACATCACTGAATGTTACCACAAACAAAGCAAACTCATCATTAACATACCAATGTTCAACCACCTGAAATAACTAACTTGTAGAACCATGTCCATAGGAACAAGTATTACAAGATTACTAAATGGTGTATGTTTACATGCTTTATTAATACACCTGATAAGATTTTCATTACGTTCCTTATAATCAAAGTCATTGCCTTAAACATAAAAGCATTTAAATACGGTGACGCTGACTTTAGCGCTTCTATCTTTAAGTTGAATCAAACAAGAAGTCTAGTAGCAAACTTTAATGTCATATCGTCAAAAGGTAAGTGATAGTTACCTTGATCAGTTAGACCACCATCTACAACTTTGGCCACCTGAGTAACAGCAAGAAAAATCAGTCTCCTTGATCACTTTCTTCTTCATAAAAAGTGGCCAGAGTTCTCCCTTGCATATGCAGCTCGAATATCAGGCTGCTTTAACAACAGCGTGAAAAATTATTTCAATAGTAATGAATACCTACGGACAAGAAGATAAGTTTGAGTATACTACCGGTACCCGAAGGAACTGTTATTGAGCCCCCGTCTTTAATTTGGTGAGCGAGCTGCAGAGCACGTATGCCCCGTCTTCCTAAGGTTTCTGCAATTACAAAGAATAATCATCAGCGCAAAAAAAGGGTAAGAATCCCAAGGTCCAAAGAAAGAATAGCTGCAACAACAAGCAATCAAAAGCAAAAGCGATGCTAGTGAAAGGATAGGAGGGATTCATATGATAATGTGGCTCACCAAATCAGCTATTCCCGTCTTAACACTCAAAATAACATAGAAACTAGACAACTTTTGCAAGTCAAGTGAATTAAAGTACTACATACAACGTCTAAGTTCTCTACTAATTATACATAACACTTTTAGTCAATTCATGATTAACAGTTTCTTCTATAGCTACTACTATAACTCATCCCCTCATCCGCCTGAACAATCTCATCACATTAGGGGATGGTGAAAGACCCTGTGATGGAGCTGAAACACCCTGTGATGGAGCTGTAAGACCCTGTGATGGAGCTGAAACACCCTGTGATGGAGCTGTAAGACCCTGTGATGGAGCTAGAAGACCCTGCGGTGAAGCCGGAGGACCTTGTGATGGATTTACAATAGGAGGCTGCAGAGGTGGAACCCAGTATCTTGATCCAGGTGCACCATAGTACCCTGATCCGGGTGGTGGAGGATGGCCCCATCCTGTAGGTGCTTGAGGTACAGACTGGCCAGCTGGTCCGGATGGGGGAGGCCCCCATGGCATCGGGAACCTACTCATCATTGTAGCCATCTGCTGCTGCAGCTGCTGTTGCACTTGTTGTTGGACCTCGTTGTGTAGTGCCTCCACCCTCAGCTTGACTTGCTCTTCAACCCGCATCGTTACTCGGGCTTCTACCCGCTCATCTACTTGATCCTCTAATGCCTTCGCACGAGCATTATACTATTGTTCCATCTCAGTCTTTGCCTTTTCTATCGCCTTCATCACATAAGGAGTAGTAGTGGACGCAGTGCTCGTGAATGCGTCGGGGAAGTACTGTGCTACGCACGGAGTTGAGACACCGTAGACTCGTTGTTTCTTTGATTTCCCATTAACTACCTCGAAGTATATCTGATTTTTGTCGACGGGCTGAGATGGGCCGCCTTCATCAGTGTCACGGGGCTGCTGAGTTTGCAATTCAAACTGGCGTTGAACCTCCTCCTTCAAGATAGTTTAAAAAATATTATTATGAATTACTTGATAACAGCATTAGTTTTTTATTAATAACTCTTACCCTAATCAACCGAGCCTTCTCACAGCTGTATTCCTTCTCACACCGTCCATTTGTCTTTGTGTGTGTGTGAAGGAACAACTCATAGGCATCAGGAACTTGCCCATTTCTGTCACGTGTCTTGAAATTTTTAAACACAAAAGAAATTATTAGTTGTTATACGTGTAGAATACAATAGACATGTGCATGTGTGAACAAAAATCTTAAAAGAAAAACAAGTATACATGTTTAAAAACATAATCAAACATTTACCATTAACTTCTGGTGGTAAAAAAATGGCGAGATCCCCCGGTGTGGGTTGACATACCAGCACCAGGTACGTGCTCCGTACGTCTATTCCTTGAGTTGCGCTGACACATTTCCTGGTATTCTGGAGTATTCCACACTTCTTTCCAAGCTCTGATGATTCTCGGGTCTATTGTGGCCCGCGTTTTCCCCTCTGTCCTCAACTCATACAGTACCTCCTTGTATCTTTCCGCTGCCTTTTCACAGAAACAATTGTAGATCAATGCATCATTGCAATCCCACCGAAACATTTTCTGTAGTTCACATATAAACAAAACATTAATTAGTGTAAATATGGTGTGAATCATAGTTAACAGAAAAATTATTGCACTGATTACCTTGAACTCCTCAAAATAGAACCTCATTTCATCCTTTGACAATCCTTTCCAAGCGTACCCCGATGGGAACCACTTCTTATCAAATATCCGTCGCATTGACTGGGCAACATTTTTAATAGGTTCCAGGGTGCCTGCAAGACAAAATAAGATTGATCAAATTAGTGAGGAAGACATATAACATTACGTAAATCTTAAGTTAAATAGATAATTATATTGAATATACTGGTCCCGGGAATGATAGTAATCAACACCCGCGAGTGAGTGAGAGAAATTTCAGCTGGTGTCTCAGAGCCACATCTAGTTTGCGTCGGCACTACTGTCCTAGATGTACTCCCACCATCAGCAATGGCTCCTGGAAGAGTATCGTCATCACCCGTCGTCTGAGACTCGGGTGTCGGCCCAGGTTCAGGTGTCGACACTGAGTCATGTGTCAATTGTGGATCCTAAGACCTGATGGGGGTATCATACTGGGAGGGAGTGGTATGTTGACTTCCTCTAGTAACCTCAGTGGAGTGACCTGTACCTCTAGGTGCACGCTCAACGCTACAAGAAGTGTGGCTACTGGGCTGCTGATCACTCCCCTCAGTCGTCGTCCCCGTAGTACCTGGTCGATGCGGCCTCTTACCCTTACTCTTACCCTTACCCTTACCTTACCCTTACCCTTACCTTACCCTTACCCTTACCCTTACCCTTACCCTTACCCTTACCCTTACCCTTACCCTTACCCTTGTCAGAAAAAAGGTTTCTAGGAATCCCACCACCTGTCATATCTATTTTGACAAGTAGATAGTTAGAATATGGACAATAATTAAACTAAATATAAAATATGGACAATAATTAACTAAATATAAAATATGGACAATAGTTAACTAAATATAAAGTATGGACAATAGTTAACTAAATATAAAATATGGACAATAATTAACTAAATATAAAATATGGACAATAATTGACTAAATATAAAATATGGACAATAATTAACTAAATATAAAATATGGACAATAATTAACCATGTATAGCTCATATGATTTAATAGAATAAAAGGTGCTATGCAACTATATATAAAATATGGACAAAAATAACCATGTATAGCTCTTATGTTTAATAGAATAAAAGGTACAATATCCAATCCAAATCATAGTCCTACGTTCATATCTATTCTGAATCAAAATCATCATCATTGATGCTTAATTCATCTTCAAATTCTTCAACGTCTTCAACCTCATCATCTTGATTTTCTGTGTCGTCTAGTTCACTAATTATAGCACCTGACATGTCAACCAGCTCAATGGGGACATCATCATAATTTGGAGAGAAATTATGTGGAATAATCCCATCAGCTTCTTCATCCTGTAGTGGTTGAGTCTTTTGATCAGTTCAAGTTGACTCTAGCATGTCCAAAGAACTTCTTGCCTTAATTTTGCAAACCGACCACCAAGATTGCACATCCTTTTTTTTAAGGATAAGAACAATAATAGACTTCTCCAGCTTGTTCAGCTAAAATAAATGGTTCATATTCTCTTCCTTCATATGACAATCTCTTAGTATGCTTGACATCCACGATCTTGTATCGTGAATGGATAACACGGGAAGTTTGTGAAGTGTTGAACCACTGGCATCTGAACACGAACACTTTCTTCATAGGATAAGCTGGATATTCAAGCTCTAAGACTTCATCCAATATCCCGTAGTAATCATCCTCAATGTTTCCTTCAGCGGATGCACATAAGGATACTCCACTATTGGTCGTTGAGCGTCCTACTCCATGGGTTACTGTGTGAAACTTAAAACCATTGACAATGAAACCTGGATAAGAAGTCGCCACATTTAACGGCCCTTGTGCTAAGCTACGTATGTAGTGATTTGGGATTGTAACTTTGTTGGACTGTTCAAAAACACAAAACAAAACAAAATGCACAATGTAAGGGTAAAGAACATTTTAAATTTAAATCATATGAAGGTTTAGGTGTCCTCACATATGATTTGAACCATTCCCTAAATTCTCGCTCCATCTTCCTGTTCATATTAGCATCATCAATGGATGGATAATGTTGGTGAACTTGCTCCATAAATATTCTGTGAAGTGGAATGGAGTGAAATATGTGCATAACATGTCCATTACATATTTAGAATGTGATTGATTGACGCACAACTTGCGTTGCATATGGCTCAACTTCGGGAGTGTTCAAAAGAATATAATTATGGGCAGCTGCCAAATCAACCCCTCCTAGGATCAAACGGGTGCCCTTGCCAATAGGTCTTCCACTAGTTTTGAAAACTGAGATTCTATCTGGATCCTTGTCATCGACCCCCTCATCAACATCATTTCTTCCGAGCCTGTAACGGAATGATCGACGGTTCACCATCTCCAAAGTAGAACGAGGAGAACTTAGTTATCTCCTCCAATAGATAACCATTGGTTATTGATCCTTCAACATAATTCCTATTTTGACCTTTCTTTTTAGTTTTCTCATGTATCTCTCAAACGGATACATCCACCTATACTGCACCGGTCCAGCCACAACAGCCTCATAAGCCAAATGGATTGGAAGGTGTTCCATCGAGTCAAAAAAACTAGGAGGAAAGATTTTCTCTAATTTACACAAAATGAACGCAATGTCATTTGACATACGTTGCATGTTAGCTACATGAATGGTTGTCATTGTCAATTCCTTCAAATACAGGCACAATTCGGTAATAGCCTCCCACACAACTGGAGGAAGTAGATGATGAAAGGCAATAGGCATCAATCTTTGCATGAAAACATGGCAGTCATGGCTTTTCATACCAAACACCCTCCTGTTTGTCATATCTACACATTTGCCCACGTTCGAAGCATACCCATCCGGGAACTTCACATTTCGAACCCATTCACAAAATATATCTTTTTGCTCCTTATCCAAAACATAAGAAGCCTTTGGGTAAGTCCTTTTAGAGGGATCAAAAGCCAATGAAGGGCGAGCACATAAATCATTTAGCTCAGCACGTGACTTCTCGTTATCCTTTGTCTTTAGCTTGACATTAAGAACCGTGTTAAATATATTGTCAAAAAAGTTCTTTTCAATGTGCGTAACATCAAGATTATGTTTTATCAACAACGTCGACCAATATGGCAGATCCCAAAATATACTTCGCTTGTTCCACCCGCATTTCTTGGCAATGGCACTATTTGTTATATCAGAGCCAAACTCAGTCACTTTTCTAAGACCTAACTGGGTTATTTCTTCAAGTATTTCCTCGCCGGTCTTAACCCGTGGTGCTTGCTTTCGTACCTTTTTTCCTTTAATGAAAGGAACAGTGTCCTTCCGAAACTTATGCTTACACGGCAAGAACTTTCTACTATTATCAAACCATGACTGTTTTCGACTATGTGGAAGTGTAAACGCGTCACTATCTTCCATAAAGTATGGACATGCCCATCTGCCAGCCGTACTCCACCCTGAGAGCATCGCGTATGCAGGGAAATCACTTATTGTCCACAACAATGCAACATGCATCTAAAAGTTTTGTCTCTTAGAAACATCATAAGTGTTGACACCTACACTCCATAACTGTTGCAATTCAGCAATAAGAGGCTGGAGGTAAACATCAATTTTTCCTTTTGGATTCTTTGGCCCCGAAATCAAACATGTCAGAAAAAAGAACTCATCTTTCATACACATGCCAGGTGGAAGATTGTACGGAGTTAAAATTATAGGCCACAATGAGTAAGGTTATCCTGACGGGCCAAAAGGTTGAAATCCATCAGTGCATAAGCCAAGGCGCACATTTCTAATTTCTTTGGCAAAGTCAGGATTTTTTTCATCAAAATGTTGCCATGCCTTTGAGTCAGATGGGTGGCACATCTTATCACACATACGCTAAGATGAAATTGATGAACTGGAAGCATAAAGAGGCAGGTTTACCTGGCATTGATTTGGGGACTCCTTCAATCGACACTCCTGGGGAGAAATTGAAGGAGATCAGAATACTGAGGCACGGTTACGTATGGCAGAGACAAAGCTTGAAGCAGCGGCGGGAATAGAACGAATATAGCGAATAGAGCAGAGATTACCGTGGATAGACATATTAATTGTAAATAAATGTCATAGTATTATTTACCTACGAATCATATCCCGTGGGTAAATGTGTATTTTATCTGACATCTGAGTGTTATTTACCTACGGACTACTTCCCGTGGGTAATTATTTACTCCAGTATAATTTTTCTACGGAGTACTTCTCGTAGGTAATTATTTGCCCTAGTATAATTTTCAGTACTATTTACCTACAGACTACTTCCCGTGGGTAGTTATTTGCTCCAGTATTATTTACCTGCAGACTACTTCCCGTGGGTAATCATTTATTCCAGATTTTCCCATTTAACATTTTACCTACGGCCTAGTTACCGTGGGTATAATTCATCTCGTTTACCTACGGACTACTTTCCGTGGGATAAATATTTGACCAGATAATTATTCAAATTATAAATTTAATATATTAATATTTATATAAAATATATAATATTATTCATAAGATAATATTATATATTTAAATTGTAAATAAATTTGTTATTAATTATCTATATTATATACAATATTATGTTATAAATCTATTTATAAATATTGTACGTATGTAGATCTTTATGTAAATAATATATAATCATATATAAATATTAGTAATGTTTTTTAATTGAAAGTATTTAAATTATAGATGATATCTATTAATATTTGTAAATATTATATAATATCTATAAAATTATTAATAATACTTACAAATATTTTTTATAAGTTATATATAATATATATTTCTTAAATTTACAAATAATATATATAAAAATATTTTTTATTTTCTCGTATATAAATAATAAATATTTTTTAAAAAAAATATTAATTAATATTATATATATTGATATTCATTTAAATTATATTATTATAATAAATTATAAATTATTTCTTATCTAAATAATATAAATTATCTGTATATATTAGTCTTTTTAAGTTTAATTTACCTATCTAATATTTTTGATTTCTCGGATAAATTCTAAATAATCTTTATATGTAGTCTTTCTTTTTATCTCCCCTCTCCCCTCTCTCTCTCTTCCTCTTTCTTCCCCTTCTCCCTGCTCTCTCGTCCCTCTTTCCCTTCTCTCTCTTCTCTTCCTTCCTCTCTTCTTTCCTCTTTCTCTTTCTCTCCCTTCTCCTCCTCTCTCTCTCTTGAAACTTATTTAATTAATAATTATAAATATTATATATATTCTAATTTTATATATCGTATGTATTATATTTATTTATGTTAAAGATGATGATGAAGAGAATCACTAAAATTACAAATTAAACAACCACAAAGGGCCTCTTTTGATTACCTTAATTCATCACATTTACCTACGGACTGCATTCCGTGGGTAACTATTGGCCTTCATCTCATTTACCTACGGACTAATTTCCGTGGGTAATTATTGGTTCCCCGCACCCCACTTTACATAATAATAATTTACCTACGGCCTAGCTCCCGTGGGTATAATTCATATCATTTACCTACGGACTATTTTCCGTGGGTAATTATAAGCTAAGACTTTCCTACTTAACATTATAATAATTTACCCACGGCTCACCTCCCGTGGGTATACTTCATCCCGTTTACCTACAGACTATTTCTGTGGGTAATTATTGGTTCTAGACTCATCACGTTTGCATTAGAATAATTTACCTACGGCCCAGTTTCCGTGGGTATAAATCATTCTTACTTTCTAGTTTACCTACGGGCCTGTTCCGTGGGTAAATAATGACTCAAGTTTACCTACAGAATTCCTGGTTGGTAAATTCCTCCTCCAGATTCCCCACGGACACGACCGTGGGTAATATTTGCCTCCAGTTTTACCTACGGTTTTGTACTGTAGGTAATGTTTACCTCCAATTTTACCCACGGGACAAATCCGTGGGTATGTTAAGCGCCAATGGGCGCCATTATTCCCGCGCCACTGCCCACAACATTTTACCTATGGTAATGTCCGTAGGGGATCCGTGGGTATTCCGTTGTAAAATACCTACAACATGAACCCGTGGGTAGTTTTCCGTGGGTAAATAGCTATTTTCCAGTAGTGAAGGTCTTGTTGTTGTAGTCAACCCATATGTATCCTTATAAACCATTCACATTACTACTCATATCCCGATGTGGGATGGGGGTATTACAAAGCTATTTAAATATATATCTTTCCTCATACTTGGTTTGACTATAACCATTGAGAATTTTGATGTATGTGATGAGGCTCATGTTCATTATTGCTTATACATAATGTTGAGGCAATGATGAGGAATGTAGGTCTTATAAGTATATGAGAAATCATCTCAAGGTTATGGCATGTTAATGGTATATTCCACATCAGCAACATGTGTATATGTCATCCTCATTCTTTTACTGATGATTGACAATTTCTCACTCGCTAGGGTTTTCCTCTCCCCTCTTTCTTCTTCTTCGATGATTTGGAATCCACTGCCTGCAATCTGAGCTCGTTGATGCTGTTCTAATCTCTGGTACGCTTCTGTTTGCTGTTTGTGGTTCATAGTGTCAACTGCATCGGTCGACTGAGCATATCATCCCCCTCTTCCCCCTTATTCTTCTTCCATGGTTGTCTTCGATGTCGTGTTATCTGGCTTCGAATTGCTTTTTATGTCGACTAGCCCCTGTTGTCTTCAATGTTGTTCGAACCCTAGCGGGTCTTTGGCTTCAAATTGTTGAGTTTACTAGCCCCTGTTGTCTTTGATGTCGTTCGAACCCTAGCAGGTCTCTGGCTTCGAATTGTTGAGTTTAGACTGTCGGTTTTTTAAAGCCACTGGCTGTTCCAGATATGTGGTATCTATCGGTTTGTTGCTTGCCTGTGTGGTTTGACTGATGTCGAATGCAGTAATTGTGAGTGTATCTATCGACTGATGATGTTGTTTGAATACGCTAGTTGATTGAGAAAACTGGTATCTGGTGGGTTTATTTTTCTTTGATTACTCAGAATTGTTGGTAATAGTAAATAAGCTTATTAGAGTTCTGTTGTCAACGAAACATGCTTATATGAATACACATTATATTTCATCATGTGCCCCTTTTTTTTGGTATTAGCTTGATCTTTGAACTGAATTTGTGTTGAAGCGGTTCCAGATGTATGATAGTTGGGTTGTTGAAGCGATAATGGTAGCACTTTTGTTGCTCAATGTTTTGTGGTCAATCAAATTGTCAAACCATCGTTGCTCCTACCCCTACGAAATATATCTGGAATTGCTCCATAGATTTCGTTAGTCATTGATTTGCTAATACCAAAAGTTGTAGCTGTGACGATGGGGCAAATCCCTAATCTGAGCTCAAATATGTTTCTTTTACCCAACTTTGCAATATATATGTTTCATTTATCAATAACTGATGGGCTTTTAATCAGGTAGCTTTATATTCGATGTCTTCATCCAGCAACAGAAAGAGTGAAAGTCGCTTCATATTCTACAATGTCAAATGCAACGGTAATAGGAATGCTCGGTTGTATGTATCTTTTACTTGCAACAATTATCAAAAATTGTTTTACTGTTGTGATTGTCCTAATGGGATTTTCAAGTGATGGCACGAAATGGAGTGCAATTCCCATTTGTTGAGGTCTGATATCTACAATGAAGAAGTGACATCTGGTGGCTTTAATGGTGATATGTTGGTCATCCAAGAACAAATTTCCAAGCTCAATGATGAAGTGAAAGAGTTGAAACATCTTCTACAGAAAGACATAGTCGATTTCAAGTCGGAAGTGACCAAGCTTGTTGTATTTTCATATGTAATACTTGTGACGATTGTACTGTTGTACTTGAAGCTGGTGTATTTCTGACATAGAATATTGTCATAGTTAGTTTATGTTTTGGTAACAGTTTAGCTACCTTGTTGAACTTCTACAAGCTATGTAACTTGGATGTTGTTGTGTCAGTTGGAATTCAATTTATCAGACAAGCAACCTTTTTGTAACCCATCTGCATTTGATATAGTTATCTTTATCAAACTTTACTTTACTTTACTTTTGTCTCTCATATTCCTCAAATATGCTCTGTTTAAGCTTTTAAAAAGTCGAATAAAATGTTTCAGAAGTCAATTCTTAACAAATAGGACAAGAATCATATTATATGTTTGTTCCCATCTAAAATAAGTTCAGAGTGAATAGTATTGATAAACACCATATTATATGCCAATTTTTATGGGATAACAGATCGAGGGAGGGGTGAGACTTATGGGATAGCAAATATTCATTTTGCCATCACTGACTGCCTGATCTGATAAACACCATAGAGACCCCCTGCTCTCATATTCAAACAAAAACAACAGCATGCCACCCTTAATCTATTCAACAAAATCATAGCTCAGGTACTTTTTCCAGATGCATAATTCTTATTCTTCAAAAGAGCAGGGTCTGATGCTTTTATTGATGCATGGTTCATGAAATTGCAAGTTAATGCAGTGCATGCTAATTACACCAAGGTAATTTGTACGAGACAGAAAAAATGGTTTTCAATTTTCACTTAACAGTCTGAGATCAAGGCATGCAATGTCTGTTATGTTTGGAAACAAAAATAGGTGTACCCCATAGTTCAACCAGCCTCACTACAACAATCGCTTACATGTTTGAGGATGTTGTTGTCGAAAAACAACATTGCAATATTGACCAGATTGCAACAGTGATTCAAAACCACTGGAACTCGCCATAAATCAAAACTAACTACAACTATAACCATAGCAACACACTGTCTCACAAACAAACGTTCAAATCCCAATTCTAAAAAGGTTCGATCATGTGTACAAACTGAATTCTGTAGAGCACAAAAATCTGAGAAGCAAATACTACCAATCAAAGTCATAACATAGCCAAACATGTTCTCTGTCAATAAAAAGAAAACTGTCTCGCAAAAAGCAACCGACTTGTTATTGGTCTTTGTCTTGTTCTTCGTTGTCTTCAAGTGGCGCCTAGCTTCTCAATACCCGAGATAGAATAACAGTTGGTCAATTTATGCTAAATTTGACAAATAACTGGATTTTATAAAAAGTAAAAAACAACCTTGCGAAGCAGTCTTCAATTTTTTCTTCGACTTGGCCTTGAAGAGGAGCCAACTTCATTACCTTTCTTTTCCTAGCTGGTGGGATATCTCGTGTGGCACCATTCCCATCATCACTTTCAGCAGCAAGTAAAAGACCCTACCTTGACCTTGCCCTCTTTTTGTTTGACCAGAACATGTTATAGAGTTGTGGCCACGTTGCTTGCATTTCCCGCAAGTCACATGGGTAAATCTTTTTGTTCTTGGACCAGGTTCACCTTCTCTCTTCGTCAATTTTTCTTTGGCCTTCCTGGTAGTTTTTTAAGAAATGGGGGGGGGGGGATAAAATCTTCAACCCTTGAGGTTTTGACCTCAGAGATGGATCCGGGATATGAGAGATTGCAAATTCGTATGTGGTTGCATACTTTGAAGTAGAGAAGTAAGGATCGACAAAAAGGTCCTTATCCATTCTCCTCTAATTGAGGATAGAACAAGCGTGCTTGCAAGGGATTCCTGATTTATCCCAAGCCATGCAGTAACAATGCTTGTCTCTAAGATTCACTATGTAATGTCTGTTTGCATTTGAAACACCCTAGGAAATCCTGGCTACAAAATATACTTTCCTTATTATTTTTATGTGTATGTTTTGCTTGAACTTGGTATTAGTTAATGCAATGTATTATTTTTGGGCTATATATAATTTAGGGGAGACAATAACAATGTCAAAATATGTAATTGTTACAATGACATGATAAATTTATATTACCGACTGTAATGTTAATATGTGTCATTGTTACAGTGACATGTTAAGCTTATTACCGGCTGTAAATGTACATAGTTAGCTAGTTTATTCTCTTGTTATCATTACCTAGTTTATACCTTAATGTGAACAGCAACAAATAATCCTTTCTTCATCCATAAGTAACCATTATTTTCCAGCTAAAATCAGGCCAAACAGCCTTATAACTATCGGCATCTATTCATGCTTTCAGCCCATCATTATCGCTAGTAATTTGTTAGTTCAGTACACTGATAAATCGATCATGTATGTATACATTACTTAGTTATTTTGTCTTATCCACTATTATTATTATACCTCAGTTTATTAATAAAAGTGGCCGACCTCCTTGTCTTGGTGATAAGGTTAGTCTAATTTGATAAAGTAAAATAACTGCAACCGACTACATATTACTACGGTTGCATGTAACTTTGTCCTACCTACTCATTACCTCTGTTTAAACAGCTCATATACCGCCCCCTTTGCTTAGTCATGGGTTAGGTGGCCTCATATAATCTAGCCAACAAAAAGTAACCGATAGGAATTAAGCACCCATGTATACCGTGTGTACTCATGCAAGATAATAACTCTCTTGCTGAATCATATTAATACCGGCCACTTACCTGATTCTATACTCAAACCTTTATTCTACGTAAGTGCAAGGTGATATTTAAGGCTGAGATCGGAAGTGGGTAGGTAGTGAGTTGAGGAGTGCAAACCGTGAGTAAAGTTTGTCGATTAAGGTTGTCAAGCGCAAGGGAACAAGGAGAAGAAACAAGTCTAGGTGCTGGAAGATTCGGTAACGGAAGGGAAGGTCTTTAATCAGAATAAATCTTAAAGAAAATTATCAAAAAAAAATGGCAGGAAGAAACTAGGTAACCTTTATGCACACCTACTCCTTCCTTTAGTCATAATTTTGGCTAAAACTGTAATGTGAAACCTTTATGTTTGCACTTGAAATTTATGTATGGTCTTAAGGATTTCTTGGTGTTAAATTGTGTTTTTATTGATATGTTACTGTTCTGAATAATTGACTGATGATGCATGTGGTGGTGGATTGATATTGCGAATTATTATTTAAGGCTGGTTAACCTGGGCTATGGTTAGCCCATCCTCAAAACTAAGTCTTTCATGATTTATCAGTCGGGTTCTTTACATTTCCGTCCCATTAAAAGAAATGACTGATAGTCTACTAAGTGTTATGTTAACCTTAGGGGGTGTGCACACTTAAGGATTATATGGTGAGGTGGTGGTGGTGGAACTTTCTTATTGAGAGTCATCCCATATTGTTATTCTAAAATGTGACCCACGGGTATGGCATTGAAGTAAGGAAGGTAAACTTGGCGTGATATATTTTAATGATTATACTCTCTTGTAATTGTTGTGTGCGTAAATAATAATGGTTAAATGAGTTTCCAAAAGAAATGAATTTTACAGGGTGTGATATTTGTTACTCAGTTTCGCTGATTTTATTTGTAACCCCTTTTGGGTGTATACATGTATTTATGGTTGCAGGGGGACTTCTTCGGGAGATCACATGGTATGAAGATACCATGTACGATACCCTTTACATGTGTGCTTACTATACTTGCTACAAGAGCTGTCGCCAGGAGTCACTAGGATCACCTACGAGGAGTGGATTCAGACCACCGAGGGCTTTATACATGCGGAGTATGGGAGTAACTCAACCTTAACACACTGGGCTGATAGTTTCGTAGAGTATGTTGGTGAAAACAAGGAAGAGGGATGTAGTACCGCTTTTTGTCACCCCTTCATCTTTTGGTTGTAAAATAGGTACCTAGAGCTAACATAGGGTTAGCAATGGAAGGGGTTGGTTGTATGGTGTATGGAAGGGAACTTGGCGGTAGAACTTTTGTTGTATAAAGCGATTGTAGGTGTGAAGATAGAATTTTTGACAGCAGGAGTAGTGGTGGGGATTAGCCTGTGCACCTGCTGTGGGTAGCAGGTGTGGCGGTAACTCCCGGTTGTATTTTGTAAAACTTCCGCTGATGTAAACTCTTATTATGATATATGAATACAGGTATGTTGATGTAAAAAAATATATATATTAATAATAATAAAGGTGGTGGTTTTAGATCCTGGAAACCGGGTGTTACAGTTTGGTATCAGAGCCATAGGTTAATAAGAGGGAGATTAGATGTAATAAGAAATTAGGAAGACTCTGGCACAACTCCGACAATCTAGGCAGAACTTAACTAAGTTATGAAAATGTGATTTGATTGTTATATCTGTGTTGTGTGATTGTTTGCATTAATTGATTATCTTAGTATAAATAATGTATGTACCGCAGAGTTTTAATGGTGAGGGGAGAGGTCAGCTGGATGAGTTAAGAGAATTGACGGTAAGCATGGGGAGAATCCTGGAACAACATGAAGCTAGAGCAGAAGTAATTACAGATATCTCCCGGAAAATAGCTACAATGAAACCCAGTACTTATACAGGGAGGAGGACCTAGTGGTTTTAGAAGAATGGATTCGGGAGTTTGATAAAATATTTGATGTGGTGGATTGTCCCGAGTATAAGAGGGTGAGTGGAGCTGTGTTCTACTTTAAGGGAGAGGCTGATCTCTGGTGGACAACTGAGGAGGAAAGGTTGAAGGCTTTACCCAACTTTGGTTGGGAGGTCTTAAAAAGTGCAATGATGAAAAGATTTTACCCAGAACATGTGAGGATGCAGAAATATCATGAATTTGCTGGATTGAAACAGCGAGCTGATGGTGTCAAAACCTATCATGCTAAGTTTGTGGAGCTTGCTAGATTTGCTCAAAATATGGTGCCTGATGAAGCTTCAAAAGTGCAACGCTTTTTGGAAGGGTTGAATTGGAATTTACAGGAAGCTCTGAGTGTTAAACCACTGACTACTTTACAAGAAGCATACGAGAAGGCTGCTAACCTATATCGTGTACAGCAGAGGAGGAGAGAAGTACAATCAGGACGTAAAAGGAGATGGGAATCAAATAAGACTGGAAATTTGGATAAGAATTAAGATGGAGGTAAAACCAAGTAGACCTATGTACCAAGGGCAGAGCTTGACGGCCAATCAGGGTAGGAGGGCAAGGTACTTTTATTGTAAAATTTGTGAGCAAAATCATCCTGGAGTGGATTGTCAAGGTAGGCAGGTGCAATGCTTTAAATGTGGAAGGATGGTACATAGAGCCTATGAATGTAGAGTTAGGATTGAGGAGGGTGGCGGCAATAACGAAGGCAGTAACCAGGCTGCTAGATTTACTTCTCGTCAAAATTATAACAACAGGCCTGGTAGTAGTAATCAGGGTGGAGCTCAACAAGTCAGCCAGGGTGGTCAGCGAAATAATAATAGTGGGCCAAGAAATCAATTTAGTGGGCAAGGGAAACAACCTCAGTATACGGGTGGAGGTGCACTAGGAGGAGGTTATAAGACGCAAGGACACATCAACGTGATAACCAAGGATGAGGCTGAAGCTGAGTAGGAAGGAAACACTATATCAGGTATGTTTCCGGTTCTTGGAACTCATGCTAAGGTGTTATTTGATTCGGGTGCATCATGTTCTTTCATATCTTCTGCGTTTCTGAAAAGGGTAGGAGTTGTACCTAATATAGATGTTAGCATCTCTGTTTCTACACCCACGGGGAAAGTAGTAGGATGTACTAAAAAGGTTGAAGGTGTAAAGATATGTATTGAAGGCAATGAGTTTGAGATGGAACTGATAGAATTCGACCTAGGAGATTTTGACATAATCCTAGGGATGGATTGGTTAAGTAGGAATAAAGGATGTATAGACTGTGAGAAACAGAAAATAAGTTTACAAGGAATGAAAGGAAAAAGGGTGTCATACATTAGGGATGGAACCCAAAACAAGAAGGTAGCATTTGCTTTGAAGTTGTGGAAAGATCTTCAGCCTGAAGATCAAGTTTTTATATGCTACATTCAAGAAGAGAATTCTAGGCAAGACAAAGAGGCAACCCCAGCAATTGAAGATTTGGCTGTTGTGCAAGAGTTTCCAGATGTATTCCCGGATGAGATTCCAAGTTTACCACCAGACCGTGAGATTGAATTTACTATAGATTTGGTACCAGGAACAGCTCCAATATCTAAGTATCCTTATAGGATGGCACCAAACGAGATGAAAGAATTAAAGAAGCAGTTAGAGGAATTGCTAAGGAAAGGTTATATCCGTCCAAGCGCATCACCATGAGGAGCTCCTGTTTTGTTTGTCAGGAAAAAGGATGGAAGCATGCGGTTATGCATTGACTACCGGGAATTAAATAATGTTACTATTAAGAATAAGTATCCCTTGCCTAGAATCGATGATTTATTAGATCAACTTCAAGGAGCTAAGGTATTTTCAAAGATTTATTTGAGATCAGGCTATCACCAGTTGAAGGTAGCAGAGAAAGACATATCCAAGACAGCTTTTCGTACAAGGTATGGGCATTACGAATTTGTAGTCATGCCATTTGGGTTAACCAACGCTCCAGCAATCTTTATGGATTTGATGAATCGAGTTTTTAATCCATTTCTCGACAAATTTGTCATAGTATTCATTGATGATATATTGGTATACTCAAAGAGTGAAGAGTGCAGATCATCTACGTCAAGTTCTTCAACTTCTGAGAGAAAAGAAATTGTATGCCAAGTTATCAAAGTGTGAGTTTTGGCTCAAGGAAGTATCGTTTCTTGGTCACGTGGTAACAGGAGATGGAATCTCCGTGGATCCTGTAAAAATCCAGGCAGTTAAAGATTGGCCTAGACCAACGAATGTCAGAGAAGTTTGAAGTTTCCTTGGATTAGCAGGATACTACAGGAAATTTGTTCAAGATTTTGCCAAGACTGCGAAACCACTTACGAACTTGATGAAGAAAGAAGTACCATACAAGTGGGATGATAAGAGCGAGGAAGCTTTCCAAACTTTGAAGGAAAAATTAACTACAGCTCCGGTTCTTGCATTACCTTGTGGTACAGAAGGCTTTGAGGTTTACAGTGATGCCCCCAAGTACGGCTTAGGATGTGTCTTAATGCAAAATGGTAAGGTAATAGCCTATGCATCAAGACAACTAAAGGAATATGAGACGAGATATCCGGCGCATGATTTAGAACTTGCTGCAGTGGTATTTGCATTGAAGATTTGGAGACATTACCTATACGGCACTTCATGTAAGATCTATACAGATCACAAGAGCTTAAAATATATTTTCACTCAGAAGGAGCTTAATATGAGATAAAGGAGGTGGTTAGAACTTATTAAGGATTATGATCTGGAAATTTTGTATCACGAAGGCAAAGCCAATGTGGTGGCAGATGCCTTAAGCCGGAAAAGGAATCATGAAGGTGAAGCAAATTGGATATTACAGGACCAGCTAGTGGAAGATTTTAGGAAATTGAATCTTGAGGTAGTGACATTTGGAGAAGTTAAGAAGGAAACTTGTGCAAGTATGCAGGCATTCCTTGATGTATACGTAGAGATTTTAGGCTGTCAACAAGAAGATGAAAAGTTAAAGAAAATAAAGGAGAAGGTAGAAAATGGAGGAGCTCCAGACTTTAAAATTCACGAAGATGGAAGTTTAAGGTTCCGGAGAAGATGATGTGTACCAGGTACTTGTGGGGGTCTTAAGGAAAGATTAATGAAGGATGCTCATAACTCCAATTATTCGATGCATCCTGGAGGGGATAAATTATATAAGGACATGAAGAAACACTTTTGGTGGCCAAATATGAAAAAGGAGATAGCAGAGCATGTATCCAAGTGTTTAACATGTCAAAAGGTGAAATTTGAACAACAAAAGTTGGAGGTATGATGAAACCTTTGGATATACCCCGGTGGAAATGGGATTTAGTATCCATGGATTTTATAGTTGGATTACCACCAACTAAAGGAGGGATAGACCAAATTTGGGTAATAGTAGATCTACTGACCAAGACTACTAGATTAATTCCTATGAGAGGCACGTGGTCGATGGAGCAACTTGTTGATGCTTATGTCAAATTTGTGGTTAAAAATCATGGTGTTCCTATGGAGATTATTTTTGACAGAGATCCCAGATTTACTTCACGATTTTAGCAACAGTTTCAGAATGTTATGGGAACGAAGTTAAATCTTAGTACTGCATATCATCCTCAAACAGATGGGCAAACTGAGCGGACTATACAAACTTTGGAAGACATGTTAAGAGCCTGTGTGATGGACTATCAGGGATCTTGGCTTGATAAGTTACACTTAATTGAATTTTCTTACAATAACAGTTATCATTCAAGTATCCATATGGCACCATATGAAGCATTATATGGAAATAAGTTCCGAACTCCGTTATGCTGGGATGATTCAAGAGAGGCAATTATGATAGACCAAATAACAGAAGAAATGGCACAACATTAAAATATTCAACAGAGGTTGAAAGCTGCTCAAGACAGACAAAAGTCGTATGTAGATTCGCAATAGAGACCACTTGAGTTTAGTGTGGGAGATAAGGTGTTTTTAAGGTAACACCAATTAAAGGTGTGGTGCGATTTGGAAGGAAAGGGAAACTTGCACCTACAATTCATTGGTCCCTACTTATATTCTGAAAGAGTGGGGAAATTGGCATACCGACTAGCCCTACCAATGGATTTGGATAAGTACACATAACGTCTTTCATTGCATCACAACTGAAAAAGTATGTTCCGGATGAAACACATGTGTTGCAACCAGAAGAGGTGGGAATTGAACCAATCTTACTTATAAGAACGGCCAATTAAAAATTTAATCATAAAACAAGAGAAACCAGGGCAAATCTGTGGCTTTAGTCAAGGTTATATGGACTCATCATGGAAGACAAGAAGCTCAATGGGACGCTTGAAAGCAAGATAAATCAGCACACCCAGAACTCTTTGGTTAAGGTAGTAGTTAAAGTTTCAGGAGAAACATTTTTTTTAATTAGTGGGAGAGCTTGAGGAAAACTGGGATAGTCATTGGAACTACTAGAACGATTGTTTTGATGATTGTGTTTGTTATGCTTAAAAACATTGGATGTGTGTTTAAAATAAGTTATTGCTCTACGAGAACCCTATTTTATGTAAATTTCTTAAACAATTAATGTGTAGAATGTAGTAAACATTGGGCTGGCTTGGATCTTTTTGTGATGTTGCTGAATCATTATGATTGAATACTTCGGGGATTGAAGCTTTATTTAACGGAGGAGAATGAACACCCTAGGAAATCCTGGCTACAAAATATACTTTCCTTATTTTATATGTGTATGTGTTTGCTTGAACTTGGTATTAGTTAATGCAATGTATTATTTTTGGGCTATTATAATTTTAGGGGACAATAAAATCAATGTCAAATATGTCTTGTTACAATGACATGATAAATTTATATTACCGATGTTAAAATGTGTCTTGTTACAATGACATGGTAGCTTATATTACCGGCTTAAATGTACATAGTTAGCTAGTTTATTCTCTTGTTATCATACCTAGTTTTATACCTTAATGTGAACCAACAACAAATAAGCCTTTCTTCATCCATAAGTAACCATTATTTCCAGCTAAAATCAGGCCAAAACAAAGCCTTATAACTATCGGCAATCTATTCATGGCTTTCAGCCCATCATTATCGCTAGTATTTTGTTAGTTCAGTACACTGATAAATCGATCATGTATGTATAACATTACTTAGTTATTTTGTCTTATCCACTATTATTATTATACCTCATTTATTAATAAAAGTGGCCGACCTCTTGTCTTGGTGATAAGGTTAGTCTAATTTGATAAAGTAAATAATTTGCAAACCGACTACATACTACGGTTGCTGTAACTTTGTTTCTACCTACTCATTACCTCGTTTTAAAAACTCATATTACCGCCCTCCTTTTGCTTAGTCATGGGTTAGGTGGCCTCATAATATCTAGCCAACAAAAGTAACCGATAGGAAAGTAATCACCATGTATACCGTGTGTACTCATGCAAAGATAATAACTCTCTTGCTGAATCAATTAATACCCCACTTACCTGATTCTATATCAAACCTTTATTCTACGTAAGTCCAAGGTGATATTTAAGGCTGAGATCGAAGTGGTAGGTAGTGTGTTTGAGGAGTGCCAACGTGAGTAAAGTTTGTCGATTAAGGTTGTCAAGCAAGGGAACAAGGAAAGAAACAAGTCTAGGTGCTGGAGATTCGGTTACGGAAGGGACAGTTCTTTAATCAGAATAAATCTTAAAGAAAATTATCAAAAAAAAATGGCATGAAGAAACCAGGTAACCTTTATGACACCTCTCCTTTCTTTAGTCATAATTTTGGCTAAAACTAATGTGAAACCTTATGTTTGACTTGAAATTTAGGTATGGTCTTAAGGATTTCTTGGTGTTAAATTGTGTTTTATTGATATTTTACTGTTCTGCAATAATTGACTGATGCTTCATGTTGGGTGGTGGATTGCTATGCGAATTATTATTTAAGGCTATGGTTAGCCTGGGCTATGGTTAGCCCATCCTTAAAAAGTCTAAGTCTTTCATGATTTATCAGTCGGGTTCTTTACATTTCCGTCCCATGAAAAGAAATGACCGATAGTCTACTCTAAGTGTATGTTAACCTTAGGGGGTGTGCACACTTAAGGACTATATGGTGAGGTGGTGGTGGTGGAACTTTCTTATTGGGAGTCATCCCATATTGTTATTCTAAAATATGTGACCCCGGTATGACATTGAAGCAAGGAAGGTAAACTTGGCGTGATATATTTTAATGATTAACTCTCTTGTAATGTTGTGTGTGTAAATAATAATGGTTAAATGAGTTTTCCAAAAGAAAATGAATTTTACACGGTGTGGTATTTTTACCAGTTTCGCTGATTTTATTTGCAACCCCTTTTGGGTGTATACATGTATTTATGGTTGCAGGGGGACTTCTTCGAGAGATCACATGGTATGAAGATACCATGTACGATACCCTTTACGTGTGTGCTTACTATACTTGCTACAAAGAGCGGTCGCCAGGAGTCACTAGGATCACCTTCGAGGAGTGGATTCAGACCACCGAGGGCTTTAGACATGCGGAGTATGGGAGTAACTCAACCGTAACACACTGGGCTGATAGTTTCGTAGAGTATGTTGGTGAAACTAGGAAGAGGATGTAGTACCCCTTTTTGTCACCCCTTCATCTTTTGGCTGTAAAATAGGTACCTAGAGCTAACATAGGGTTAGCAATGGAAGGGGTTGTTGTATGTGTATGGAAGGGAACTTGGCGGTTAACTTTTATCGTATAAAGCGATTGTAGGTGTGGCGATAGAATTTTTTACAGCAGGAGTAGTGGTGGGGATTAGCCTGTGCACCTGCTGTGGGTAGCAGTGTGGCGGTAACTCCCGTTGTATTTTGTAAATTTTCGCTGATGTAAACTCTTAGATATTATGAATACAGGTATGTTTTGATGTAAAAAAATTATATATATATATATATATATATATATATATATATATAATAATAAATAATAGGTGGTGGTTTTAGATCCTGGAAACTGGGGTGTTACAACATTTGTGACTTCAAATTCATAATCACTGCTTGCTGTATGCCTACATCGACAACCAGCTTTTGTTTCTTGTATAGCACCTTTTTTGCATAAGGTGTGATCCTCCTACTCAACTTTTTAACTTATTATCTTCTGTCATTGAGCTTCTTCATCAATGTACACCTTAGAGATTCTAGGAGAGTGATAAGTGGTGAAAATAGGTATTTATTAGATTCATATTCACCTGCATTTTATATGGGTTATAACCTATTTTCACCACTTAATAGAGTATTCAATAATTATTAGTGAACTTACACACTTTTGGATAAAATTTAGGTAAAAGATCATTGGAGCACGATGGAACGATGAAAATGAGCTGTTTGGATGCTTATATGAAACTTGGGGATGCGTGCCACAAGAGTCAAGACCAAGACGGGACCAAACGGGAGAAAAACGGGCATTCTAATGCATTTTTAGGCATGTATGGGTTTTAAACCCGGACCAACCCCTTATAGAACTCTCTGACAACATTTCACCCTAGCCCGGGTTTATGTCCGGGTTTACAAACCTGGACCAATCCCGCTGAAAACTCGCTGCCCTCTTTTTGACATGGTCCGGGTTTGTGTCCGAGTTTACAAACTCAGACCACACTCTCTCCCAACTTTCTGCCCTTATTTCGACTTGGTCCGGGTTTGTGCCCGGGTTACAAACCCGGACCACTCTCAGGCGCGCGCTCCAAATCGACAAAACACAGCAGAATGAGAAAATTAATCCTCATTCTCTTCCGCAACACTCCATCCCGGTTCTTTCAGCAGATAGAGGCGACAAACAGAGGGAAAAAGAAAAGAAGAAGAGAAGAGAGATGAGACTTCGTCACCTCAATCAAGAGCTCAACCACCCACATTAATGGCTATCTCTTTCTCCTTTCTCTCTTTTGTAGCCCCAATGCTTGAGTAGACTCATATAGTGCTTTGGGATGGGTTTTTGACCCCAAACCCTAGAATGTGCTTGTAAATCTTATTATGCCTTAATATAGTTGTTTATCTCTTAATTATCATTCAATGCTCTTAAATTGATCTCTTGAGTGCATTCTTGGTGAACCCTTGCTACAATTTGGTTTTGAGTTAGGGTTTGTGACCAAATTAAGAGAGAACCCCTGATGTTTACCCCTAGGGTGAGGGGTATAATTTGGGGCTTTTATCTAGAACTTGCTTAATGCTACTTAGTGAGTTTAACCCTAATTGGTTTTGAAGGTTAAAATTAACTAAGTAAAACTTAGCCCATCGTTGGTTTAGAGGGTTATTATCTTTGTTCTAAAAAGACAACTATGGCATAAGAAGAATTGCTAGCATGTTTAGGTAGTTTGGGTGATTACCAAATTCCCAAGGTACTTCTCCATCCAATCCATTAAACTATCAACTTTAGTTTATTTATTATTCTTTCATTTACCAAATCAACACAATCAAGCTTGCAGCCGGCTAAATCCCCATTTACTGTTTTCATTTCAATTACTAATTACCGAGACTAGGAAGTTAGAGCCAATTTCCTTGTGGATACGATACTTGTTGCACTACATCGATTAGGTGCACTTGCCTCTTCTTAGCATTCATTTATATACTTTTTTATATAGTTTTTGCACAACAGAGAGCAAATATAGGACTGCCCCTTATTTCAGATAACTTGTTGTTGAAAGATTCAACAAAGTTGGAAGTTGTCTCTATGACTTTGACATCCTTCGGCATATGCAGTCTTACCCACATGCAACAGTCAATTTCTCTGAGGTAACGAAATGCGCCTAAGGATGTCTCCTCAATCCTCTTAAGGACATCCTTAAGTGCCGCATTTGTAACATTGTGCCGTCTCCTTAAACAAATTTCTCAATAAAACACCTAATAACAATTGTCAATTCTGTTATACAAGTGCTAAATATAAGGAAAAGTAATACAAGAACCTAAAATAAATAAAGGGATGAATATGAGCAAATACCCGGATGATCCTTTTTGAAATTGGCATATAAGTGTCTACAACATATTCTTCGAGTCACCTCTGGCAGGACAACATCCAATGTGGGTTCAACACCTCATTACAAGTCATGAATGTGTTGTAAAAAAGACATAAAGCAACAATGTGAATCAGTATAATGAAAACCTAATCATGTAATATGTAGTCTTACCTTCTGTCGATCAGAAATGATGATCCAATTTCTCCATACATCTTCATCTGCTATCATCCGCAAGTTACTGAAGAAGTAAGTCCAACTCTCTGTTGTCTCACTAGCGATGATAGCAAAAGCTATGTGAAAAGAGCCATTGTTGCCATCAAGAGAAACAGCGCTCAGTAGAACACCACCATACGACCCCTTCAGGTGGCAACCGTCAACACCAATAAATGGTCTACAACCCTTGAGAAAGCCATCCTTCAACGCTCTAAAGCAAATGAATAGCTTGCTGAATGTTGGAGGACCGTTGAGGTATTCTTGGTACTTCAAGCCTATGATAGACCCGGGGTTCCTCTCAAGGACTATTTTGGTGTATTGGTGGAGATTGGCGTAAGATTTGGCATGATTTTCCTGTAACAACTTTATCGCCTCTTTCTTCGCTCTGAAGCATTTCATGTAATTAGCATGCACGCCATACTTTGTCAGAATGAAATGTTGAATGGCATTTAGGGACATAGTCATGTTTGCCCTCAGCTCAGGCAATACCTTTCTTATAATACAACTAAAAGTTGCTGCAGGGTTTTCTGTCAGCCTTCAACATGTATGTTCTCCTTTCATTGTCTTGATCATAAAGGTCACATTGTCTGCCAGTAGAGAAGCATGAAGCCGTCACTCACATGTGTCAAGGTTGTTACACCTAACAATATACTTCCACGGGTCATTTGCCACTCTGTACAAGTCAATACCTTTTTGGACAGCGTAGTCTTGCATAAATTCTATAAACATGGTCTTGTTCAGAAACATTTGGCGAGGTTCTAACTTGATGGTGCCATCTGGCTGCATCTGAAAGGGCTTCCCATTTCTTAAGTATGATTCATCTCCTGTGACACCTTCATCCTCATCACAAGAAAACTACTCACCCTCACGCAGAGCATCTAGGTCATTGTCTTCAACATCAACACCCTCATCATTGAAAACAGAATCTGACTAATCCCCTTCACTCAAGCTGAAATTTTTGTCTTCATCAGATTTATTGTCCTAGGAGTCATCAGAGAAGTGAGGATTTTGTTCCTCAGTTAATTCTTCATTGTTTCCTTCACTTTGCAGGTTTGATGTTTTTTCGTTGTTCACTAGGACAATCTATAAATCATAATTTCCAAACACCCTTGTGTCCACCAGGATGTTGTCAGTTGCACTATTGTGGTTGGATGCAACTCTAGGACTAGACAGGGTTTGTGCTACTGAAGTGGTTGGAACCGTCCTCTTAGTAGATGTGCAGTTATTAAATGCTTCATTTGGTGATTGTTCCATGGGGGAACCAATGGTGCAACTCCATCAATGAGATTAAGACCTCTTGGCTTTTTCTTTTTCTTTGCTTGTGTTTGAGACGGAGGAAGTAGTGTTTGAGGTGGGGCTGATTGTGAATGAGGTGGCTGTGACCACACTAGTAGAAAAAAGATTTTATGTGACGCCCTTTAAACCACGGTTTTACGTGTAGCCGTGGTTTAAAGATTATATACCACGGTTTCTACTCAAACCGTCATATAAGATGTAACCGAGAGACTTTATACCACGGTTTCTATAAACCGTGGTTTTTAATCAATAATAAATGACGGTTTGGATGGAACCGTCGTTTATAGTATCGCCGGTGATGAGATAAACCACAGTTATTTAGGAACCGTCGTTTATGTTGCCCACCCTACGATTTTAAATGATGGCTATTAAGGGAACCGTCATTTAAAATTGCTCACCATACCATTTTAAATGACGGTTATTGCGGGAACCGTCGTTTAAAACGATTTTAATAAAATCCCGAGTTCTTTTCTTCTTCTTCTCCTCCTCACTCCCGTCGCCTATCTCCCTCACTGCTCTCTCTTTCCTGGCGATTTCGATATCGCTTCAACTCCGCCCCCTTCCTTTGCTGTCACACCCGTCGTCTCACCGCACCGCCCTCTTCTTTCGCCGTCTGCAAGCCTGCCCGTCGTGTTCTTGTCGTCGCCCTGCAACAACGAATTCGCTATAGTTGAGCGCGCCACCAACGACGACACCGTGATGGCGCCCCGTCTTCCTCCGCCGCCCCACGCACGCCTACCGCTCCTGTCTTCCTCCACCACTTACAAATCCAGTCAGGTAATTAGTAAACCTAGATTTTAAGCATTTGTAAATTTGACATGCTTTGTTCATGTAAACTGATCGAGATTTTTTACATTTTAGTTGTATATATAATGTATTCTGTTAACTTATGATTAATAGTTAATGCTTAATATTATGATAGATTTAGGGTTTGATAATTGTAGAAGGTAAAGCTTTAGAAGTTTAAAGAACTCGATGAGATTATTGGCAAACAAAAAAATGGGTCGGAAACTGAACTGAACCATAGGAGAGACTTCACGTTGCGATATGTGAGGATTTTAGAACACAATTCCAACGGAATATCAGAATTTGAACAATTCTTCTTAGCTCTTTTCATTGTCGGATCAACGAGTGTGGTGAGTGGAGAGAGTGCGAGAAGGGAGTAAGTAACTTGATATGGGCGGAGATGAAACGGAACAACAATTTTTTTGTAGGTAAAGTAGACCGGTCCTCTCCTCAAGAGTTGCTATTAACGAGATAAATACCCCTTTTTTCTAAGAAACACAATTGTTACAAAATTAACAAATCCCAATATCTTAGATTGCTCCATGGCATTTTTCCTTCAATAATTAATATTCTTAATTACACTTTTCGTTCATTCTAATTCTTTAATGTACTTGCTCCGCTTATTACTCGGTAAGTTGAATATCTCCGCCTACTTAGATAGAAATTACTTTTTGTTGTAAGCAATTGTTGTATTGTTTAGGTGAGTCCTAAAAGTTAGCACTAAATATTAGCAAAGAGTTAAAAATCTATAGCAAATAAAAATTAAAGTTGTCTTAATTTTCTTTAGCACTAACAATAAATAATTAATACGTTTTTCCTATTTTTGAATAGATCGATATTATTTGTTTGTTTTTCATCTTTTGTACAATATCAATTTTGATTGTTCTATTAACTTTTAAGATGAACTTCCCTTTTCTTGACAAATAGACAAAAAATGTTGTATGACTTTCTCAAGACGAAGGAGCAGAGTGTCACCAACTTCAACATGAAAGTGCCGATGCATATTTTCCTCACCACCAAGCCCATGGATCTGATGATTACCGTAAGCGATGTTAAGGAATTTTTGATGGGATACCTCCTTAACATTGTTGTGATTCAGGCCTATTGTGTGTAAGTGTCTTTTAAATTATTAAATTATCTTTCATTTTTTAAGCTATTTAACATATCTTTTTTTAAAAATGTTGTTTAGGTTTTTGACTGCTATACTGCAAGCGAACAACAGATTAGCTGCCATCACTTTCTTATGTCCGCAATTGATGTCAGCAAGTCAGGCCGCATTGGATGGTGGGCAATGTGCACAACACATGAGGCTTGGATTTTGTGCTGCGGTGCGAAGACGAAGCAGATATATGGTAATCTCATATCATCAAATTTAAGTATACAATCACTGGATTTTTTTGCTTCTTAATTACATTTATGTGATTTATGGAAATTAAATATGTTCTACAACACATTCTTTGTTTACCTGTGGTAGCAATAATTGGATGTTGCTGGTGTTGTGTATCGACACCTAATGCTTGTTGATCCTAGACCCATTAGGCATCGACGACCATTGAGAGATCGCCATAGAGAAATGGTTGAAGGAGTGAGTTTTTAAAATTTTCATGCATTTTCATTTGTTTTAAGTTTGTCCTAGATTATTGGCATCTAATAAATGGCTTCATTTTTAATGCTATATTATGCAGTAGTCATAAGTATGGTTTAAGTGACGTGGGTAAACCATTCTCCATCATGAACATCTATTACATACCGGTAAGTAATCATTTTAAACATGTTTGTATTAAAGTAACGTTTAATTTCTTGATCTGTCTAAAATGTTGGTAATCCATGGATGTGTGATGACAGTGTCCTAAACAATATGATTCACGAAGATGTGGCTATTTTGTGATGCGGTAAAAATATTGACACGCTTGATGATGATGACAAGGTAACCGATACCAATCGAAGTTGTAGTTAAAGTTATTGCGTTAATAAATTGTGTGTACTAATGATGATCAGTTTCTTTTAATGGACAAATCGTTTCGTTTTTCAGAAAAGCACGGGCCACGTATGCCAAAACGGATCTGGACTTTCTAAGATCATTTATCACAATTTTGGTGTAAAAACTTAAGTGTTTCTTAGATCTTCTCCTAGTGTAGTTAGACTTACATTTTGTTTATGCTGAAGCAACATACACTTTAAAAGTTTGCAAAGTTTAACTCTCTCTTATTTTGAAATTTTTGAATGGGTTTGTTGCAATTCATTTTGACGTTGTAATTCAAACTAGCAACTTGTTTTGCTAGTTATGCATATAGTGTGGTTGGTTGCCAAAGGGCAATATCAGTTGGACGCTCTGTTCAGGTTATATGTGATTGTATTGGGTTGTGTTTGAAAACACATGGTAGAGGAAAAAAAATAAAAAAAACCACGGTTCATTGAAAAACCGTGGTTTAAAATTTAATGGCGCGAGACTATAAACCACGGTTTACTGAATAACCGTCGTTTTTATTGACTTTATACCACGGTTTCAATTAAAACCATCGTATAAATGACACTATATACCACGGTTCGAACTGTCAACAGTCGTATAAAGTCAATGAATACCGCGAGAGAAACGGTCTTAAACGACGGTTTCAGCCAACAGTGGTTTTCCCTTACTTTAAACGATGGTTACGAACCGTCGTTTATAGCCATTTTTCAATATGCGACGCGAGCATATACCACGGTTATAAACCGTGGTTTTTAAGCAAAATAACTGTGGTATTAAACCTTTTCTGCACTAGTGCCAGCTGGTTGTGAATGAGGTGGCTGTGTTGGAGGACCGGCTGGTTGTGAAAGATGCGGTTGTGATTCAGGTGAGACAGCGGGTTGTGTCTGAGAGGGTTGTGTTTGTGGTGGTGAATCAGGACATACAACTGTTTGGCCATCTATCTCCAACTCATCCCAGGCAACACTAATATCAAGTGCATCATCATCTGGGTTGTCTCTCTCTGCTCCATCCCGTTTGACTACAATCTCAATAAGCTCTTTCCCCTCAAACAAAGCTAGCATTGTCATCAGCAGTCTGTCACACCCAATTTCAATATTTTTATTGCTTTTAGGGTGCTTGTAAAAGAAAGAAGGGCATCTTGGTTCTGGCAATGGTGCAATATTCTTAATCGCTTGTAGACAGTCATTAACCAGTTCTATTGTTGAGTATCTGTCTGGATCAAATGGCGCCTCAACTTTGTGTCGTCCACTCTTGTATAGTACTTTAATAATCTGTTCCATTTTTGCTAAAACAGTTTTCAACAAAAACAAACCAAAAGGCAAAGATACTAATCAACATAAATATATACCACATTTGTAAATAAAACAATAATAGATGAATAACAACTACACCACAACAAAACTCTAACAAGCTTAGTTACTGTTACCAACAATTCTGAGTAATTGAAGCAAAATAAACCCACCAGATACTAGTTTTCTCAATCGACTAGTGTATTCAAACAACAACAGTTTAGTTACTGTTACCAACAATTCTGAGTAATCAAAGCAAAATAAACCCACTAGATACCAGTTTTCTCAATCGACCAGTGTATTCAAACAACAACATCAGTCAACAGATACACTAATAATTGCTGGATTCGACATCAGTCAAACCACACAGGCAAGCATCAAACCAACATATTCCACATATCTCAAACAGCCACTGGCTTTTTAAAGAACCCGATAGTCTAAACTCAGCAATTCGAAGCCAGATAACACGACATCGAAGATAACCATGGAAGAAGAATAAGGGGGAAGAGGGGGATGATAAGCTCTGTCGACCGATGCAGTCGACACCAAGAACCGTAAGCAGCAAACAGAAGTATACTATGAGATTCGAACAGCATCGATGAGCTCAGATTGTAGGTAGTGGATTCCAAATCGTCGAAGAAGAAGAAAGGGGGGAGAGGAAAACCCTAGCGAATGAGAAATTGCCGATCATCAGTAAAAGAATGGGGATGACATGTACAAATGTTGCTGATGTGGAATATACCATTTCCATGCCATGTCAACAAATATCCAGCCCACTAAGAGTGTGACATGTGGTAGTGACTAACGTTAACAATGGAAAAGATGACGGATATAAGACGGTAGAAAGTACATGGGTGGGGAATTTTCGAAAAGTATGTGGGTGGTTTTCGAAAATACGTCTAACCTGATGGGTGGGGTATGTAGTTTTCCCTTTTTCAAAATATAAGTTGTTTTCGTCTTTTCCATCACTTACTTTCCATATTTACCCCTTACTTTTCTTCTTACACCCACAACTTTCATATTCCCCATATAAAAGTAAGGGCATCCACAATGGTGCGGATTCCACCCATAGTGGTAAAAAAGAAAAAAGAAAATTATGAGGTGGAGGAGAGAAGATGTGAGAGAGGTTCTTAGTTGAGGAACTCTCTTTTTAGAGAACTTAGCTAAACAAGAGAGAGATAGTGAGAGGAAGTAATAAAATAATATTTGTTAGTCGGTGGAATCCACTTTCTTTATTGTGGATGTCCTAAGGGTTAAATAGTACAAAAATTGTCTCCTTAATTTCCTTGTATTGTGCTAGAAAATCATCTATTAAGAACAAGAGAGATATATTATTATACAATCTCATAGAAATATTGTAAATTATAACCTTTGATTTTTGGTATTTGATATTTTTTCTACTATTTGTTTTTTTTTCAAATTTTGGTTAGTCGAAAACCGGACAAGAAATTCAACTTTTTATTTTTTTTCTTCTAAATTTCGGTTTACTGAAAACCAAACTAACCCTATCCAGATTTTCAGTTCGAATATTTTGGATAATGGATAATTTGGGTATGATTAATTATGGATAATTCAGTTTTTAAACGAAATAGTTGAAATCCAATTATTTTGTTAAATTTTGGATTTCAGTTAAACGAATTATCCAAATGCTCACCCTTGATGAAATTGATTAAAACTATTTGATATTAGGAAAAATTGCACTTACACTCGTGGGATATTGAGAAATTATAATGCCCACATATAAAATTTTGAGTAAATTACTCTAAGCCTTCTTGATATTTAGTGATATTATGAATTAGCATCTTGAGGTTATCTGAAACACCCTAGAAAATCCTAGCTACAAAATATACCTTCTTTATTATTTTATATGTGTATGTGTTTGCTTGAAATTGATATAAGCTAGTACAATGGAAATTAGTTGTGAAGATTTGTGTTAGGAATATATAAATATAGTTAAAAGACACTTATACATTATAACAACCATGTTATCTGTAATGAAAGTCATTAAATTACTAGATTGTGCAAATGTAAATTGTACAATGTACAATAAGTGCTAGAATGTACATGAAATAACTAGTTCACGTTATTTCTTTTATTCTTAAGTGTATTATAAGATACTTAGCTAAAATATTAGCTAATACAATGTATTATTGTTGGACCATACAAGTCTTAGGGAGGACAACAAAATCAATGTTAAAATGTGTCATTGCAACAATGACATGTTAAGCTTACATTACCGGTAGTTTATGTATATAGTTAACTAGTTTATTCTCTTGCCATCACTACCTATTTTATACCCTAATGTAGACAGCCAAACTAGGACTTTCTTCACCCTTAAGTAACCTTTATTTTCCAGCCAAAAATTAAAACCAACCATGGCCTTGACATTACCGGTTGTCATTAATTTGTTTCAGCTAAAAAAAATGTTACCGCTTTATATACGTTACAAGTAGAATTACCAACTTTGTCTTATATAATTATTTCAATCTTGTAATTATCCCTTCCAGCTTGACATAGCCACATTTCCTTGCTGAATGTACACATTAGTATATTAATAAAGCAACAAAAGAATTCAGCTCATTGTATAGAAATTACCGTAAGACATATTGCACATTTGATCATTTTGTCACCTTGTTTAATGTAAAGTTAAAGTTGATCTCTTCATCCAAGAGGTTTCCGCCTCTCTTGCTTAGTCACCAGATCAAGTGGCATCATGTAAGTTAGCCTACAAATACAGCCAATGGGTAATAAACACCAATGTGTATTAGGTGTCACAACATTAGATAATACCTTGGCTGAATAGGAAATGATCTTCTCATTTTCATTCAAGTGTTGTCGGTCAAGCTAATCCCCATCCTGGAACTCCTTTCTTCCGCATATTCCCTCACGTAAGTCCTAGTAGTAGAAGGAATTAGAGGCTAGAAGAAAATTTACACACAACAAAGAAGACAAGTGCAACCGAGACGAGAGCATGCTGAAAATAGTTACTATTGTGCTGCTGTTTTGCGCACGTTTAAGGAATGAAATCAAGTGCAAGTGCCGGAGGATTTAGGAGAAGAAGGAAGAGACATAAATTTGTAGGAATCTTAAAGAAATTAGCAAGGGTAAATCAGGTAACTACCATATACAACAAGCTTCAAAGATTTTTTCTTGGTGCTGATTTCGGCTTTAAAGAACTAATTTTCTTGGTTGATTATGATTCTTGGAGCTTTAACTCTCCTATTTAACTGATAAACATTGTGGCTATGCATAGAAGGTAGGCTAGACAAGTTGGAACAAGTAAAGTGACAAAAATGTGCTTAAAACTGCTGCTGAATTCGGTTTTATATAACAGAGTTTTGAGTTGATTTTCTATGCGTTTTGAAATGGAATTGCTAAGGAATAAGGTTTGATGAAGGTTGATGAGTTGCTTAGGCTAGAAAAGCAAGGAAACTTAAATCTGTCCAAAAATATTGTTATTGTTGTTCTAGGTGAAACCGGTTTGGTTGTGAAGCTATATAGGTTTTTTTTTCTTGGATTTTATAGATCAATAAGGTTGTTATGTCTTATATTGATCTAGGAGAACATTTATATTGATTAGATCTAATGGAATTACCAAGATATGTTAAGATGTACAAAATTGTACAAAATGGAAATGTTGTTGTTATTGTTGTTTCAGCTGAATTGAAAAATGGTTGTGGGAGCTGTTTTCTTCTGATTTTAATGAGTCATTAAGTTTTATAAGGTCTAGGTAAGAGTATATGATCAATTACTTAAGGTAAATTAGGTTAAGCAACATGGCTACACAAATTGTAAAAAGGAAGTTTTTAAAATGCATTTAATAACAATGGATAGTTTTGTTGTTGTTTGGATCAGTAGCTTAGTGTATGTTCACCTTGATTAAAATATGATTTATTATTAAGTATTAGGTGAGTATAATAGCAAGAAGGGATGGCTAAAAACACTAAGGAAGTCACCTAAGAAATTGATTGTAAAGTTGTCATTGTTATTGTTGTCGTTTTGTACACCCAAGTGTGGAGGTATTTGTATGAGTTGAATCTCTTGTGTTTTAGATATTATTGAGTTTATACTGATTATATGAGGCTGTTTAACAGCTTGGTTCAAGTGAACCTTAGTGAAATTTCTTGGATGCACATAAGTGCACAAATTGTTACAATGGTTGTAAAATTGTCATTGTCATTGCTGTTATTTGTACAACCAAGTGTGGAGGTGTTTGTATGAGTTGATTCTTCTGTATATTAGCGATCAATTAAGTTTATATCGATTATAAGAAGCTGGTTGACATCTTGGTTCAAGTGTAATTTAGTTGAATTGCTTGGATGCACAAAGGTGCACAAATTGTTACAGTTGTAAATTGTAAATGTTGTTTTGTGTTGTTTCTGTCCAGCAAATGCTATGTCTGGTTATATTGATCTTTGTGATGCTATAACTTGTGCTTTATTGATATGGAAGTATGGGATGAGGCAAGGAAGTGCCTAACCATTTGTTAATGTGATTGTTGATTATTTACTCCTAACAATGTATTGGAGTTTGATGATTTTGCCCCTACCAATGTATTGGAGTCTTTTATTATTGCTCCTACCAATGTATTGGAGCTAAGCCATCATGATCTACTCTATGAACTGATGATTCATAGGGGGTGTGCACACTTACATACATGGGGTGAGGTGGAAGAGGTCAGACTCTATAAATCTGGGCATACGACCATTGGAAGAGGTCAGACTCTATAAATCCGGGCATACGGCCATTGTTGTTGTAATTGTGGTGGAAATTGTATCAGGATGTTGAATGTCGTACTTGGTGGATTTGGATATTGGCTACGTTTCCTAGTGTTGACATTGATTATTTTGGCGAGAATATTTGGTAATATTTTTGAATGATCATTTATGCACCTTATGCCAAGGTAAGCAACAGGTGGTGCAATTCTATGATCTTATGTGTTGATCTTGTTATGGTTGCATTATTCCACTATCTTTGTTGCTATAACTATGTATTCTTAGAGTTTTACAAAGTAAAATGTATTTTACATGTTGTGATGAGAGTTACTCAGTGTTGCTGATTTTGGCGTTATGCCCTGTGGTCTTTTTCTCTGTGATTGTATGACTGACCACAAGTACAGGAAAATATGGTTTTTTTTCTCTAGTCATGAAGTTGCATGAGAGAATGGAGCTAAGAGGGCTAGAGACAGAAGTTAGACGGTGATATAGTTATTTCCATAAAGTTCATATGTAATGTGTTGAGAACATCTTTTGTGTTTTGATGTAAGCTAGTAAAGGAAGTTTAGGTTAATGCCTCGTTTTGAAAGAAGATGTAGTTAATGTTAGTGAGTAAAGGTTGTAAAATTTAAAAGATGATTTTGGAAGTTCAAGTTGTTTAAAGTTATATTCTGAATACATAAAGGTTTAAAAGTATAACTTAATTTGAAAGAGATAGTGGTAGTTAGCCTTAGCACTCACTAGTGAGTGAGTGTGGCGGTAGCACCCCGGGTTGAGTTTGTAAGTCTTCCGCTGTATAAAATGAGAAATTGAGATAAAAGAAAAAAAATTGGAGCTAGAAATTGGGGTGTTACATTATCAATATATCTGGCAACCCCCTCGAGGTATAGGGATTCCTAACAGTGGACCCCCGAAACCATAAATATGTTTTCTTAGACACTAATTTATTCTCACTAGACAACTTATCCCTTAACATGCTAGATTTTCACTCATTGTGTCATATTGTCGCACTAGGCAATACTTAAAGCATAATCCTAACCACAATCTCTCTCTCCCCTAAAAACCTATAATTTGACAAAAACCATTAGGGTGTGACTCCTCTGTACATTTTTGTTGCTCAGTTGGAATTACCATAATTTGTTTTGGTGAAGCAAAAGAGAAAAAGGTGATTTAAAAATAGAGACACATAAGAAGAAAGAGATTGTGGTGTGATTTTGTATTAATTATTGTCGGATGTGACAATATGACATGAAGATGTTGCTAGACCGGAGGGAATTAATGCCTAAACAAGCAAATTTATAGTTTTGGAGGCCCATTGTCAGGAATCCTCATACCTCGAGAAGGTTACCAGATATAATGATAACCTGAAGATGCTAACTTATAATATCACTAAACCTCGGCTTAGAATAATTTACTTTAAAATTTTAAAACTACAATACCCATCCACGTACATAATAAAATGAGTGAAATCGAATATGCAGGTCATCGATTAACTTAATGAGCAACTTAGAGAACAATAATTTTTTTAACACAAACCTTATATTTACATTATATGATCTTGAAGATTTAAATAAATAAAAAGTTCCTAAAATTTAAGAAAAAACAAAGACAAAGCGATGCATCTCATCATGAATTTTATGTGATTTCTCTTAATTGCTAAGTCTAACATCGGGATTTTTTTATTGGTACTACTTCATGCGTATAATATTGGGAAATTTCATGAAATGTCACTATATTTTTGTCTAATTCATAAAATTCCACTGAAAAAAAGTCAATAAATATCATTATATTTTGTAAAAATCCTTGAAATACCATTGTGTCATTGACCAGAAGAAAAAAAGACAAAAATATCAGTACTAACTAACAAAGTACTTTTAAAGTTCACTATATGCCCATAAGTGTTAAAAATCACTAAAAAAAATTCAAAATACTATAAAAATATAGATAACTATAAAAAATATTTGAAATATTATAAAAAATTATAAAAAATTGAAAAATTAAAATATTTTTGTAGTATCATACAATGTCGGAAAAAAGTAAACATTTCTTAGATTTTTTTAAATTATTTAGTACCATGAAAAAGAATATAGAGTTTTAAACACATAATTTATACCAATTTTTCTATCAATTTATACCAATTAGGCACCATATCTAGTATCAATTAATTAGCATAATTTGTATCATACATTATCAAATTATCTTTTTTTATCAATTTAATTTATTTATTTAAATAAATTATAAATAGAGTAAATATTTTAAAAATTATTTTTTCAAATATTAGTTATAAATATAAAATAATTTATTTTGAATAAATAATTTAAATTGGTAGATTTTTTAAAAGGGATGGTAATTAATTGGTAAAGGTTATGATACTATATTGGTCTAAATTGGAAGAAAAATTGGTTTAAATTATGTGTTAAAACTATATATTTTTTTACGGTACTAAATAAATTTAAAAAGTCTAAAAAATTTATATTTTTTGATGTTTTATGATATTTTAATATATTTTTTATTTTAGTTTTCAATTTTTTTATAATTTTTTAAATATTTTTTTATAGATCCATATTTTTATACTATTTTGATTTTTTTATGAATTTTTAAACACTTAGGCTATATTGTGAACTATAAAAGTACTTTATTAACTAGTGAGGATTTCATGGACTTTTACAAAAATGTAATAATATATCGTGACTATCTGGAGTATTTAATAAATTATCCTAAAAATACATTACAATTTCATGAATTTGTGGGTGGGCAGTATAAAGAAGAAACACTGTGATAAAGGAAAAAATTACTTGCAAAAACTTTTTATTTACGCAAATGCCACCGACTTAAACAAAACTCTCGTTTTTTCTCTCCTCCGACTCATATTCTTTGTTCTACTCGGGTTCTCCGGTCGTCCTCGCTCATCTCTTTGCGATGCCGACTCGGAGAAGTGCTTGCCATCTCCACACAATTTGATCCCAAACGCTACTGACATACTCAGAAATCATTCACCCTTTTCCCTTCAGCCTTGTTTGTCTGGATCTAGGTGTAGATTGAGAAAAGGTAACATTGGCACTGCTGTTCCTCAGTCATAGGTCTGTTCGTCGTTGTTCCTCGGCTCATCCAGTTTGCACATCTTGATTTTTGCTCCCTTACTTTCGCTGCGTTTTGTGTTTCGGGTGGGTGGATGAATACCTCCTCAGTCTTTACTTGAGGTCACTTCCCGTTGACTTATTTTCTCATATTGTCCATATCCCTGGGAAATCCTCGGCTGTAGTCGCTATTCCTTATTGGCCGACTAAGATTCCAATTAGATGTCTGACTACTTCTCTCTCTCCATGCTTCTTTTCATGTCTATGGGATTGGGGTGAACCAGGATTAAAAGGAACAATTTAATTTTTTGGCTTACGAGTTGCGTGATCTGCCCGTGTGTTTACAGTGGTGGAAATTCGTAGTCTAGCTGCAGATCTGAAATTCTTTGTAATCTGATTGAGGCCTGAGTACCTTTTGCCTTTTTTGGATTTCACTTGCTCCTCTCTATCTGGGGACCTCTGTAGATCTCGCTCTGGTCAAAATTGGAGGCTCTCTTGAATGGCTTTAGCGCGATTAATATTGGATGTGTTGTAGAGCAAAACCAGTGTTTAGAATACAAAATCATTGAACTATTTCAAGAAGCTTCTAAGACTGGAACGGTTTATGTGGAAGAGCAGGATCTAAAAGGGAAATATTTGTGCGATTAGGGAGATGCATAGTTGGTGGATTATTGAACTCCATGCATGTCTCAACTCCTGTGGCTTTTGGCTATCATATGGCTTCTGCTCGGCTATTTTAGACGCCTACTTCCATCTTTGTTGGCTTTCATTTTTTTTGTTGAGCAATTATACAGGCAAACAAAGCTCTTATGCCTTTTAAAGAAAGAAGGAAGAAATCTGATATCTGTCTAAGCTATTAGGGTTTGTTTACTGTTTTTGTCCGTAGAGATAGAAGAATTCGAGCTCTTCAGTTGAGCAGCCACATTCAATCTGAATAGATGTATGGACGACTTAGTATTACTTTACAATGCCTTTTGGCTCTCCATGGTATATGTAAGAGGGGTTAGAGAATCTGAGTTTACTTTGTAATTCCATTTGCTTTGTCTTTCTGGTTGAATCACTGGCCATCCATGAGTCAAAATGTGAGTAACCTCTTGATTCTTACTGGACCTTACCTTCTCAGGTGGACTAGAACCTTGAAATTTGAGAATTTTTTTTTCTCAGTAGAAGGTCAAAATGGCTGCTTCTGAAGAAAATAGCACACTCTTTCCTATATTCATTTTGACTATAATGGCAATACCTCTGGTACCTTACACAATGGTCAAGCTATGTCGTGCTGCTTCCAAGAAGACCCATCCCATCAATTGTCAGTGTTCTGTCTGTTCTCATTCTGGGAAATATCGAAAGTCTGTCTTCAAACGTGTAAGTGCCACTTTCTTTCCTGTTTCTGGAACGTTGCGTGATATTCCAATGCTTCTAACAATTTGACTCATGTGAAATGCACTCTCCTTTATTTTGCTTGCAGATATCAAACCTCTCAACATGCAGTAACTTGAGCCTCGTGTTTCTCTGGGTGACCATGGCACTTTTGGTTTATTACATAAAAAGCGTTACTGAAGAGGTTTGTTTGTTGTGCTTTTCATCTCATTGCCTCTTCTTGTTTGTTTTGATCATGCTTCTTTGTCTCCTTGGCTTTTAAGCTTTTTCCTTGTACAAATATTTGGTTGGAGTTTCATTATTTGTTTGAAGTTTCATATCCTCATGTTGTTAATTATGTGTTGTTCATATTCCAGATCCAAGTTTTTGAGCCCTTTAGTATATTGGGATTGCAACCTGGAGTATCGGACGGTGAAATAAAAAAGGCTTACAGGAGGCTCTCTCTTCAATACCATCCTGATAAAAACCCAGATCCAGGTTGAAGGTGTTTTCTGAATTCTTGTCTTTCCATGCTGGATTGATTTTATGCAGATGCTTAATGTGGAAGCCATGCTCTAACTGACATGTCCGGGCTTTCTTGCAGAGGCTCAGAAATACTTTATTGAACATATATCAAAGGCCTATCAGGCATTAACTGACCCAATTGCTCGTGAAAACTTTGAGAAGTATGGCCATCCAGATGGCAGACAGGTAGTGAACAATAATTTTTGACACCTACAGCTTTGGCTCTGCGTGAGGTGAAGTATGTTATGATTATGATGCAATAGTAGTATTGAGACAAGTTTCATTTTCTGCTTCAGGGATTTCAAATGGGAATTGCTCTTCCTTCATTTTTGCTTAATGTTGATGGTGCCTCTGGTGGGGTACTTTTACTTGGAATAGTTGGGGTTTGCATTATATTGCCGCTGATGGTGGCTGTGATATACCTTTCAAGGTCTTCAAAGTATTCTGGGAATTATGTTATGCATCAGACCTTGTCAGCGTATTACTATTTGTTGAAACCTTCCTTGGCACCTAGGTATGTATGCGATCCTAACTCTTATTGCATTGCAATTAGAGGAAGTTGTTTTGATTATATTGGGGTATTATGTATTTGATGTCAAAGGAGCTCACTGGAAAGTATTTGACTACTTCTCTTGGATTTCCAATGACTGAGAAACAGGCTTCTTATGATCTTATGCCAGATTAGAGTCTTGTTTCATGGTTGGGTGTGTTGCCATGCTGATTTTTCTTATTTTATGTTATCAGCAAGGTAATGGATGTCTTTTTAAAAGCTGCTGAGTACATGGAAACCCCAATTCGTCGCAGCGACACTGAACCACTTCAGAAATTGTTTGTTCTGGTTAGGAGTGAGTTGAACTTGGATCTTAAGAACATAAAGCAAGAACAAACTAAGTTTTGGAAGCAACATCCAGCTTTAGTAAAGGTTTGTTGGATTGGTCATCAATTTGGCTGGTCCTAGATGTGAATATGTGATTAATACAGTCTGATTGGCTCTCTTCAATTCTTCTCAGGCGGAGTTGCTGATTCAAGCTCATCTGACTCGTGAAACTGCTGAGTTATCTCCAGCCTTACATGCTGATGTCAGACGCATGCTTCAACTTGCTCCTAGTCTTCTTGAAGAACTAATGAAGGTTCTCTTTATGTTTTCTGTGTGCATGGAGCATAACAAATAAACAAATTATGTTTTATGTTTCAGATAATCGCAATGCTAATGAATAGAAAATTTTGTGGTCTTTTAATGGGGGGAAAAGAATGGGGATATGTTTAGGTTCCTTTTTTTTTTTTTTGTTATGACAAGTTTGCTTCCTGTTATGGAGCAATTATCTATGTTAGTCATCAAAGAAACTGTTCGCTTCTGTATTCCAGAAGGAAACCCATATTAATTTGGTCAACCAGCCGATATTTCTTGGAATTAAGTTTTTATTATTGATCTTGCTAATTGGATGTCGCAGTTGGCTGTTCTGCCGCGCAATGCTCATGGGCATGGATGGTTGAGACCAGCAACAGGAGTGATGGAGCTCTCTCAAAGTATCATTCAGGTCATGTTTGTGTTTTTCATTGACAAGTGATTTGCGCAAGGACAAATAAAAAAGAACTTGTTTTTGTATTCTTCAGGTTATAAATTTGTTCATGGTGCATCCATTAATGGAGTGAAGATAACTAGATAAATTTTCATTGCTTTATCCAATAGAAAATAGATTTTTTGATAAGTGGCTGAAAGTTCAGCATAAGAGCGATACTGAGGCTCTAAAGAACCTTTCTCGCAATACGGTAGTGGGTAAGTTTTGAACCCAGGACCTTTGGTTCTAGGATATCACTCCTTGTGTCTAGAACTTAAACATCATGTATTTGGAACAAGAGGGAGTGAATTTGGCAGTTGACAGCGCTTGAGAATGTGTGATATCTTATTGGTTTAAAATATAGATGTTAACCTTTTTTTCTTGAATGAACGTTGAATGTATGTCTAGCTTCGTCTCTCTCTTGTAATTATGATTAGGGTAAGTTCTCCCTTTTTTTCTAACGTGGTTAATTCCTATGTTCAGGCTGTTCCTCTTAGTGCTAGGAAACCCATTGGAGGTTCTAGTGAAGGAATCGCTCCCTTCTTGCAGTTGCCACACTTGAATGAAACCATTGTCAAAAAGATTGCTAGAAAGGTAATTCACGGCTTCATCATAGCTATGCGTGCCAGGTTCAGAAAAACATTGCGATAGATATCTCGTGTTATCGTTTTCATTGCTATTAAACATCTCTCTTTTTCTCTTTTTGTACCCTCTCCAGAAAATTCGAACTTTCCAAGACCTCCTTGACATGACCCCAGAAGATCGTGCCGAGATACTGACCCAAGTGGCTGGGTTCTCGGAGTCCGAATGTCATGATGTGGAGGCAGTTATCAACATGATCCCCTCAGTAACCCTTGAAATATCATGCGAGACTGAGGGAGAAGATGGTATCCAAGAGGGTGATATAGTCACCATGCATGCTTGGGTCACCCTCTCGCGTGGAAACGGTCTAGTTGGTGCGCTCCCACATTGCCCAAACTACCCCTTCCACAAGGAAGAGAATTTTTGGCTTTTATTGGCTGACCCTGTCACCAATGATGTGTGGCTGTCCCAAAAGGTAAGCTTTATGGACGAGCCTGCAGCTATTATGGCAGTTTCCAAAGCCATTCAGGAGATGAAAGAAGGGGCGGGAGCAAGTCCAAAGGAGATTAATGAGGCTGTCAAAGAAGCTGTGAACCGGGTGAGGAACGGGTCAAGGCTTGTGCTCGGAAAGTTCCAGGCTCCGGGAGAAGGAAACTATAACCTGACATGCTACTGCTTGTGTGATTGTTGGCTTGGGTGTGACAAGCGGACTGGATTCAAGCTCAAAGTTTTGAAGAGGAGCCGGGCTGGGACAAGAGGAATGGGTGGCCCTATTTTGATGAGGGGATTGGAGGGAAGATGGCGTTGAGGAGGAAGAGGAGGAGGAAGAAGAGGTTCAAGATGATTATGAGAGCGAGTACAGCGAAGATGAGGAGGAAGATGAAAAGAAGCATGATGGCTCGTCTGTCCCTAATGGTGTTGCAGGTGGAAAGGAGGGAGATAATTCAGGTTCCGACGGTTCTAGCTCAGAGGAGGATTAATACTTAGTTTTCTGTAGCCTTTTTCTTGGCTTGATTGCAAGATGTAGGAGCGTGGACCAGTTTTGTCTCTTAATTTACTGAGTAAGACATAAAATTGGAGCACAGGTCATCGGGGGAACTTGATGTTATCAGAGTTCTTTTGTCGTACATTAAATCTATCACGTAAGACTTGAAAAGACTAGAGCAGAGGAGTTTTTATTTTCCGGTAAGTAGCAAAGGAGATCTATTTCTGTTTGATGATAATTTTATTTATTCCTTTTGGTCACTTCTAAAACAATTTTTTCCTCAAACTAATCCGATCATTTGTTCGAACACACGATGCATCTAGGTAGTTTGGGGGCTAGCGATTTGGGCCGCTATCTAGAGGCTATTGTCTTATCTGTGCTCTTATTAAGTGATTTTGTATTAGTTTATACAAGATATATTTCTATTGTATGATCTGTATCTTTTTTTATAACTATTGGCCAAAGAGCCTTACAATAGTAAGAAAGCTTAGCAGCTTGCTTTCATATATCCATGCGTTAGAGCAAAATAAAATACCCAAGCATCGAAAGATAAGATAAGATACTATAGATAACAAAATTTCTTGGCTACAACGACATGTAGCTATAGATAGCTACATACATGTATATTCGGTCATTTAAAACTGTACAATTGATCATTCAAAACTGTACTGGTGTATATGTACATATATACATAGAATTATGACATTTCTGAATTTGTACTAAATATACATACCAACTTTATAAACTGTACAATAAACTTATAAAACATGTACTTTTACACTATACAAACTGTACCATGAAAAATGTAGCCAAAGATAGCTACACATGGTTGTAGCTAAGACTCATTGAGATAACAAACACAGAAATTGCCTAGCATCCATTATTAGGCTAATGTCCAAATAGCCGACTAACACCTTAGTACCGGTTACACCCTTGTTTACCCATATAATACTTATAAACTTAAAGATCATAGCCACCACCTTTATATGTTTGGTATAATATTTGTTTTCCAGTCTTTTTATAATTTGTCCCCTCACGATATGGATGAAGAAATTGAAAAATCCCTATACCAAGATCTTGTCCAATTCCAAGTATGAAGCTTTAGAAGTTTACTCTCCGAGTGATTGACATCCGAGTGGTTGAGGACTGAAGTAGGGGACGGAAGGTCCTGAGTTCGAATCCTCTTACCACCCACTTTGGTGGGGAAAGGAGTTTATTCTCTTATTACTTATTCTGGGGGAGTGGAGGAATGGAGTTTTCTCTCCGATTACCCAACCTGGTGGAGGAATGAAATGTCGTGAAGGACGGTGGTGGGGAAAGGAGTTTACTCTCCGATTACCCAGCCATGAAGTGTCGTGAAGGACGGTGGTGGGGAAAGGAGCCATGAAGTGTCGTGAAGACGGTGGTGGGGAAAGGAGTTTACTCTCCGATTACCCATCCATGAAGTGTCGTGAAGGACGGTGGTGGGGAAAGGAGTTTACTCTCCGATTACCCAGCCTGGAAGAGTCGTCAGAGATGCAAGGGAGGTGCGCCGTGAACGACGGTGGTGGGGGAAAGGAGTTTACTCTCCGATTACCCAGCCTGGAAGAGGAATGATCGTCAGAGATGCAAGAGAAAGGTTGTAAGATAAGGTCAAGGAAGGTCCCTAGGACAAGATCTCTAGGCCTTAGTAAGATGTCCCGTGTAATGTCTGTGTAAGGTAGACTAGAAAGGTTATGTAAGAGTTGAGTCGGTGTTGTTTGATTTGCCCTTGCGGCACCCTAGGTCATTTGTCTATAATTATCAAAAAAAAAGTATGATGCTTTAGAATTACTGACGTCTTTCGATAAAAGATTATTTCATTTCTCATTTTCAATGTGGTATGTATCTAATATAATTAATCAATCAATTAGTAATTAAGCCCGTTAAACAAGAAACGTCATTCTATCTTCTTCGTTATTAGGCACTTCAGTAATTTAGCTTTTCGATATAGAAAGTTTATCCTTTTTGTGTTATAACATACCTTAGTAACAATTGAGCTCTCATAAAACCATAAGCTCTCACTCTTTGTCGTCTTTATATATACTCCCTCCGTCCTGAATTGACCGTCTTATTTGTTTTATGACACGTTTTTCCACTTCATTATTAAACATATAAGATAAAATAATTTTATAAAACTAAATTTTGTATTATATAGTTTAACATGTAAGGAATCATATGCAAACTTAAATTTCAAAAATTATTTTATCTTATATGTTAAAAGTTGAAGTCAAACGACATATCCAAATAGTAAACAGGACAGTCAATCCAGGACGGAGAGAGTATATATATACTAAAAAGGGGCTCGATCCCTTGTAAAAGGACGAGGATAGGTCCTAATTGATTTCTTTCAACCCAGTCAGCCGCTCATTAACTTGGATTGTACGTTCTCTTCGATGATTAATGCTAATTACATATGTGGAGTGTTCGTTTTGATACAGTCGTTATGAAAAACATGTAGTCAATTTTTTAGATTTACAGTCATAAATTAAAGTTATTATTTTAAAATTTGCAGTCATTATAAAAAATATGTAGTCAAATTTTTTATTAATTAACTTTTTAAAATATATGATCTTTAATACACTAAATTTTTTAGAATATGCCGTCACACAAAATATATTTTATATTTCAAATTAATAAACATTATTGTCATAAATTTTTTATATTTAATTAATTATTAGTTATACAATAAAACCACCCTCCGGATAATGGGGGGAGAGCTTTTTAAACAAATTCTGCATTCAAAACATGTTTTTGTATGTATTTGTTTGGTTTTTTATGTCCGTGTACCACTCTTACATAGACCTGCAACCCATTTAAAATATCATCAACCCCAACCCAACCCAAAAATGGATGGGTCAGAAAATCATGACCCTAGCCCAACCTGTTTAAAATCCTTCAACCTTAACTCAACCTATTTTTTCAAACATACAATAATTTAGATGGATTAGGAGTAGAAATTAATAAAAAAATCCAAAAACATCCAGTGCTAGCTGGCACACTAATTAGGATGAAACAAAAGAGAGAGAAGTAATCTTGCTTGATCGACCATACTTTAAACGAATTCCATGTTATGCAAAGAATGTAAAAGTATTGCACCAATTTCCCATGAATAGAATAACACCTACTTTTTTCATAAGTTTATATTTATCAATCTAGGCCTAAAGCTCTACCACTGTTGGGGAAGAATCCTATCTAGATATGCACATGTTCCTAGGGCCCTTAATAAAAAGAGGAACGAAAATGAAAATCTTCATGTGCATTAGAGAAATATACTAAAGAAAAATCTTCTAAAGTTGGAAATAATTTATAAACTGAGAGCTCAAAGCCTCAAACTGTGACTGATAGTTTTAAAATAATTACATCTGTTTAAACTGAGTGGTCATGCCTGAGAAAAGTACAATCACAATCACTTAATCGTTACCAACAGTTAAGGAACTTTTATGCAGCACGCTATCCGCATTATTGGCTTCAGAATTCACTAAGAGGTCTAAAATCAAGATTCTACTTACAAAAAATACATATCACCTACTTTTGTTCACCCTTCTAGATTATCTGAACATGCCTATGTTCTCAATAACAACTATGGCAGTGAGAATAAGAAAAACAAACATTGGGCAGAGATGAAGAGAGACATAGACATAAACAACAACGTAGAGAAGAAAAATGGATGTGAGTATGCAAGACGAGAGCATTTAGGTATTCAACATTATGTTAAGGTATGGTTGTGCCCTTTGTTTGATATGCAGCTGATTGGACCGTTTGTTTAGTTAAGATTATGTGATATTATTAAAGGTGGGAAAGCCCAACTGCACTTGGGCTTAAGGCTAAGGTATAGTTTGATCTAAAAATTATATATATATATATGAATTAATATTTTTATTTTTTATTACTAACAAATATATTTTCGGGTTTCGGGTTGGGTCATGGGTTAAGATCTCTACCCTAACCCAACCCATAAAATTAGCTTATTACCCTAACCCAACCCAAAAAATAGATGGGTCAATAATCAAGACCCTAAATTATGGGTTGGGTTCGGGTTGGGTTTCGGGTTGGGTCAAAATTGTCGGGTCTACTCTTACATGGTCCGTTTTAGATTATCTGGAAACGGACGAAATTTATAGTGGACACATGTCCTTTTTTTTTAATCCTTTTTGCGGACGACTTTTACATGGTCCATTTTAGATTGTCCGAAAATGGATGAAATTTAAAGTGAATTCTTCATACTGGTCCGTAACGGACAGCTTTCTATGTAGTTCCTTTACTGTTTGTCCGGAACGGACGATACTCATGTAAGTCCGGTGCGGACCAAGATGTTCGTTTCCTACGTCTTTCTTCCGTTTTTGTTTGTCCGGAACCGACAATCTTCGTGTATGTCCGGTGCAGACCATCTCCTTCATCTACAACTCTGCTCCCCGTACTCCTCATCCGATTCCACCTCCGCTTTACTAATACATCCACCCTCCGGTTTATCATCAAATTCCTTCAAATCAGATGCGGTTGGTGGGAAGAGATCCGACAGATTCAGTATCATGTTTCTCATACTATCTAGACAAGAGAAAGAAAAGAAGTGGGGGATTGGACAGAATTTTGTGTTCGAAGTTTGAAGGGAAAAAATGTTCTCTGCTGCTCCTCGTCATCGTCCGTCGATCATAGCTTCCTCCGGAGTGCACAGGTAGAGAGGAAAGCCATATTTTGCCTATGCTCGTGGATGTTGGTGTCCCTGTCTCCTTCTCTCATCCTGACTTACGTCGAAGTAGAGCTGATCAACACTGATTCGGTCCGGCGACCCAACCCGGCCCGGCACGAAAATAAAGCCCGAAAAGTCCGTCTATAAAAAATTTCAGGCGGGTTTGGACAACAATTCAGGCCCGAATGAAAAACCGGGCCGGGTTTCGGTAAAATTTTAGGCCCGTAACTAAACCCGACCCGGTTTAATATTATTATATATATTTATAAATTTAATATAATACTCCCCTTGTTTTCGGTATATGATTTGTTGGATCCTTTCACTAGTTTCAAAATAGAAGATGTTCTAGCCTTTTTTGTGATCTGCTTTTCAATTCTACCCTCTCATCTTTTATTTTATAACTCTAATTTTCAAATTATTTCAATTCTCAATGCAAAAAATAAGGATAAAATAGTCTAAATTTTTTCTCTTTAATTCTTATGCCTAGAGTTAGAAAATAAAGTACTGAAAATAGGAGGAAGTATATATTTAATTTAATTTAATATAATATCTTGTATTATTTATTTAAATTATATATAATATCTATTAATATTACATACAACATATATTCATATTATATTTAATATATATTAATATTATATATAGTCTATATTTTTTTAAAAAAAACTAATAATATTATAAAAAAATTATAAAACTGGGCCGAATGGACCGAACAATGGTAAAAATTAAAATAAGTCCGGACTAGCTTGGCCCGACCCGAAAATTTAAAAAATGAGTTTGGACAAAAATATAGACCTATTTAGGCCCCATTCTTTTGTATAGCTGATAATCTAGCTGATGTCAGTTGTCAGCTGAAAATTAGAAAAAGTAGAGGGGAAGAATAATTGATATGACAATTGATGTATGTGACATACAGAGACAATAAACTAGCTGATCAAATAAACTCGGTGCAAAAGAATGGGGCCATGTCGGCCTGACTCGAACCCAGCCCACCCGTCCATTTGATCAGCTCTACGTCAAAGCCTACAACTTACCAAGCTCAACCGGCCGAGCAAGGTACTGTCGTTGAATGAAACCGATGATAATCTTCTCACAGTAGAGAAAAGGATCCCAGTGGTATGAGATGGACAGACGCGTAGCACTCGAGGTTGTCTCGGATTCCAAATACTTCAATTTGTTTAAGAATAAGTGTAACCCTCTTTGCTACGCGGATGAGCATTACTTGCCGTGAGCGTGGAATTTTGGCAGAGGAATTCTAAACGTGAGATACTAGAAATTTTCGTTTTTATTCTCACTTTTATTAAATGAATTTAAAAAATTTGAGTATTTATATAAAAATGACATTCTAAATTTAAAAAGGATTGCAAAACAACATAGAAGTTTTTATTTTAGTTTTTTGACTGCAAATTCTAGAATTTTGACTATAGGTTAGTGACTATAAATTTTAAAAATTTGACTGTATTTTTATAAAATGACTATAAAAATCAGAATGCTGACTGTAAAACACGAGCGAGTTTGATGAAATATGAACTTTACAGAGTTCGATTAGTCCATAGTTAGTTATTTATAGCTTATAGGGTCTTAGGTTCGTACTTAGAGGGTTAAGGTTAAAATTTAGGGTTTTAAGTATAAGGTAGCTTTTTTAAAAAAAGTTTGAGAGATATATTATGTAAGTTCCCTTTTTTCTTGAGTTTACTATGATTCTTTTTTTTATTGTTTTCAGTTGATTTATGTCTGTTTGACTAGGTTGATCAACTAAGCATATTCTTTTAAAATTAGTTAATATTCCTCAATCAATATTAGTTATCAGCTAACAAAAACTTAAACGCAAACGAATGGGGTATGAATTTACTTATTGGTTCTATTTACCAGTTAACAACTATTGATTTCAAAAGGTAAAAGAAAATTACCTTATCATTTAAACTTGACCCAAACATACCCTACTACGACTTTATTCATGTTATGGTTTATGAAAATGAGTTTATTAGATCAACTTATTTTTCTCTTTCATAGTCACATACATCAAATTTGATATCAATTTTTTTCCCTTACATACTTTTTCGCTATTAACTTTTTCTAACTTTGACTTACATCAATCATCACCTTTCAGGTTTACAAAAATGGTGTCAATAACTCCAAAGAATGGACCATACCCATGTGTATATTGTTTGGGCATGTGTTCAACACATTTTCAGCCATTAGATTATAATTTATTTTTTAAAATATTAATCTAAGCCGTAAATGAGTTTATTTATTTGATAATAATTGGCTTTGTAAAATAGAAAACCAATCAAATAATTATCAATGGGTATAATAGACTTTTACAATTAAGATTTCAATAATAATTTTTTCCACTAACTACTTCCCCTCGTTGAATTTGATATGCAGATTATGCAAGTTTCACATCCATTATTAACTTCCCCTCGTTGTTCTTCACCCTCACTATCTATTTCATCATTTAAGTAAAATTGTAGATATTTAATTAAAATGAAATATTTTCAAAAGGCAAATTATTGACTACAGGTTAGTGTAGCTATGATGGCTACAGTTGAGGGAATTTTAGACAAATTAAAACAAAAAAGATGGGAGGGGAGGGGAGGGAAGCGGCAAACCGAACCCCGACTGGTGAATGCATTTTTTTTGTAATGATTTTTTTCCTTTTTCTTTTTCTATATCATAATAACAATAACTTTAAATTGTTGTAACTTTTAATATATAAGTCCAAGATGAAAAAAATTATATCATTGTTCACCTAAATTCAAGCTCTTCAAAACAAGACCAGTCATGGATACGTTTTGACAACTTTTAAAAAATTTATTCTTTGATACACTAAAATGATAATATGATTCATTAATTTTGTATTATGATTCATTAATATTGATATTATGATTCATTAAGTAATAAGTGGTGAATTCGACGTTTTTAATTTTCCTATGGCGGGTTTTGGGGTGTTTTGGGGGTAGGGTAATCTATTTAGAATTTTTTTCTCTACTTTATTTGTAGCAACTAACTCGACAGGTTTTTAGGATTTGTGGTAGCGGGTGCAAACCCTAAAAATGCCTTCGACGTTTTAGCTTTTCTAGGGTGGGTTTTGGGGTGTTTGGGGGGGGGGGGGATAATCTATTTGGAATTTTTTCTGTACTTTATATTGTAGTAACTAACTCAACTGGTTTTTAGGGTTTGTGGTAGCGGGTTTAGGGTCTAACCCCTAAACCCGTCACTACAAACCCTAAAAATGCCTTCGATGTTTTTTAGCTTTCATAGGGTGGGTTTTGGGGTGTTTTGGGGTAGAGTAATCTATTTGGAAGTAGTTCTATACTTTAATGTGATGATGTACATATTTTAATGTGAGAATGTACATGTTTTAATGTGACGATGTACATGTTCAAATGTGAGAATGTACATGTTCAATTATCATAATGTGTATGTTTCAATGAACATCTGTACATGTTTGTATGACCATCTGTACAAGTTTTCTCTTTTATATGTACATGTTTTAATCTAAGGATGTACATATTTAATGATTCGTACAGGTTTATGTGACCATCTGTATGTTTTTAATGCGAGGATGTACATGTTTTTATGTGAGGATGTACATGTTTTAATGAACATTTGTACAGGTTTGTATGACCATCTGTACAATGTTTCTTTTACGTTCTATGCACCATAACCCTTAGCAGTGTCAGCTTTAATTTTTTTTAAAAAAAAATTAAATACATTTTTTTATTTACCAGGTCAGTATATGTAGCCAGGATGGCTACATTCGGATGTTTTCAAAATGTAGGTGTATCTTTGTTTGATAGAAGTATAGATTTTTGTAATTCCTCATTTAAGTAAAAGTGTAGATATTATTCCTCATTTAAGTAAAAGTGTAGATATTTAAGTAAGTGATAGATTTTGTAAAATGTAGGTGTAGATTTGTTTGATAAAAGTGTAGATTTTAAATTTTGACCATACAAATTTTAAAATGAAAGAGTTGAATTATTTTAGTGAGTAATAAATAAATACAACCCATCAAGTTCACTTTTGACCTACTTATACTTATTTCAAAGGGTTGATGTCAAAAGATTTTCTAATTGATTATTTTTAAGCAATTTACTTAAAATGGGGATCTTTATCTTTTTTTTCTAACCAGATGGACTTAATCAATTTGCCTAAATTTTTTAAGTAGATGGACTACATCCCCATTTTTTTAAAAAATTGATGTTACTTTTCTTTTCAAACTAGATTGTGGGAATATATAATCTCGTCTAGTGTAGATATTTTAGTAAAATTTTAAAATGCAAGTGTACATTTGTTTGATATAAGTGTAGACTTTATTAATTTCTCATTTAAGTAAAAGTGTAGATATTTAAGTTAAATGATAGATTTTTTAAAATGTAGGTGTAGTTTTGTTTGATGAAAGTCTAGATTTCAAATTTAGATAATACAATTTTAAAATGAAAGAGTGGGTTTATTTTAGTTAGTAATAATAAAATCATTCACTTGTGATCTTCTTACATTTATTTTAAAGGATTCATGTCAAAATATTTTCTGACTATGGATCAAATGTAAGTGTAGATTTGTTCGGTAGAAGTGTGTGTAGTTATTTATTAATTCCTCATTTAAGTAAAATTGTACATATTTAAGTAAAATGATAGATGTTTGAAAACACAGGTGTAGATTTGTTTGATAATAGCATAGATTTTAAATTTAGACAATATAATTTATAAAATAAGAGTGGATTTATTTTTGTTTGATCGTAGTATTTTGTTAAATAATAAATAAATTCAACTTTATTTTTATATTTATTTTTAAGGAGATTGTTAACAGAATTTTTAATTTGTTATTTTTAAATAATTTTTTTTACTGAAAACGTGGAAATTTTTTTTTCTCTTCAAACTAGAGCATGGGATTACATGTCTAATGTTTTTTTCTTTATTTCTTAATTACAAATTAACTTTGATATCTATGACTATACTCCTATAATAAACATTAAAATTTAGACCATCAATTTATTTTTGTTAATCCAATTATCATGATATAGTTTGAACACTTTGCTCAACCCACTCGTTGCCAATAACTCTTCCCATTAGTTTTAAGCACGGGAATTCGCCTCTCTGTCGCCGTTTTAAGGTCTGGACTCTGGAGGGCGGAGAATTCCATACAAGGGCGATGCGAGCGAAATCCAGAATTGATGACTCGCTACATTAGATAAGGGGATCAAAGCGCCGAAGAGAAATCCAGAATCGATGCCACAAACGGTAAGTCGTTGCTCTTTCCAAAACCTCCATTGAGAGGAGATGCTTTCTAAAGGGCCTTCCTCATAAGTCGAATCGAGCTTCATGTTGGACTTGACCCAGCTACGGCCCAACTGAACAGACAGGAGCCCAAAATACTTGCCGCAAACACATAATGGCCATGCTTGCCCAGCAAGCAATATCCCACCATCAAGAGTTCATTTAATGTGAATGCGAACAAAAACCGCCTCTTCCTCCTCCTCTTCCCTTCTCTCCCTCTGCACGTCCTTGCATGTAGCGTCATTCAATCAATACATCGGATGTCCACGAAGGAACACAAACAATCAACATAAGATTGCGCACATTGGTGTGAATTATATTCTCACATCGACATCCCAATTCCTCTCCTCTCTCTGTCTCTGATTGTTGTTTAACACTTGTTTTCTCTTTCGGTACATTTGTCAAGATTGTTGTTGTTTCAGGTCAAGTTGATTGTGCGTGTATGGCGACAACAGCTTTGCTGAAAGTGGGGATTACTGCCCCTTCGTTGATTGCTCTCCCTTCGCAGAGACTGCCAAGAGGTACCATCTACTGTTCATCTTCATTAATTGATATCGCGCCTTTTCCTTTTTTGAGTAAAACTTCATACTTCATATATTAACATCCAGAATACACACTCCTTCCTGATCGACAATGACTATGCGCAGACTTTAAAAACCGAGTTAGATTGTTGTAGAAATAAATTAGCCCTCATGTATATATATGTATATTAGTTAGGCTGAGGTTATATTATATACTTTTTTTTTGAAAACAAGAGGTTATATTATATACGACTGAATTATGGGATGGACTACTACAAGCTTTTGTGACTTGAGCAGAATTACTGCTGATACGAACAATGACAATGATATCGAGTCACCTGAGTAGTAAAGTGAACATTGTGGTTGAGTAATGGCTATATATACAATCTGAATACCCGGAGCATTTAGAAGCATGTTAAGTATTTGTAGTATCTCGAGCTAGTACAATTGATGATCGTTGGGCTAGCTACTTGCGGTCTTGCTAAGTGGAAAGTGCTCTTACCTACCTACTGAATTACAGCCAGAGACAGAGCCATTAGATTATACTTATTTAATCATTATCGCATAAATTTAAACTTAAGGATTGTAACTAACAACATTCAATTGCTATGCTAACGGCCAAGTGTTTATTTACCTGCTCTGCTGTAACCATTTCAAATGACCTGGTGCTACATAATTTAACCCTTTTTACTGTGTCACTTGTCAGTGTCATGTTTGGATGTATATATATGTGAGAAACCAATCTGCTGGTCAAATTCTTTGTGTTGTTACTTAAGTTATGAATCTGATCATAACATTATGGGTATTTTATGAATGGGTTAGTAAATATGAAAACAAATCTTTTGCATTTTCCTTTTGAAATTTGTGTTCTCTGCACTGAGATCCTTGCTCCTCCCTCCCCTCCATGCAGTAAATTCTTCTAATCATCGACGACCCATGTTTGTTCAGTGTTCCGGATCTAAACTTAGAGCAAATTTATCTTTGCACGTGAATCTGAGAAGCCTTTCAAAATCCCAACGTGTGGCGGCATCACTTGCTTGTAGAGCTGCTTCGGTAAGCCTACATATTTTTTTTGCTTGTTGAAAGATTTCTAAGTCTTTTCAATCCAGCAGAATTGGATGCTTTAGGAATCTCACTATATTGGAATGCTTAGATATGAATGCCCATGCCCAATTGGGTTGTTATTTTTGCAGAGTGCAGTATGTGCTGCTGAAGGGCAAACACAAACAATTGAGAGGCAGTCTACAAAGATCAGCACTGCTCCTGTTGATGGCAAGTTCTTCTCTACAAATATTTTTCTCTAGGCCCACACTTTTACATTGTGATTTTTTTTTAATTAAGCTGCAAGAGTTGATTATAATATGGTGAAACAAAGCAAAGGAAAGCAAAGAAAGTTGATCAGAAAATTCTAATTACTGCAACACTATCATGCATGTTATCATTGCCACAAAGTAGGAAATTAATCTTTGGATGACTTAATAGTTTCTTGCAAGTGAATTCTTCTACTCCTTTTGAACAGATTCATTTTGTGAGGTATTTATCTTTCCTTTTGTTTTTGGGATGGGAATTTTTTTTAACAGTTAAAAAGAAGTCTCCGGAACTTGGTATTGGAGGAAGTGGCTTTCCACCAAGAGATGACGATGGGAAAGGGAAAGGGGGAGGTGGTGGCGGGGGAGGAGGAGGTGACTGGCGTGGCTGGTTTTTCTTGTTCCTTCTTGTCGTAATTGATATCTTGCAAAGAAGAGGAAATGATAAAGCGTATGGAAGTATCAGGAGGAGGAAGTAATCTATATATTTTCAGATAGAGGAAGTCGGATGTGTTAAGATTAGAGTGGAGAGATATTGTTGTATGCTAGTATAGTATTTTGTCTTTATACAAATTCATAACCTTCTCAAATAACATGTAGGATTTTTGGATACCTTTCTTATGTTGAAGTTTGCTATTGCTCTGGTAGGATATTTATTTCATCAATTGAGTTGGAAAACTGGACTCCGGTAGTTCTTAGTTCATTTTCTCTGTTCTGGTACATGTAGGACCGCTTAGCTTGCGACAGTCTCAACGATATCAGTGCGTCTTGTAGAGCACACTTAGCTTGGCCGTGACTATGGTGTAATTGATAAAAGACGCAAGCATTGAAAATTGTGGAACCATAATGATATCAGTAGCAGCATCTCAACCCTCTCCACGTACGCAACTCAACCCAACCCTACCCTTAATCCTTCCATCCAATCTCAACCGGCCACCTCAACCCAAGCCCCCGCTTCTTTTCAGACCTCTTCCTACCCCAAATACAGACCTGCTCGACCTTTTACCCCACAATCCTACGCTGAACTGAAAGCAAGAGGCCTGTGTTTTCGTTGCAAGCAACCTTATTCCCCCAATCACCAGTGCGCCAACAAAGGGCTTCGTGCTCTAATACTAGGCGAAGATGAAGACCCCAATGGAGACTTATGCCCGGTGGTGATTGAAGGCGACGCTGATATTCTGGCTGGTACGATGGACGACCCACATCTAATGGAATTGGAATTACCCCTATGTGCTGCAGAAGGCTTTGACCGCCCCCAGACACTGAAGCTCCGGGGAAAACTCAATGGCAGTGACGTAATACTCATGGTAGATAGTGGCGCGAGCCACAATTTTATTGCCAGTCGTGTGGTCGATCAGTTGAATCTACACTGGCACCCTACTGCGCCATTCGGGGTCCATTTGGGTGATGGTCACCGAACCACTGCTAGTGGCATTTGCCACGGTCTGATAGTCTCTGTTGGTGAGGCAAAACTTGAGTTAGACTGTTATAGATTTCCACTAGGAGGAGTGGATATCATTTTGGGTGTTGCTTGGTTGCGAACCTTGGGCGATGTAGTTTCCAATTGGAGACAGATGTTCCTCCGCTACACGAAAGATGGTAGAGAGTTCTTATTGGCGGGTGACCCCTCTCTGACGAAAGATGGTAGAGAGTTCTTATAAACAGCGGGACAGCGGGCCATTGGTCAGTTGCAAGAAATCGAATTTGGGGCAATAGTTCGGGAGGTGCAGCAGCAAGCCTTCCAGCAGTCAGGTCAGTTTCAGTTGAAGGAGGACCAACAACAGCAGTTGCAAGCTGTCATTCTCCAACATGATTAGATTTTTCATGAAGTAACAAGGCTACCACCCCAGTGCAGCGTCGACCACCACATCCCACTCCAACCGGGCGCTCCGGCTGTGAATGTGCGCCCTTATCGCTACAGTCACCACCAGAAGGATGAGATAGAGAAATTGGTGGGCGAGATGTTAGCTGCGGGGGTAATTCAACCGAGCAGCAGCCCCTTTTCCAGCCCCATACTCTTGGTCAAGAAGGATGAGAGCTAGAGGTTTTGTGTGGACTATAGGGTGCTCAACAAAGTGAGCATTCCGGACAAGTATCCCATTTGGTAACAACGAGGTGAAGGAAGCGGCATTCAATGATTGTATATTGTATTGATGTTTAGGTTTGTACAATGTTCTTTATTTATATACACGTATTGGACATTCACACAATGTAAAATGCCTCATGGGCTTACAGACTCTTCATTAACATCTGGACATGATATTTAGGCTTTATTACTAAGTGCTATCATTGTTCTAATAGTGCTTATCAACCCCGACCTCCAGTCTCAATCTCTGCCAACGCGACAATGCAGTTTAGCCCATCAAAATAGTTGTCCAACACGGCGGCCACTTTCCATTCCACTGGTGACTTGTCAAAGGTGAATACATATGCCACAAAATATAGTGGTACAAATGATATTAGCCTAGGTGATGGTTCAAGTTTATAGATTACATCAAGGTACAAGATTTTTTTCTACTCCTAATGGTGTTTTGATTTGCCTAATCTGTTATAATCACCACCCCTGAACAAGAAGTTAATCTATGTCAATCATTTTTGTATTGACAACAATGACTGTTTTAAGTTTCATCCCTCTCATTTTTTTACAAAGGAAATTTCAACACAAAAGGTGTTCCTAAGAGGGGAAGTTAGGAATGATGTTTATGTTCTACCACACCAGCAATTGCAGTCTGTTTCTCCCCAGCTTAACTACATTATTAAAGCTTCAGATGTTACTTGGCATAGACGCCTTGGTCACCCATCTCACTTAGTTACTCAACAAGTCTTACATAAATATAGGCTTCATGTAAAAACTTTCTATAAGTAAAATCCTGTAGTAAAATATAGATTCATGCATTACTTCACCCATTATCAGATTCTAGATCCAGTCAATGTTTTTGATTTGCTGTTCATTGACTTATGGAGTCCTTCCTATACTGCGTCTCTGGATGGTTACAGATATTTTATGTTGATAGATGATTAGTATTCAAAATATATGTGGCTATCTCCTATTGCTAAAAGACCTGAAGTTTCCCGCATATTTCCTATATTCTATAAAATGATTCAAGTTGCCTATAATGTAAATATCAAGTCCATTCAGACAGATGGAGGGAAAGAATTTCAGGGGTTGTCTACTTTCTTTCAACAAATGGGATTAGTCATCGCTTGACTTATCCTTTATTCACACCAACAAAACGGATCTGTTGAGATCCGAAATAGGTCCGTTGTTGATTAGGGTTAGACTCTGCTTGGTCAGGCTTTACTACTCTGTACTTTATGGTCTTTTACTTTTAGAACAGTAGTGTATCTGATGAATAGAACTCCCACCAGGGTATTAAATTTTATGACACCCTATTCTCTATTATGCAGGACAGATCCAGACTATTATTCCTTACGTGTGTTTGGATCATCATGTTGGCCAAATATGAGACACCATAATGCGTACAAGCTCGCATATAAATCTGTTGGAATGTATTTTTCTGGGCTATTCTCCTAATCGAACTCTCCTTAGCAAAACCACACTAATTATATGGAACTGGTTGGCAAGATAAATTTTCATACCCATAGCAGACCTGATATATGTTTTGCTGCTCAATATTGAGTCAATTCTTACAAAAACCAGTTGTAACACCCCAACCGCTAATCCTTCCATTATCCTCTAATCATTCCCATAATTATCTTACTCGCAGCGGAATACTTACTTACCTCGGCGGGTGATACAACGCCGTTAGCCATCAAAGACTAACAAGGCTACTACTTACAGTAACGGTCTAACGATTAGAATATACCGAATACATACTACTTACCTTACAATGCCAAATACTTACTTACACTTGATTACCGAGTATCCAAAATATATGAATTACATTCCAAGACTATTCCCAAAAATTAAGAGTTTATACATCTACTCCTTCCTATCCAATCATCATTCATTATCCAAAAAGGTGTACCACATGGTACACCGGCTACTCAAAAGGCCTTAGCCGTGTACAACTCGGTACACCGTTCCAATCTACTAACTACCCCAAAAAGAGTTCATCCCGGTCCTTACTTGACCATCACGCCTCGCGGGTACCTGTAGAATAAAAACATTGCCCCAAGGGGCTCAGCTTACGCTGCATATGATAACCGCATACCCCGCGTGCTAGCGAGGGTACGCCAACTATTTGGTCGAATACATGCGGTTCGTTTCATTCATACATACATACATGCTTTTACACAATACGATTCAATACATTCATTTCACAAGGCATACATACATTCAATACATGCAAGGAAGACAATACAAGTCGATCATTCATACTTACCGAATACTCACCACAACGCGGAGATACACTTCTTCAATTCATACATAAGTCTTGTTAGCTTCATTACACACCCAGGTTAATCGGGTGTTCAATACTCTTTTACTCAAGGTCAATGACTTACAATAGTCAAGACCAATACTCATACAATACTTTGCTTCTTACTTACTTTACTTAAGTCAAGTCGGTATGACCTCCGGGCAGGGATTACTACATCCCACCACCGGGCTTTAGGGTGGCCCACTAATCTAGGATGCTACCCATTCAATGGGATTGGTCCATGGAAAAGATTACAGCCTGGATTCGGATCCAACCGCTTGTGTTTCCTTATCCTCACGCGTGGCTGAAACTATATCGGACTTCTACTCATTCCATTTTACTCATTACTCAAGTTAGGAGTTAGATGGTTAGGAATTAGTAGAAGTCATTACTTCCATACCATACATCAATACACTACTCAAGTACACAACATTACACATACTCCTCATTCTCATTCATATATTTCATGAATTATACAAACTAAATGTTCAAGAGAATACCACAAGAACAATATAGTTCAAACACAATCAAGTGTAATAAAAGTCCGATTCGTGCATTTATCTTATTGGTGATCACATAAGCACACAAATCGGGGTAACCAAGTTAGGATATAGGGCATGAAGAAATCATACCGTTCACCGTCGTATTCGTACTACCGGATTCCTTCGACGTTCAACTATTTGATTTCTATACATACATGAAGTTGTATGATCAATGGTCTATTATTGATCCAACTTATTCCTTCATTAATACTCTTAATGTATACTTACTATTCCTTTACATTCATACTTGATTATAAACCCCTTTCTTTTCTTACTACTCCTTAAACTTATTTTCTTACCCAAGTGTATACTTTCATACCTTTACTACTTCATTAATGGTGTACTACTACATATATATGCACATATGTGTATAGACATATATATACATATGATTACTATAATCACATAATAAAAATATTATATATTTTTTTTTGTTTTGACTCGACCGACCTTGCAAGTCCGGTCCCCAAGGTCGGTCCAAGTCAGAAAGTTCTGGTTTCAAAATTTAAGACTCGACCGACCTTGTAAGTCCGGTCCCAAGGTCGGTCCATTCCAGTAGGTTCCATACGGGAAAAATTCAGGTCCGACCGACCTTGCAAGTCCGGTCCCAAGGTCGGTCCATTCCAGTAAGTTTCAGACGGAAAAATTTCTTGTCCGACCGACCTTGCAAGTCCGGTCCCCAAGGTCGGTCCATTCCAGTAAGTTCCCGTCTTTGTAATTCAGGGCTCGACCGACCTTGCAAGTTCGGTCCTAAGGTCGGTCTGGCCCAGTACTTCAATTTTAAAATCTGTTTTTGGTGTTTTACTTTCCCATTGCTTCCCTAACCTTTACCAATACATTCCCCACATGTTTAATACTCATTAAACCCTCTAAATCACCTTAGTTCATCCACCAAACTTACTACTCAATTCCTACATCCACCTACACAATTTTCCTCACTTCTTTCCAACACTTATACTTGTTTTCCTTACACTAATGCTACAGATTTTGTTTCCTCTATTATGCTACAGATTTTTCACTCAAACTTCTATCCTCCATTACTCCCTTCACTAATGCTACTCCTAGCATTCAAAATACATTACTTTACATCCTAGCTCCTCTCATTACCTAAGTTCTCCTCAAATCTGTTTCAAGATACTAAACTACTCCCTTTACACTCTCCAAATGCACCTAGTCACTACCTAGGTTATTTCCTCCTCTTAAACACTTAAGTCCTCAAATTCCTAGACAAATTTTGCCATAGTCTCCCCTATATTTTTGACATTACCCACACATTGTTTCAACTCATAATAGCTCATTCCTACACCTGTTTATCCAATGCATTATACACACCTTTCAACTCCACTACAACACCATAAAAATCCTGCACATACACATTCCATACCCAATGTTTTCCTAAGCTTTTAAACATCATTTAAAAACTTCAAAACTGTTACATTTACCATTCCTCATTATGCTACAATATACTCATTACTCATTACCAATTACATTACTCATTTCAATGCTCAAAAACTGTTACATTACACAATACAAAACTAGTTCAAGGTAAGAGTGATTACCTTGTCTTACTAGTTTTTCTTTCTTTCCTTTCCTTTCTTCTTCCTTCTTTCTTTCTCTCTAGTTCTCGGTTCCAATGGGGTTCACACACCAATGCTACAGCCCATATCAACATACACAACTACTTAGAAAACCACCTTTACTAATCTAGGGTTTATGCTTGTTTAAAGTTTAACATGGAGCATTACCTTCCAATGGATGGATGGAGTGGTGGACAGCAACCAAGGCAAGATTCCAACACCCAAAATGAAGCCGAAATCGGCTAGAACAAAAGGCACCAAACAAGGGTTTGTTTGAATTTTCGTTTTGCCAACAAGGGCTAGAAAAAGATGGGTTTTCAAGAATATTTTTACCTCAAAATGACAAGGAGGTGAAGGTGCTTCTAATGGTAGTACTCAAGCTCCAAATGCAGCACACCCATGGAGATGAAGTTGGTTGTTTTCGATTTTTGTAAAGAGGGAAATACTCTCCTTGATGAGAGGAAGACAATGGTACAATTTTTATTGTATTTGGACAAGGATTGAGCTTGGACAAGAGGAGAGAAGGAGAGAGTTGAGTGGGGGGCTTCACTTCTCCATGGCTGTCGCAGGAGGAAGAAGGAGAGGAATAGAGAGGGTGAGAGAAAACGTGAGAGAGGAGTGGGGATAAGAGAGAGAGTTCTTTTTTGCTTTTTACTTATTTTCTTGTCTTTTAGCAAATAAGGAGAATTGAAGAGAGTGTGAGAGGGGGAGGCTCAATCGGCTACACACACACCCCTCTACAGATTTTTGATTTTTATTTGCAAAAGTGGACACACTAACTTTGCTTATTTGCATTCTCACCCCACAACTTCCCGGTTGTTACAGTTTTTACTAACCGGAACCCGTCTTCCGGAATTTTCTCGTTTAATTAATTTTATTGGTTCCCAACCTTTATTACTGTTTATTAACGACTATTTGGTTGACCAAAATCGTTACGAGTCTATTTGACCCGCTTAAAGTCGTGTTTTCCCGGTTTCCTCGAAAAACGCGCTTTAAGGTTCGTTTATGCTTTTAACCCATTTCAAAGGTCCGTTTTCTTCGGGATTTGTTCCCTCATGTTTATTTAAGTGTAATTAAGCCTTTAAAATTATAATTAGCCTAATTAATCACTGTTTTTAATTACGGGGTATTTCAATCTACCCCCCTTAAGGAACTTTGCCCTCAAAGTTGCTCAAGGTTTACGGTTTACTATTCTACTCATTTGGCAACCAATTGCCACAATGCATTCTACTACCACCTTACAAGGTGTTCACAGTTCTTACACTACAAGTATACACCAATTCAAATACCATACACCATACTCAATTCAAATACCATACACAATGCACAATCCCATTCACACATTCCACAATACATTTCACAATACCATTCACATACCATACAACACAAATGCATTACTCATTACACACATACCATACACATACCGTACTCATTGTGCTACATACCGGATACTACTAGCACTACATTGTGCCCATAAATACAATTAGCACTACATGTGCCAACAAAATACAATTACAATACATACATACTATGCAATGCTAACCCGAAGCAATGCAAAAGCAAAAGGCTCTACCCCCCTTAAAAGGGGTACGCCCCGTACCCTCCGTACTATACGGATACTAGACATCTAGTCTACAAATAGATTCGGGTACTTCGCCTTCATGGCGTCTTCTAATTCCCAAGTCGCTTCCTCGACATCGTGGTTAGACCACAAGACCTTCACCATTTGTACAGATTTATGGCGAGTGTCTCTTGTCTTTGTATCAAGGATTCGCAGTGGAGTCTCGACATATCTCATCGTCGGCTCTAGGGATAGTTGCTCGGGTTCTAATACATGAGAGGGATCGGCTATGTATTTCTTGAGTTGTGATACATGAAAGACATCATGAACACGCCCCAATTCTTCAGGCAATGCTAGCCTATAAGCTACGGCTCCAATCCTCTCGGTAATCGTGTACGGGCCTACAAATTTCGGGCTCAACTTGCCCTTCTGGCCAAATCGAAAGACGCCCTTCATAGGTGAAACGTGCAAGAACACTTGGTCGCCCACGGCGAACTCAAGGTCGCGTCGTCGCACATCCGCATAGGATTTCTGTCTATCTTGGGCTGCTTTCATATTCGCTCGGATTTGCTGAACTTTGGCTTGTACTTGTTCTAAATACTCCGGTCCTATGATGACCGCTTCGCTTGACTCATCCCAACACAACGGGGTACGGCAGGGTCTACCATACAAAGCTTGGAACGACGACATCTTAATCGAAGCATGATAGCTATTGTTATACAAAAACTCGATAAGATGAAGCTTCTCAATCCAGCTCCCCTGGAAGTCTAAGGCACATGCCCTAAGCATATCCTCTAGTGTTGGATGGTCCTTTCTGTCTGACCGTCTCTGTGGATGGAAGGCGGTGCTAAGCTTCAGCTCGGTACCCAGCGCTTCCCGTGTTGCTCTCCAGTATCTCGAAAGAAATCTGGTGTCGCGGTCAGATACTATGGTTTTCGGGACTCCATGGTGTCGAATGATCTCCTTGTCGAATAGCTCCGCGAGCTTCGCCACCTTCCAGGTGTCCTTCATCGGTATGAATCGGGCAACCTTGGTGAGGCGATCGACTACTACCCAGATCATGTTGAGTCCTCCCTTAGTCGGTGGGAGTCCAACAACAAAATCCATGGAGATATCATGAAATTTCCACTCTGGAATTGGCATGGATTGTACCATTCCTCCTGGTCTTCGGTGCTCGAACTTCACTTTCTGGCAAGTGAGACACCTCAGAACATACTCAGTCACGTCGGATTTCATCCCTGACCACCAGAAGTACCTCTTCATGTCTTTATACATTTTGGAGGCTCCCGGATGGACATGCAATGTGGAACAATGTGACTCTCGCAGAATGCGATCCCTTAGCTCAGCATTGCTTCGGGGGACGCATAATCTGCCATTCAATCAGATCAGACCATCTTCATGCAGTTTGAAGTCGTACTTTCGGCTCTCGAAGGTACCATCGTGATTTTCTGTCTGATCTCTGGAAGTAAGGGTCGCTCAACTGAGCGTCTCGCACCTGTCCAACCAAGCTAGAAGAAGCGAGTAGCGAATGGAGTGAGTGTGCTCGACGACTCAGGGCGTCGGCTACAACGTTTGCCTTCCCTTCTTTATACTGGAGGTTGATGTCGTAATCTGAGAGGAACTCCATCCACCTCCTCTGTCTTAGATTCAGTTCTTTCTGGGTGAATACATACTGCAAACTTTTGTGGTAGGAGTAGATGGTGATGCTTACCCCATAGAGATAGTGTCGCCATATCTTCAAGGTGAAGACAATGGCCCCTAACTCTAGATCATGTGTCGGGTAATTCTCCTCATGCTTTTTCAGCTGGCGGGAGGCATAAGCTACTACCTTGCCATGCTGCATGAGTACGCATCCCATGCCCTTGCCCGATGCATCACAATACACCTCAAATCCCTCTGTGCCCTCTAGAAGAGTGAGAATTGGCGCTGAGGTCAATGAGTCTTTTAGGCTCTGGAAGGATACCTCGCACTCGTCTGTCCATACAAACGGTGCATCTTTCTTCATCAATGATGTCATGGGCTTAGCGACTTTTGAGAAGTCCTTTACAAACCTCCGGTAATAACCGGCTAAACCAAGAAAGCTCCGGATGTCGGTGACAGTCTTAGGTCTAGGCCATGATCGTACTGCTTCAATTTTGGATGGATCTACTGAAATGCCCGCGCTCGAGATGACATGACCGAGGAATGATACCTGATCTAGCCAAAACTCGCATTTGGAGAATTTCACATACAGCTGATTCTCGCGCAGTGTCTTAAGTACTCTTCTCAAATGGTTTTCATGCTCTTCTCCTGACTTCGAATACACAAGGATGTCGTCGATGAATACTACTACTGAGGTGTCCAGTTGATCACTGAATAACCGATTCATTAGGTCCATGAATTTGGCTGGTGCGTTAGACAAACCGAATGGCATCACCGTGAATTCGTAGTGGCCATATCTTGTTCGGAATGCTGTTTTCTCAATGTCTTGCTCTTTGATAGCAATTTGGTGATATCCGGATCGGAGATCAATCTTAGAAAAGACTGATGCTCCCTTCAACTGATCGAACAGGTCGTCGATGCGTGGCAATGGGTACTTGTTCTTCACAGTGACCGCATTCAATTCGCGGTAGTCGATGCAGAGGCGGAGGCTACCGTCCTTCTTCTTCACGAAGAGGACCGGTGCTCCCCAGGGTGATACACTCGGGCGTATAAACCCTTTGTCGAGAAGATCACGTAGTTGCTCTTTAAGCTCTGTCATTTTTGTAGGTGCCATGCGGTATGGTGCCCTAGCAATGGGACCAGTACCAGGTATGAGGTCGATTTCGAACTCTACTGCTCTCTGTGGTGGCATACCAGACAGCTCTTTCGGGAATACGTCAGGGAATTCTGATACAACTGATACATCATCACTGAATTCTGGATCTCTCTCCAGATCTTGCACATGGCATAAATACACTTCATGTCCTTTTCTGAGCTCCCGGTACATTGGCATAGCGGAGATGACTGTAGTTGAAGGCTCTCTCGGTCTCTGGCGGTATGAAACAGTGACCCCAGATGGACTCTTGAGCAGCAGTCGATGCTCGGCGCAGAGGATCCGTCCCTTGTGCCGCTCCAACCAGTTCATTCCGATTATCAAGTCGAATCCCAATCCGTTAAACTCGATGAAGTAGATGAGAAATGTTTCGCCTTTGATTTGGATCGTGGCTGATTTGTAATACTTAGTACACTGTACTCGCTCCTTCGATGGGAGAGTAACCAAGAAGTTCGGTAGCTCATCCGCATCTAGCCCCAACTTCTTTGCAAGAGATGGCGAAATGAAGGTGTGAGAGGCGCCGGAGTTGAATAATACTGAGGCTTCAATGCCATTCGCTGGGAAGGTTCCCGTTAAGATGGTGCCGCTTTTACCGGCTTGTGCTTCGATGAGGATACTCAGGTTACCTTCGGTACCGAGTCCACAACCTAATCGTTCACAAGATTTGTAAGTAACGATGGTGGAACACAAGTGGAATTTAATAACCAACACTGCTTTTATTGAATAAACCAGCCATCATACATACTGTGTCTCTAATACACGTTACTACTAGATTACATGCTACTACAAGATTAATACTTTCTAAAGGTAAGGTTCAGACGTCCTGGTTTCATGTGTGTGGCATTGATTATCGCCGGTGGTGCCGTATTCAACTTGATCTTCTGGATCCCGTGATACAACAACCTTGATTTTCCACCCATGATTAGAACATCTCCTGATCTCAATACCAATTTCTCTGCGAGGTCCACACGCTTCTGCTCGCTATACAAAAATACGGCATCATCACCAATGGACCAAGACACTACGGGCACTCCTCGTTCAAGGGATTCCGTTGTCTCGTCCTTGTCTTGGTGTAAGCCAAGTCGTCCTTCTTTCTCATAGAAGTTGACGATACAGAGATCTGCTTCAAGTGCAGGGATCGGTTCATCTTCATACTGCTGTGCGATTTCTGCAGCTTGTGTAACAAGCGTTTGGTATTCAGTGGGTATTGATGAAGGTGTGGCTCCGTCTCTTGCTCGCGTCGTTTGGTATGTCTTGGTATAAGGGTTCCAATCCTTTCCCAAGCACATCATCTTCAGCTTCATTGTTGCTCCACCGGGGAATTCGGGTGAATAAAATTCTCCTGGACCCATTCCTAGTTCGTTGCATCGTTGGATGATTGAAATTTGTGCTTCAGGTGTCAGGTATCCTTTTAATAAGATCATACCTGGGCGGACGACCTGACACTGCTCGTCGGTGAAGTGGTGAGTGGCGATGTCGGCTTCTTCATGAAGTGGGTTTGAAGGTATTGGGTAACAAATAAGGAATTTCCCTAAGGTGGTAAATTTCATCTAGTGTGAGTTCTAGGCTCACTAATTCATTTCATGCTCAATACATACTTCATTTTTACTTACTCATGCTTAAATTCGTACTTCGGATACTTACGCATTCATACATTTACTCATACTGGTACTTCACTACTTTAGGCATGCCCTTCAAGGATTAAAGGTTTCAGTTATTACCTAGGCCGAACTTAGTCCTGGTCCCATCACGGTCAATGATGTGCAAGGCCGGATGTCTCTGCGGTGCGCCCTTCTGCGGACCTCGGGACCCCTGTCCCTGTGAGGTGTGCTGGGCATGAGCATCGCCAGATGCAACCTCCTTGCCTTCACGCTGCTTGTAGCCCTGATAGTTGCCCTTGGGCTTAGAGTTCTCTGGGCATGCATTAGCACGGTGCCCCGGCTTCTGGCAATTGTAGCAGCGGATCTCCCTTCCTTGGCAATCGGTGCCGGGATGATCCTTGTTGCAATTTCGGCACACATAGCTGCGGCCATCATTTTGGCTCTTGCCATGGCCAAATCCGGAACCCTTGTAGGGCTGAGACCTCAGTGGCTTTACTGCCACTGGTGCAGTGTAGGCAAGCTGTAGCGGATCAGCTGCCTTGCCCTTCTCAGCATGGGCACTACCGTCTCCAAGGTGTTCTTCTGGTGGGAGTACTTCCCTTTCTTTTTCTTCCATGGTTTGGTTGGGTTTTGGTCGTCGGAGGTGTTACCCTTGCTGCTCACCTTGCGCTTCAGTGCTTGCTCCTCATCTCTTAGCTGGCAGGTGATCTCAACTCGAGATGCAGCGTGGTAACACTCCTGAAGTATTCGACATTAGGTTACACATTTACATACGGGGGTACTAATTCGCAATGTTCATGGCTTTTAAGGGTTCAACATTGTTTACCTGAAGGGAGGTAAACCGTGCGAATCCCATGCCATACCGGAGTCGATGGCTCAATCCGCCGTAGAAGCGGTCGACCAAGACTTGGCCGGTATACCCAAGGTCGGGTAGGAGTCTGAGAAGAGAGGTAAAGGTGCGGTAATACTCATCAACCGTCATCTTCTCCGTCATCTTCAAGGCATCGAGCTCAAGCCGTTTCTTGGTCTTGACATGCTCGGGATAGTACTTAGATCAGAGGAGAGAGGTGAATGCTTCCCAACCGAATGCGGGGTCGGCTACGTGCTCGGCCTGAATGAGCTTCCACCAGTCCATAGCTGCGTCCTTGAGGTAATACGCAGCTATCCTCACTCGAACTCCAGCGGGAGTCTCAAGTGTCTCGAATGCCGTCTCCATCTCGGAGAGATAGGCCTCGAGCTTGGCGGGGTCGCTCTCGCCTCTAAAGCATGGAGGTCGAAGGTCGGTGACTGCCTTTACCCAATTAGTCTCACGGGGATGAGGTGGGTCGGGCTGTTGCTGTTGCTGCTGGGTTTGCTGTGTTGCTTGTACAACGGTGATTACGTGCGGTAGCATCTGTGCTACCGTGGCGGCGACAATCTCAGCTATCGTCTGCGCGCCCGGTCCGTCAGCAGTCCCTCCTCTGGGGTGGCCTGGACCTCGTCCTGACATCTGAACAAGTGTGGATTACATTAGATACTGTGACACTATGATACTATGACCACATGGTATTGATTTAAACAATGGTATCGTCTTTGCAGACGTCAAGGGTATCCGTTATCAATAACGGTTATTCCTAGTTAGGTTTCTAGTTTTCCGTTGTAAGACGGTTTATAACCTAACTCGGTAATCACTACACTCGGTATTCTAACCATCAGAGCGCGACTTCGCTCTGATACCACTTTTTGTAACACCCCAACCGCTAATCCTTCTATTATCCTCTAATCATTCCCATAATTATCTTACTCGCAGCGGAATACTTACTTACTCCCGGCGGGTGATACAACGCCGTTAGCCATCCAAGACTAACAAGGCTACTACTTACAGTAACGGTCTGACGATTAGAATATACCGAATACATACTACTTACCTTACAATGCCAAATACTTACTTACACTTGATCACCGAGTATCCAAAATATATGAATTACATTCCAAGACTATTCCCAAAAATTAAGAGTTTATACATCTACTCCTTCCTATCCAATCATCATTCATTATCCAAAAAGGTGTACCACATGGTACACCGGCTACTCAAAAGGCCTTAGCCGTGTACAACTCGGTAAACCGTTCCAATCTACTAACTACCCCCAAAAGAGTTCATCCCGGTCCTTACTTGACCATCGCGCATCGCGGGTACCTGTAGAATAAAAACATTGCCCCAAGGGGCTCAGCTTACGCTGCATATGATAACCGCATACCCCGCGTGCTAGCGAGGGTACGCCAACTATTTGGTCGAATACATGCGGTTCGTTTCATTCATACATACATACATGCTTTTACACAATACGATTCAATACATTCATTTCACAAGGCATACATACATTCAATACATGCAAGGAAGACAATACAAGTCGACTATTCATACTTACCGAATACTCACCGCAACGCGGAGATACACTTCTTCAATTCATACATAAGTCTTGTTAGCTTCATTACACACCCGGGTTAATCGGGTGTTCAATACTCTTTTACTCAAGGTCAATGACTTACAATAGTCAAGACCAATACTCATACAATACTTTGCTTCTTACTTACTTTACTCAAGCCAAGTCGGTATGACCTCCGGGCAGGGATTACTACATCCCACCACCGGGCTTTAGGGTGGCCCACTAATCCAGGATGCTACCCATTCAAGGGGATTGGTCCATGGAAAAGATTACAACCAGGATTCGGATCCAACCTCTTGTGTTTCCTTATCCTCACGCGTGGCCGAAACTATATCGGACTTCTACTCATTCCATTTTACTCATTACTCAAGTTAGGAGTTAGATGGTTAGGAATTAGTAGAAGTCATTACTTCCATACCATACATCAATACACTACTCAAGTACACAACATTACACATACTCCTCATTCTCATTCATATATTTCATGAATTATACAAACTAAATGTTCAAGAGAATACCACAAGAACAATATAGTTCAAACACAATCAAGTGCAATAAAAGTCCGATTCGTGCATTTATCTTATTGGTGATCACATAAGCACACAAATCGGGGTAACCAAGTTAGGATACAGGGCATGAAGAAATCATACCGTTCACCGTCGTATTCGTACTACCGGATTCCTTCGACGTTCAACTATTTGATTCCTATACATACATGAAGTTGTATGATCAATGGTCTATTATTGATCCAACTTATTCCTTCATTAATACTCTTAATGTATACTTACTATTCCTTTACATTCATACTTGATTATAAACCCCTTTCTTTTCTTACTACTCCTTAAACTTATTTTCTTACCCAAGTGTATACTTTCTTACCATTACTACTTCATTAATGGTGTACTACTACATATATATGCACATGTGTGTATAGACATATATATATATATACATATGATTACTATAATCACATAATAAAAATATTATATATATATTTTGTTTTGACTCGACCGACCTTGCAAGTCCGGCCCCCAAGGTCGGTCCAAGTCAGAAAGTTCTGGTTTTGAAAATTTAAGACCCGACCGACCTTGTAAGTCCGGTCCCAAGGTCGGTCCATTCTAGTAGGTTCCATACGGAAAAAATTCAGGTCCGACCGACCTTGCAAGTCCGGTCCCCAAGGTCGGTCCATTCCAGTAAGTTCCCGTCTTTGTAATTCAGGGCTCGACCGACCTTGCAAGTTCGGTCTTAAGGTCGGTCCGGCCCAGTACTTCAGTTTTAAAATCTGTTTTTGGTGTTTTACTTTACCATTGCTTCCCTAACCTTTACCAATACATTCCCCACATTTTTAATACTCATTAAACCCTCTAAATCACATTAGTTCATCCACCAAACTTACTACTCAATTCTTACATCCACCTACACAATTTTCCTCACTTCTTTCCAACACTTATACTTGTTTTCCTTACACTAATGCTACAGATTTTGTTTCCTCTATTATGCTACAAATTTTTCACTCAAACTTCTATCCTCCATTACTCCCTCCACTAATGCTACTCCTAGCATTCAAAATACATTACTTTACATCCTAGCTCCTCTCATTACCTAAGTTCTCCTCAAATCTGTTTCAAGATACTAAACTACTCCCTTTACACTCTCCAAATGCACCTAGTCACTACCTAGGTTATTTCCTCCTCTTAAACACTTAAGTCCTCAAATTCCTAGACAAATTTTGCCATAGTCTCCCCTATATTTTTGAAATTACCCACACATTGTTTCAGCTCATAATAGCTCATTCCTACACCTGTTTATCCAATGCATTATACACACCTTTCAACTCCACTACAACACCATAAAATTCCTGCACATACACATTCCATACCCAATGTTTTCCCAAGCTTTTAAACATCATTTAAAAACCTCAAAACTGTTACATTTACCATTCCTCATTATGCTACAACATACTCATTACTCATTACCAATTACATTTGTAACACCCCTACCATTAATACAGTGCTTACCGTCCAATCTCCTTACACATCAGATACACGCAGCGGATACATACTTACATAATGTGGGTGATATAATGCCGTTAGTCACCCACGTGACTAACAAGGCTACTGCTACTACATACAGCATCGGTCTGATGGACCGGAATCCCGAGTGTTACATATCTACCATACACACTCCGTATACCACTAAATGCTACAATCTTCCATTTGATACAATACTCCAAATACAATACAATGTAATCCACATACCGAGTTTACTAAGATCCTTATACAAGTATACTACCTCTTCCAAGTTCATACGTACTCACTAAGAGACTACTTACTACCCGTTCCTCACAAGCTACTTGCTTCTAAATACAAGGGAGTGCCTCCGGTCTCTTACCTTGACCACTTCCGCTTCGGTACCTGCACACTAAAAACGTTCCCCCGAAGGGGTCAGCATTCGCCGAGCATGATAACCGCATACCCCGCGTACTAGTGAGGGTACGCCGACCACTTGGTCGAATACATGCGGTTGATTTCATTCAAACATACATGCATACATGCTCTTATACATAATATTACAATACATTACGCAAGACATACACACATACGTACACTTCATTACATACAAGAAGTACAATATAAACCACCCAATACATACTTACCTTCTTCCGAATTACACATACACATTACATACACAATATGCAATACTTGTTAGCTTCATTGGTCCACCCGGGTTAATCGGGTGGAGATTACTCTTTTACTCGTTACTCCATACATACGCATACATACTCATACTCGTACTCATACTCATACATACTTACTTACTCTTACTCATGTTAAGTCGTCGGGACCTCCGGCCCTGGGGACTACTCCGTCCCACCTCCGGGATTTACTTGACTCACCAATCCGGGATGCTACCCATTTAAGGGATTTGGGCCGCGGACCAGTTTAAGAGTCAGAAATTGCAGCCAACCTCTTGTGACTCCGCATCCTCACGCGTGGCCGAAACTATATCGACTTCTACTCATTCCAATTTACTCACTTAAGTTAGGAGTTAGGTAGTTAGGAATTAGCAGAAGTCATTCATACAAGCCACATATACAAATACATTCCTCAATACCCATTCATACGAAATACAATACAATACTTAAGTACAATACAAGATTCGAACACCATTCATCATCATTCATACATTTCATGAATTATACAAACTAGTGTTCAAGACAATAAATATCAAGAACAACATAAGTCAAGCACAGGTAAGTGCAATATAGTCCGATTCATGCATTTATCTTATTTAGGTGATCAAATAAGCACACAAATCGGGGTAACCAGATTAGGATACAGGGCATGAAGAAATCATACCTTTCACCGTTGTACTTGTATCCCAACGTTCCTCTGGTGTTCACAAATCAAATCCTATGATATTCATACAATCGAATAATTAATCTAACTTATCATTAATTTAATTCGATTATCCTTACGTTTCCTAATTCATACTTTCTAAGTCTTTACATCCCTATACTTACATTTTATTTACTTACTTTTCGTTACTTAACAATGGTATACTTACGTATATATGCACATAGGTATAGGTGGGTATACATATGCACATATATATATACTAATCATAGTCTTATAGTTTTTTTTCTTTTTTTTTTTTGACTCGACCGACCTTACCCAGGGTCGGTCTCAAGGTCGGTCGGAGTCAGTAGAATAATACGCTGGAAAATTACAGGGCCGACCGACCTTGCAAGTCTGGTCGCACGGTCGGTCCATTCCAGTAACTTACAAGACGGAAAATTTTTTGAGTCGACCGACCTTGCAAGTCCGGTCGCAAGGTCGGTCCATTCCAGTAGGTTACAGACGGGAGAATTTCTCTGGTCCGACCGAACTTGCAAGTCCGGTCGCAAGTTCGGTCCATTCCAGAAGCTTTCCCGTCTTTGTAAATCTGGGCTCGACCGACCTTGCAAGTTCGGTCCCAAGGTCGGTCCGGCCCAGTATTTGCATTTTTATTTCTGTTTTCAGTCCTATGCTTTGCCCATTGTTTCTCCAATCTTCCTACATGTAATCCCACATGTTTAAACACTACCTAGGCCCTCCAAATTGCCTTAGTTCATCCACCAAACTCCTTACCGAATCCATCAATCAACTTACACAATTCCATCACTTCCCTTCCACACTTACAACAGTTTTTCATCCTTCAATGCTACAGATTTTTAAACTCCATTCTACCATCCATTACTTCTCAACCAATGCCACTATTAGCATCCCAAATACCTCATCTCACCATGACAATTCGTTTCCAAGCAATTTGCACCTTCTATACCCAAGTCCAACATTTACTTTACCAAGTCTTATACTCTAGTTCTTCCTAGTTTCTCCAAGGCATTCCTTGCACTCTTTGCTACAGATTTTGCATCCTAGTATTCCCATACTTCAAATACCATTCCATGGTCATTAGACATCCCTACAATCCCCAATACACACCTTGGTTCTCCCATTGACCAAGTCATTCACAAATGTACATATTCCTACCAAAATTTTGCCATAATTCATCTACTTTTCTTACTTGGCCACACATACCAATTCTCACCAAATTCATTCCTAATCTAGCCACACCCTTACAAGGGTCCTACCAGCAATCAATACAAATATAAATCCTTCCCAATACCAATACTCCATCAAACATCAATACTAATACTCATACACAACATACTTGGCTCCAAGGCCTACAATCCACATACTAATTCACAAATACTCAAACTTCCAAAATGGCATTACTAATACATTATTTTGGGTTCTTTAATTAGTTCACCCATTCCCATTATTCTAATGCATTAAAACTTAGCATTAAGGAAGAGCTCTTACCTTGAGCTTATAATTCCTTCACTCCTTTTTCCAATCCTCCTCTTCTTTCTTTCTTGCCCAAATCGGCCATGTGGGGAATGGAGTTTCCAAACTCCATTACCATCACCCAATGAACACAAAACAACTACAATTAATATACTAACCCTTAATTTAATGCTAGTTCATTGAAATGCTCAAAGCAAGATTTCTAGGGTTTACCTTTGGAGAGTTTTAGAAGGGGTTTTAGCCCTTGGTTCAAGAAGGTGAATCCACCACCATTGCAAGGTTGATATTATGCTCAAAAGAGAGAGAGAAAACAAGGTATCACAATGGGCCAAAATCGGTTACACAAGGAGGTAGAGAGAACTTGAGCTTTTCATGAAGATTTTTACCTTGTTGGAAAGAGGAGACTCCAAGCTACCCATTGGTGTGCTTTTCTCTTCAAATGGGGAAAACCCATGGAGATGAAATTCATCCTTTTCGAATTTTGAAAAGAGAGAATTGTAGAGGAGAATGAGGGGATTACAAATATGTAATTATTTTTGTGATTGGAGCTCAAATGTGGCTTGAGCATGAGGTAGAAGAAGGGAAGCCATGGGAGGCTTGTGCTTCAGAAATTGCCCATACCAGAGGAAAGAGAGGGGATAAATCGGTGGAGGGGAGAAGAGGGTAGGAGAGAGATGAGGGAAATGAGAGAATAAGAGGTGAGAGAGTGTGGGGGTTACTTTTTACTTTATTACTTTGCTTTTTGGTTCTCTTATTTAATTAGCTAGTTACATGTGTGTGTGAGGGAGTTATTTGACTATTAAAAATCGGTCCCCCTACAGTTATACTATTGGACGGTTTTTCGTCTTTTACAGAAAACGCTCGTTATTTTTACCCGGTTTAGGTACTGTTCACTAACCGGGCCCGTTTTCCGGATTTTCTCGTTTCTTATTTTTATTGGTTATAATCTTTCATAAATGCTAATAATATTTATTTAATGACTTATAATTTTTACGGGTTCGTTTGACCACTTAAAATCACGTTTTCGGGTTTTCTCGAAAAATGTGCGTTAAAGCTCTATTAGCGTTTTAATACATTATTTGGATCCGTTTTCTTCGGGAGTTGTTCCCATATATTATTTAGGTCTTATTAAACCTTTAAAATCCATATAATACACTAACCAAGGCCTCATACCTCCTATGGTTATTTAACGCTTATTTAGCGTTTTTCGCCTTTTAAGCATTTCTTTATTTCTTTTGGATTTATTTTTCCTTACCAATATTAATTAGGTACCATTAGGCCCTTAAATATGTATTATATTAATTTTAAATCCTTATATTTAAGTTCGGGGTATTTCAATCTACCCCCTTAAGAACTTTGTCCTCAAAGTTGTTCGAGGTTGTAGGTTTACAATGCTTACTCATTCTTACGTGTCTAATACCAAGCCATACATTCCTCCTCCTTACAGTTCCCAAATTCGTTACTCAAGGTTTCTCCTTTCCATACCATACCAATGTACAATAGTTACTCCAATCCCTATTACTATCAACCATCCGATTCCTCATTACAAAATTTATACATACATACAGTGCAAAGCTGTCCCCAAAGCAATGCAATACACATCACAATCCCGCAGGCACTCAGGTCATCTCGACACAGGACTCCTCTATGTCCCGCTGCCCTTGGAATGATACAATATGCTACCTACCGTCATTCTCCGGTATAAGCTTCCAACAATTACTTACTCTCCAGTCTAAGGAAAATCCTTTTACAACTACTAATTAGAAATCTTTCTGAAGCATACAACTCCAAATTCCAATTTGTATTCATTACTTCTATCCTATGTGTGATTCTTGTGACCACTTGAGGGAAGCTTCAAGAATCATTCGACCCTGGTGTGATCAGCACCAGTGTTGAACTATCCTTCCACCCCAATTTGTGTTCGGTTTCCCTTGATCTGATCGGGATCAAGTTCGACTTCCCACGTCAGTTTCAAACAAACAATAATTTAATTGTTTTCATTTTCTATCTATTTATTCTTTCTAGTCGTGATACAAATTCATACATCTCCCAAGGATGGAATCAATCCATCAATCATCCTCACTCTACTTCCCGAATGCTTTACTCCATGGTTCAATACCTAAATGTTCATTTCATCAACCTTCATTACTTCCCTCCATTACTCTCCATCATTTCAATTATTCTAACTAGGGGTTACCATACTTATAAGATTTAGTTGTCTTCAATTTGCTTCAAATAATTTACTTACGATTACACTACTCATAAACTTCATTCATCTACCACTCTCATTCATTTCGTACTACTTCTTCAAAGGCTACAATACTTGTGGAGCTCCGTCCACTACTCATTACTTTTCTTTTACTAATACTCTTACATTGGTGTTACAAGATGGGTATATTCCTCCTATGGTATTTGCATGTCGAATGCCTAGTTACCATAATTATAATATGAATGAGTACTTATGTTTATTTAACATAGTATCAATCATCAATTTGGTTCTCATTTGTGCTATGCACATTACGGTTTATGTGTTTTATTCATAAAACTTATATTAAGCGGTTTTCGCTCTACCCCCTTAAAAGGGATTACGCCCACGTAATCTACCATATGCTATTATTATTAAATGGGCAAACTGAAGCGTTTAGCTTCACTACGGTATACTATAGAATATGCTCTGGTCAAGGGTCTTAACCATACCAATGGTTTAGTCTTTGCACCAAGAGTTTCTATATGAGTTTATTTAACTCATATGTAATTTGGTTCTAGCCTAATCGGCTTCAAGGCATTAATAGCCATTGTATTGTACTTACTAGGTACATTAATCTCCTAGCTAGGGCCCACTAGCTTCTGCTGCGCGACCCTGATAACTCGGGTTATTTACCCTTCTTGTTATCCTTGAGGTGTTGTACATCGCCTTCTTATCCGTCTATTATGGGAATAGGGTTTACTAAACAGATGCGGTATTCTTTTACCGTGTTTGAACTCAATGAGTTTAAGGTTTATAACCAGCTCTCTGGTAACCTATTGCACATGCTCTTTATGCTTCCACGATTATTCATTAAGTTCCTCCGACTTATTGTCGGGCGAGGTTAAGTCACTACTTAGTTGTAGTGCTTCCTCTGTTGTCAATAGCTTCTGAATTATACCAGTTCTTCTGGTTCAGTACAAGTGTCCTTTACTTGTATGACCTTGCATTTTCTATGTGTTGGTCCTAGTGGCTTCCTTAAGTCTCCTTTCACCCTTTATCCAATGGAATTCACATCTTGTGATTGTTAGTGTGTCACGGTCTGTCGCTAAGCTTGCTTGACTGGCTTATGCCATGTTTGTGGTGAAAAGAAAGATTTACTACGGTTTACATTCTCCATATCCCTAGCCATCGCATTAGATCATTAGCTGCACAAGTGCAATACCAAAACACTTAGTCATACAGAGTGCAGAGGCGTAAACGCTTGACAGTAAGTCACTTATGTGATAGGAAAGAATATTTCTTCCTGTTTCATACTTATACTCCGTGTTGTTAGCTGCTACTTCCTCATAGTGGTCGCTTGTTGCACACCGTATTCTTACTCATTGTGCAACATTATCTTTACTGTTTCTGTTACTGTGGTAGTTCCTTTTTACTTAGTGGCGTTGTCATTGGCACCATTTCCTTATGGTGTAAATACGCTAGGAGGTTCCTAGTTCATATGTATAACGGTTGTTGCAGCATACCACAATACTATTATCTTCCCATTGTGGGGATGTTTTATTTCAATTTAGGTTTCGTATGTAGGTTAGCTTACCTCACATTCTATCATCATTTATGAAATGATTTACCAAGTATCTTGGTTGACCCAGGATGCGATAACTCATCGGGTCATAAGCTCTCTTGAGCGTTAGTCATTCGTGGTGTTCAATGTGTATTCACATAGATTGTTTTGACAACTATTGTCTTCCAGTGCTGAGCATTGGTTATAGGCTCTAGCTGTGTAGTTCCACTTGTATGCATATCACCGGGACATCCCAAGAACTCTAGGGGTTTTCTGGTCCCGTTCCCCAATTGAAGGGTATTTCATCATGGTAAGTGAAGGTTCTTGTTAGAGGTTGTCTCCACTCCTAGGTCTCATGACAAGGTTATCATGTTGGTGTTTATACAACGGTTCACCACATGCTCGAGTGCATATGGAGTATGCTTACTCCTTAAGTCGTAATGGTTTGGAAATCTCATTTCCTTATTCCATCGCCCCTTGACAATATTCATGAGCGTAGGCTTACTGTTATAATAGATGGAAGCCTTTCCAAGGGTTCACATCTCCACCACATTGGTGGTCTTTAGCTAACGAGGGGTACCTTCCCTTGGGTTTCTCGTAGTGTCCAAGTGTGGACTAGGCCAATGTTGGCATTATCATGATTCTTATGCCTCTGTGCTACCATTGCTACAGAAGGCATGAAGGTAATTAAAAGCTTGTCAACTGTATACTAGACTGATGCTCTAGTGACAGTGACATTGAGTTGGTCATTAGTCCAAGCCACTCATACAGTTGGGTTTGAATTGATGGTCCAGTTGTTGATTTCTTGTCGTATGAGGCAATATCTCTTGCCAGTCTTGCTAACCGATGGTGCCGGTTTTGCAACCGTTTAAGTTTGTATAACGTATTTGGTTTACGGCTTCTGAGCCTTATTGCTGCGAGCTATGCTCCTTGCAAGCTGCTTACACATGTTTCCACTCCATGTATACCCTCATAGGTTGGAGATATTATTGGGCTCCATGGCAAGTCGTGACATCACGCTTCCGTTCATAGGAGGTCCTTTAGGCATTATGGGGTTAATCAGTGCCTTTTAGTAATTTGGGCATTTCCTGTTAAGTGAAATCCCTTCGGTGTCTTAACCGAGTGTTCGTTCTGGCTTCTGTGCTTCTATCATGTCGCTATTGTTCGACTGTTGCAGTTCAGACACCCTTCAAGGATCACTCCTGGGTGTTGTTAGGTTACGCCGTTACATCCGGCTAATGTTTATAACATGTCGTGTCTACTATACCGCCTTGTGGTTTTGTATTTTGAGTTATCCCCTTGTGGGTTATAGCGTCTCCCGTTCTTGGGTAGACTGTTTATACCATCTCCTAGCGTTTAGACTAGGTTTAAAGTTCTCCTCAATGATGGATTATACTTTATGATGATCTTGTGATTGCTCTTGGGAGACTCTGTCCCGTTTGTTGAGCGTCGTGGTGTTCGCGTTAGGCCTTTGCCTTACTGTGTCAGGCTGGATGTTTGCTCCAGCTACCATGTATTGGTTTGAAGTCTTTGAGACATGTCCAATGTCTATACCTACTAGTTCGTGATCTTTGCACTTTCTAGTTCTTATTCCTTATCTTCATATGGCTTCTCTGAGTTCCTTTATACTTGATCGTCTGAAGTGTCCAGCTGTCTTGGGTTGAACTTACTGATGGTCCGTAGAGCGGAGTTGACTACTTCCCGTGTTTCGTACACTACGTGTATACATACGTGGGGTACCATGTTGATACGTTACCACTTACCTAACTATATGCCAGGCCCGCAAGCTCCTTCGGAGTGCGATTGTCCCACATCCCATAGTTGGGTACACTCGTAGTGTTCGTCACACGCCTAGGTGAAGTATCCTGTTGCCAACTCCTCTTGTATCATCCTATGATACTCACCGTATTTTTGTTGGTTTGGTTTTAAAATCCAAGGTTTAAAAGGAAAGTTGTGGTTTTGAAAGAAAACTTGGTTTGAAAATAACGGTTCGGTGCTAAAAGGTGTTCTTCATGGCCTAGCCATGTTTGAGGTCTTGACCAAGTCCAGCTTCTTGCTGACTGGTATGTCCCTAATACAATGGTCAGGCCGTTAGGCCCTTCCGAGGCTCCATTCTTCCTGTTCCTTGGATACGTGATCCGGTAGTCGCTTCTTTGCGGTCTCGGTACATTACTATGTACTTGTGGTGTGTTAGTGTTCCTCTACATGTTCCTGCCCTTACTGCACTTGCCGTGGCAAGTGCGTGGTACTGGTGATTTTTGGGTAAACCTACACCGGTCACGGTATGGTTTTCACTGGTATCTGTTAGTCTTGTTGACTCTTCCCTCGATCTTATCGATCTATAAGTGGCATACTCGATTCCTTAGGTAGCTTCTTGGTGGTCTAGACATGGCAGTCGCAGATCTGGGTACTTCTCCAATCCTTGGAGATTCCCACTCTATTTGGTTTAGTGTCGTTCCTTGTGGCTCGTTCCCACACATCTGTGGTGGTTACTGAGCCTTCCTTGTTTAGGCACTACTCTCGTAGTCCTATTGGATTATATCTCATGGTTGTTCTTGTAGTTGTCTGAGCTATATTGTCCAGGTACTGCAACCTTAATGGCGTCATAGTTTTGGAGTTAACTGCTTCCGACTATGTCCTTAGTCAGCTAGCATACCGTTGGCGGTATTATTCAAGTATTACTATCCCATAGACTTGTGTCTTGGGTTCTGTTGCTGCTCCCTTTTTCATTCCGTTGCACGGTTAGTGCTTCCTTCCCGCTGTTGGTTGGTTAGCTAGGCTTCGCGACTGCTGAGCACGTCGCCCCATGCTGTTGTAAGTTGCAGCCTCCTTGTGATTGGAGTGCTCATCCTACCGCTATTAAGTGCGGGTATTGTTGTTCAACCGGGATCCATCTCCGGGACTTCCAGCTCTTGGAATCTACTACGTGTCAGTTCTTGTTTACCGTGTGATTGTTTCACAACTGCCAGATCGGGTTTCCCCCGAGTATGAGAAGGCTATTCTTCTCTCTGACGTCCTTTCCCAAGTTATACAATGGGGTTTGCGGCGGGCGGGGCTGGTATTGTAGGTATCCGGTACTCACCGGTGGTTCCTAACTAGCATATCTCTAATGCTAACACTCAGTCCTTAGCCCTAAGCTTCTAATTCCTAACTCGGTATTCCTAAGCTTGGTATTTCCAGTCATCAGAGCGATACTTCGCTCTGATACCACTTTTTGTAACACCCCTACCATTATTACAGTGCTTACCGTCCAATCTCCTTACACATCAGATACACGCAGCGGATACATACTTACATAATGTGGGTGATACAATGCCGTTAGTCACCCACGTGACTAACAAGGCTACTGCTACTACATACAGCATCGGTCTGATGGACCGGAATCCCGAGTGTTACATATCTACCATACACACTCCGTATACCACTAAATGCTACAATCTTCCATTCGATACAATACTCCAAATACAATACAATGTAATCCACATACCGAGTTTACTAAGATCCTTATACAAGTATACTACCTCTTCCAAGTTCATACGTACTCACTAAGAGACTACTTACTACCCGTTCCTCACAAGCTACTTGCTTCTAAATACAAGGGTGTGCCTCCGGTCTCTTACCTTGACCACATCCGCTTCGGTACCTGCACACTAAAAACGTTCCCCCGAAGGGGTCAGCTTTCGCTGAGCATGATAACCGCATACCCCGCGTACTAGTGAGGGTACGCCGACCACATGGTCGAATACATGCGGTTGATTTCATTCAAACATACATGCATACATGCTCTTATACATAATATTACAATACATTACGCAAGACATACACACATACGTACACTTCATTACATACAAGAAGTATAATATAAACCACCCAATACATACTTACCTTCTTCCGAATTACACATACACATTACATACACAATATGCAATACTTGTTAGCTTCATTGGTCCACCCGGGTTAATCGGGTGGAGATTACTCTTTTACTCGTTACTCCATACATACGCATACATACTCATACTCGTACTCATACTCATACATTTACTTACTCTTACTCTTACTCATGTTAAGTCATCGGGACCTCCGGCCCTGGGGACTACTCCGTCCCACCTCCGGGATTTACTTGACTCACCAATCCGGGATGCTACCCATTTAAGGGATTTGGGCCGCGGACCAGTTTAAGAGTCAGGAATTGCAGCCAACCTCTTGTGACTCCGCATCCTCACGCGTGGCCGAAACTATATCGGACTTCTACTCATTCCAATTTACTCACTTAAGTTAGGAGTTAGGTAGTTAGGAATTAGCAGAAGTCATTCATACAAGCCACATATACAAATACATTCCTCAATACCCATTCATACGAAATACAATACAATACTTAAGTACAATACAAGATTCGAACACCATTCATCATCATTCATACATTTCATGAATTATACAAACTAGTGTTCAAGACAATAAATATCAAGAACAACATAAGTCAAGCACAGGTAAGTGCAATATAGTCCGATTCATGCATTTATCTTATTTAGGTGATCAAATAAGCACACAAATCGGGTAACCAGATTAGGATACAGGGCATGAAGAAATCATACCTTTCACCGTTGCACTTGTATCCCAACGTTCCTCCGGTGTTCACAAATCAAATCCTATGATATTCATACAATCGAATAATTAATCTAACTTATCATTAATTTAATTTGATTATCCTTACGTTTCCTAATTCATACTTTCTAAGTCTTTACATCCCTATACTTACATTTTATTTACTTACTTTTCATTACTTAACAATGGTATACTTACGTATATATGCACATAGGTATAGGTGGGTATACATATGCACATATATATATACTAATCATAGTCTTATAGTTTTTTTCTTTTTTTTGTTTGACTCGACCGACCTTACCCAGGGTCGGTCTCAAGGTCGGTCGAAGTCAGTAGAATAATACGCTGGAAAATTACAGGGCCGACCGACCTTGTAAGTCCGGTCCCAAGGTCGGTCATTCTAGTGAGTTACCTGACGTGATTTTTTTTGCCCGACCGACCTTGCAAGTCCGGTCGCAAGGTCAGTCCATTCCAGTAACTTACAAGACGGAAAATTTTTTGAGTCGACCGACCTTGCAAGTCCGGTCGCAAGGTCGGTCCATTCCAGTAGGTTACAGACGGAGAATTTTCTCTGGTCCGACCGCAACTGGGGTGCTGTGGCGTCATTCTAAGACGGCGGGCTCACACTTCAGTTCCCGTCGCAGTTCGTCCAGCCAGAAGCTTTCCCGTCTTTGTAAATCTGGGCTCGACCGACCTTGCAAGTTCGGTCCCAAGGTCGGTCCGGCCCAGTATTTGCATTTTTTTTCTGTTTTCAGTCCTATGCTTTGCCCATTGTTTCTCCAATCTTCCTACATGTAATCCCACATGTTTAAACACTACCTAGGCCCTCCAAATTGCCTTAGTTCATCCACCAAACTCCTTACCGAATCCATCAATCAACTTACACAATTCCATCACTTCCCTTCCACACTTACAACAGTTTTTCATCCTTCAATGCTACAGATTTTAAACTCCATTCTACCATCCATTACTTCTCAACCAATGCCACTATTAGCATCCCAAATACCTCATCTCACCATGACAATTCGTTTCCAAGCAATTTGCACCTTCTATACCCAAGTCCAACATTTACTTTACCAAGTCTTATACTCTAGTTCTTCCTAGTTTCTCCAAGGCATTCCTTGCACTCTTTGCTACAGATTTTGCATCCTAGTATTCCCATACTTCAAATACCATTCCATGGTCATTAGACATCCCTACAATCCCCAATACACACCTTGGTTCTCCCATTGACCAAGTCATTCACAAATGTACATATTCCTACCAAAATTTTGCCATAATTCATCTACTTTTCTTACTTGGCCACACATACCAATTCTCACCAAATTCATTCCTAATCTAGCCACACCCTTACAAGGGTCCTACCAGCAATCAATACAAATATAAATCCTTCCCAATACCAATACTCCATCAAACATCAATACTAATACTCATACACAACATACTTGGCTCCAAGGCCTACAATCCACATACTAATTCACAAATACTCAAACTTCCAAACTGGCATTACTAATACATTATTTTGGGTTCTTTAATTAGTTCACCCATTCCCATTATTCTAATGCATTAAAACTTAGCATTAAGGAAGAGCTCTTACCTTGAGCTTATAATTCCTTCACTCCTTTTTCCAATCCTCCTCTTCTTTCTTTCTTGCCCAAATCGGCCATGTGGGGAATGGAGTTTCCAAACTCCATTCCCATCACCCAATGAACACAAAACAACTACAATTAATATACTAACCCTTAATTTAATGCTAGTTCATTGAAATGCTCAAAGCAAGATTTCTAGGGTTTACCTTTGGAGAGTTTTAGAAGGGGTTTTAGCCCTTGGTTCAAGAAGGTGAATCCACCACCATTGTAAGGTTGATATTATGCTCAAAAGAGAGAGAGAAAACAAGGTATCACAATGGGCCAAAATCAGTTACACAAGGGGGTAGAGAGAACTTGAGCTTTTCATGAAGATTTTTACCTTGTTGGAAAGAGGAGACTCCAAGCTACCCATTGGTGTGCTTTTCTCTTCAAATGGGGAAAACCCATGGAGATGAAATTCATCCTTTTCGAATTTTGAAAAGAGAGAATTGTAGAGGAGAATGAGGGGATTACAAATATGTAATTATTTTTGTGATTGGAGCTCAAATGTGGCTTGAGCATGAGGTAGAAGAAGGGAAGCCATGGGAGGCTTGTGGAGCTTCAAGAAATTGCCCATACCAGAGGAAAGAGAGGGGAGAAATCGGTGGAGGGGAGAAGAGGGTAGGAGAGAGATGAGGGAAATGAGAGAATAAGAGGTGAGAGAGTGTGGGGGTTACTTTTTACTTTATTACTTTGCTTTTTGGTTCTCTTATTTAATTAGCTAGTTACATGTGTGTGTGAGGGAGTTATTTGACTATTAAAAATCGGTCCCCCTACAGTTATACTAGTTGGAGCGTTTTTCGTCTTTTACAGAAAACGCTCGTTATTTTACCCGGTTTAGGAACTGTTCACTAACCGGGCCCGTTTTCCGGAATTTTCTCGTTTCTTTATTTTTATTGGTTATTAAGCTTTCATAAATGCTTAATAATATTTATTTAATGACTTATAATTTTTACGGGTTCGTTTGACCACTTAAAATCACGTTTTCGGGTTTTCTCGAAAAACGTGCGTTAAAGCTCTATTAGCGTTTTAATACATTCTTTGGATCCGTTTTCTTCGGGAGTTGTTCCCATATATTATTTAGGTCTTATTAAACCTTTAAAATCCATATAATACGCTAACCGAGGCCTCATACCTCCTATGGTTATTTAACGCTTATTTAGCGTTTTTCGCCTTTTACGCATTTCTTTATTTCTTTTGGATTTATTTTTCCTTACCAATATTAATTAGGTACCATTAGGCCCTTAAATATGTATTAGATTAATTTTAAATCCTTATATTTAAGTTTGGGGTATTTCAACATTACTCATTTCAATGCTCAAAAACTGTTACATTACACAATACAAAACTAGTTCAAGGTAAGAGTGATTACCTTGTCTTACTAGTTTTTCTTTCTTTCCTTTCCTTTCTTCTTCCTTCTTTCTTTCTCTTTTGTTCTCGGTTCCAGTGGGGTTCACACACCAATGCTACGGCCCATATCAACATACACAACTACTTAGAAAACTACCTTTACTAATCTAGGGTTTATGCTTGTTTAAAGTTTAACATGGAGCATTACCTTCCAATGGATGGATAGAGTGGTGGACAGCAACCAAGGCAAGATTCCAACACCCAAAATGAAGCCAAAATCAGCTAGAACAAAAGGCACCAAACAAGGGTTTAGTTTGAATTTTCGTTTTGCCAACAAGGGCTAGAAAAAGATGGGTTTTCAAGAATATTTTTACCTCAAAATGACAAGGAGGTGAAGGTGCTTCTAATGGTAGTACTCAAGCTCCAAATGCAGCACACCCATGGAGATGAAGTTGGTTGTTTTCGATTTTTGGAAAGAGGGAAATACTCTCCTTGATGAGAGGAAGACAATGGTACAATTTTTATTGTATTTGGACAAGGATAGAGCTTGGACAAGAGGAGAGAAGGAGAGAGTTGAGTGGGGGGCTTCACTTCTCCATGGCTGTCGCAGGAGGAAGAAGGAGAGGAATAGAGAGGGTGAGAGAAAACGTGAGAGAGGAGTGGGGATAGGAGAGAGAGAGAGTTCTTTTTTGCTTTTTACTTATTTTCTTTGTCTTTTAGCAAATAAGGAGAATTGAAGAGAGTGTGGGAGGGGGAGGCTCAATCGGCTACACACACACCCCTCTACAGATTTTTGCTTTTTATTTGCAAAAGTGGACACACTAACTTTGCTTATTTGCATTCTCACCCCACAACTTCCCGGTTGTTACAGTTTTTACTAACTGGAACCCGTCTTCCGGAATTTTCTCGTTTAATTAATTTTATTGGTTCCCAACCTTTATTACTGTTTATTAACGACTATTTGGTTGACCAAAATCGTTACGAGTCTATTTGACCCGCTTAAAGTCGCGTTTTCCCGGTTTCCTCGAAAAACGCGCTTTAAGGTTCGTTTATGCTTTTATCCCATTTCAAAGGTCCGTTTTCTTCGGGATTTGTTCCCTCATGTTTATTTAAGTGTAATTAAGCCTTTAAAATTATAATTAGTCTAATTAATCACTGTTTTTAATTACGGGGTATTTCACCAGTAGAGGAACACTTGTGTGCTGTAAAACATGTGCTTAATTATCTTTCCAGTACATTGGATTACGATGTTCTCTATAATAACAATCCTACTCTACAATTGCTAGCATACTACGATGCAGATTGGGCCATCTGCGCCCCTATGATAGGAGATCATTCAGCGGTTACATCATTCATTTGGGTGGTTCTCCAATTAGTTGGAATTGTAAGAAGCAGTTGAGTGTTTCCCTTACAACTGTCGAGGCAGAATGTGGTTCCAGTAGAAGAGTTGCAGCAGAGCTTTGCTAGTTGTCAAGGTTTCTTTTAGAGCTACATGTAGACGATAGCACTCCAATTCCAGTGAAACCAGACAATAACTCTACTGTATCTATAGCGTGTAAGCCAATACTGCATGAACACATTAAGCACATTGAGTTAGATGTTCACATGGTACCTGAGAAAGTGGGAAGGGTTGATGTGTTGACCAAATACCTTCTCATCAGCAGCTTGTTGATATTATGACAAAAAACCTGCCAGTTTTTTGTAAGATTGGAGTGGAAATGTGTTTGATAAGTTGGTGAAGCAAGTCTTTTGCACAGTTGTACCCAAAACTTGGGGGGGGGGGGGTTGTAAGAGTTCACTCTTTCAGTCATAATAGTTCCTTCAATAAGCCACTGTATGGTGTGGCCAGCTTACCACTACAACAGTTGCAAAATCTTGACAGTATGGAATTTGTCCAGTGATGTTCTACCTAAGAAAACTATTGTTAAGATTGAGGATATGTTTATCATTTTAAACTCCAACTTAAACTTCACTTCTTCGGATTCTTACGCAAATGGCTCCTTCTCTGTTTCAATAGTGTATCACTTATGTACTGTACGGGTTAAAACGTATATCCGCAAGTGTACTGGTCTGTCGTAGCAAGTTTTTCCTAGGTAGTATTCTCTAGGTTATCAAACCAAAGGAAGTTGTGTATAGTTTAATCTTTAATCTAACTAAGTAAAAGATAAAGAAAAATAACAATAATAAATTAGGGATTTGAATGCAGAAATTAAATGGTTAAATAGACTAAAAATAAATAAAAGTGGTTATCTATTAAATCTAAAGGTTGAATCCCGATTTACTACTATTTCTAAATTTATCCCCTCACAATATAAGTCATAATCACGTGATCATTAGTAGCCCAATTCTGTCAAACCACCGCCTCGTCTTGTATCATGTCGTCAAAGCCTTTGTCGGCCCATCTCCAAGCTGACATATTTGCGCCTCCTGATGTCTGCACCACAGAATCGAAATGTCGGCTCCACATTCTGCCAAAATTATCCAGCCCGACAATCTCTACGCCTCTCTTCTGTTCATGTACCCAGCATGTCTCTCGAATTGTGTCGGCCCTGAATTGCGGCTCTGCATGGGCCTGTTCAACCTGCGCCTCTCGTCATTGGTCACGGCCCATTCTTTTTTGTCCGCGCCTCTGTCGATTTGTATGCGCCTCTGAAGTCTGCATGGGCTGTGTGTGCATGGGATGCATGATAAAGGAATCGTCGGCCCAAAGATAATAATGATCGTGGTTTTCACTCAATCTCCACATGCGCTGCGTTAAGTGGTAAAACGGCGGGAGACTTTAACAATGGTCCGGGTTTGTTTCCAAAGATGGAAACCTGGACCACAACCGAAATATGTTATAGCTTCCGTTCTTTTGGGTTCGGGGTTTGTAAAATAAGCAGTAGCTTTGTCTCGAATTGGTTTGGGTCTATAAATCTGGATAAAGACCCGGATCATATCTAAAATTTATTAGAAAGTTCTTCTTTTAGTGTTTTTAACCTGTATAATTATAAAATTATAAGTAAGGGAGTTCTTTACATATAACATATAAGAAATTTATCATATAAACCAATAAAATATTAATAAATTCCACACTTATCATGTAGGAACGAGTACTTGGAAAAATATATTATGGTGCCGTTCGATCACAAGCTTGTGGTTTCTCACCAAATTAAGTGAGGATGCGATTCGTGTGGATTCGTGAGATTAATGTACACCACTAATTTGAAGTGTTCTATGGACGCGATGGGCAAAAGTCTGCAAATTTGTACAGAAAGATTTTTATACCCCAAGTTAACATATACAGAAGAGAGCCTCACGCCTGCAATTTTTTTGTTGTCTTCCCCATTCTTTCTCCAACTTCCACTGCTCTTCCCCACTCTTCTACCTGCTCTTCCCTATTATTCTTCAACTTCCACCGGTGTTCTCCTTTTCTTTGCGCCATGCTATCCCGCAAGAACTGATGAGATGGGAACCTGCGTTATTTATCAATGGTGAGTTGAATATGGGTGAAATGACAGAAGAACAGGGTTTATTGGGTACTACCTGGTCAACGTATACTGTTGACAATAAAAACAGGGACACATGAGTAAATATGTACAATAGCTTTTAACTATTCCGAGCCGTACGTGGGTAAACGCAGGGTTTCCCTGCGTTATTATAAAGCTCTATAAAGACATTAATCTATCTAAATCGTGGTGGGCTTTACCCCAAAAAATTGTAGCTTAATCTCAGCGAATCGTGAAAATTGCCATAGAACGGAGCCTATATAGATGAAACTTGTATGGTCCCTTAAATGTCGTGAAAGGGTTAAACTTTCTTTTGGTTTCTAAACAAAGGGATTTTGATGAAGCTAGCTTTATAGAAAAAGAAATGCCACGTCCAACAACTGTAGCTTATGTGGTGAATACTGAATAGGAATCAGCTAGCCATGCACTATCGGACTTCCCTAAGGTGAAATCCTTATGAAGTAGCTTCCTTAATCACAACTCGTCAGTCGTCACCTGCTTTCTATAGCAGCAATATGCTATAGTGGATTAACTACTGTAACTTTGAGAGTAGTAGTATAAGCAGTTTCAATCATTTCATATGAAATGGATAAAATAAGAAGGATCAAGAGAACGATAAAGATAAACTGCAATATCACATGTCCCTGTACTATATCATGTGGGCTTTGGGGAAGGACACAACAGGACGAATAACAGCAAAAAGAAATCCTCATCTGGTTAGTAGTACTGTGAAATCCATAAGTGGTTCTAGTGGTGTTACTTTTGTAGCATGCAGAAGACAAATATTTGTTCCAATTTTGATTAAAATTAGTAATCACTTAGGGTATTGTTATTGGGTTTGTTTAATGACTTATATCTTAAACAAATTCTCAAACAGTTTTTTGATAATCTTATTTAGTTATTCTCCGTATTTTTTTGAAAACATAATAGTAGTTTTTATTAAACCAAGTCTTTGTAATCGGATTGACCCACTGGTTCGCTTAAAAACAAAAGATTGACCTACTGAAGGTTTGGAATAGTTTTCCACAGCAGTAGCGAAAAAAGCCAAATCAGATCCAGTAATTATTCCATGACATCAAAAAATCTAATTCAACACCACAATGGCATTTTTCCATACAGTGATTTTAGTCAAAATGTACAGATATTTTTGTTCTGTTCTGTGTACAAACAAACTACAACTACAACTGATCGAAACTTTCTTCACCCAAGCGTTATGGGGCGGGCGAGTCTTAACGACAATAATTTGACTTACTCATCGTGATCTCTGTCCCAAACGTCAGCCTATCTAGAAGAAGCAAAAGTTTCCTTGTCGACAGTGACGGATCCGGGGTTAATTTTTTCTTTTTTAAATATTGTCAACCTTAAAAAAGTTATGATATTTTATATTTTTTTAATTTATAATAGTATTTGAAACGTCACCACTTGTCGACTTAAAACACATTCTGAGTTGTGAACAGAGAGTGGTATTACTATTCGAAGCGAACAGAGTAGCTCCGCATCTCAAGTTAAATGTATTCTAAGAACCTCTCCTTCCTCCATCTCCTTATCCTCTTCATCCTCGGTAAATCACAACCTTCCTCTTCGTCATCTACAAACTTCATCTTTAATAGTTTCAAATCATCCAAACTCACCCTCGACGGGGTAGCCCAAATAACACCCAACGGACTTCTAAAACTCACCAACTACACTTTTCCATCTCAAGGCCACGCCTTTTACCCAGATCCTATCCCCTTCAAACCCTCTTCTTCATCATCTTCCTCCAATGGCTCAGCTTTCTCCTTCTCTACCTCCTTCATCTTTGCTATTCAATCACAGTCACCTCAGACTAGCAGCCACGGAATCGTTTTCATAGTCACCCCAAAACCAAGCCTTTCCGGGTCTCGCCTGCTCAATATATGGGTCTCTTCAACGAATCCAACGACGGAAAGTCCTCCAACCACGTCTTTGGCGTTGAGTTGGACACCATCCAGACCGACGAATTCCATGACATAAACAGCAACCATGTTGGAATCGACATCAACAGCCTCATCTCCATCGTCTCCGCCCCTGCAAGCTACGTTCCCTTTCCCAGCAGCAGCTCATCAAGCTATAAAAATCTCACACTCTTCAGCGGCCAGCCTATGCGGGTATGGATTGAATACAACGGGACAGAGATGAAAACCACCGTCACCATCGCACCCATAAATCTTGAAAAACCTAAAATACCTCTATTGACCCTTCACCGCGATCTATCTCCCGTGTTCAACAACAACATGTACGTTGGTTTCTCTGGTGCCACCGGTTCACTAAACGCCTACCATTGCATTCTTGCTTGGAGCTTTGCTCTCAACGGATCAGCGCCGGAGATCGACATTTCCAACCTACCAAAACTACCCCGAACCACCCCTAAAAAGATATCGAAGATGATCACGACCGGTGTTCCTGTCATAGCCGTCGCGGCTATGGCGGCGATTGTCTGTGGAACGGTTAGCATCATTTATCGTCAAAGAAAATTTGCAGAGGAAGTGGATGACTGGGAGTCGGATTATGGACCACACCGGTTCAAGTACAAGGATATCTACTTAGCGACCAAAGGATTCAAAGACAAGGGTCTGCTGGGTAAGGGCGGATTCGGCCGGGTTTACAGAGGAGTCCTCCCTAAAACCAAGACTGAAATAGCGGTGAAGAAAATCTCGCATGAATCACGACAGGGTATGCGGGAGTTCATTGCCGAGATAGTTAGCCTTGGTCGTCTACGTCACCGCAACCTCGTGCAGCTACTCGGGTACTGCCGAAGGAAAGGCGAGCTAGTGCTGGTGTACGATTACATGCCCAACGGAAGCCTTGATAGATACCTCCACTCCAGCAACAACAACAACGGCGTTAATATTCTAAATCTGACTTGGAAACAGAGGTTTAAAATCATTAAGGGTGTGGCGTCTGGGCTGCTGTATCTTCACGAGGAGTGGGAGCAAGTGGTGGTTCATCGTGACATAAAGGCCAGCAACGTCCTCCTCGATGCAGATCTCAACGGTCGACTAGGAGATTTCGGGTTGGCCCGGCTTTATGACCATGGTTCTGACCCACAGACGACTCACGTGGCGGGGACACTAGGGTACCTTGCGCCTGAGTTCATAAGGAACGGTAAAGCAACTAGAAGCACAGATGTGTTTGCTTTTGGGGCATTTTTGCTGGAGGTGGCGTGTGGTCTAAGACCCATAGATGTGAAGGTGGAGGATGAAGAAGAGTGTGTGCTGTGTGAGTGGGTGTTTGGGAAGTGGAAGAAGGGGGAGTTATTGTTGGTGGTGGATCCAAGGTTGGAGGGAGAGTTTGATGATGAAGAGGCGGAGACGGTGTTGAAACTAGGACTAATGTGTTCGAGTGTGGACCCGGGGATGAGACCCACGATGAGGGAAGTGATAGGGTATCTGGAAGGAGTGGTGAAGCTGCCAGATTTGGGAGGAGTGACGGTCGGTAAAGAAGGATTCAGTGATCATGTTATGTCATCTCATAACCCATCGTTGTGGATGGCAACGACATCCACACAATCTTCATCAATTACAGACTCTCTGCTCTCCGTCGGACGGTAATACTTTCGGATAACTGGGTTGGGCCGACTATAGACTAGAGAAATCAAGTCTTGTGAACTAACTTCCGCTTCAAGCCCTAATAATAACTAAATAACAGTACGTTTAGTTTCATTTTTGTTACCTATATCATTAAATTGTCATAGTGTAATTGGCTTAAGTGGGAACTTTTTTACCGCCAAAACATCATTTGAAGCACAAATGAAAATCCACCGGATTACTGTATTTGAGATCAACAATGTACAAGAGTACCCGCCCATAGGCCCACGTTGTTTAGCCCAGCCTCTCATATAATTCATTATGTTTTTATCTTCTTTCTTTAAGAAGCTTCTAGTGCTAAAACAATGGCTATAAATAGATATGTACTGAATCAGTTACAGTCATGCAACATCAATGAAACAGTATTTTGAATCTCTCTTTGTTCTTCCGTACAATGGATACTGCTTTTCCCCGTAGATACTTTGTAAGAAGATTAGCCGACTGGTCCTTTGAAGTCACGAACTCCGTTTCAGTCTTTGCATTTCTTTTTCCGTCTCCATTTCATATGAGAACAAATTTCTTCTCCACTCGAGGTCCCAATTCCAGTTACCTTCCCTCCAATATCCCATCGCTGCAACATAATGATTCTTTTGATTGCTGAGGTGAAATAGACGTGCGAATTTCTGTTGCAGGATACCTACACCACACCAATTATCTAGTCAAAATTTTGTGTCTTGTCCATCTCCAAGAGTAACTGTCAGCTTGTTATCTAGCATCACTTTCACCCTATCATTGCTTTCAGTAGTCATTAAGATTGTTGACCACAACCCCTTGAAATTAACCGTTTCCTGATTTATTTCACCACCATGTAGTCCTCCTATCATTCTATGATGGTTCTCTTTCACAAGGATTTGTTGTTTTGGGAAAATCTCCACCTCCATTTAGTAAGGAAACTGTTGTTTTTCATCTGTAAGTTAGTAAAACCCAAACCGCCCGCCTCTTTAGGTTTGACCAAACACTACAAACAAACTCAGTTTTACTAACACACAATAAGTGTTAGTAAAAATGAAACATATGTCGGTAAAAACCCTAAGACCTATTCCATCATATAATTTTTATGTTGGTATAGATCGTGTCGCTATAAGGTTTTAGTATTACTTTAAAATGTGTTAGTAAAAATTATAGTCATATACTAACAAATAATTGTATGTTGCTAAAGACAATGTGTACATCCTTTAGTCTATACCAACACTTATATAATGTGTTTGTAAAAGATTTAGTAACAAATTTTATTGTAAGTAAAGATCATCTATACTAACATATACAAAATGTGTTACCAAAAACAAAACACAAAATAAAAAAAAATGATGGATTTGCTACTAAAAGTAGCAACTCATATGGAACATCCATCTTATTTCCAAGACCTGGATTACAATCGTCCCATATAATGGCTCAAATGCCTGTATGATACCAGTTCATGTGGTATTTTATAATCCAAATGTACTTCAAATGCAATACACAGAAATCTTGCAATACACTGAAATCAGCTAGAAATCAGCAAATTGTAATTCCAAATGTACTTCAAATGCTGTACACAGAAATCTTGCATACACTGAAATCAGCAAATTGTAATCCAAATGTACATCTTTACAATCTGAGTAACCATTATTCAATTCTAAAGATAGCATTGTCATCAATCGCTCATAAAAGGGCTTATTGCAAACGTAACTTTAATAAAGTTCTATATTCACCGAGGAGGAGAGAACTATCTAGAAAAGATAAGCCAATTTGTTTCATGAGTGAATTCTGCACATTTTTTCCTCATCAATGGCTTGATGTACTGTTTGTATCGGTTGGAATCTGCATAAAAGTTTAAGCTGATTAGGGGAGAGAAGGAGGTTAGCCGACTGGTCCTTTGAAGTCACGAACTCCGTTTCAGTCTTTGCATTTCTTTTTCCGTCTCCATTTCATATGAGAACAAATTTCTTCTCCACTCGAGGTCCCAATTCCAGTTACCTTCCCTCCAATATCCCATCGCTGCAACATAATGATTCTTTTGATTGCTGAGGTGAAATAGGCGTGCGAATTTCTGTTGCAGGATACCTACACCACACCAATTATCTAGTCAAAATTTTGTGTCTTGTCCATCTCCAAGAGTAACTGTCAGCTTGTTATCTAGCATCACTTTCACCCTATCATTGCTTTCAGTAGTCATTAAGATTGTTGACCACAACCCCTTGAAATTAACCGTTTCCTGATTTATTTCACCACCATGTAGTCCTCCTCTCATTCTATAAATGGAGCAGATGGTTCTCTTTCACAAGGATTTGTTGTTTTGGGAAAATCTCCACCTCCATTTAGTAAGGAAACAATTGTTTTTCATCTGTAAGTTAGTAAAACCCAAACCGCCCGCCTCTTTAGGTTTGACCAAATGAGCCCATGCGACCGGTACTAGGAATTTACTACTGTTTTTCCCCCAAAAGAACTTCCTTTGAATGAAGACCAATCTTTTCCTCACCCGTCGCTTTCCACTTTGCCAACTTCGATTGTACTTTGTCTATCACCGGAGTCCATGTTGATAATTTTCTTGGGTTTGCACTTTGCACCAAGGGGACAGCCGATGTATATTATGGGCAGATTTTGGACTTGACAATGAAAGAGTTGAGCTACCATGTTGTTCTCCTCCTCATTTGTATTCACACATAAGGCCACTGTCTTGTCTCTATTCAATTGCAGTCCACGCAGGGCCGTCTCCATGTTTTTTGGGACCCTGTGCTAAAATTTAAAACGAGGCCCCTTATAAAACTAAATCATGTAAATATAGAAAAAAATCCTAAATTAATACGCATTCACAACGGTCATGTTTACAACATTTGAATGTATCTTAAACATAAAGTTGTGATTCATATTACTACAAAATTTTCACTTGAAAATACTCATTCTTCTAGCATTCTTTGAAGCAAAATCGTCAACCAACTCTTCATAATTGATTTGCTCCAGGAGATCATTTTCGATTGCTATCATCGCCAACCCATTAAGTCTTTCTTGAGACATTGTAGAACGCAAATATGACTTCAACAACTTGAGCTTCGAGAAACTTCTTTCTGCAGATGCAACCGTAACAGGAATAGTCAACAAAATTCTATATGCAATGGTTGCATTAGGAAAGCAGTCAATAGACCTTAAATAGCTCAAAATCTCAAAAGGTCCCATCTTTTTGTTAGGCAAAAACTCTCTAAGTAACTTAAGCTCTACATTCAAATCATTTCCATTGATATCAGATTGCCCACAATTACTAAGTGCATTTTCAAGATGAGTACAACAAGACATTAGACTCAAATCATCCAAGGAGTGCAACATGTCTGATGTAAATAGGAAACCAAAAATTTTCTGATATTCTTGGTATTGTTCAAACCTCCTTTTCAAAGAAATAATTGCATGGTCAACAATGTATAAGAAGTAGTTAACTCTAAAGGATTCCTCAGAAGATAATACAGGAATATCATGTGAACTCTCATCAAAATGTTTTTTCCTTCGAATTTCACGCCTAACAGGAAACACAGGATCAATATTCATTTCAATGCAAATTGCCTTAGCAATATTAGTGGCATCATTGTAACCAGTGTCTCTATACTTTTCAAAAAATGAAATCAAACATTTTACTTCTTCAATTGCAACATCAATTTGCATATCCTTCGATTGCAAGTGTTTGCTAACTATATTAACAGCACATAATATATCATACCAAATAATTATTGCAACTAAAAATTCATAATCACCAAGTTCATTTGTGGCTAACGATTTAGCTTCACTTCTTATCTTAGAATCATTATCTAATTCTGCAACTTGAAGTAAAGCTTCTCGTATTTCCATGATTTGAAATCTTATAGCTTTGACACTATCAACTCGACTTTCCCAACGAGTAGATGACAATGACTTAGGAGTTAATCCTTTTACATTGTCCTTCAAGATTTGCCACCTCTTAGTGGAATTGGCAAATATTGTGTAAATACGTTGTATGATGCCAAAAAAGTCTCTAGCCTTACCACATGAATTGGCCATATCACATAATGTCAAGTTAAGACTATGACAACCACAAGCACTATAAAAAGCTCTTGGATTTAAATCCAATAGTCTTTTTTGCACTCCTTGATGTTTTCCTTTCATATTTGACCCATTGTCATAGCCTTGACCTCTAACATTATCTATATCAATATCAAGGGACTTCAATTCATTTTGCAAAACATCAAAAAGTCCTTGGCCACTAGAATCATTAACATTCAAAAATCCCAAAAATGACTCCTCAATATGAACCCCACGAGAACAAACATCAACATATCTCAAAATCAAAGACATTTGCTCCTGGTGACTAGAGTCAGGAGTGCAATCAAGAATAACAGAATAATACTTTGCTTGCTTAATCTTTTTAATGATTTCTGATTTGATTCCAGAAGCAAGCAAGCCTATCAGTTCATTTTGAATGTTATGACCAAGATAATGAACATGAATATCATCATTTGTAATGCGCCTAACATGCTCTTGAACAACTGGATCAAACTCTGCTAACATCTCAATTAGACCTAAGAAATTTCCATTGCTACTTTCATATAATTTTTCTTTTGAACCACGAAAAGCTAGACTATGTTTTCCAAGAAATTTAACAATGGAAATAATTCTAATTAACATTTTTTTCCAATGATCCTTTTCCTTCTCCAATTGTTCTTGAACACTTTTATCAATGGTCACATTTTTAAGAAGCCTTAAACGTAACTCATACCAAGTAGCCATATTCTTGACATGTTCTACACTTCTCTCATGCTCTCTAAGCCTTTCACTAACATGTGACCAATCTCCAAAACCCTCTTTTTCCAATTGACCTTTTCCAGGTCCTTTTCTAAATATTTTGCAACAAAAGCAGAACAATTTATCAAGCTCCTTTGAATATACCAACCAATCTCTATCACACTTTTCTCCATTTGGCAAAACTCTAGTATAAAATGTAGATAAAAATCGCCTAGAAAATTTATCTTTAGGCCCTTTCCCAATTGACAAGTCTCTTTTGGGTCCCTTTGTTACTAAAACTTCAATCATTTTAGAATCAAGAGAATCCCAAACTCTTGGATCAAATATATCTGGTAAGGGAGAAAATTTTAATGACTCTAATTTCTCAACATCATCAATCACTTCATCATGATTCATAAGAGTCTCAACATGCTCACTAGGCAGAGTTTCAACATTTGAAGGCACACCATTATCAATATTAGCATGATCATCATTCACAAGAGGCTCAACGTGATCTTCAAGAGAAGTTTCAACATTTGAAGGCACACCATTATCAATATTAGCATGATCATCATTCACAAGAGGCTCAACGTGATCTTCAAGAGAAGTTTCAACATTTGAAGGCACACAATTATCAATATTAACATGATCATCATATGGAACTTGAGATTCTTTAACAATAAACTTATCAAGAGCTCCCCTTTGAGACTGTAGTAATTCTTCAATCCTCTTTCTTTTCTTACGCTTTTCGCATCCGGAATCATACTTTCTACTTTTAGACGACATAGCAAAATAGTATTAGATATAGATAAGAATGGTACAACCTGATTTTTGACGACTGATAATATCTCTACTTCCTTCTCCTTTGTTCTTGATTACCATAAGTTTCACAAGATCCTTCCGTTGTTCAAAGTAAATAACTGCAATAAAAAACAAATTATAATGAAGTTAAACAATTTATGACTAATCAAATAATAGATAGAAAACATCTAGTCATTATTAAAGTACTTTCATTCAAAATATTAGAGATGATGCTTATTTATTTATATATTTTTAGATCATCCATACAACAAAGAAAAATCTTTAAAAAAAAAAAATATTGTGTTGACGTTATCACGTTAATATAACAAATAAACAAACAAGTAAATGGCGTGATTAGCACATCTAATTATTCTCGGAATATTTATCCAAGCAAGGAAAATTTAACTATAACTAAATAGTGTAGTATACATTACCGCGGTAGCATGCTAAAAAAAATCAAAAGGTTTATAAATTATAACTCCTTTACTAAGTATCTAGAAACAAGACAACTAAAAAAGTGGCAATTTAGTATTTAGAACAAATATCTATTTTATAAATGAATAATACGTCAAATAAATCTATCCATATTTAAAGGTTAGAAATTTTCCAAAATATATAGCAGTCGCCAGTCGCAAGCGGTGTCCACCTCTTCCTTCTCTTTCAGACTTTCACCCATTCAGTAACTTCAGTTCACTTCAGTCATTCATATTACAGTTTAAATTAGTCATCAACTCAATCATCATCAGATCATAAAGGATTAAATGGAATACCTAGATTATCTATGCAGGTTCAAATCACCCAGAGCATCCCGCTTTAACATTTCGCTCAACAAATCAGTCTACTCTGTTGCATCCATTTTGACCCGTGTTGGCTGCCGTGCAAGAAAGGAATGAATGACTAATGAGCAAATTGGTCTTCAATGGCAAAATCCCAGGAGACGCATCGCCGCAACGGCCCAGCTGGTTTCAACCTCGTTGTTACTCTCGGTTTTTGATGCGTTGCTGTGCTGGACTGGACTGAAGGAATTTCCTGGCGTCTTCACACAGGAGAGAAGGGTGAAGGTGAGAGTGAAAGGGTGGGGAGAGAGAGATAACCGTGGAAGAGAATGAGAAAATCTGAAAAAATAAGTAGACTCTTCCACTTCTTCAGAAAGAGAAGATGAAAAGATTGATCGGCTTAATAATGGCGCCGAATAAGTTTGTTATACGTATTTAACAATTCTCTTTCTGTAATCTATTTAAAATAAATTTGGGTCTATATATAATTTGGAAGGAAACAAAAAATTGGGCCCCCAAAAATAGGGGGCCCTGTTCGGTTGCCCTGTTTGAACAGGTTGATAGCCGGCCCTGAGTCCACGCAATTCAGCAAAAGGCTATAAGGATTCTATGTAGTTGGATCAATTCCATTTGTTTTGCTTCATTGAATAGCATTTTGTCATCTGCATACTGTAGGTGTGTTATACTCAGGTTGTGGTACCCGATAGACAGACCTTTAAAGTGTTGCAACTCGATTGCTTTTCTGACCAGCCAGCTCAATGCTTCGACAGTATTGACAAATAAGGTCGGAGAGAGTGGATCTCCCTGCCTTTAGGCCTGTCAAATCGTATTTTCGTATCGTGTAAATGATGGAAACGATACACGACACGAAATTTACATGAAGATACACGATACACGACACGAAAATATTTTCGTGTATGAAATTTTATATACGAATACGAAATTCGAAGTACCTGTAAACGAAACGAAATATACGAAATTTATTCGTGTATACACGAATTACATGTGTACACGAATCACATGTGTACACGAATTAATGAAATAAATAATGTACACGTATAAAAATAAATACCAAAACATTATATTTACACGAATTAATGAAATAAATAAGTAACACGAAATTTATTCGTCTATACACGAATTACATGTGTACACGAATTATACGTCTACATGAATTATTTACAGGTATTTCGTGTATACACGAGATGTATACATTTAGATACGGTACACGACACGTTAATAAATCATGTATATACGATACACGACACGAAATTAGTTTCGTGTATAAACTTAAATACCTATACATGCTAATATCGTGTCGTGTTTCGGGTCGTATATTCGTTTTCGTTACTTTTTTGCCAGGCCTACCTGCCTTAGACCTCTACTTAGAGCAAACGGTTTTGTTGGGGATCCTTTAACCAAGCGGTTCTATGGTTCCATCAACAAGACCATACTTGTGTCTAAACTTGAGTGAAATCTCACCGAGCATTTCAAGAAGGTGAATCCAGTGCCTTCGGATTTTGTCGGTGCCAAAGGAATATTTGGTTGATCGGTGATAAGTGCAAAACATATAGACTTTTAGGGTTTAAATACTTTATGAATTGCAATATCTGAAGCACATGTTTCCCACTTATTATGCGTTTTTTTCCTAAGATTTATGTTTTGATATGAACTAATGCATTTTATATGTTCAATGTAGGAAAAATCGATGTAATTAAGTAGATTTACTCATGAGGATTCCAACGCAACAAACGGGGATCAAATCGGAGCTAAAACGAATATTTTAGAGGCAATTGAATTTTGGTCCGGACCAGTGTCCGGATCAGCTGGTCCGGACGCATACATGCCAGCGCACCCGTAGAGAAAATCGACATGTCCGGACCAGTATGGTCCGGACAGTGGTCCGAACGCGTGTAATTTGCCAGCGTACAGAGGCATGTTGATGGGTGTGAATTGGTAAAATAATATTTACCAATTCACACCGACACCCCCTCTCTTTTTTTCCCATTTTCACTATAAATAAACCTATAACCCCCCATTAATCCAGATCTCATTCCACCCCCAAACTAATGCCATTTTTCCTCCACAAAATCACCATTTTCTCTCCAAAAATCATACATCTCATCTACATAATGACCACATAAATCCTCACATCATCTCATCCCATAAAAACATTCCATTTCCATACCATTGTTCTGTCCAACCTCTGTCCAAATATTAGCAGTTATAAAGGAGCTGAATTAATTATCTTTCCCAGATGATTTCTTTTACTTCTTATTCTGTCTTTTTAATTATGTTGGGCTAAGAGGATTTACTCCGGGTGAAGGTGTAATTATAGTTTGTATAATTATGTAATCTATATTTTTACCAGTTTAATTAAATACAGTTTGTTACGATTAAAGCTTATCTCTCGCCTTTTTAATAAATCTCATGAATTTATTAAAATGCTTTACAAAGTCTATTTTGATCAGAGCAGTGATAAATAGACAGGTTAATTAATCGATAAATCTGTGGAAAACTTATTTTGATAAAATAAGTTAGTAATTTCAGATGCAAAATATAATTCCTCGCACTTAATCTGTTTACATGTGTTTTGCTCAAATCAAGATTAGATTGAGCATTTTCTGGTAAACGAGTCTTTCAAGTCTAGGATTTAGTCTTTAAGATAATAACAGGAATTTTGCCAAACTATTATAATTAACCGGTAGAGATAGCATAATTAGTCAGATTATATAAACCTGAACCCGGAGTCCCGTTTAATATTATCTTTCACTTAGTTAATTTTATCTGTTGTGTTACTTTACAAAAACAAGTCAATTATCCCCCCTTTTTGTGACAAGCTTAGGTTCTATATTATTTCGCTATAAGTCCCACGGTTTGACCCCGACCGCTTCTGTCTTCTATACTACTGCGACCGGGTTTTGTTTGCAGCCCGAAGGATATTTGAGTTATTAATTTCTTTCTCAATTGTTTAAAATACACCAGTTCCAACCTCTCTCATTTTCCTGTCTGCAAAATGGCGCCGTTGCCGGGGACTTGATTTATTCTAGTCCCTAAGCCCCAGATAATTCACCAGTTATATTATAATATTTTGTTTCTATAATATTCTGTTTTCTTTATTCTGTTAATATTTTGTTATTACTATTATGTTGTTGTTTATTTTATTTCTATTAATTTCTGACATTTAAATTCCAGCAATTTAAATACCGTATTAATTACAGTTATTTATTTTTCAGTCATTTAAATTTTCTGTCATTTACTTTCCAGTTATTTAATTTTCTGTCTTTTAAATTTCAGTTATTTAATTTCTGTCATTTAAATACTATCATTTAAATTCCCTTGTCATTTAAATTCAGTCATTTAAATTCAGTAATTTAGTTTCTATCATCTAATTTCTAACATTTAAATTCTGTCATCTAATTTCTAACATTTAAATTCTGTCATTTAAATACCCTTGTCATTTAAATTCCAGTTCTTTATTTTCTGTCATTTAAATTCCCTTGTCATTTAAATTCCAGCAATTTAAATTCTGCCCTTTTTCTCTATTTTAATTTTATTATTTACTTAAACTGCATTTATTTTTATTTCTTTTATGTTTAGTTATTTTTGGTTTATTTTCTCTTGTTAAAAAAAAAGTTCTTTATTTTATTCTATTGAATTGTTTCTTTTCATTTTTTTAAATTCCCCCTCATTATTTCTTTCTATTTTATTTTATCACATCACAGTTTCTTTTTCTGTTTTGAGTGGTGAATGCCTGTTACTCGATCACAAAGCCTTCCGGACGATTTTAACAATCATACAGGTAGCTACATCCCTGAGATCGAGAGAACCTTTATGCGCACTTTGAGGCAGAGACGATCTCAACAAGACATAACCACCACGGAGATAGAATCAAACCAGGAAGCAGATATGTCATCAACTCCAGCTACAGTTCATAACATCAACAGGCCGTCTAACCAAGGACAACAGCCCGCCATCATCCTTCCCCACCTTACCCCATCCGAATACGACGAGTGGCAAAAGCTTAAGCCATATCATCAGATCTGATGTGTAAAGGAGTTGGGCATGTTCGATGGCTCCAGTCCTGACGAAGCACTGTTGCATGTCACCAAGTTTCTGCAGCATGCCAACAGTCTGACTGCAACCGACGCAGTACTCCAGTACGCATGGCTGTCATTATTCCTTCACAGCCTGACGGGAAATGCAAGTAAATGGTATCACAGCCTTACACCAAGTACCATTGGTACTTGGGATGAAATGGCCACCAAGTTCTACGACAAATTCCTGCCCCCGAGCCGAACGTTGGAAATGATTGCTGAAATCTACAATTTCAGACAGCCAGGGTCGGAAAGCATCTGTGAAACTTCGGATCGTTTCAAAGGACTACTACTTACTTGTCCTCACCATGGTCTGACGAAAGAACAAGTATCACAATTGTTCTACAAAGGCTTAATCGGTCCATGCAGAACAATGGTACTATCCTCTTTAGGGGCTGACATTCTGAAAAAGCCAGGAAAACAGTTTCTGAATAGCATAGAGTCTCTCTGTGAAGAGATTAGAGACTGGGCCACAGGCGGATCAAGAGGTGGCACTCCAGGTTTATACCAAGTAGGGGATGGTGACAATAAATTTGACCAGCTGATGAAAAGCCATGAGCAACTCATGGAGAGCAATGCCCAGTAGGCAACAAAAGTAAGCACCCTGCAGAAAGTAGTTGAGCAGATGACCATGAATTCCTACTCCCACCAAGCAAAGTCGATGATATCTCGGTCATCTACAACCCCTCCAGGCTATGCTCCTCTATCCCTATCAACTCCTGATGTTTCTTGCACGCAATGCGGCGGGCCACACGACTACGAGCAATGCCCCGAGTTACAAGAGTTGAAGACAACCGAGGAAGCAAATTTTGTGAGTAATAATCAAGGTTTCCGACATCCTTGGCAGCAGAATGTACATCCTAACCTTCGATACGGTAATACCAACAACATCCAGAATCCAAGAACACTCCAGCCTTCTAAAACTACAGGCCACAATCGAACTTCCAAGGAGGCCAGAGGCAATTTCAACAACCTCCATACGTTGACCTTGAATCTTCTAGCCGACCACCTCAACCTCAAACTAATCCAGAGTTTGAGATGGGTCAGATACAAGAAATGTTTAGAGTCATGATGAACAAATCTCGAGACACTCAAGAGGAGGTCTCAACTCTCAGGAAATATCAGAAGGCGTTACAATCCCAGATTCAACAACTACTAACCCAACAAAGGCCATCTGGCCAACTTCCCTCACAAACCAATCCAAATCCACGTGAACATGCAAAAGCAATTTACATAGAGGAAGGAGATGACAACGACACATTTCAAGGAACCCCAGAGGTAAATGTTGTCACCTTACGAAGTGGAAGGAGACTAAACACAGAAACGAGCAACGAAGATCGTGTAGAGGACGACATAACTCCTCCACCACCACCTTCGTCTGAGTTAGTGGAAGAAGGGGGAGTTATTGTTGGTGGTGGATCCAAGGTTGGAGGGTGAGTTTGATGATGAAGAGGCGGTGAGGGTGTTGAAACTAGGACTAATGTGTTCGAGTGTGGACCCGGGGATGAGACCCACAATGAGGGAAGTGATAGGGTATCTGGAAGGAGTGGTGAAGCTGCCAGATATGGAGTTGGGAGGGGTGGGATTTGGTGGGAACAGCTGGAGAGTGGGAGGAGTGACCGTCGGTAAACAAGGATTCAGTGATAATGTTATGTCATCTTGTAACCCGTCATCGAGGATGGCAACGACATCCACACAATCTTCATCAATTACAGACTCTGTGCTTCGAATGTAGTCATATGTTCTTTGAATCTAGGCATCTGTGCTTGTAGAATTATTCAATTTCTTATACATATTTTTTTCTCGTGGTTGACTTTACCATCATAAGATATGAGCTAGAACTATCAAAGCAATATGCCTTGCAATGATACTACTGACTGTGATAATTTCCGAGGAAAAGTTGACCGGGAAGAACATCTGGTTTGATACCTGAGAGAGAGAGAGTACGGAAGAAAAGAAAGGAAACTCTGCTTCATTTGGAAATTCCAAAATCCACTCCAAAATTCCAAATCTTTTTTCCCAATATTCATAAAATCCTTCTCAATATACACAAAACTCTTCACAAACATTGCAAAAAAAAATTCTCCACATTGCAAAAATTCTTTTAAATATTTAGAAACATCTTTTCAAACTACAAAAAATTACCTTTTGAAATTTAAAGCAATTCTTTTGCGAGATTCGAAACAACTCCTAAAATTCTAGAATCCCTTATAAACTATTTTCCTTTAAACAATTTGTAAACCAATTCACTACAAAAACTATTTGCAGGGAGGCTAGACATATCTAACATTTTTCAAAGCCCTCCCACTACTGAGTTAAACAACACTTTTCTCTTTTCCAGAAAATAAACCAATGTCGGGACATTGAGATTGTACTATTATTTCCCTTCTCGCAGTCTGCATTTCTATAGGCCAGGCATTAGGGTTGACTAAATTCCCCTAATAGCAACCTATATTTTTACAAGGCGGGGTGTTGGGGATGAAGTTGATTTCTCTATTGCTGCCTGGATTTTAGATACGTCTAACTCCCTTCTACTTGATTTCCTTTTTTTTTTCAGTGTTCTAAAACTCGTGAGTTAGAGACGTTATTGGAGTTTGGTAGAGAACATCTCAACTAATGGTGTTTCTTCATAAGCTCCAACTTTAGGCAGGAATACATTACCCACGAGCCTTGATACTTACCATTAATTAAGTGACCTGTTCGAGGGGATACATGGGTGATCCTTCGGGATCATCTACATCTTCTCAAAAGAAAATAAATTTTCTGTTTTGAAGAGAGGCGGTTTTGATATATACCCTTCCAATAAATCAATCTATCTCTTCTCTTTAACCAAGTCCTTAATCTTCATAATTCCCTCAACTCTTTCAAGCAGTCTTAAGCTTCAAAGCAACCAAAATTCAGCAACGGGTTCAGATAGCTCAACAAGCTCAGACGCTCCATCATATTCAGTCTCAGCAAAGGACCCGAATATCTCAGTGGGACTTAGAAGACTCTCTCAAAATTTCTCAATTTTCAAAAAAAGTTTGAGAATCCCAAACTCTTCAAAACCTTAACCACTTAGAATCCCCAACCCTAAGCTTCATAAAGCCTCAAATTCTTTGAAAACCCAAACTCCAAAATAAATATGACAATCTACCAAGCACCTCAGAATTAATCAAGAACTTCATCAACCCTCAAAATGATCAAAATACCCTTGGATTCCTCAAACCTTTCAAATTTCTCCAAGCAACTCAAACACCTTCAACCGCTAAACCTTCTCAAAACCAAAACATCCCAAAGAGCTGAAACATCCTTTGACTCCACCAAAATGTCCTTCAACCCTCTCCAAGTAATTTAGACACCCTTCAAGGTAATCAAAACCCCTTTACACCTCTATCTATACGACATGGCTATCTTACAACGTATTTGAAACATATTTGAATAGCTGTTTTGCACTGGTATATTAGCAGCATATTTGCTATTTTGCTTGCTGTTTTGTGCTGGCATATACGTAGCTATTTTGAAAACTGTTGTTTTGTAGTGTGGCAGATTTGCAATATAAGTTAATTATATTCAGTGCGTTTACCGTTTTCTATACTATAACTATTAATATTAAATTATCATTTAAAATTTTATTTCGTTAAAAAATAAATAAAGTAACCTGTAACAAATGTTATAAGATAAGTATTTTGTTGTTATCAAAGGTCCATCCACACTCAAAGCTTGATAAACTCAGTACGATAAAAGTTAATACATCATAAACTATTGTTTGATCGGTTCTACATGTAATGTATATTAATATGTTTCCATTTTTAGAGGCTCTATTATATTATTAGCCAAAGTTAATTAGTATAGTTTATATAAAAAATATAAGTAAGACATTATAAAAAAATATGATAATTAATTAGGTAACTTTATTATTGTATACAACATTAGAATATGGTATTGATAATCTTAAAAACTACAAATCAGCTTAATTTTTTTTATGATAAGACAAGAAAAGATGAGCAGCAAAAACGTGGCATAAATGCCACATGCAAAAATATGCTCTAGACGAACGGACAAAGTAAAATATGTTAAAATGTGGCATTTATACCATACTCATTTATGCCACGTTTATGCTGCAAACGAATAAGGTCCCTTCGGCTCCCACAAACCCTCAAACTCTCAAATTCCCAATAGTATTAGACTTTTTGTCTTGTTCATTCTCACAACATAGACCTTTCCCAAATCTTTCATCTCAAATCTATTAATCTTTTTGGTGCTAGCTTGGCAAAAAATCTTGCTTCATCAACTCTCCATATCTTTCCATTTTTCAATCCTATCTCTGTGGCTCTTTAAAATGAATCTCTATAATAATATTTCAAAAGAAAGCAATCCCGCCAATTGGAGACCGAGGTTTCCTCGGGCACCATCCAAAGTCGTGGTCGTTGCCACTTCCAAGGGGTGTAACCCAGTGCGAACCCAACACAAATCTCTACAATGATTAGATAAGTTCTATCCATAGATAGTAAACCTCATAGTCAACCAAAAGGTCTAAGAACCCTCCATTTCCTTCCTAGTTAATCTTAGGTCAAACTAGGTGGCGACTCTGGTCAATTTCCGCCTATAGGCATAAGTCTGTGTGGAGCCCGTTGAGAGCGGGTGTAATGCTCACTAGCATCCATATTAAAGCTTTATAGAAAAGACATGTGATAAAGTAGGTATTTAAGGGATGTCAGAACCATTTATACCCCCGTCATACAGAAAAAATCAACCTCCACCCACCCAATCCTAACAGAAAATACTATAGTAGACCATATGGCTCCACATGATAAGGTATATTCCTTTCTTGTCTCATTAAAGTAAAATAAATCTATATGGATGAAAGAGATGCACTCAATAGGAGCTTTTTAACCAAGATGTAGGATTTTCTTAATAAATTAGACCTTTGATATTGGTAGTTCTTGAACCCAGAATAAGTAGATCAGTAGCAGACAAAGTTTATATAAAATTTAGTTTATAGAGTTGGTTTTCAGAAAACGTTGAGAGGGTGCCAAAGGGGAGGCATTTGGATCTTGTGGCGGAGTGATCTTACAGTATAGATTGTGGGTTCAACTGAGCAGTGTATGCACTCAATTATTAATTACCAAAAAAAGAAATTTATCTCTTTTGTATCTGCATGAAGGAAGGTGATAAACCTGTCGAGGCACTTGTCTGATTCTATAATTAGTTGGATAAACCATGGTTACTAGCAGCATACTTCAAAACTTCCATGGCCTTAGATGAGAAAAATTGTGTAATGTGGCACATAAAAAGCAAAAACCTCATTGTCTCCAATTAGATTCAACAAGAATGGTTGTTGAGAATTACTAAGTACTTTCATGTGAAGACAACTATGAGGATAAGCAAGAACCGTATATTTAAACTGATGAATGAGGATGAAATTTGTATTGAGGATGATGAGAATCTTAAAATACTTGCAGTAGGGATAAACGAAAGAAGGCAGCTGGATTGGGTACTGTGTGACCCTGCCCGTTTGGTTACTTGCCACTTTAGCACTGAAGTTGTTTGTCCCACAAGCCAGGAGCATGAAGTTGTGGGGTGTGTTTGTTGGTACCATGGTTGTCATCCACTTCAATATCCATAAACATCTACCTACTTGAATCTATTGATAAGGACTCATTCATCCAGTTTGGTAACTGGACTGGGGTTCTGTTGGTGTACTACTTGTTACTGGGTCTACACGCCTCTTATGACATCAAGAAAGAGTGAAGGAAATGAAGGCTAAGAACATTGCGTTTGAAATGACCAGAGAAGGTCAATCGCCTAGTAGATAGCCCCTGGCAGAGCCAAAAATACAAATTTAGCAAGGCACACATCTTTAATAAGAATATATATATTGATTATAGATATGTTTATTATCAATGTTAAACATATCTAAAAATATTAAGGGAAAATTATATCCCGCACCCATGTGGTTTGGCGTATTTTCTTCCTGATTTTTGACTTCGTTCCTGATTTTCTGCTCATTTCTTCTGGTGGATCGTGGAGGGAACTGCCATATTCTTCCTCGAACCTGATTCCATACTTCCTCGCACCTGATTTCAGTGCTTCCTCGCACCTGATTCCAGTGCTTCCTCGCACCTGATTCCAGCTTCCTCGCACCTGTTTCCAGCTTCCTCGCACCTGATTCCAGCTTCCTCGCACCTGATTCCAATGCTACTTTCTTCGCAAACCCTAGGTGGCTGGTACACTCTATTCCCGATTTTTTAGGGTTTCACTTGTTGCTGCTCTCATGTCGTTGCTCTCTCAGTTGGTTGACAATTTTAGGGTTGCCTTCAATTTTTGCTGATATTCATTCTCTCATTTGGGTTGCCTTTTGATTTTTGATTGGTCTACACTGGTTTCCTGTACACTATTCTGTAATATGGCTTGCGCTTTGTTCATTTCCCTGGGTTGTTGAAGCGAATATGGCTTGCTCTTTGTTGCTCTTGACCAAATATAACTTAGAATGTTCACGGTTACTTTGTGGTCAGTTGAAGCGGCATTGATTTTGCCCTTTTTGCTCCTTCCCACTCGTGAGGTGATATATGGAGTTTTTTTGGTGATATGATGAATACTGAATTGTGGCATTGATGAAGCCCTTTGATGTCAAGCATAGTGGGACTGATATTAGTGAACTAATTTATGAATCAAAATTGCTATGAAGTTGTTGATCTCATATTTCCTTATTGATCAGTTGAAGCGACATTGGGCATAACACTTTGTTGCTCCTAATTTCTGAAAAGGAAATTAGAAGCTAGGCATGCTTCACTTTACAGTTCATTCATGATGTTGGTACACTAATTTTTAGTTTGCATTAGCTGTGATGATGGGCATTGTGGCATGGATGAAGCCCTTTAATGCTGATGTTAGTGTATTGATTTGTGAATCGAACTTGCTATGAAGCTGCTGATCTCATATTTCCTTATTGATCAGTTAAAGCGGCATTGGGTATAATACTTTGTTGCTCCTGATTTCTAAAAAGGCAATTAGAAGCTAGGCATGCTTCAGTTTACAGTTCATTCATGATGTTGGTATGCTAATATTGGTTTGCATTAGCTGTGATGATGGGCATTGTGCTAAATCTGAGCTCACCATTTACAAGAGCAATGATGATAGCTCTTTGGTCTGAGCTCAATAACCTTGTGGTTCTTTTTCTCATCTTTGCCACTTGTTATTTTTTTTGCTAGTATGTCTTCATCAAACAACAGGAATAGTGAGAGCCAATTCACGTTCGCGAATGTGAAGTGTAAATGCAAAAAGAATGCAAAGTTGTACGTTGCCTGTACTAGTGACAACCCATTGAAGTTATTCTATCGTTGTGACTGTCCTAATGGGCTATTCAAGTGGTAGCATGAAGAGGAATTGAACAGGCACCTGTTGAGCGACAAGTGGTACGGAGAAGAGGTAGATAGCCCCTATGTTGATCTACTGAAGGTTTTGGAAGAACTAAGATATCTGAAAAAAGAGTTGAATGATTTGAAGGTTTTTATACATAGGAAAATGGAGGGTTGTAAGGCTGGAGTTTAAAGCCTTTTTACGTGTGTGTATGTCATTGTTGTTGCGATTACTTTGCTGATTATTAGAGTTGTTTAGTTAGTGGTGAGAAGGGAAGAAATGGTGCCAAGCCAAAACAGGATACGTAGAGCATCCGACTGCTTTAGCCGGATGGAAGTAGAAACACATAGGGCATCCGGCCGTCTCCAGCCGGATGGGGATAGGACTTAGGCAAAGCAAAGTATTGTACGACCGACCATCTGTGGTCAGTCAAACATACTAGGAGAGGGTAGAACCGTACTTATACATGTAAAATACAGGCTGGCACCATAAAAACTAGGCCCAAAATACTATAAATAGGGGGTACCCCCATGGAATAAGACACGTAACATTTGGCAGTCAAACTTACATTCGATTCCAATAGAAGCTCTCTTTCTCTCCCTCTCTACTCTTGTGAGACTCTGAGATCGAGACCAGGTAATGTAGAATAGAAGATCAGTCGGGTCATGCTAGGATAAGCGTACTGTTTCATTAAGATCAGATCGAAGGATACTAGGATTGATGTACTGTTTCATTTGGCGCCGTCTGTGGGAAACGAACAGCAAGAAGCAACCACGAGACCACCTAGAAACAGGGAAGTAATCTGCGACGATTTATAGCGAAAGTCCTGAAATAACTAATGACATTTTTTGCAGGATCGAAACACGAAAGATGGCTCCAAGATCAAAGAAAACACCGAAGAATGCTACTGAAGATAACAATCGCTCTGAAGAAGGAATGAGTTCGGAGATGCCAGAAGCCATCTCCAAAAAAGATCTCGAGGACATGCTAAAGGGGCTAGTCAGATCCATCGACGAAAAAATTGTAGAGGGAAATGAGACTTTGCAACAGGAATTAATGCAAAGGGACGAGGAGTATCAGAGAAAATGGGACGAAATGACTGAGGCCATTGAACAGCTGAGAAACAGAGATTCCAGAGGCAGTAATGGCGAGGAAAGCAAGGATAGGAAGCGCAATTCAATCATTAGCGAAGAAGAGATGGAAGAAGATGACCAGATAGACATGAGCTTGTACCCCTTCTCAGAGCGGATAAGAAAAGCAAAACTCCCGCCGCACTTCGTCGCCCCGGCAATTGAGAAATATGATGGGACTGGAGATCCCGCCCAACATATTAAGAAGTTCATGTTTGCCATGAACACTCAGGGGATCAGCTCCCTCGCCCTCTGCAATTTGTTCCCCGGAACGCTTTCGAAGAGAGCGTTGGGATGGATCTCCACGAGACCGCCACAGTCCATCACGAGCTTCAAGCAGCTGACCGAGGATTTCCAGCGATACTTCGCTGCGAGTAAGAGGGTTAAAAAAGAAACAATAGAATTGATGGACGTTAAGCAGCGAAAAGGAGAGACCGTGAAGGAGTACAGCGAGCGCTTCCATAAGAAGGTTGCGGAAATTGATGATATCGACGAGAAAATCTTGATTAAGGCCTTTGGTAACGGCCTAGCTCAGCCTCGACTTGCTGGAAAGATCGCAACGAAGGCGCCGAAAACTCATGGAGAATTAGCTGAAATGATCCATGATTTTTTGAAATCTGAGATAGCGGAAAACAAGGCTAAAGAGCTAGCGGACAGCTTCAAAACCGCAGGGGTGCCGGAAAAGAAGGAGGGGCATGGAGGAAATGCCGGAAGGGGAGGGTCAAGGTACAAGCCATATTATGGCAAGTCTACCGCCGGATCTTCCTCTCAGGGGGCACAACACCAGGGGGCAAGAACCATTGTCTACATTGACCCAGGGAAGTATGCCGCTGCAGTAAGAGAAGGGTACCTTCCCCTAGAAAAAGCCGCAGGGGGAAATTCCGGTTGCATTCTGCGAGTACCACGGGAACCGCAGCCACCGGACTGTAAACTGTGCTACCTTGGCCAAAGAACTTCGAATCATCGAAGAAAATAAGAAGAAAGGAAAGCAGGTAGCCGGAGCACAAAGGCAATACGGCGGCCAACAGGGTAGTACCCAGAATGCACCTCGAGGGCGACAAGAGGAAGAGGTTCACCCCAGGCTTGATCCCAGCAAATCAGTGGGAATGATAACAGGTTTGAAAAGGAGAGTAAAAGTTTTTCTCCTTTCATTCAGGATAACATTCGGAGTTACAATTTGTAGCCTGCTTTAAGATGAAAATTTTGTGTCACATACTTTGTCAAAGATCATGTTGCCAAAAGGAGAAATAAAATTTCCATTCTTTTTGCATTTTTTACTATTAACAACCCCCCTCTTTTCCCAAGAAGAAAGCTAACAAAACTTTCTCTAAGAAAACTCACAGGACTTTTTTCAGAGGTAGGACCACTAACCCCTAATGAAAGAAAAAGGCACATTCATCAAGTACATCAAGAGCTCCCGGAAAAGAAAATCGCCAAAAAGGAAAGTTTTCCTCCAATTTTCTTCTCCGACGAGGATGAGGATGGAGTGCTATACCCGCACAACGATCCACTTGTCATTCGTGCACAGGTAAACGATCGAATGATGGAGGGAATTTTAATCGATAGTGGGGCCGGAGCAAATGTCATATCAGCCGAGGCGGTTAGGAAGTTGGAGATACCTGAGGACCGGATCAAGCCCTATTCGGCGGTTCTGGGAGGATTTGTAGGAGGCGTCTCTACCACGTCTTCCGGCAGTATAGATTTCACAATGACCTTGGGCCAAGGAGACGAAAGAAGGACAGAGAGACTCACGGCTTTTATTGTGCCAGGCCTTTCTGGATATAACATGTACCTTGGAAGGCCAGGAATCAATGCTTTCAAAGCCATCCACAGCACTCATCACTTAAAAATGAAATATTTAACCTCACACGGGAAGGTGGTTACGATAAGAGGAAGCCAAAAGATGGCCCGAATGTGTGAAGTCCGCATCATGGACAGCCTTCCTAGTGAGGAGGTGGTCAAGACTGTGGGATCGGACAAGGAATTCAAGGGAAAGTTGCCTTCTTCCCCAGGGCCGAGTCAAGAAAAGGAAGGATGTCGAACAGCCCAAGGTTCCCCCAGAGAGGTACATTTAAAATCTGACCCTTCTAAATTTTTTTAAATAGGAACTGCGTTTGACAGTGGAGAGCAAACTCACTTAATGAGATTCCTGGAAAAAAGAAGGGCAACATTCGCTTGGAGCACGGACGAGATGCCTGGTATAGACCCAAGCGTTATCCGGCATGAGCTCAGGGTAGACCCTAAACATCCGGCGGTCAGGCAAAGGAAAAGGGTAATAGGGGAAGAAAGAGATTTAGCCGCACGAACCGAGGTCCAAAAACTCCTCAAGGCCGGTTTCATCAGGGAGGTTGCGTACCCACGATGGTTGGCTAATGTTGTCATGGTGAAAAAAGCAAATGGAAAATGGAGAATGTGTGTGGATTTCACAGATTTAAATAAGGCATGTCCTAAAGATTTCTATCCCCTGCCATCAATAGATAGATTGGTGGTTTCAACTGCCCAGAGTTCTGTGTTAAGTTTTCTGGATGCTTTCTCCGGTTATAATCAAATAAAAATGAAAGAAGACGATTCGGAAAAGACATCCTTTATTACTTCAGCCGGAACATTCTGTTACAAGGTAATGCCCTTCGGCCTAAAGAATGCAGGGGCCACTTTTCAACGAATGATTGACAAAGTATTTTGTCAGCAAATTGCTCGAAATGTGGAGGCTTACGTTGATGATATAGTTGTAAAAAGTCCGTCAAAAGAACAACACATGAAGGATTTAGAAGAAACATTCGACACTCTGGATAAATACCAAATCAAGCTAAATCCAGAAAAGTGTGTGTTTGGTGTAACCAAAGGGAGGTTTCTTGGTTTCATTGTTGGGCAACGAGGTATTGAAGTCGATCCGGAAAAAAGTCAGGCAATCCTCGACCTTTCTCCTCCAAGAAATATCAAAGATGTCCAAGCTTTGAACGGAAGACTCACAGCATTAAGCAGGTTTTGTTCTAAGCTTCAAGAAAAATCGATCCCGTTCTTCAATATTCTAAGGAAGAACAGCAAATTCCAGTGGGGACAAGAGTGCATAGACGCATTTGAAAAGATCAAGGAGATGCTTCGGGATCTACCTAAATTGGGTGTACCTGCCCCGGGACAGGATCTATATCTTTACTTGTCCGCAACAGATTGGGCGGTTGCAGCTGTCTTAATCATGGAAGAGAAAAGGGGGTACCAGTTTACTATACGGGCAAAATCTTGAGCCCGACAGAAGGACGGTACACTAACATAGAGAAAATCTTGTTTGCACTGGTGGTGGCGTCAAGAAAACTACGACCCTACTTCCAGTCACATCGAATCTTTGTCAGGACCAATTGGCCGCTCAAGCAAATTGCGAACAATCCGAATGCCTCCGGCCGGATGGTAAGCTGGACAGTAGAGCTGACACAATATGAAATTCACTTCTTGCCCAGAACGGCGATTAAAGCTCAGGCCTTAGCAGACTTCATAACGGAGACAAACTTTGCAAAAGAAAAGAAGCAGACTCAAAGTCCATATATCATCTTGGTTGATGGAGCTCGATGCAAAAGTGGGGCAGGAGCTGGAATAGTGGTACAGGCGCCGAATGGGCAAAGCTTGAATTATGCCTTCCGACTGGACTTTGATGTTACTAATAATGAAGCCGAATACGAAGCCCTTATCCAGGGTTTGGAAGTAGCTACAGCCCTCGGGGCGACAGGTTCCATAGAAAAGATGCCTTCTCTGTTTTTTCATTCTTATAAAATCCTGTCTGAAGTAAAACTTATGAGAATATAACCTATTTTTAACAGAATTAGAGGTGTATTCGGACTCTATGTTGTGGTGAGACAAAACGACAACATCTATGAAGTCAAAGAGGAAAAACTATGGAGGTACTTGCTCAAGGTCCAGGAACTAAAAGCAAATTTCCAAAGATGCGAGCTAAAACACCTTCCCCGCGAAGAGAATGTCGAAGCTGATGCCTTAGCCAAATTGGCAAGTATGGCCGAAAAGGTACCCAATGAGATATGGCTAGAAATCAGAACTTCCCCAAGTATAGAAGGAACTCAGGTGTTTGCGGTGGAGATAGGTGACAAAGAAGAATCCTGGATGACTCCAATCATAGATTACATACGGCAAGGAAAGCTGCCGGAAGGAGAAAAGGAGGCCAGGATAATAAAAAGGCGGGCCGCATCATTTTTTATTGAGGATAACCAGCTGTATAAGCGATCTTTTGCAAGACCAGCACTGAAGTGTGTTACCATAGCTGAAGGAGCAGAATTAATAAGAGAGATACATGATGGGCTCTGTGGAAATCACCAAGGAGAAAGGACCACAACCCACAAAATCTTGAGACTCGGATATTTTTGGCCAAAAATGATGGAGCATTGCAAGGAATATATACGAAAATGTCGCAAGTGTCAAGAGCATGGAAACAAGATACATACTCCTCCGGCGGAGCAAAAATCTATTCTCTGCCCAATTCCCTTTGCTATGTGGGGGTTGGACATTGTGGGCCCATTCCCGGAAGCTTCACCAGGGAGGTTCAAATTCATGTACGTTGCCATCGACTACTTCACAAAGTGGGTCGAAGCAATGCCTACTATCTCCATCACGGCTAGGAAGTCACAAGAATTCATCTGGAAGTATGTGGTATGCAGGTTTGGTATACCGAAAGCAATAATAACTGATAATGGAACACAGTTCAATTGCGAAAGCTTCCGAGAATTCTGTGAAGAATGGAAGATCGACTTAAGATTTGCATCAGTAGCTCACCCTCAGGCAAATGGGCAGGTCGAGAATGCGAACGGGCAAATAGTAAGGGCGATAAAGAAGAAACTCGATGAGAAGAAAGGAAAGTGGGCAGAATTGTTACCCCAGGTCCTTTGGTCGTACAGAACGACAGAAAGGGGGCCGACGGGAGAAACGCCTTACAGATTGACATATGGTTTGGAAGCCGTCATTCCGGCGGAGATTGTGGTGCCATCCATAAGGTGGGAATCATATGACGAAGAGGTCAACAATCAAGGGGTACAGGATCACCTAGACCTCCTTGAAGAAACCAGGATGGCCGCCGCAGTAAGGATGGCGAAAGATAAATCCAAGGTAGAAAGATATTTCAACAGGAGGATAAAAGAACGAAGTTTTGCCCCAGGAGAATTAGTCTCCGAGAGGTTAAGCAACCCAAGAAGCTGGAACCCCAATGGGAAGGACCGTACATCATACACCAGAAGACGGGACGAGCTTCATACCGCTTGAAAAATGGTGAAGGGTACGAATTGCCGCATTCTTGGCATGGAGAATGTCTGAAAAAGTTCTATGTGTAAAATTTATAACTCTTCAATAAAAGGTATTATTTTTGGGAAGTGAAAGAAAAAGAAAGCACCGGCCAACGAGCCGCAGGCTATCATGCCTTGAAAGTAAGCACCGGCCAACGAGCCGCAGGCTATCATGCCTTGAAAGTAAGCACCGGCCAACGAGCCGCAGGCTATCATGCCTTGAAAGAAAGCACGGCCAACGAGCCGCAGGCTATCATGCCTTGAAAGAAAAAGAAAGCACCGGCCAACGAGCCGCAGGCTATCATGCCTTGAAAGTAAGCACCGGCCAACGAGCCGCAGGCTATCATGCCTTGAAAGAAAAAGAAAGCACCGGCCAACGAGCCGCAGGCTATCATGCCTTGAAAGTAAGCACCGGCCAACGAGCCGCAGGCTATCATGCCTTGAAAGAAAAAGAAAGCACCGGCCAACGAGCCGCAGGCTATCATGCCTTGAAAGTAAGCACCGGCCAACGAGCCGCAGGCTATCATGCCTTGAAAGAAAAAGAAAGCACCGGCCAACGAGCCGCCTATCATGCCTTGAAAGTAAGCACCGGCCAACGAGCCGCAGGCTATCATGCCTTGAAAGAAAAGAAAGCACCGGCCAACGAGCCGCAGGCTATCATGCCTTGAAAGAACATCCGGCCAACGAGCCGCAGGCTATCGCCTTGAAAGAAAAAGAAACACCGGCCAACGAGCCGCAGGCTATCGCCTTGAAAGAAGCATCCGGCCAACGAGCCGCTATCAGCCTTGAAAGAAACATCCGGCCAATGAGCCGCAGGCTATCTTGCCTTGAAAATAGGCGTGCCAACAGGCCGCAGGTTCCTATACTCCATATCCTAAAAAATCCGGCTAAAACCATAGATAACCATACTTTAAAAGGAAAAAAAGGGTCCGGCCGGAACAAAAGTCCAAAACCGCAAGCCCCTTGTGTTATAAAAATGAATACTACACTGGCATAACTTGCATAAGATAACCATACGTGCGCCGTTAAAAAAAAGAGAGAGATATCACGGCAATAGGAAACTTGGCTCAAAAGAGGTACTCCGGCGGACAAGTAACTAAAGATGGTGAAAAATATAGCTTATACTTCTCCCAAAGTGTGGGGTAAAAACAGTTACAAAATATGATCATTCAGCAAACACAAAAAATACATGCCGAAACAAAAACTCCTCTAAAATAAAAAAAACTCTATTCCACTTTCTCTACAGCTTCTTTTTCAGTAGCTAACAACCTATCGCCGCTACCAGCCACACTCCCAGAAGACTTAGACCTCCTAGAAAGACGCTGCATCCCTCCAGCAGACGGTAGGATGTTGCTTCCAGCTGGAAGGAATGAGGCTTCGCCGGCGCCAAAACATGTCTCTCCGGGACTGCGGCAGAACCTCTCGAGCTCCAAGAAGAAGTTGGACTTCTGGGCAACAGCCTTGAACTCCAGCTTGTTGTACAGATCATCATCCAGCAACTCTCCTTTCTCGAGAGAGTGATCGAAACAATCTGCTGGCAAATATCAACTATCCGGCGACACTGAGAAGCGAAGGACTCCTTTAGATGGGCGTTAATGGTGCCTTGCTTCTGTATCTCCTCCTGAGATTGCGGGAAAATGACTTGAGCCTGGCCACTTGAGATTCAAGGGTCAGGACTTGGGCTCGATACTTATCACGTTCAGAATTGGCAAATGACAGCTCCTCCTTAGGCGGGCTACCCGACCACTCAACTGGGTGACGTGCTTCAATAAGTTGGCAGAACTCAAGCCTAGCCAGAACACAAAAAAAAAAGAATAAGAAGAAGAAAGGGCAAAAGGAGAAACAAAAGTCGAAGGCCTGAAAGTTTACCATGGCCCGATGGCTCAGTATTCTCGGCTTGAGAGCGAGACTTGGCTTCCTCCAGCTCTTTTATTCTCTCCTCCAGCCTGGTCCTCTCTCATCAGGGCAGCTTTATCCGCGCAAGGGTTTTCTTCTCCTCTTCCAAAAGAGAGCAATCTCGGAGCAGAGACTGCTTCTCTTGATCAAAGGAGGACCTCGACTGCTCTTCCAGTGCGGCCTTTTCTTCCGACAGGCGATCAAGCTCCTGCATAAGCTTTTCTTTTTCCTTCACAAGGGCTTCGTTCTCCCGTTGAAGAGTTTGCTTCTCCAGCTCGAGCGTTTCAGCCTCCTACTTGAAAGAGTTCCTCTCCTGATAGAAAAAGGCCGTGTCAGCCTGAAGAGAGTTCACTTCATTCCGGTGCATAGAGCGCACCTGATCTAGCATAATATCTAGGTCAAAGAAGGACCGAATCAGCTTATCTTTATCAAGGGAAAAAGAGATGGTTTCATACCTCTATCAAAGTATTGTCAGCTTCCTTGATCCGGCCCCTTAGAGAGAAGTTCTCCTCCCGGAGTTTCTTCAGCTGCAACTCATACTCATCACGCTGACGCTCACATTCTCGCCGGGACAACTGCAGGTCTTTGTTTATTGCCTCAGTTCTCTCCTTTGCCTTACGGTCGATCTCGTACTCAACCTGGTCAATGTAAGCATCATGAGAGGAGCGGGACAGCTTCAGTTCCTCTTTAACGTTATTGGCTCGGCTTTCCTCATAGCGAAGCCTGGATTGAAGGTTGCCAAAGTGAACCTCGGCACTTTGGGCCATGGACATCACCTAAAAACAACACAATTCATAAAAACAAGGAAAAAGCCAAACCAAAGCAGAAGAGAAACACAAAAGGGATACGCATGCTAACCTAAAAGATTCCCCCCCCCACATCATGTCAAACACATCATTTATTGGGAGGGAATGCCGCATGATAGCATCTGCCCCCCCATCTCCGATCCGCAGCCTTTTTTTGGTAGCAGTAAAGGTTGCCGGAGGAGCAACGATCCCGTCTGGATGGCCACATCTCTTTATTGCCTCCTTCCAGACGGAGGAGTACTTGGCAGAGTCGCAGGTTATCAAAGGGAGAGGGTGCCCGCAATGGTAGAACCACCCTTCCTTTTGGGAGGGTCCAGTATAGGACTCCTGAGCAGGAGGAGGAGGGGAAGAAGAAGAAGAGGCTATGTAGTCCTCTCTCTGCTTACTCCGGAGCTCAGGATCCTCCGGCACCTGGCGATACTCCATTGCTCTATCCCTTGCCGCATCCATGGCCGCAGCAACATCAATAGAGAATGATCCTGAAGCCTCGGGATCACCAGAGGTTTGTCCTTCTCCTGATGCCCCTGGCTCTGTGGCCTTCGGCTTTGATGTAGTTTTCTTTTTTAGTCTTTTCTTGACAAGAGCGGGGACTGCCGCAATAATAAAAACAGTTAGGACCAGAAGGTTGAAACTGGAAGTGGAAGGATATGAAAAAGGGAAGAGAAGTAAAGAACAAGAAAAAGCGGCGAAACAACCAAAACCTTCTTCAGCCGAAGGACCAGCACGGAAGTCTGTTGCCTCCAGGATGTTTTCCTGAGCAGGATCTGAGGAAAAGTAACCCGTCAAATCAGGAAATTGCTCGCAGATAGGAGTCGGATGACCGGACTCCCGCCCCAGGCGAGAACCAAGGTCTAAACCCGAACCAGGGGTAAGGGGAAGGAGAATACGGCGCCCAGACTTGGGGCTCACATGCCATGTACCTGACAGCCCGGCGTCAGCACGTTCAGGAGATTCTAGCCTCTTCTTTTTCTTTGAGTGACCGGCTTGGTCATCCCCGGCTTCTTGCCTGGAGCGCTTTGCCGGAGGAGCACTCTCCAAAAGCTGCTCGGCCGCATCAGTAGCCGCATCCAGCGTGTCATAATAATTGATTTTTTCGTCCCCATTCTTGAAGGTGACGAAGTTCCAGCTATGAAAGGGGCCGAACTTGTCCCCCTTCTGGAAGAAATCTACATACAACATGTCAAAACAATAAGAAGACCGATAGGAATTACAGAATTTGTGCTAAGAGTTAAAGGCCCTTACTGTGATATGTCTTCAGAGAAGACAAACGTGCCTTTGTAAAAAACGCCTCGATAGTCGGCGGTTTCTTGCTTAGTGCCCTCAGAACCTTCGAAATGGGCAGCTCAGCCGGAGGGGTTTGGGGGCTGATTAGCTGACCTTTGACAACTTCAGCGCAGTATGGGACGCCCAATACTCGGCCGGGTGGAGGAACAATAACGAACCACCGTGACCCCCACTCGTGAGCCTTCTTATAGTCGAAAAGGGAGTATCCAGCCTTCGCGATGAGGGTTAAGCTATCCGGGTCAACCCTAACTGTGAAGAACCGGATGAAATCGGTACCTTCCGGGCGAATGTTGCTTCCCTCGCAAAGAGAAACAAAGGCGTGGAGGTGCGAAATGGCCTTTGGGTGAAGGTGAGCAAGAGTGCAGCAGCGGCGAAGGAGGAAGCCCAGCACAAAAGGGTGCGGGGGAATGGTCAGACCGGAGCGGAAAAAATCAGCGAAAACTACGTACCCACGGCCAAAATCGTCGTTAGGGTGAGAGTCGGAGGATGGCAGGTAAATCTGCGTGCCAAGTGGGGCTTCGACATCCCTGAGACAATCGCAAAGGGAGGAGTAATTGAGAGAGGAGGGAGAGGGTTGACGCCCAGATAGGAAGGGTCTTGTGAACTTCAGATACGAGGGGCGAAAGCCATTGGAAGAGCGAGAGCCCTGAATCGCCTCAATGGCGGGCGGAAATTTAGCAGCGAGTTTATTCTGTTTGCGGAGGAAAAGACATTGTCAAGCCTAACAAAGGATCAAAGGGCGACGGCAATGAAAGACAAGGTAGTACACAGCGGCAGGGGAGCGAGAGAAGAAGAACAGTCGAAGTAAAGGGGCAGTAGAAGAAGGAAGAGGGAGCTCAAAAATCGGGCTTTTAAGGAAAGTTTTTTCCCGCTCAAATAAATAATATATATACATGTGCGAATAGAAAGTATCCTTTCTTTGCAGGGGAAGAGAAAGAGCCGCACGCTTCCTAAAGACGCTTCCGATGTTTAGTCGAAAGAAAGACCCTGCGTATTCTACACCGAGAACAGGCGGAAAAAAATCAAAAAGGCGGTACAAAGCAGGTTCGAACCACGAGCTACGCACGTGGCCAATAAGAAGTTCCTTTTCTCCAAGTATGAAGAAAAGAACTTGTGGGACTGAGGGATAAGGAAAAGACGAAGCTCAGACAGACCAAAGAGCCTCAGAATTGGCCGCAGTCGCAAAATTTTTCGTCGAAACACAAGACACGGAAGTTCTATTTTCTTCACCAAAATTCAAAAAGATAGAACTTGTGAGACTGATGAGAAGGGAAGAAATGGTGCCAAGCCAAAACAGGATACGTAGAGCATCCGGCTGCTTTAGCCGGATGGAAGTAGAAACACATAGGGCATCCGGCCGTCTCCAGCCGGATGGGGATAGGACTTAGGCAAAGCAAAGTATTGTACAACCGACCGTCTGTGGTCAGTCAAACATACTAGGAGAGGGTAGAACCGTACTTATACATGTAAAATACAGGCTGGTACCATAAAAACTAGGCCCAAAATACTATAAATAGGGGGTACCCCCATGGAATAAGACACGTAACATTTGGCAGTCAAACTTACATTCGATTCCAATAGAAGCTCTCTTTCTCTCCCTCTCTACTCTTGTGAGACTCTGAGATCGAGACCAGGTAATGTAGAATAGAAGATCAGGTCGGGTCATGCTAGGATAAGCGTACTGTTTCATTAAGATCAGATCGAAGGATACTAGGATTGATGTACTGTTTCAAGTGGTCATGGTGGAAAATTGCAAGTGTAGCAGACTTGTGTACTACATCTTTGGTGTGTCCGATGAACAATGTTTATGGTTCGATCTTAATGCAATTAAACAACAGTGTGTAAACTTCCTTATTAATGCAATCTCATATCATATTTGTTGCAGACTTGTGTACTGATCATATTCGTTGCTTTGATCATTCAAGGTCATTGGTGTTGTTATACAACACTTGTGCAGATTACAACATCCAAACGAAATAAACTGACATTCATCTTTGACAAATCAAACCCTATCATTTGACAACACAGAAATTGCTCTTTGACAAATCAAACCCTAACCCTATCATTTGACAACATAGAAATTGCTCTTTGACAAACAGAAGGAATATGTTAATTGGCTATATAATACTTGTTCATTTTCATACAAGGAAAATGCTCATTGGGAATATAACAATGCCGCTTTTACATTTACATACAAACTGTCTTGTTTATTTTCACAAAAGAAACTGACCCTTGGCAATATAACAAATTGTCTTATTCGTTTTCAAAGAAGAAACTAGTCTTAGCAATATGACAAATTGTCTTGTTCATTTTCACACGAGAAACTGATCCTTGGCAATATAACAAACTGCTTGAAGAGGGGAAAATATGGTCGAAATACCAAAAGACGTGAAGTGGCTAAAGGTAACACCGAAAGTCTACATCTAGAAGAGGGAACAAGAAAGAGCGTGTAACGACCGGTCGGCTGTGACCGGTAATAAGGTATAGGGCAAGTATAAGAGAGCAACCGGTCGCTTGTGACCGGTCGCCAAAGCTACAAAGTAGGCCTAGATAGCAACCGGTCACAGCCGACCGGTCAAGTAACTAAGAAAGAAGGGTGGATAGCGATCGGGCGGTTGTGCCCAGTCAGATAGCTAGGGACGGAAGATATATAAATTAGGATAAGATATTTATAGTGACAGCCTGGTAGAATATGACAGGTTGGCAAACCCTGGAACCATAGGAAATTGCTATATCACCCCTCCCCCCTACGAAATGGATACGTGATCAGAACTTACCGAATTCCTCTCTCTGCTTTATTGCCCATGCTTGCTATTACGAAAACCCACTTTGATTTGGCTTCTTTGGTAACAAGGTAATTCGGTAGAACATTCGGACGTAGATCGTAGGCAAACTAACGAACAGGGGGTTGGATCATTAGGGATAGGAAATCTACTATTTCATTTTGGCGCCGTCTGTGGGAAACAAATAGCTCAGATCTAGCAACCACGAATCCACCTCGAGAATGCGTGATGTGCGGAATTAACTGATCTGAGATTGAGAATTGAGTTTTTACAAGTTTTAGGTACAAAATGGCCCCCAAGACAAAGAAGGCCCCGCAAGCCAATGACGGAAACGCTGATCCGATCGTTCCCGATGTCGCTACAAGCTCCATCTTCAAGAAGGACCTAGAAGAAATGCTGAAAACCCTGACCAGAACGATCGACGAAAGGATTGTGGAGGGGAACGAGCTCTTGCAATAGGAATTGATGCAGAAGGATGAGGACTACCAGCAGAAATGAGAGGAGATGTCTGAGGAGATTAAATTCCTAAAGAATCGGGATTCTGAGTGGAGCAACGGTGGGAAGAATGAGACCCGAAGGGAGGCGCTGATCACCATCAAATAGGAGAAAGACGATTCCATTGATATCAGCCTCTACCAGTTTTTCGAAAAGATCCGGAGGGCTAAGCTTCCCCCACATTTCGTTGCCCCAACAGTTGAGAAATATGACGGCATAGGGGACCCTGCCCAGCATATCAAAAAATTCATGTTTGCCATGAATACGCAAGGGATCAGTTCCCTCGCCCTGTGCAATTTGTTCCCAGGGACGCTCTCTAAAAGGGCTTTAAGCTGGATCTCTACCAGGCCTCCTCAATCCATCTCAAGCTTCAAGCAACTGACGGAGGAATTCCAACAGTACTTCGCCGCGAGCAAGGAAGTAAAAAGAGAAACAACAGAGTTCATGGATGTGAAGCAGAGAAAAGGGGAATCTGTGAAAGAATACAGGGAGCGCTTCCACAAGCAGGTAGCTGAGATCGACGACATCGACAAGAAAATTTTGATCAAAGCTTTTGGCAATGGTCTGGCTCAACCACGACTTGCTGGGAAAATAGCAACCAAAGCGCCCAAGACGCATGAAGAGTTGGTTTAGATGATCCATGATGTTCTTAAGTCCGAGATAGCGGAAAACAAGGCCAAAGAATTGATAAACAGCTTCAAGGCCCCATCCGTGAGTGAGAAGAAAGGCGGACAGACGGGACGCGCTGCGACCGGGAGCTCATCCCATGGGGGCTCAAGGTACAAACCATACTTCAAAGCCCCGGTCATCACCTCTTCTCAAGGGTCACAATACCCGAGCGTGAGGGTCTTCCCTGTAATTTAGATTGACCCTGGGAAGTACACGGCTGCAGTAAAGAAGGGTCTCCTACCTCCCCCGAAGAAGCCCAACCCAGGCGAGATGTCGGTAGCATTCTGTGAATACCACGGGCACCGTAGCCACAGGACCATCAACTGCGCCAACCTCGCGAAGGAGCTAAGAACAATCGACGGAAACAAGAAAAAAGGAAAGCACTAGGTCGGGCAACAGAGGCAGCCGAGTGCCCAGTACTCCAATAGCCAGTACTCCCGGTCCCGACAAGAGGAGGAGATCCATCTAGAGCTAGACCATAGTAAATCCTTCGGGGTAATCACAGGTCTGTAATAAAGGGAGTCAAAGTCTTTTTCCAAAACAAAACATGAAGTATTTTATCCCAAAGTAAATAAGGGAACTGTCTATTTACGCCTTATTAATAATATGTGGTTACCTCGTTTGCTTTCTTTGCACATAACTGAAAAAATTTCAAAGCGGCAAGACTAATAAAAATTTCCCCCAAGAAAATTTACAGGCCTCTTCTCAGAAGTAGCCCCGTTGACCTCGAATGAAAGGAAAAGGCACATTCATGAGGTACATCAGGAACTTCCCGAGAGGAAGGTAGCTAAGCAAGAAAAGCTCCCCCCCGATTTACTTCACTGAAGAAGATGAGGATGGGGTCCTGTATCCGCACAACGACCCGCTCGTCAGTAGAGCGCATGTAAACGACCGCATGATGAAGGGCATTTTGGTCGATAGTGGGGCTGGGGCCAACGTAATCTCAGTGGAGGCAGTAAGAAAGCTTGAGATACCAGAGAACAAACTCAAGCACAACTCGGCGGTGCTGGGGGCTTCGTAGGAGGAATCTCCGCCAAATCAGCAGGAAGCGTGGATTTCACTGCTGGAAAAAAAAGAATAAACAACTCCCTTTTAAAAACGGTTATTTTTACAATCGTTTTTTTATCATATGCCGGACATCTTAAAAAACGCTTTGTTGAAGAAGCGTTCTTTATTGTATCGCGCCCAATGACAAAAACAACGCTTTGTTCTTTATATGTAACATATAAGAACACTTGCTTGGTGAAGCGTTTTTTATGTCTTTGGGCGCGATACAATAAAGAACGCTTCAGTGTAGAAGCGTTCTTTATGTTACATTTCGCTCAGCATAAAAAACGCTTCTTTTAAGAAGCGTTCTTTATGTTACCTAAATTAAACTCTTTTTCAACCAAAATCCCGCGCTCTCTGCAACTCTATCAATCAAATCGACTGTTCCGCTACCCACCGCTCTCTGTAAGTTCTCTCTAGCTCTTCTCTCAATCAAAAATCGACCACGACAAATTACCACCGTCCGCGCGCTACCATCGCCGCCACTGCACGGCGCCTCTTATTCTTCTTTCTCCCGATACTGCGCGCCGGCCATCTTCAATCTGCAACCCCAAACTGGTGAAGGGATACGTACATGCATGCGTCGACATTTCGCCTCTCTTTTCGGTAATTTTGCGCGTAAACGAACAGTATACATATATATGCCTATCCTTATTTTTCATATACCTCTTCGATCGTTAATTAGTTTTGCAAATTAATCGCCCGAACTAAAGGAACATACATGCCTGGCCTTCACTCTCTGCATCAATTTTACAACCCTAACTAGCGAAAGGAACATACATGCGCGCGTGCTCTATCGCCTCTTCTCCTGAGGTAATTTTGCAAACCAAACTTGTTAATCAGACATGTTATGTTTGGGATTAATGTGTTTATTAGCTAGGATTAAGTGTATGTACATTTTGGAATATTAATTTTGCATGCAAACCAAACTGTCGCATCTATTGTTTACTGCATCTGTGCTTATTTTTACTTGCTGGCCGGTTGTATTGTTGTACTGCATGTGTGCTGATTTTTACTTGCTGGTTGTACAATGGACTTGGGAATTAATGTGTTTGTTAGTCGTGAAATATAATGCGTCTGGGCATGCATGCATACAAATATAGCCACGTAGTTATGGCGAAATTTGGTTAGAAATAAAATGGGGATTAAGTGTCTTTGATCGAGGCGCGATTTTATATATGTTTTTAAAATGTTATATATATTATTATAGTATAACCTAGGGTTCCACTACTAGAATATAAGTAACAACATAAAATCGTTACCAAAAATCAAAATCTTTACTAATCCAATTTATTGTAACGACAAAAGTCGTTACACGAGATGACGTAACCAAATATCAATTTATTTATTGTAACGACTTTTATTAGTTATTAAAAATTATATCGTTACTAAAAATATGATTTTTTAACATTTATATTGTTATTATAGTCTCAATTTTTTTGTAGTCTTTAGTACTATCTCTAATAAGAATCTATCTTGCGGGAGACCGGTTTTAGATTAATTTAGATCTGAGGTTGCAATCTAGAACTAAGAAAACACTCAGGAAGGGAATTGATAAACTAAGAAGTAGTAAATCAGAATTCCCTTTTATCATTATTAGAAAATCACTTTTAATTGCTTTTAGTTTAATTAATCATTTAGTGTTAGGATACTAGTATATATATTAGCATATATTTGTTTGCAATATATTCGTTGCTACTTACCGTTAGCTTTATAGCCGTTCATTAGTGTTTTGTCTTACTGTATATATTACCAAAAGCTCACTTGCGTGAGATTCAATATACGAAATACATAATTCATTCTTTTTCTCTTCTTCAACCTCTATTCTTTCTGCTCTTTCTCTGTGTCCCACTCTGTCTTTCATCATGGTATCAGAGCGGTTCATCCGTGATTAACTTTGTCCACACTATGTCTACTAAACCTAACAATAGTGATTACGAGCAAGACCTAACTGAAGGCGGTGAGTTCTCGGATGTCGCAGAAGAAGAAAACGACGAAGAATGAAGTTCCAAATGGTGGATTTTACGACTCGATCTGTCGGATCCTCTTACCGTAGCTAGCGCCGATCAACCAGGAGTCTCTCTCACCACCAAGAGGTTCAACGAAAATGGCTTCCAAATTTGGAAGAAGAAGATGGAGATTTTTCGCTTCTTGCCAAGAACAAAATTAAGATGATTGACGGCACTTTACCTCGGTCAAAGGTCGCTAAAATCCGCCGTGATGCTTAGGATCGCTGCGATGGCCTTATCAGATCTTGGATCATCTCAAGTGTTGAACCGTAGATTGCTGACGGACTTATGTCCCGTAATACTTCTCGCACTATGTGGAAGGCTCTGTGTAAAAGATATGATCAATCAGATGGAACACGAATCTTCGAATTAAGGCGAGAACTATCTCAACTAGAGCAAGGATCTTCCAGTGTAGCGGATTATTTTGCTCATCTTGAGAAATTGTGGGACGAGATAGCCAGCGTATCAGATGTTGATGCCTGCGTTTGCAGTTACGGCGACAATGTCACCAAGATGATCAAGAATCAAAAGCTATTCAATTTCTTTTTAGGTCTGCGCAAAAAATTTATCAACATTCGAGGTAATCTTCTCATGAAATCGCCCTTACCTAGTCTAGATTTAGCCTATTCGCTTATCCTCCAAGAAGAAAGGCAGCGTTGCACAGGCAAATCTGTTAAGAACTCGGTTGAAACTTCCTTTGCTAATACTGTGAGTAAAGGTGAACCAAATCGAAATGATCGGTTCAAAAACAAACGAGAAAACATTACCAAGAAAAACGATAGTATATGCTCTCACTGTGGGAAGGTCGGTCATCTCAAGAAAGATTGCTTTGAATTCAAAGGCTATCCATATTGGTGAAAAGACACGAAATTTACTTCAGTTAACACTGCTCAACGTAGTGAAGGTAATTCTAACTCTCAAGGTTTAGATGTGGAAAAATTAAACCGTCTGTGTGACATGCTAGAACAAACAGGTCAATTTCCTTTTAAAGGAAAGAGTGCCATCACTGAAAAGGACAATCTTGACTCCGCTAGTTTCACAGGTAATATCCATAATTTTTCCACTGCTAATAATCTCCAACGCTGGTTAATAGATTCTGGTGCAAATGACCATTTAGTTGGTGATGTTAATGTTTTAAGCAGCAAGAGAAAATTGTCTAAATCTCGTTGCGTCACTATGCCCAATGGTAATACTGAAACCATTGACACCATAGGGACTGTGATTTTTTTGATAATTTTAGACTTGATGATGTCTTATATGTGCCTAGTTTCAACCTTGCTCTTATTTCGGTAAGCAGATTGGTTGGTCAAACTGGTCTGAATGTTGTTTTTGATCAGAAATTTTGCTATGTGCAAGAGCCTACCTAGACGAGTAGGATGCTCATAGGGCATAAGAAAGATGGGCTTTATATTTTGGATGTGAACTCTTTGAAGCAAACTTCTGATAGTTGTAATAATGTTCATGTTATTTCTCGAAAACATGATACTGATAAAGTGTTGTTTTGGCATAAAAAGATGGGCCATCCTCCTTTAAATAAGATGCTTAGAATAGGTTTGATTAGCAGGAAGGATGTTCCCTTGAACTTTTCTTGCGATATTTGCTTTCGTGCTAAAGAACATCGTTCCTCTTTTCCTCATTTTGTTCATAAATCTAAAGTTTGTTTTGAGATTGTACACCTTGATGTATGGGGTCCTTGTTCCCATATAAATCATGATGGTAGTAGGTATTTTTTTACTATTGTTGATGATGCTAGCAGATGTACATGGATGATTCTCATGACACAAAAATCAGAGGCTCCTTTTCACATCCAACACTTCATTCATATGGCTGAAAGACAGTTTAACAAGTATGTTAAAATTGTGCATTCAGATAATGCATACGAGTTAGGATCATCTATGGTTTTGAAACAGAGTTTTTTAAAGCGAAGGGATCCTCCATCATACTACTTGCGTTCACACTCCGTAACAAAACGGTATAGTGGAACGTAAGCACCGTTATTTGTTAGAAACTGTCTGCGCTCTATTTTTTCAATCCGGATTAGACATGAATTATTGGGGAGAAAGTATTTTGATGGCTACTCATCTTATCAATCGTCTCCCCTCTTCTACTTTAAATGGCATCTCACCATATGAATACTTCCATGGCATTCCACCTAATTACACTACCTTTCACACCTTTGGTTGTCTTGCTTATCACACAGGCCCACACCTTCCTCGTACCAAATTTGATAATCGTGGGTCTAAGGCTATTTACGTTGGGCCTGGTTTGTCTAAGAAAGGTCACCGATTATTGTTGCTAGACAAACGCAACATAATCACTATTCGAGATGTTACTTTCTTCGATAATATATTTCCTCTCTTGAGTGCAGGACAGAATGATACTCATTCAGCATTTCCAGTCTCTTGCGACAGCAATATCATTGACGTTCCCACTAGTGTTCCAGTCACCCAACAAGAACAGATGGCTCAACAAGGAGAAACTTCTCCTCCCAGTAACGTTGACATCACAAAGAGTCAAGATACCATACGTCAAGTGGATAGTGCACCCAAGAACGTAGATCACTATCTTAATGATGTGCTGATCAACAATGATAATCTCACTCAAACAGAGACTGCCCTCCAATCTGAGCCCACCATTACCTCTTCAGACATTCACGAATCAGAGGCAGTTAATCATCTTAGACGTTCATCTCGTCACTGACAACTCCCAGCCAAGCTTCTTGACTACGAATGCAATCAAGCTTCCATTGATCACTTTACTCATATTTTGACTACACGTCTTGAAACCCCTCAATTACAATATATTACTAGCATTAATTCCTTGACTGACTTAACACCATCTTGTGTTACATGTTGCCAGGTCTCCAGCCATTGCCCAGACAAATCAAAGTCGTATAAGGCAGCATGTCAAGATCAGAAATGCAGGGAAGCCATGGCAGCAATATTAAAAGCCCTAGATGAAAATAGCACCTGGAATCTTGTTAAACTTCCTAAAAGGAAAAGGTGTATCTCTTGTAGATGGGTCTACCGAATCAAATACAAGACCAACGGGGACGTGGAAAGATATAAAGCCCGGTTAGTCGTTTAGGGCTTCACTCAGAAATATGGAGCGGATTTCGATGAGACTTTCTCCCCGATGTCAAAATGACTACCGTTCGAGCCTTGGTCAGCATAGCCGTCAAACGACGGTGGATCATCCATCAGCTCGACGTCAACATTTATTCATGGTGATCTTCACGAGGATATTTACATGCAACCTCCTGAAGGGCATGAAATTAATACAAGAGGATTAGTTTGCAAGCTTCAAAAGTCCTTATACGGGTTAAAGCAAGCATCTCAACAGTGGTACTCGAAGCTTTCCACTACTCTTATTCATCTCGGGTTCAGTATATCCGACAATGATCACTCTCTTTTCAAATGGACCGAAGGTGATTCCATCATATTCCTTGGAGTCTACGTCGATGACATTATACTTTACAGGAATAATCAGTCCAAAATTCAACATGTCAAGGATACTCTTCACCACCTTTTCAAAATTAAAGACTTAGGAAATCTAAGTCGGTTTCTTGGGATGGAATACCATCACACTACTGAGGGTGTGAGAATCACCCAGCAAAAGCTTGCCACCGATCTTCTTCGTGATTATGACATAGATTCTAAACCACCGGTGGCCACTCCCTTGGCACCCAATACCAAGCTCCATCTCCATGACGGTCAACCATTACCAAATGCTACTGATTACCGTCGACTCATAGGGAAACTTAATTACCTTGTTAATACCCGACCGGACTTGAATTTCAGCATCCAACTTCTGAGTCAGACTTGTGTATCTCTTTCCTAGGCTGAAGCTGAGTATCGATGCATATTGAGATTGACGTCCATTATGTACGTGACCAGATCAAAGTTGGCCTCATCAACGTCACTCATATTTCTAATCTTCAGCAGAAGGCTGATATGTTAACCAAGGCCCTTATTGGGAAAGAATACCGGCGTCAACTTGATTCAATGGGGATGATAAATACTCTAGCAAATCGTTGAACTCTTTATTTCCTCAATTTGAGGGGGGTATTAGGATACTAGTATATATATTAGCATATATTTGTTTGCAATATATTCGTTGCTTGAAACACCCCTAAACATTTAATCACATAAAATCATAAACGCGAGGAGATTATCCAAAAATAACGCATTATATAATTCGGACATAAAATAATGAATGAACAATTAAATTTAGTATGTACATGTCCGAAAGCGTGACAACGTTATATATTAATATAGTCACGTACTTATATATGTACGAATACGAAAATACATGTATGTAACGTTACGATATTGTAACGTTGTAATAAATAATAATAACATCGCATAACATCGTAACAAAAATAACACGATATAATATATAGTCGTACATATATATAAGTAAGCATGTATATAGCTTATACAAAAAAAAAGAAAAGGAGCAAAGGCGCTCCCGCTGAGGTTCAAACCCGAGACCTCCCGTACCTTCCCCGAACGCTTTAACCGGTTGAGCTACGCTCGAATTCAGTAGCATATACTGGCCGATTTAAACTAGTAGCATGACTACAGAGTGACTACAAAATAAAAAAATGAAACATAGCAGCGAACCCTTTCCCCTCTTATCACGTACTCTAATCTCTTTTCTGATAGTACACGCCTCAATTCGAACCGAACATTCCCTCATTTTTTTTCGATCAATCACGTGGCTCCCTTGTTTCTGTACAACCACCTGAACTAACATTAAATAGACGACCAAATCAGGAGTCAAGCATTGTTCCAGGATGCTGCATCCTTGCACGCCGTGCCTCTCTCTTTTCATTGAAAATTGGAGACCTCGAACACCACCTGCATTGCCTTTGTCTCAGTAAGGGAAGTCAAGACACTAGCATAAGAATCTGAGTATGTATCCTGCTACAAACTCCCACGCAGCAGAGGCCAAGCTTTTATAAACTCCCACAAACTCTTTACTGAAACTCCCACCCACTAGCAATTACTTAACCTTGCGTGTTTCAGACCCCAGCTACCAACTGCCCTTGGATTAAAATCCTTGCTCAGGTATTTTCCCCCCTTACTTGCATGCTAACGCCAACCGCAACTCAGAGAACTCCCCTTGTTTCACTCCTGCGTGAAGGTAAGCCAAACAGAAGGCTGTTTTCCTTCTTCTGTTTTTCCGGATCCTTTTGTTTCTGATCAAAAAAAAATATATGATCAACTCTACACTTCCAGTATTGTTGAAGCCTGCTTGCAATCCACTGCATCTCCCTTCGAAGACAAAGCTGATAAGGACCATATCAGCTCGAGGTAAGACTATGAAACCAGAAGAAAAAAAAATCTGGTTGTTTAAGTTCCTTGATCCTCCTGTTTTTGTGCCCGAAAGTTTGATGAACTGACTCCCTTTTCTCAGTTGTCCTCTTGTGTGGACTTCCTTGACAAGACCCTCTTGAGTGTGAGCCAAAAACCCCTTGGGAACTAACTCTAAATTCACTTCAGTATCAACCCTAGGTGAGGCCACACAACCTGTCGGTTTAATGCCTTTCATTCCTGAGTTTTAGCTTTCGAACATAGTTTCTGTTATTCATGTGTTCCCTCCTGTTGTTGCTTAAGTACCTGCAAGAGTGATGTGGGAAACAGATAAGACTAAATCTAAGAGAAATAAACAGGTAATGGCTGAGTAAAAGTCTGGTTGTAAACTGCTTAAATAACAGCAGAAAAACTCAATGCATCTAGATGAAACCTGGTGTCCCTGATGTCGAGTAGGTATGGCCCTAGTCGAGGGTAATGGCTAGTAAACACCCCCGAATAAAATCGTGTAACAGGTTATCTGCTACCTATGAGTTAATCAACAGAATAAGTGGGTTAGCACAGAGTTGGGTGGATCAACGAACCAAAGAAAGAAACAACACAAATCTGTCAAGTTCAGTTTCTCAGTATTTCAACTTCTGTAACATTTATATCTTGTGCATTAGCTTATAGAGAGAAGGTAAGAGTAGTACTTGTTTAGTAGCCAACACAGATACTTAAACCAGTAACTAGACCAGGTTGAGGAAGAAGAAAAATAGAAGACAAAAACCTCAGTTATGTTCTCGGTTTCTGAAGTATTGAGGTTTCTGTATGCCTCTGTTACAAAGAGTTATAGGGTGTGATAGTGAGTGGCTCAAGAGTTTAAAACCCTGCTGAAACAGTGCACTAATCCTAATGCGACCAAGCTCGATCCCAATGCAACAGTATCCTACCTTTCCTGGTTTCAGACACAGAGTTTCGCGAAAGTAGAGAGGGAGAGAGAGAGCTTCTATTAGAATTGAATGCGAGTTTTATTGCCAAATATCCCGTGTCTTATTTCATGGGGGTACACCCTTATTTATAGTTTTTTGGGCCTGGTCCCTTTGGTGCCAGCCTGTATTTTACATGTTTAAGTACAGTTCTACCCCCTCTTCAGTACCTCTGACCGTCCACAAGCGGCCGGTCGAGTAACGTTTTGCTTTGCCTAAGTCCCACTTTCATCCGGCTAAGGCGGCCGGATGCTCTACAAGCCCCTAATCCCATCCGGCCAAAGAGGCCGGATGCTTTACGTGCCTTTAATCTCATCCGGCCAAAGCGGCCGGATGCTTTACGTGCCTGCTTTGGTCCGGCGCCATTTCTTCCCTTCTCATCAGTCCCACAAGTTCTATCTTTCTGAATTTCGGTGAAGAAAAATAGAACTTCTGTGTCTTGTGTTTTGGTGAAAAAATTTTGCGACTGTCTGTGGCCAGCTCTGGGGCCCTCTCTTTGGTTTACTCCAGCTTTGTTGTCTCCTTATCTCAGTCCCACAAGTTCTTTTTCTTCCTATGCGGAGAAAAGGAACTTTTTGTTGGCCACGTGCGTAGCTCGTGTCCTGGTGTATTTCTCTTTTCGAATTTTCCGCCCGTTACCGATGTAGAATATGCAGGGCCCTCCTTTCGACTGGACGTCGGTAGCGTCTTTAGGAAGCGTGCAACCCTTTCTCTTCCCCTGTAAAAAAAAGACACTTTTGTTCGCACATATATATATTTTTATTTGAGCGGGAAAAAACTTCCCTTAAAGCCCAACTCTTGGAGTTCTCTCCTCTTTCCTCTTTCCTCTACTGGCCCGTTACTTCGACCTCTCTTCTTCTCGCTTTCCTGTCGTTGTGCGCTACCCTTCCTTTCATCGCCGTCATCCCTCGATTCTTGCCTAACTTGACAATGGCTTCTTCTTCCACTAAACAGAGCAAACTTGCTGCTAAATTTCCGCCCGCCATCGGAGCGATTCAAGGCTCTCAGTCTCCTAACGGCTTTCGCCCTTCGTACCTGAAGCCGATAAGACCCTTCCGTTCTGGGCGTCAACCTTCTCCTTCTTCTCTCAACTACTCTTCCCTCTGTGACTGTCTCGGGGGGGTCGAAGCTCCACTTGGCACACAAATTTATTTGCCATCCTCTGATTCTCACCCCCACGACGATTTTGGTTGCGGGTACGTCGTCTATGCCGACTTCTTCCGGTCAGGTTTGACCATTCCCCCACACCCTTTCGTGCTAGGGTTCCTTCTCCGTCGCTGCTGCACCCTCGCCCATCTTCACCCTAAAGCCATTTCACACCTTCAGGCTTTTGTTTCCCTTTGTGACGACATCAAAATTCGGCCGGAGGGTACTGATTTCGTCCGATTCTTCACAGTTAGGAAGGATCCTGAGAGCCTAACCCTCATTGCGAAGAGTGGGTACTCTCTTTTTGACTATAAAAAGGCCCACGAGTGGGGGTCGCGGTGGTTCGTCGTCGTTCCCCCCCGGCCGAGTGTTGGGCATACCATACGCTGCTGAGGCCGGAAAAGGTCAGTTAATCAGCCCGAGACTCCTCCGGCTGAAATTCCTATTTCGAAGGTTCTGCGGGCGGTAAACAAGAAATTGCCGACCGTCGGGGCGTTTTTTACAAAAGAACGCTTGTCTTCTCTGAAGACATATCACAGTAAGTGTTCTCTTTTGCTTAGTATGAATTCTGTCGTTTCTTTCGGTCTCCTTATCGTTTGGATGTATTGTCGCAGACTTTTTCCAGAAGGGGGACAAGATCGGTCCCTTCTATAACTGGAACTTTGTCACCTTTAAGAATGGGGCGAAAAAATTGACTACTACGACACGCTGGATGCGGCCACTGACGCGGCCGAGCAGCTTTTGGAGAACGCTGCTCCGGCAAAGCGTTCCAGGCGAGAGGTTGGAGATGACCAAGCTGGTAATTTGAAGAAAAAGAAGCGGCTTGAATCTCCTGTACATGCTGACGCCGGATTGTCAGGTACATGGCACGTGAGCCCCAAGTCTGGGCGCCGTGTCACCCTTCCCCTCACCCCTGGTTCAGGTTCTGACCTTGGTTCTCGCCCGGGGCGGGAGTCCGGTCATCCGACCCTATTGTGAGTTGTTTCCTGATTTGACGGGTTACTTTTCCTCAGATCCTGCTCAGGAAAACACCCTGGAGGCCGGAGACCTCTGTGCTGATCCTTCGGCTGGAGAAGGTTTTGTTTGCTTTGTCGTTTTCCTGTCTTTCAATTCCTTCTTTTTTTTGGTATTCTTTTTTAGCTTCATTCTTCTGGTTCTAATTGTCTTTATCATTGCGGCAGCCACTGCTCCTGCCAAGAAAAAATCAAAAAAGAAAACAGCATCGAGGCCGAAGGCCGTAGAGCCACAAACCTCTGGTGATCCCGAAGCTTCAGGATCATTCTCCATTGTTGCTGCGGCCGTGGATGCGGCAAGGGATAGAGCAATGGAGTATCGGCAGGTGCCGGAGGACCCTGAGCTCCGAAGTAAGCAAAGAGAGGATCATGCGGCCTCCTCTTTGCCGGAGGGTCCTGAGTCCCAGGGTGAGCAGAGAGAAGGCTACATAGCTTCCTCCTCCTCTTCCCCTCCTCCTCCTGCTCAGGAGTCCTACACCGGTCCTTCCCAAAAGGAAGGGTGGTTTTATCATCGGGCACCCTCTTCCCTTGATATCCTGCGACGCTGCCAAGTACTCCTCTATTTGGAAGGAGGCAATTAAGAGATCCGGTCATCCGGACAGAATCTTTGCTCCTCCGGCGACCTTCACTGCTACCAAGGAAAGGCTGCGGATCGGGGATGGGGGGCGGATGCCATCATGCGACATTCCATCCCAGCAAAAGAAGCGTTCGACATGATGTGGGGGGGAATCTTTCAGGTTGACATTTACGTTACTCGTACCTTCTTTGTTTTGTTTTTTTGGGTTTCCTGAACTTATGCATTGTATTTTTTTTTTTAGGTGATGTCCATGGCCCAAAGTGCTGAGGTTCACTTTGGCAACCTCCAATCCAGGCTTCGCTATGAGGAAAGCCGAGCCAATAGAGTTGAAGAGGAGCTGAAGCTGACCCGCTCTTCTCATGACGCCTATATTGACCAGGTTGAATATGAGATCGACTGTAAGGCAAAGGAGAGGACCGAGGCAATCAACAAGGACCTGCAGTTGTCCCGGCGGGAATGCGAACGCCAGCGTGACGAGTACAAGCTGCAGCTGAAGAAACTCCGAGAAGAGAGCTTTTCTCTAAGGAGCCGGATCAAGGAAGCTGATAACACATTGATAGAGGTATGGAATTATCTCTCGTTTCTCCTTAAGGACAAGCTAACTTGGTACTTTTTTAACCTGGTCATTATGCCGGATCAGGTACGTTCCAGGCATCGGAACGAAGTGAACAATCTTCAGAGCGAGGTAAATAAACTTCAGGCTGAGAAGCCTTTTTCTATCAAGAGGGGAACTCTTTAAGCAGGAGGCTGAAGCGCTTGGGCTGGAGAAGCAAGCTCTTCAACGAGAGAATGAAGCTCTCGTGAAAGAGAAAGAGAAACTTATGCAAGAACTTGACGGTCTGCTGGAAGAAAAGGCCGCGCTGGAAGAGCAGTCAAGGTCTTCCTTTGATCAAGAGAAGCAGTCTCTGCTCCGGGATTATTCCCTTGGAAGAAGAGAAGAAAACCCTTGCTGCGGATAAAGCCGTCCTGATAGAAGAGGGCGAGGCTGGAGGAGAAAGTTAGAGAGCTGGAGGAAGCTAAGTCTCGCTCTCAAGCCGAGAGTACCGAGCCATTAGGTCATGGTAAACTTTCAGGCCTTCAACTTTTTTTTTTGGGCCCTTTCTTCTTCTTATTCTTTTTGTTCCGGCTAGGCATGAGTGCTGCCAATTTATTGAGGCACGTCACCCAGTTGAGTGGACGGATAGCCCGCGCTAAGGAGGAGCTGTCATCCGCCAATTCTGAACGTGACAAGTACCGTGCCCAAGTCCTGACTCTCGAATCTCAAGTGACCAGGCTCAAGTCATTCTCTCGGCAATCTCAGGAGGAGATACAGAAGCAAGGCACCATCAACGCTCATTTAAAGGAGTCCTTTGCTTCTCAATGCCGCCGGTTAGTCGATATCTGCCAGCAGATCGTCTCGGATCATTCTCTCGAGAAAGGAGAGTTGCTGGATGATGACTTGTATAATAAGTTGGAATTCAAGGCTGTCGCCCAGAAATCCAACTTCTTCCTGGAACTTGAGAGATTCTGCCGCAGTCCCGGAGAGACATGCTTTGGTGCTGGTGAAGCCTCATTCCTTCCTGCCGGAAGCAACATCCTGCCGTCCGCCGGAGGGACGCAGCATCTTGCCAGGAGGTCCAAGTCTTCCGGGAGTGTAGTAGGTAGCGGCGATAGATTATTAATCGCCGGAGAAGAAGCTGCTGACAAAGAAACTGCAAAGGCAGTAGAATAGAGTAGAATAGAGGTTGTTTTTTGTTACAACATGTATTTTCTGTTTCTGCCGAATGATCATATGTTGTAATTGTCTCCACCCCATAGTTTTGGGAGAAATATAAGCTATATTTTATCATCTCTTGTTATTTGTCTGCCGGAGCAACTCTTTTTGAGCCGAGTTTTCTATTGTCGCGATATTTCTTTCTCCTGTCTTCTACCTCTCTTTTGAATAGTTATCTTATGCAAGTTATGCCGGCGCGGTTTGCAGCTTTGGATTTTTGTTCCGCGGGCCCCCTTTTTCCCTTTTGGAGCATGGTTATCTATGGTTCTAAGCTGGGTCTTCCTGCAGCTTGTTGGTCAGTTTTGTTTTGATAAAAATAATAATAATATAAAAAAAAAGGTCATGTTAGCTTGCGGCACGTTGGCCGGATTGTTTTTTCAAGGCGTGATAGCCTGCGGCTCGTTGGCCAATGCTTTTTTTCTTTCAAGGCATGATAGCCTGCGGCTCGTTGGCCGGTGCTTTCTTTTCTTTCAAGGCATGATAGCCTGCGGCTCGTTGGCCGGTGCTTTCTTTTTCTTTCAAGGCATGATAGCCTGCGGCTCGTTGGCCGGTGCTTTCTTTTTCTTTCAAGGCATGATAGCCTGCGGCTCGTTGGCCGGTGCTTTCTTTTTCTTTCAAGGCATGATAGCCTGCGGCTCGTTGGCCGGTGCTTTCTTTTTCTTTCAAGGCATGATAGCCTGCGGCTCGTTGGCCGGTGCTTTCTTTTTCTTTCAAGGCATGATAGCCTGCGGCTCGTTGGCCGGTGCTTTCTTTTTCTTTCAAGGCATGATAGCCTGCGGCTCGTTGGCCGGTGCTTTCTTTTTCTTTCAAGGCATGATAGCCTGCGGCTGTTGGCCGGTGCTTACTTTCAAGGCATGATAGCCTGCGGCTCGTTGGCCGGTGCTTTCAAGGCATGATAGCCTGCGGCTCGTTGGCCGGTGCTTACTTTCAAGGCATGATAGCCTGCGGCTCGTTGGCCGGTGCTTACTTTCAAGGCATGATAGCCTGCGGCTCGTTGGCCGGTGCTTACTTTTTCTTTCATATTCCAAAAAATAATACTTTTATTGATGAGTTATAAATTTTACACATAGAATTTTTTCAAACATTCTCCATGCCAAGAATGCGGCAACTCATATCCCTCAGCATTTTTTAAGCGATATGAAGCCCGTCCTGTCTTTTGGTGTATGATGTATGGTCCTTCCCATTGGGGCTCCAGCTTCTTGGGTTGCTTAACTTCCCGGAGGACTAATTCCCCTGGGGCAAAACTTCGTTCTTTCACCCTCCTGTTGAAATACCTTTCTACCTTAGATTTATCTTTTGCCATCCTTACTGCGGCGGCTGTCCTGGTTTCCTCAAGGAGATCAAGGTGATCCTGTACTCCCTGATTGTTGGTCTCTTCGTCATATGATTCCCATCTTATAGACGGCACCACAATCTCTGCCGGAATGACGGCTTCTAAACCATACGTCAATCTGTAAGGCGTCTCTCCTGTCGGTCCTCTTTCTGTTGTTCGGTACGACCATAGGACCTGGGGTAGCAATTCTGCCCACTTTCCTTTTTTTCATCGAGTTTCCTTTTTATCGCCTTTACTATTTGGCCATTTGCATTCTCAACCTGCCCATTCGCCTGAGGATGGGCTACTGATGCAAATCTCAAGTCGATCTTCCATTCTTCACAAAATTCTCGGAAGCCTTCGCAATTGAACTGTGTTCCATTATCAGTTATTATGGCTTTTGGTATGCCAAACCTGCATACCACATATTTCCAAATGAATTCTTGTGACTTCTTAGCTGTGATGGAGATAGTAGGCATTGCTTCAATCCACTTTGTGAAGTAGTCGATAGCAACGTACATGAATTTGAACCTTCCTGGTGAAGCCTCCGGGAATGGACCCACGATGTCCAATCCCCACATAGCGAAGGGAATTGGGCATAGAACAGACTTTTGCTCAGCCGGAGGAGTGTGTATCTTATTTCCATGTTCTTGACACTTGCGACATCTTCGTATATATTCTTTGCAGTGTTCCATCATTTTCGGCCAGAAATATCCGAGTCTTAAGATTTTGTGAGTTGTGGTCCTTTCCCCTGGTGATTTCCGCAGAGCCCATCATGTATCTCTCTTACCAACTCTGCCCCTTCAGCTATGGTGACACACTTCAGAGCAGGTCTTGCAAAAGATCGTCTATACAGCTGGTTATCCTCAATAAAGAATGATGCGGCCCGCCTCTTTACTATTCTGGCCTCCTTTTCTTCCTCCGGCAGTTTTCCATGCCGTATGTAATCTATAATCGGGGTCATCCAAGATTCTTCTTGATCATTTGTCTCTACCGCCAATACCTGAGCTCTTTCTATACTTGGGGAGGTTCTAACTTCCAGCCATATCTCATTGGGTACTCTTTCGGCCATACTTGCCAATTTGGCCAAGGCATCAGCTTCGACATTTTCTTCTCGTGGAAGATGTTTTAGCTCGCATTTTTGGAAATTTGCCTTTAGTTCCTGGACCTTGAGCAAGTACCTCCATAGTTTGTCTTCTTTAACCTCGTAGATGTTGTCACTTTGTCTCGTCACTAGCATAGAGTCTGAATACACCTCTAGCTCTGTCGCCCCCAGGGCTGTGGCTACTTCCAAACCCTGGATAAGAGCTTCGTATTCGGCTTCATTATTAGTGACATCAAAGTCCAGCCGGAAGGCATAATTCAAGCTTTGCCCATCCGGCGCCTGGACCACTATTCCAGCTCCTGCCCCACTTTTGCATCGAGCCCCATCAACCAAGATGACATATGGATTCTGAGTTTGTTTCCTCTCTTTTGCGAAGCTTGTTTCTGTTATGAAGTCTGCTAAGGCTTGAGCTTTAATCGCCGTTCTGGGCATGAAGTGAATTTCATATTGTGTCAGCTCTACTGTCCAGCTTACCATCCGGCCGGAGGCATTCGGATTGTTCGCAATTTGCTTGAGCGGCCAATTGGTCCTGACGAAGATTCGGTGCGACTGGAAGTAGGGTCGTAGTTTTCTTGATGCCACTACCAGTGCAAACAAGACTTTCTCTATATTAGTGTACCGTCCTTCTGTCGGACTCAAGATTTTGCCTGTATAGTAAACTGGTATTTCCCTTTTCTCTTCCATGATTAAGACAGCTGCAAACGCCCAATCTGTTGCGGACAAGTAAAGGTATAGATCCTGTCCCGGAGCAGGTACACCTAATTTAGGCAAATCCCGGAGCATCTCCTTGATTTTCTCAAATGTCTATACACTCTTGTCCCCACTGGAATTTACTGTTCTTCCTTAGAATATTGAAGAACGGGATTGATTTTCCTGAAGCTTAGAACAGAACCTACTTAATGCTGTGAGTCTTCCGTTCAAAGCTTGGACATCTTTGATATTTCTTGGTGGGGAAAGGTCGAGAATTGCCTGACTCTTTTCCGGATCAACCTCAATACCTCGTTGCCCAACAATGAAGCCAAGAAACCTCCCTTTGGTTACTCCAAACACACACTTCTCTGGATTGAGCTTAATTTGGTATTTATCCAGAGTGTCAAATGTTTCTTCCAAATCCTTCATGTGTTGTTCCTTTGACGGGCTTTTCACAACTATGTCATCAACATAAGCTTCCACATTTCGGGCAATTTGTTGACAAAATACTTTGTCAATCATTCGCTGAAAAGTGGCCCCCGCATTCTTTAGGCCGAAAGGTATTACCCTGTAACAGAATGTTCCAGCTGAAGTAATGAAGGAAGTTTTTTCTGAATCGTCCTCTTTCATTTTTATTTGATTATAGCCGGAGAAAGCATCCAGAAAACTTAACACAGAACTCTGGGCAGTCGAGTCTACCAATCTATCTATTGATGGCAGGGGATAAAAATCCTTAGGACATGCCTTATTTAAATCTGTGAAATCCACACACATTCTCCATTTTCCATTTGCTTTTTTTACCATAACAACATTAGCCAACCAGCGTGGATATGCAACCTCCCTGATGAATCCGGCTTTGAGGAGTTTTTGGACCTCGGCTCGTGCGGCCAAATCTCTTTCCTCCCCTATTACCCTTTTCCTTTGCCTGACCGCCGGATGTTTAAGGTCCACCCTGAGCTCATGCCGGATAAGGCTTGGGTCTATACCAGGCATCTCGTCCGTGCTCCAAGCGAATGTTGCCCTTCTTTTTTCCAGGAACCTCATTAAGTGAGTCTGCTCTCCACTGTCAAACGCAGTTCCTATTTTAAAAAATTTAGAAGGTTCAGATTTTAAATGTACCTCTCTGGGGGGATCTTGGGCTGTTCGACATTCTTCTTCTCCTTGATCCGGCCCTGAGGAGGAAGGTAACCTTCCCTTGAACTCCTTGTCTGATCCCACAGTTTTGACCACCTCCTCACTAGGAAGGCTGTCCATGATACGGACTTCACACATTCGGGCCATCTTTTGGCTTCCTCTTATCGTGACTACCTTCCCACTTGAGGTTAAGTACTTCATTTTTAAATGATGAGTGCTGTGGATGGCTTTGAAAGCATTGATCCCTGGTCTCCCGAGGTACATGTTATATCCAGAAAGACCTGGCACAATAAAAGCTGTGAGCCTCTCTGTTCTCCTCTCATCTCCTTGGCCCAGGGTCATTGTGAAGTCTATACTGCCGGAAGATGTTGTAGACACCTCCCACAAATCCTCCTAGGACCGCCGATAAGGCTTGATCTGGTCCTCAGGCACCTCCAGCTTCTTAACTGCTTCAGCTGATTTGACATTTGCCCCGGCCCCCTATCGATTAGAATTCCCTCCATCATCCGATCGTTTACTTGTGCACGAATGACAAGTGGATCGTTGTGTGGGTATAGGACTCCATCTTCATCTTCGTCGGAGAAGAAAATTGGAGGAAAGCCTTCTTTTTTGGCAACCTTCCTCTCTGGGAGTTCCTGATGCACTTGGTGAATGTGCCTTTTCCTTTCGTTAGGAGTTAGTGGTCCTACCTCCGAAAACAGCCCTGTGAGTTTTCTTAAAGAAAGTTTTGTTAGCCTCCTTTCTCTTTTTCTTTTTTAGAAAAGAGGGGGTTTTGCTGTAAACAGAATGCGGAGAAAATGTACGCTGTAAACAAAATGCGCAAAAATGAAGGTTCTACTCTTTTTATTTCGTAGCAGGATTTTTGACAACTCATTCTTATATGCTTGATTTTTAAGAAAACAACCTATGACTATCCTTGCTTCCTGAGAAGTTCTTTTGTCTGAACTGAAAAGGGGAAGAACCTTTACTTTCCTTACAGACCTGTTATCATACCCACCGACTTGCCAGGGTTAAGCCTGGGATGAGCCTCTTCCTCCTGCCGCCCTTGCGATACATTCTGGGCGTTGCTCTGTTGACCGCCATACTGCCTTTGCATTCCGGCCTGTTGCTTTCCCTTCTTCTTATTCTCCTCAATGACTCGGAGCTCTTTGGCCAGGGTAGCACAATTTACAGTCCGATGACTGCGATTTCCATGGAATTCGCAGAATGCAACCGGAATTTCTCCCTGCGGCGGCTTCCTTGGCGGAGGAAGGTAACCCTCTCTTACTGCAGCGGCATATTTCCCTGGGTCAATGTAGACAACAGTCTTTGCCCCCTGGTGCTGCGACCCCTGAGAGGAAGATCCGGCGGTTGATCTGCCATAATATGGCTTGTACCTTGACCCTCCTCTTCCGGCATTTCCCCCGAGTCCTTCCTTCTTCTCTGGTACCCCTGCGGCTTTGAAGCTATCGGCCAGCTCCCTAGCCTTGTTCTCGGCTATCTCAGATTTCAAAAAATCATGGATCATTTCAGCTAATTCTCCATGAGTCTTCGGCGCCTTTGTCGCAATTTTTCCAGCTAGCCGAGGCTGAGCCAGGCCATTCCCAAAGGCCTATATCAAGATTTTTTCGTCTACATCATCGATTTCTGCAACCTTTTTGTGGAAGCGCTCTGCGTACTCCTTCACGGTTTCCCCTTTTCGCTGCTTAACGTCCATCAATTCTATTGTCTCCTTTTTAACTTTCTTACTAGCAGCGAAGTATTGCTGAAAATCTTCGGTCAACTGCTTGAAGCTCGTGATGGACTGCGGCGGTCTCGTGGAGATCCATCCCAATGCTCTCTTTGAAAGCGTTCCGGGGAACAGATTGCAGAGGGCGAGGGAGCTAATCCCCTGAGTGTTCATGGCAAACATGAACTTTTTGATATGCTGGGCGGGATCTCCAGTCCGTCATATTTCTCAATTGCCGGGGCGACAAAGTGCGGCGGGAGTTTCGCCTTCCTTATCCGCTCTGAGAAGGGGTACAAGCTCATATCTATTTGATCATCTTCCTCCGTCTCTTCTTCGTCGACAATTGAATTGCGCTTTCTATCCTTACTTTCCTCCCCATTGCTACCTTTGGAGTCTCTGTTTTTCAATTGCTCAATTGCCTCCGTCATCTCGTCCCATTTCCTTTGGTACTCCTCGTCCCTTTGCATCAATTCCTGCTGCAAAGTCTCATTTCCCTCTACGATTTTTTCGTCAATGGATCTGACCAATCCTTTCAGCATGTCTTCTAGATCTTTCTTGGAGATGGCCTCTGGCATCTCCGAACTCATCCTTTCCTCGGAGTGGTTGTTATCTTCAGCAGCGTTCCTTGATGCTTTCCTTGATCTTGGAGCCATCTTTCGTGTTTCAATCCTGCAAAAAACGTCATTAGTTACTTTAGGATTTCCACTATGAATCGCCGTAGATTACTTCCCTGCTTCTAGGTGGTCTCGTGGTTGCTTCTTGCTGTTCGTTTCCCACAGACGGCGCCAAATGAAACAGTGCACTAATCCTAATGCGACCAAGCTCGATCCCAATGCAACAGTATCCTACCTTACCTGGTTTCAGACACAGAGTTTCACGAAAGTAGAGAGGGAGAGAGAGAGCTTCTATTAGAATTGAATGCGAGTTTTATTGCCAAATATCTCGTGTCTTATTTCATGGGGGTACACCCTTATTTATAGCTTTTTGGGCCTGGTCCCTTTGGTGCCAGCCTGTATTTTACATGTTTAAGTACAGTTCTACCCCCTCTTCAGTACCTCTGACCGTCCACAAGCGGCCGGTCGAGTAACGTTTTGCTTTGCCTAAGTCCCACTTTCATCCGGCTAAGGCGGCCGGATGCTCTACAAACCCCTAATCCCATCCGGCCAAAGCGGCCGGATGCTTTACGTGCCTTTAATCTCATTCGGCCAAAGCGGCCGGATGCTTTACGTGCCTGCTTTGGTCCGGCGCCATTTCTTCCCTTCTCACCTGCTAATCCATTTAAACCAGGTGAGTAAGCGTTTTGGGAAAACAATCTGTAAGTAAATTTTTGAACAAGAATAGAGGTAGAAGAGGTTACCTTGGTTTAGTTTCAGTTCTGAAAATTCTTGTTTCAGTAAAGGAATATTCAACAGCAGTAACAATATGGTCTTGGGTCTGTCTTGGTAGTTAAAACTACACTAAGAGGTTAACTACACAGCTGAACCAATTGAGGGAAGATGAAAACTATATTAATGAACAATAAGGAAATTGATAGACAATTCGTGAACGGAAAGGGAAAATAGAATGGAGTGTATCAATTTCAGATTTTCATCAGTATGTGGGTTCTGTGTAATTAAGCACTGAAACTATACGAGCTTTGATTTGAGTTGTTTGAGGTTGAAAACTTACTAAAACCCTTAACTCAGTAACTAGGCAAGTTTGGGGAAAATAAAATCCCAGATCAGTGAATGAAAAGAACAACAGAAGAAAGGAACACCAAATTCGGTTTCAGTTTTTAATATCTGAACCCCTTGTTTCAGTATGAACATGTTCAGTAGCCTTGTTTTCAATATAAATAAAATCTAAGAGGGTTATTGGGGGTTTATGAAGATGATGTTGAATCTACTACATGGGAAACTAGAAAACAAAGTAAAAGAACAGAAGGAAACAATACTAGCTTATGTGTCAGTTTTAGATTCTAAAACTTTTGTGTTCTCTGTATACCCACTTCTCAGGGTATAGCCCTGTTGTTGTGGGTTTGTTTTCTTGAACTTAAGCTACTGATAACACTCTTAGCAAGTGGGGAAAAGAAACCAGAAACTCAATTCGTGAACAGACAAAGAAAAAAAGGGAGTGGAGTTATCAGCTTTTGAGTTTCATTTTACCAGGAACTTGGCTTCTGTATAACCCTGTGACAGAGGGGTGTGTAAGGGATGATATTGAGAGTTTATAAGCTTAAAGCCTTGCCAATTCATGTAGCTAAAGGTATTAACAATCTGGGGAGAATTGGAAATCAAACTATGAGTAAAGAAAAGTGACAGAGAAGGGCATACCAGTTCAATAGTTCAGTTTTGGCAGCTTCCCCTTGTTTCAGTATGTGAATTACATCAGTGGTTTTAACAGGGTTGTCTGGGTAGTTTGGAATCTGTTTTGGATTTAAAAAGCTTGCCAATGCACTTAGCTAGATAGGTAATCAGGTGGAGGGTAGTTGTAAGGCAAATCACTAAGCAGGAAGAAATCAAAGAGGAACTAACAGTTTCAGTTCCTATCAGTTTTTTTCAGTTCTAGAATTTTTCCTGTCTCTGTACAATGACGATTCTGTAACAATTACGAAGTTGTTTAGGGCTTAAAAATTTTGATAGGAAACTTAACCACGTGAGCTATCAATGAGGTGGGAGAATCTGGGAATCAAATCAGAAAACAAAGAAAAGAGACAGGCAACGATGTACAGCTTTCTGTTTCAGTTTCAGTTGTTGAATCCTTGGGTTTTGGTATAAAACGTGTATCAGTAGGAATAACAGTATTGTTGGGAGTTGGAATCTTGATTGAGGTCTTAACTAACCAAGTCAGTAATATGGGATAGATTGAGGGTTAATACGTGAGCTGACAGAAGAGATAAAAGAAAAGATAGCAGGATGTAACGTTTCAGTTTTATGTCTTGTTTCTAAAGATTGTTCTCTGTGTAACCCCATTACAGAGGACTTACAGGGTTGTATATTGAATGGTAAATGAACCTAGAACCTATCTAATACACTTAAGTAAGTCATAAACATCTTGGGGAAGGGTTAGGAGTCAGTTTGATCAATTTAGAAGTAAGTGAAAAAGGAGATTACACAAGCTGTTGTTTCAGTTTGTTTGTTCAGTTTTTGTCCTCGGTATAATGAACTTCCAGAGTTGTTATCAATGTTGTTTTGAGTTGGGTTTGAGTTTAAAACGTTATTAACACCTATAGCTAGTTGGGTAATATTGTGGGAAAGAGTGAAACATCAGTTCAACTCAAGGAAAACAAGAAACAAGAAGGAACATTTAGATTGTGGTTTCAGATTCTCATTAATATTATAGTTTTTGTATACCTAGATTACCGGGGCATTATAAGGGTGATTTTAGTTTGATAATGAACCCAGACCCGTACTAATATACCTAATTAGTTGGTGGAACATTTTGGGATAAAGTAAGCCACCGTTGATACACTAGAGGAGAGGTTAAGTGGGATTCAATACCGGAACTATGTGGCAGTTATAAATTTTGGGACTCCTGTATAAATGAGTTTTTGGGGTACTTTAAAGACTATATTATTGTGATGCTAGGTTTAAAACATTGATGACCTAGTTAACTAAGGAGGGAATACACTCTAGACAAGTTAAGTCCATCTTAGATAAGCTTGTTACATATTGGTGTTTAAAAATACTCTAGGATAAGAGTAAACATCCTAGAAGTTTAATAATAATCTAAGGTGGGTGCTTGGGGAGTTCTAAAGTTAGAACAAACTGTACATTCCATGACTCACCTAAGAAATAACACCCTGTATAAACGAGATAAACTAGAAAAGTGTCATCACATGAAATCATGAACTGACACGTTATTTTTAATCAACGTTAGGGTCGTAACGAACGCCAATCGAGACCCCGTGTGTGAGACGTCACGTGCTTCTGAATAAGGTATGGATATGTGTGGTCCGTATGTTGCCGTGTTACACGGCTTGTTTGCTGTGTGCCTTGTTTGACTATGACCACAAGACTAATGCATGAACACGGATGTTTGTTTTACCGTGCTTATTTGTCTGTTGTGAGCTTATGTAAAGCATGTGAATGGATTGCTTATTTTCCTTGCTTACCCGCTTGCTATTATTGTGCATATTGCTTGCGCGCACACAGTAGTGTAGTCCCTTCTCGTTGATGAAACCTGGAGATGAAACACCACGAACTTCGTAAACAAAACAAAGGAACTACATAAAAGGAAAAACTCCTCTTAACTATAGAGGACCTCTAAAGACACCCACTATGGTGTCGAACTATCAAAGATAATGATAAGCCAATACCCGTCGAAGAGGAATAGGGAGACGGACCCTTTGTATCCGGGGTAGAGACCAATAATATAAAAAGGAATAGGGAGATGGACCCTTTGTATACGGGGTGGAGACCCGTAACATTAGAAGGAACAGGGAGACGGACCCTTTGTATCTGGGGTAGAGACTAATAATATTAAAAGGAAAATGGAGACGGACCCTTGGTATCCGGGGTAGAGACCAAAACATTAAAAGGCATAGGGAGACGGACCCTTTGTATCCGGGGCAGAGGCTAGTAGCATTGAAAAGGAATAGGGAGACGGACCCTTGGTATCCGGGGCAGTGGCTAGTAACATTTAGAAACAATAGAGAGAGAGAGAGAGAGCTATCTGGGAATGGAGGATTGGCTATGGACAAGACGCTCTCCAAATTGTGGTGATAAGAGAACTCACAAATAATCATTTAAGAACCAAGAAAGATTGGCACCTACACAGTATGGTCACGGGATCTAAACTATATTCCCAGACCTGGAGCAAGAGAAAAGAAAGAAAATACCCATTATGAGAACAAAGAAAAGAAATGAAACCACACAACGTTCGAATGATCCTATAGTGAGGGTCATGGGTATAACATACCTGTGCACACGCTTTATTATCTACGTGATTGTTGTTGCTATACTGGCAGCTTGTTGTGCTTGGTTGCGTGTTTGATGTTGCTATGATGCTAGTATATTATGCTTGGTCGTTGTTGCTAATGGTTGCTACCTTTAAGTGTGTATGATATCACGTTGTATTGTGGTGTGCTTTACTGCTTATTATAGCATGTAACTTGGAATTAATAATATTCGACCAAGTAGTCGTGTAGCCCGGCAACATACGGGCTACACATATTCATACTCAGCATAGTTTTGCTGAGTCCTTTATTTTTACAAGTATGGATCTGGACGATGGCGGAGAGGAGGCAGGGTGACTACCATGGGGATAGTCCATTTGGGCAAGACCTTTTAAGTAGTATGTTTTCTTATGTATGGGTTGTGACTATGTATCACTTGACCCTTGTTGTATGTTTCGGGTTGTGTTATTTAAGTAAGAACTTATGATGTAGACTCTCGGTACTTGGTTTGGATTTCCCCGTTTGTATTCGGATTTGGTTATGGTTTTAATTCCAGTCATTCAGACTGTAGCTTGATATTGATAGTGTTGTTGTGTCAACCACGTGGGTGGTTGGTGTCTGTGACACCCGAATGGAACTGTGAATCCGCTGCTTAGACTTTTGTAATATCGTTTGGTGCAACGTTCAAACTACTGTTGGGTTATTCGGGGGTGTTACAGAAACTTACCGTTAGCTTTATAGCCGATCATTAGTGTTTTGTTTTCTCTTACTGTATATATTACCAAAAGCTCACTTGCATGAGATTCAATATACAAAATACAGAATTCATTCTTTTTCTCTTCTTCAACCTCTCTATTCTTTCTACTCTTTCTCTGCGTCCCACTCTGTCTTTCATCATTTAGTTTCTACATTCAAACCCCTAATTTATTATTGTTATTTTTCTTTAGTTTATTAGTTAGTTAGAATAGAGATTCAAACTAGACACAACCTCTTTTGGTTCGACAACCTAGAGGGATACTTCTAGGAAAACTTGCTACGACATACCAGTACACTTGCTGATATACATTTTAACCTGTACAACAACCCCCTTTTGTTAGGGTGTGTGAGAGCAACTGGTCTGGGGTATTATACCATTTTTCTTAAAGAAATTTACACCTTCTTGGGAGCTTCCTAGTTCTTTTGTATTATCTCTACGTATGACTTTAACTTTGTTTCCAAGTTGTGTTTCAATCATTCTAATGAAATAAATGATTTTCTCATTGCTCGAGCTCTGCTTCTTAGCAACATAACCCATGTAGCATAAGAAAAATCATCTACAACAGTTAAGAAATATTTTTTACCATCTACTCTTACTGTACTAAAAGGTCCATAAATATCCAAGTGTAACATCTAAAAAACAAATAAACTTTTAATGCAAGAAGTAGGGAATTTTGGTCTATTAGCCTAAGCTTTGAAATATATAGTGCATGGCAACAGAATAAGACCAGTTAAACCTTTGCTCAGTTTCAACATAGACATTTATTGACAGACATATGTCCAAAGCTATTATGCTATAGCATTACATCCTTTAGACAATCAAGACTAATAGTTTCCTTTCCTAAACTTGCAAAACTTACCAGAGAACAATGTCTTTTCTTATTCTTGTAATCCTCTAAGCTGAATAGATCAAGAAAATAAAGCTCTGGTTGTGGATACCCGATTCTCACTTCTTCCTGCATTTCAGAGTCCTACAATGCACAGTATTCCTCATGAAAAACTACAGGTTTACCTATCTGTTCAATGAATCTTCTAACAGAGACAAGATTGAACATTAGACCTTCGACAAACATAACATTAGTTAGCTTAAACTATTGACCCATAAATACATCTCCCAATTTGCTTACGCTTGTACCCATCTGGCATGGTGATGTTTATATTTTGTGTCATTTTCTAGGGTTTTCTAACACAGATTCATTTCCACTCAAATGTTCTGTTTCCCCCGAATCTAATATCCACATATTTCTCAACTTAGCTAACAAAGATTCATCAGGTTGTGTTAGGCTATGCAAACAAGGGATATTTCCATCTTATTTTGCAGATTCTGAAGTATCACCATAGCATATAAGACCAGTGAAGATATTGAACGATGTAAAAGGGTTTAAAAAGGTGGGATTTAGGAAATGGTTACCTGCATAGTTGCCAAAAATGTTTTGGCTTTCACTGGTGCTACTGGTATTTTGCTGCAGAAAATTGACAAGTTTAATCAACTGTTGACTTGTGAAACCAACTTTTTGTGTGATTGTTCATTTTGATTTATCCTTTTTTTTGCTGCCGGTAACCGCAACTGTAACTATATCTCTGGAGCTTTACTTATCAACGAAACTAACTATCCACCAACATTCTGCTGACGTGTGCCCGATCTTGGCACAATTTGTGCACTTCTACATGTGTTTCTTTCCTTCACTTCCTCCACTTATGTTTATACCTTTTCTATTGATGTTGGTCTCATGCTCACTTCTTGATTTTGCTTTGCTGGGTGAACTTCCTTTCACATTGAAAGCTAGTGATTCCTCACCGTTTTCCTTTGATTCTTCCATCTCTCTTTGTTTCTCATCTTAAGATATAAGATAATACTTCTGTTCAAGGCTTGGTAAGGGGTTCATCAATAGGATACTCCTTTGGCATTCTTCAAAATCATTGTTCATACCATCCAAAATTTTCGTGAGATAATCTTCCTCCTTCTAGATTAGAAATTCCTTAGACGCTCTGCAAGTACATGCCCCACATAAGCATTGTGGTGTCCTTCTTGCTGTGTTGAGGAGGTCCCAACTTTGCTTCAATTTGCAGATTATAGAATCACGGAGTCATAGTTATGCATGAGGGCTTCAATTTCTTGTTGAAAGGAGAAATTTTTTGGGCCATTGTGCAAGTCATATCTCTAGAAAAGGTTCTTCCACATCAGTTCTGTTGTCTCATGGTACTTTATACTATCGCATGTGTCCTTTCCAACCGAGTTTAAGATCCAAGATATTACGGCATGGTTGCATCTTTGTCAGTGTGGATATTTCTCGCTTGACCTCTTTGGCTCCATGATGTTTCCGTCGACTAGCCCATACTTATTCTTGGCCTTCAAAACTATGGTTGCACTTTGTTTCCAAGAAACGAAGCCAATTCCATTAAATTTTTTGCCAAAATTTAATCATGCATGGTTCAACGGATGTAAATACAACAGGTTTGCAAAACCAAGATTTTGCTCCAGAGAAGATGTGGATTGAATTGAAAGTGCCTCATCATGTGCCTCATCCTTTTCCTTATCGGTTGTCTTCTTTTCTTCCTTCTGCGCCATTGTTGAGATTATACGGAAGACAAACCCAAAATGGGCTCTGATACCATGTGAAAATCGAGGAGGAAGAAATGAGAGACAGTGGATATACGATAAAGGACTTTGTGTATTGAATGAGTGTGATCAAAGAACTGGTGGGTGTACAAGCTGTCTAACAGTATACATGGAGGTTACACTAGAATTTTATATGAACACGATCTACTATATATACATATATCTATATAAACATAGCCTAATTGTCTTAAAATATGATTCGAGTTTCTGTAATTTTAGAAGCTCAAGAAAAAATGATAAAATCTGGCTCGAAAAGGAAACCCGAGTATATAAGGGTCCCTAAAGCTAACCAGTGATATATTTTGCAAAGGGTGGTGCTGGTGAACTTATGCTACATGTTAGTTAACCCGGATGAAGTTAACTTCACTTCCTCCTCAGAATGGAGGTAAAGTCACTTTCGGAAACAATAAACACGGTTAAATGGATTGGTTTTGTTGGTAACACCTTTACTTTCTTTGTCAATAATATCAAACATGGTACATCTCTCTATTTATGATCTCAACAATTTAGTGTTTTTTACTCATGTTAATTGTCACATTTTTTATAAAAAAATCTACAAATTTGAACGTCATTGGACTTTGAGTTGGAAACCTGTATTTGATTACCACCTGATTCTTTAAGTGATACAAGTAACTCTGCCTAAGCGTTCAGGACAAAAATCAAACCTTTGGCATGCCAGGCAGAATCATGCTCATAATATGTTGTTGGATATGTTTATAAGGGTTTTTCAATATAGATACCCAAGAATAAATCATCTATGCATCTTGTGCAAAACGCTAGCAGACTTCGTCTACTGTTCTTATGCCAAAAGCAAGCAGACTCCATTTGCAAATCTTGTGCCAAAATGCAAGCAAACTCGTGTGAGATTTCTTTAACCATATAGACTTGAGTTCTCAGTTTTTACAAGATTATGTGAAGCAGACCTTAATCTAATTAAACTATGTTTTTACATATTACAGCTTGTTGATATCATCACTAAGGCATTACACAATGCTACATTTGAGTTCCTTCACACACACCTTGGCATGACTCGCTCTAACTGAGGGCGGTCATATCTAATCGCTCTTTTGGAGTCAGAGTTTGGGTACTCAGGTATGGTTTCTCTAGCAACTAAACTTTCCGTAGTCAACGAGTTCAACTAAACTTTGTCTACAAACGTATTATTAAATTCGTCAGTTTCCATACCAATTCAACTGAAGAACCTAAAATCGACCATCCCAAAATTCCAAAGCCTAGCTCTGTCAAACTCTAACCTCGAAAAGGGAACCATCTAGCTCCACAAGTGACCCCTCTAGCAGCTTAGTGCCTCAATCACATTCACTCACCGGCTGAGTCCATGTAATAAACTTGCCTCCAGTCTGCCCTCAAATACTGCCATAGTTGAATTTCTTCAATCCAAAAATAAACAACGGGAAGGCCAACACCAAGCAAAGAAGCACCGTTTCTTCACCTCACGAATCAGAAGAAGACCCTTGCTCTGACCACCACTTCCAATCAGATGAAGACTTTTGCTTTGGCCACCAGTAAAACCCAACGGGAAGGCCAAAACCATGCAATGTAGCGTCATCTCTTCAACTCACAAACAATCAGAAGAAGATTCTTGCTCCGACCACTACTTCAAATGTGAAGAAGACTCTTGTTTTGGCCACCACTACCAAGAAACAAAGGCGTGCGACTATGGTAACTGGAAATCTGTTCGACTTAGGTTGAATTGCGCAGCTGGGTTAAAGTGATTTGGTAAATCTTCTTCACTACTAGGGTTTGCTACATCTATCACTCCCTTAAGATTCAATGAATGGGTCGATACAAAGATGTAGAATAAGTCCCGAACCTCATTCCCTAGCCCACAATCCTGATCATTTTTTAAGATTCTTTAAGACCGTGTTTATCTTGATGTTATTTTTCCTAAAACTTTGGCAGACTCTGCTGGTTGGCCGTTTGGCCATGTGATTGCTTCTGGAAGTTTGGCCGACTTAACCAGATTTTCTTTGATGATATAAAAAAGGGGGAAACAGGTGAATCCTCTTCTCAGTAAGGTGGATTAATGCCCATGGTGGTAGGAAGACTTAAACTGGACTTATGAATGTTGTCCTGCTTGATGGTCTAGCAGACTGTTATCTGTTTAAGTTAAGTTTAATTTTACTATGCTCTTCTCTTAAGGACTTATTTTGAATGATGCACTTAGACTAAGGGGGAATATTGAACTAAGGGGAAATATTGGACTAAAGGGGAATTAATCATTAAGGTTGGTTCTTCTAAGAATGTTTTACTTATATATCTTTTTGGTTACAGGTTAACTCTTGATGTGGGATTCACTCGAGTGGTTTTGGCATCATCAGCAAAAGGAGGGAAAATGTCGATTCCTGAAGTTGTTAGAGTTTTGCTCAAGATTGCTAAAGTCTAGCTGCCAGCAAAAGTTAACCAAAGAGTTACCGCAACCAAAAGAGAACAAGTCATGGAGAGTTTGTCTACCATATAGACTTTGTATAGCAAACAGAAACATCTGCGAGAAAATTAGAATGAGGTTGTAACTGTTGGAAAGTGGTGAAAATTATGGCAACTACCTACGCCTTAACCCCTACCGACCCAAAAAGTTTTGAAAAATCAGTAAGAGTGGCCCAGTCTGCATTATTCCTTAAATATAGAATAACTATCTATCTAGATGTGTATTTAAGATGTTTGTTGTATCATTTCTAAAGACACGGACTCTAGGAAATAGAGAGAAATACTAGAACATAGAGAGATAGAGAGAAAGTCATTCAAAATTACAATGATAATTGCTCAATCCTTATAGCCTATGAGTGAGAGTGGTCAGACAGACTTTGCCTATTCACGAGCTAGAGACTTGTTTGTAAACATTGATTATATACAAAGAAAGTCTTATTGCTTGAAACATGTTCGTATTTCCATTCCGCATCTACGTAGCAGAGTTAGACTACTCTTATATTACAACAAGCGTTTGTCTGAATCATCCCCAACCGATCCAACAATCTTCCCGTGGACTATCAAAATTCTATACCTACTCTAGTGGTAAGGTAAGTTGGGCACACCGTGCACTGGCTTATCAAGATTCAAGAACCCACTTATACTTTAAAAGAACTCTTTTTTACCATCGTCACCTAGGCACCTGCTGGTCGTGTCATCAAGAATATATTGACAGCTGGCCAAGTTCTTCCACAGTCTAATGGCGGTTGTAGATGAGTGGTTTTGTATATCCCTTCAAAACACAAGTCCCTAAGATCTTTTTGTCCTTATGGAGGTGCCACGAAAGCTTGTGATGCTAGCTATAACCATTTATTTGCTTGTCCTGATCCCCGAACGTCACTGCTAGAATATAATTGTTTGGTAACAACAAAAAATCGTTACCAAAAATCAAAATCGTTACTAATCTAATTTATTGTCACGACTTTTGTCGTTACATATCGTTACACGAGATGGCGTAACCAAAGATCAATTTATTTATCGTAACGACTTTTATTCGTTACTAAAAGTTATATCGTTACTAAAAATATGATTTTGTAACATTTATATCGTTACTATAGTCTTAATTTTTTTTAATCTTTAGTACTATCTTTGGTAACGAAAAACTTGTCACTAATAACAATTATGATAACGAATTTAAGTCGTTGTCAGAACCTTTGTAACAAAAAAATCTGATTTTTACTAGTCAACCTCCATATTCCTTTGGTTTATAAATCACATTCTAGGATATTGAGTGCCTTACATTTCTTTATGCCTCCGATGAAAATGATTTATACATCTTGTCAATTTTTCTAGCCACATTCAATGACAGTATCTACACTTGCACTATAAAGATGGGTACGTACAACGAGGTCACCGACTTCGCAAAATTTAATTGCGCAAGAGAAAGTCTTTGCTTCTATCCAGCCATTCTAGCCTTAACTTTGTCCAACAACTCATTATAAAATTGCATCAGGTCCGTCATGGGGTTATTGCTCTCCTATTGTTCAAATTACTTGAGACCATTAGATTTACTCAAATTCACTTTCCCTGTTGAGGGTTGCATAAAACATAAAGTCGTACATCTTTGATACAACATAGTGTGGAACCATCTACACCTGGGGCTTTGTGTAATCAATATGCATAACCATCGGCTTGATATTTTCATAGGAGATAGCCCTGTTAATAATGTGCAAAGCCCGTTGTTCTGGGAAAGGAGTTTCCCAAAGGAGATTAAAATTCAAGTCTCATCTATGAGCAATCTTGAAATAGTTCATTCCTCACATCTGTAATAGCCACTACTGCGTACGGGGGATTAGCCAAAGAAGAAAATTGGATTGGGTATTGTGTGACCGTCCCGTATGGTTCCTCACCACTCTAGCCCTGAAGCTGCTCGTCCCATCAGCCAAGAGCCTGAGCTGTGGGGTGTGCTGTGGTTGTCATCCCATTCAATATCCATAAATATGTACCTGCTCGTTTCAATTGATAAGGACTCGTTCATCTAGTTTGGTATCTAAACTGAGCTTCTGTTGTTGTAATACTTGTTACTGGATTTGCATGCCTCCTATAACATCGAGAAAGAGTAAGGAAAAGAAGGCTAAGAACACTGCACTTGAAATGACTGAAGAAGGTAAATTGCCTAGTAGCCAGCCCCCGACAAAGCAGATAATAAAAAAAATTGCGGGTAAATATCCTTTTTTTTATTTGTAATATCCAGGTAAATGTAAAATTAAAAAATAATTAAAGTAAAAATACACACAGTATGGTTTAAATGGTTATAATTGTGGAGCCTTCACTTCAATATCCATAAACATTTTCTGCTCGGTTCGACTGATATAAGGACTCGTTCGTCCAGTTTGGTATCTAGACTAGGCTTCTGTTGTTGTAATACGTTAGTTTGTATGCCTCAAATGATATTGAGAAAGAGTTTGAAGGAAGTGAAGGTTAAGAACACTACAGTCCCCTTTGGTACATATTCTCCCATGTGTCTATCTCGATGAGCTGCGAGCATTAGCAAGACTTTCTCCTGATATTCCTCAACTGTCAGTGGTATTAAGAATTTAATGTAGTCCCCCCTAGCTATATACCTAAATATGTTTCTTAATAATTTCAGTCAAATTGGCATTTTTGTTCCATGTGATGTTGTAACCTAGTAGAAACACATTCAATAGCATGTTGTTGGACTAACAACATTGTAATTAAGTAAGAACATAACAAACAATGTTAAATAGCTAATTTTTATATCATGAAGTTGCAATGCTCGTTTGACCACACTGTTTCCAAAAACCAAAAGCGTGTGCAATCCAGGAGATGCTAGTCGATACGATCCTACTAGTTCAATAATCCATATCTAGACCACTAACTTCCCTATGCAACGACTTCTTCAAAACAGACACCTACTACATTGATTCTTCAAATCATCAAGTAATTATCCTACCAACTTGCCAGCTAGACACAAACACATACATATTCATCGAAATTAAATATACCTACATATCCTTCATCTTTACAAACCACTACTACAAAAAAGTCTTAAAACAACTGTTAAAAACAGTTGTATCAGAACCAGTTGTCTTATATAGGTTAAGCTTTAGACAACTGTTCAATAACAGTTGTATATTCCCACCTAACTACAACTGTTAATATCACCAAAGACAACTATTAAAAACAGTTGTGTTAGGAATGGAATAGAGAATTGTTAAAAACAGTTGTCATTGGTTATATTAAAAACCAGTTTTGCATTGTTCAACTACTGTTTGTCTTTTTATCATCTTTCAATACCACCCCATACATTAGAGTTGCTAACATGTTATGCTCCTCCACTTGTCAATGTACATAGAAAATTACAAGTGGCGAACCCATTCATAAACCTCGTCGTCATCTAGCAAAATCATTAGATAGGTATGTTGGCATCTATCATCTATTATGGTTATGGTATGGGTTATTACACTTCTAGTTAAACTAGAGACGTACCTTATCCCGGCTGCAGCTTCTGGTGCAGATATAACATCGTCATTGAGCGTAGACATTGCTTGTATCCCAGACAACATCCTAGTGCAGTTGTGCAACTCTTTAGTCATTTGGAAACCTAAGTCTTTAAGGTCTTCAGCAACAGACTTACCTTTTGTTCCCCGTTAGATTTTTTCTTAACCATGCTAGGTTCCTTATTTGTCTGCAGCTTGTCCCTTTTACCACCGTGGAGCTTACCACAACTAGTAGTATACATCACTTATCAAAAAAAACTAGTAGTATACATCAACTCATTCCATTGTGGGGGGTTTTTGTGAGCAAGTCTCGATCTGGAACAAATCAGGGGTGAATGGTGGAAAGCTGAAATGCTGGTCGTTCACACTGTCGGTCGGGTTTGAGGTGTTGTTCATGGCGGGTGGAATGTACCTAGTACTACTCCCGACTACCAAACCAGCGTATGGACTATTTTGGAATGCATACGAGAAGTGTGCAAGGGCCTCATCAGTCGTTTGATCAAATACTGGAGCATGTTGGTCATCGTACTCACTAGGGTTGGGGGCGTGGACCTTGTTTCCGTTGGACCCAAGAACTCTAGTAGAAATGTTCATTGATGAAACGAAAACATAACCTTCAAAGTAGCTGATGTTGACAAACGGTATTTAAGAAGCTTGAGAAACTTCATTCTGGTCCTCACCATCAGTATGCTGTTGGTTATCCTGATCTGTAATAGGAGGTGGAGCACCTCCAGGAGTCATTCTCAGATCACTAGTTGCATAGGCTTGGTCACATATAAGCTCCATTGCATCTGCCAAGTGAGATGGCCATTTAGAGCTGACCAATTTTACATTGCGGTTATCTTCATGTAAGACAAAACGAAATCCATTTTAAAACAAGCTGATGTACAAGCACGCGATTATAATTAATTTATACCGAGAACAATTTTCCGTTTACCCTTATCTTATTGATTCATTGACATCCATGCAAGAGTACTGAAATCATATCCAGTACATCAGCAATCAAATTAAATATGCGGTGTACAACAGGCGTACAACAGCACAACACAAACCAGACTGACAATCACCAATGGTGTAGAAAAACAACAGTGAAACGAAAACATCAATGAAATCGCTACATTCAATCAATTGCATGCATAACCTAAATAAAGAATTGAGGCAACAAGCTTACCCGGTTTCGAAGATAAGCAACCCAACCGACCCTGCCAAAGAAATAGATTACAATGTCAGAAATTTGTCCCAACCAATACCAAATGTCACTCTTCTTTTTTTTTTCTTCCTAAAACAGTGCAAAGAATTAAGGCCGCAATGTACCTCCAACTACAGCTCAGATCAGGAGCACAACAGCTGAGTCAAAAAAGAAGAGACAATCAGAAAATCCAAATGGATAGGCACTATACAAAAGTAGAAAGATGGAAACGAAAGAGTTGAAACAAACAATTCGGTGGTCATGCCAGAAAGGATCATGGCCCAAATGTCGCTGCTGAGTAGATTTCGAAGCAAACCTCATGTTAGGATATAATATCTCTCTTTTATATTGTTACAGTGAGTTACTTAGTTTGTACTTAGGTCTCTATATGTACAAAACTCCCGAATATTCACGGCTTCCTTTGGTTTTCAAAAAAAAAAAAAGGTTTTTGTATGTAATTTTTCTTCTTAGTGTGTATTTTAGGATATTATGTAATTTTCCATGTCTGATAAGATCAGGCTATATGCCTGTGAAATATCAACCTTATAAATATGCTCTCCCCTCTATATAAGTTGGCTCATGGCTCATATTCTCATTTTAATAAAAGATATTTTTCATTCTTCTTTCTATAGTTTTACATGGTACTAGCGATTCCTGGAGATGACATAGCTCCCAATATCAAACCCATTCAAGAAACTAGCTCGATTTTGTTCTTCCAACATTCGCCATGGCTGGGGAAAACGATTCAATCGAAGAAATAGAAGAAGAAAAATCGTCGAAAGGGAAAGAAAAAATCCGCAACGACAACGAAGAATCAAGCGAGTCCATTTTCTTCTCCAAACTCTCACCTGAAGATGAAGAGTTATACACACACCCTTCAGACAATCCCGGTATAGTTCTTGCATATAAGTTCAACGGAACCGGTTTTGCGAAGTGGAAGCGATCGTTCACAGTTGGGTTGATCTCTAAGAGCAAACTAGGGTTTGTCACGGGAAAAACCAAGAGAAGCGATTACAGTGCTGCCAAACAACGGGTGTGGGATCGTACAAATGGAATGGTCGTTGGATGTCTATTCACCGCACTGGACGATTCAATCAGAGAATCGGTCATGTATTTCAAGACCGCCGCTGAGATTTGGGCGAATCTCCACAAAAGGTTTGATAAAATTTCTGGAACAAGACTGTATGCTCTTCGAAGAGAAGCACAAAAATTGGAGCAAGGTTCTTCAACCATAAACGAGTACTATACGAGATGGGTAAAGATATGGAATGAAGAACAAGAGTTGATAGAAATACCACTTTGCTCGTGTGGATCTGCTGAGGCGATCTCTAAAATCCAAGAAAATCAAAGACTTCTGGAATTTCTAATGGGTTTGGTCGATTCTTACAAAGCGATAAGGAGTAGTCTTCTCTTGATGAAGCCATTACCAACAATCGATCACGCGTATTCGGTTCTGAGAGAAGAAGAGGATCACAGATCTGCCCAAAGAAATCGAAGAAGTGATGAAGAAAATACCGCCTTCGCCAATTCAACCCTAAGCCGAAATTTTCGAGATGGAGATAAAAAAGGAGAAAGAAGCGACAAAAGAAAAGAAAAGTGTTCACATTGCAAAAAACAGGGACACACTGTAGAGAGCTGCTACTGGGTTACGGGTAACTTTCCAAGTTACTGGAAACACAATCAGAATAAAGAAAAGGACATTTTCACTGGGACTGTTAGCAATCAACAAATAACAAGTCCAGATAATTCTAGTAAACAACCAGTCCCTGGGATGTCGGATGTTCAACTCAAAGCTCTTGTAGCATACTTGAAGAATCAAGATACTGCTGGAACCAAGAACCAGATGTGCCTCACCTCCTATATGAGAAACACTCAAGCACCAAATGAAGAAGAAGAAACTAACTATCAACGTCAGTTTGCAGGTAACACTAAACTTTCAACTTGCGGTTTTACAGATCATAATAACACTGCTTTATCTGATACAAAACTGGAAAAATTATGGATTCTTGATACAGGGGAGACTGATCATGTGTGTGGAAATAGAAATTTGTTCTTAAATGATTATAAACCATGCTCATATGAAGTCATCATGCCAGATGGTCATACCGGTATAATACAGGGAATAGGAAGTGTCAAGTTGGGAAATACATTGGTTGTTAATTCAGTACTACATGTTAGTGCTTTCAGATTCAATCTCCTTTCAATTAGACAACTGCTGAAACAATTTAAGGCTTGCGCTCTTATTCTGCATGACAAATGTATTTTGCAGGCCCTTGATACAAGGAAAAACATAATGTTTGGTTTTTACACCATGGATTGTATGTTCTTGACTGCAGTAGATTGTTTGCTGATGAAAAATCTTGTATTGAAGATTTTACCTCATCTGATATGAATAAAAGTTTTCCTGATACGAAACAGATAAAGTATTCCAATCAATTAACAGGAAACATTTCTGATGTTCATTTATGGCATAATAGATTGGGTCACGCTCATTTGGAAAAACTTGATGGGCTTAAGTTCTTTAGTAAAAAGGATATACCTACCCCTTTTGTTTGTGATTCTTGCCACAAGGCCAAAGCCCATAGGCTCCCTTTCAAGAAATCAGTCACTTTCAGCCAAGATGTTTTTGACCTTGTCCACATAGATGTATGCGGCCCATTTAGATCCCTAACATATGACAACAAAAAGTATTTTTTAAGCCTGGTTGATGATAAATCAAGAGCCCTTTGGGTAAAACTTCTCAGCCACAAATCAGATGCTTTTCAGTTTGTCAAGTACTTCATAACAATGGTTGAAACCCAATATAACAAAAGGATTAAGATAATAAGATGCGATAATGCTTTTGAGTTAGGATCCTCCAATGAAGGTAAGTCATACTTCTCCAGCCTAGGCATTATCCACCAAACTTCTTGTCCCCATTCACCACAGCAAAACGGCATAGTCGAGAGAAAACACCGTTATCTAATGGAAACTTCTCGTGCAATATTTTTTGAATCACATTTGCCCATTGAATATTGGGGAGAATCTATTATGTATGCTACTCATATAATAAATTGACTTCCTAGTACATCTCTTGCAGGCAAAACCCCTTATGAGTGCCTTCACAATAAACCACCAGACTATGACAGCCTCAAAGTGTTTGGTTCTCTGTGTTACACACTCAACCTAGGACAATCCCTAGGAAAATTTAATCCAAAATCTTCTCCTTGTGCTTACATTGGGCAAGCTGAAAACCAAAAAGGCCACAAGTTGCTTAGGCTTTCTGATCACAAAATTCTAGTTTCTCGTGATGTTGTTTTTCATGAAACTGTATTTCCTTTTCAGAAAAACAATAACCAAACTCACACTGATACTCCTTCTTACAACATTGATAGTTTTACAGAGGAATCATACTTTCTACCAAACCTCCACAATAATCAGACCCATGATGTTACTCCTCAACACCAGACTCAATCCCATAAAACTTCAGAACCAACATACCAGACACAGACCAACCTCTAAGCAGTGCTCCTGTTGAAAACCAGAATAATGAATCTCTTCCTGAAACCGAGACTGAAGGGCAAAGCTTGAGGAGATCTACTAGAATGAGACAAATCCCCTCCCATTTCAAAGATTACCAGGTTTACACTAGTGTCAATAAAGATGTTTTTTCTGAAATAATTTCTAACAGAATTCACAGAAACAACACTACTGATCAGAACCATAGCATTCCATATTTATTTTCCTTGACAGATGAAACCCCTGTCACATCTTTTTCCTTTTCTTCTGTCAAGAACAAAAATAACATTAATAGCATTCTTCAAACCCAAGAACCAAAGAACTATGAGCAGGCTTGTCTTAGTGAGGAATGGACTGAAGCCATGAACAAGGAACTCACAGCTCTAATCCAAAACAACACTTGGGAGTTAGTTAAACTGCCCAAAAACAAAAAGGCAATAGGATGTAGATGGATTTACAAAATCAAACTGAAAGCCGATGGTTCAATAGAAAGATATAAAGCAAGGCTTGTTGCTAAGGGTTTTAATCAAAGATTTGGATTAGACTATACAGAGACTTTTTCTCCTGTTGTTCGAATGACAACCATCAGAACCCTAATTGTTGTTTCTGTTAAAAGACAATGGCATTTACATCAACTTGATGTTAACAATGCCTTTATTCATCGGGATCTTGATGAAGAAATTTATATGCAATTACCAAAGGGTTTGAAAACTAATAACAAAACCAATGCTTGCAAGCTAAAAAAATATTTATATGGGCTTAAACAAGCCTCAAGACAATGGTTTGCTAAGCTTAGTGACTTTCTTAAATACATAGGATACACCCAATCTGAATATGACTGCTCTCTGTTTTATAAACTGAACAATATAAAAAGCACTTATTTAGCATTATATGTTGATCATCTGCTGCTCACTGGAAATGATATTCTTGAGATAAACATGGTCAAACAACAATTGCACAACAAATTCTGCATCAAAGATCTGGGTAAGTTGAATTACTTTCTTGGAATGGAAAGTCTGCATCATGATTGTGGTTTGATCATATCTCAAAGAAAGTTCAGTTTGGATTTATTGCAAGAGTATGATTGTTTCGATTCAAAACATTTTGCTGCTCCTCTCCAATTAGGGTTAAAACTCAAACCTGATGCAGGTAAGCCACTAGACAATCCAACAGATTATAGAAGTTTGGTTGGATAGATTAATTTTCTAACCCATACTAGACCAGACCTCGCTTTTACAGCTCAACTGTTAAGTCAATTCCTTCAAAAACCTACTGACTTGCATATGTCCGCTGCTATTCCTACTCTTAAATACATCAAAGGTACTTTGCATTATGGCATTCTGCTAAATAATGAACCTGATTTCTCCCTTACTGCATACTGTGACAGTGATTGGGCAAGCTGCCCAATCACAAGAAGATCTATTTCTGGCTATTATATTTTTCTTGGTGGATCTCCTATATCTTGCAAATCCAAGAAACAGGGCAGCATATCACTCTCTTCTGCAGAAGTAGAATACCGTGCCATGAAGGTTGTTGCAACCGAATTGGCCTGGTTAAGCAGGTTAATCAATCAACTTGGCATAAATGATATATTCCAATACCTCTTAGATGTGATAACAGGTCAGCGATATACATTGCTAAGAACTCAGTTGCTCACCAAAGAACGAAGCACATAGAGGTTGACATCCACTATGTGAGGTAGATGATTCGACAAGGCCTAATATCAGTCCATCATGTTCCTGCACCCAACCAGATAGTAGATTTTCTGACAAAAGCCTGGCTAGGAAAGAACTACCGGGCAATTCTTAAAGATATAGGATTATTTCTATTACAAGATCAAACTCAGCCTGATGAGTCTAATCTTGAGGGGGAGTGTTAGGATATAATATCTCTCTTTTATATTGTTACAGTGATCTGTTTCTGTTACTTAGTTTGTACTTAGGTCTCTGTATGTAATTTTCCTTCTTAGTGTGTATTTTAGGATATTATGTAATTTTCCATGTCTGATAAGATCAGGCTATATGCCTGTGAAATATCAACCTTATAAATATGCTCTCTCCTCTGTATAAGTTGGCTCACAGATCATATTCTCATTTTAATAAAAGATATTCTTCATTCTTCTTTCAATAGTTTTACACCCCAAGGATGTATTTAACAAAACAGTTACTTGAGGTTGGTGAAAGAAACAATGTTAAGCTACTAGATTTGGGGAAGTACATGAGGTGGGTATGGTGATATCAAATTTTTTTAATGTGGCATGGATACGTGGTGAGATGGTGTTTACTACGGGTGTTGATGGGAGTTGTGAAGCACGATGAAACGTTTCCCGTAATTCTAGCCGTTTAGTGGGTATCTTTGTCATATTTTGATGATCTGGACTGCAATAATCCAGGATTTTTTCCCGCGTCTAGCAAAATCCAGAATTTAGAATATTTAAGGGCCCGTCTGACTTAATGCGCGAGTATGGGATTGAGACGCATTAAAGATAAACGTGGGACATGACGGTTTTGCGTTTTGTGGCAAGCCAAGCTTTAAGATAGAGCTTGGTTTTGTTGCCTTTGGAATATAAAGGTGATTTACATTAGTAGCCTTTTACATGTATACCTTCTGCTTTTTCACTTTTGCTTGGTACACCCGCATTCCCACTCCCCATGAATGAGACCACGTACCATATCCACATTGAAGATCATCTGCACCACCGTCGAAGCCTGGGTTTTGCATTGAATAAGCTAGAAGCTAGTTTGAGAATCCATTGTTATCTATCGTAACAACATTCAATTCAAATTTCATTCACAAAGCAGAGGAAAAACATAACACGATTGATGTTCCTTTTTCGCTGATGGATGACAATTGTTGTTCCACTGTGTGCAAACAGTAAGAGATTCTAAGTTAGGGAAGTAATAAAATGCACGAAACAAAACAAAAGAGGGAAGGGAAATACCGGCAATTCTGTGTAGCAGGGAGTATGCTCCTGTTTCACTGGGTCAATGTTGAAGAAATAATGAAGAAGACGAGAAGGTGAGCGAACATAGTTGTAATGAAGAAGATGGAGTTGATTGTGGTCGACGGGTTGGGGAAAAGAGAAATATCAAAGGGTATTCCTGTATTTTGTCTCTGTTAACTTCACAAGTATTTAAGGTGCCAAACGAATTGACCATGAGGAATTTACACCAATTGGTAGGCTTTTTCAAAAGCAGATTAATGCCACATTAATCAGAGGCGGACCTAGGGGGCAAGGGGGGCACTTGCCCCCCCCCCCCCCCCCCCCATTTTGAAAATCAGTCATAAGTTTTTATATAGTTTTGTAAATTCATAAAATGATGTAATGTTGTAAGTAGTGTAATGGTAAGTGGTAAAATTTTATACCCAATAACCAGAGTTCAAATCCTACTATGTTCACTTTTTCATTTTTTTGCTTTTTTTAACTTGTCAAAACGACACAGTTTTAAGAACAAGGAGAACAAAATTTAAAACCCAATATTCTCTGTTACTTCCCACTTTTCCCTTTCCCCTTTCATCTTTCCCTTTCCCTAACCCTCGCCGACTCCAACCTCTGACCCACGGCTCCACCACCACCAAATAAAAAATGCAAACTGCTCCACTCAGCTTTACTTCCCACCACACGTGACTCACAGTCACAGAGAGCACTCAGAGGGGGAGGGCACTGGCGTACTGCAGCACACACACAAATACAATTCATTATTTTCATTTCAGCAAGGTAATTCGGCGCCAGCAACAAACTTTCAATTACAAAGGTGAGATATTTTTTTAATTCAACTATTTATTTTTATAATGTTTCATTGTTTTTTTTTTGTTGAGAGGTGAGAACAGTAACTACTATTACCAATTGTCAATTGATTACACAATATATAATATCATATAGACATTAGAGTTAGACGACCGATTATTTTGAATTTATTATTTCACATGTGAACCGAACATTGCTAATTTTTTAAAAGATTATTAGTCGCACAACAGCACATGTGTAGTGAACCGAACAGTGCTAATAGCACTATCTCTTGCGATTTGTTTAATATCAAATATGCAATTCGTTTCTCACTCAAATTTCTTACTTTGAACATGTGAACTGAACTGTGGTGTGGGCATATTTATATGCTAATTGTTATTTATATAATGCTAATAGTAATTTAGTAATGATAAATTGTTCTATTGAGATTATATATATATATATATAGTTTTTGCATTTTATTATTTGTTTTAAATTTAGGGGAGATTTCTAAAGTTAAATTATGTGTTTTACATATGTGTCAGACTTGCTTTCAGATTAACAATGAAGACACCATCAAGGAACCTTGGTACCCTTGATGCTTTATTTGAAAAGAAAAGGAAATCTCTAGAAGCTTCTTCATCTGGTACTAAATTGTCAACTCAAGAGAAAACAAATGAAATTCAAGAAATACATGATGAGCCTCTTCCTGAAAGACGAGCAAGTGAAGATAAAATGGAGCTAAATGAGCCTCTTCCTAAGTTAGTGCAAGGTGATGAAATCATGTATGATGTTAGTTTACTTCCACATGATCCATAACTAAGAAGAGCAATCACAGCATACCATGTGAATGAGCAAAATGCTGTAAGAAGAGCATACATACTTAGAGGTCCATGCCAACCAAGATTAATCAACTTCCCATCAATAAGGTGTGGTACTCAATTGCGCAAGTTCAATGCTATGTGGTATGATAAATATTTTTGGCTTGAGTATAGTGTTGAAAAGGATGCTGCATTTTGCTTTATTTCTTTTCTATTCAAGAATGATGTTGCAACTAGTTTTGGTACCGGGGAGGATTTTTTTGGTGAAGAAGGATTCAGAAATTGGAAAAAAGTTGAGAAATTGATGAAGCATGTGGGTGGCATTAGAAGACCACACAATCTAGCTTTTGAGAAGTATGAATCTCTTAAAAATCCCAACAGATCAATCATACAAGCACTTGAGAAGCAATCTGATCAGACTAAGGCAGAATATAAAGCTCGCTTGACAGCTTCATTGAAATGTTTGAGGTACCTTTTGCGACAAGGGTTAGCTTTTCGTGGTCATGATGAAAGTGAACATTCAAGTAATAGAGGTAACTTTCTTGAACTTCTAAAATGGCTTGCAAATATAGATGATAATGTTGGGCAAGTAGTCTTGAAAAATGCCCCGAAAAATCATCAATTGGTTTCACCAAAAATTCAAAAAGATATCATCAATGCATGAGTTAAGGAAACTATTAAGGTTATCATGGAAGATCTTGGTGATGAATGTTTTGGGATATTGGCTGATGAATCAGGTGATGTATCTGAAAAGGAACAAATGGCTCTTTGTCTACGCTGTGTGGATAGTAAGGGTAAGGTATTGGAGCGTTTTCTTGGAATTGTGCATGTTAGGGACACCACCGCCTTGTCACTTAAAGCTGCAATATGTTCTTTGCTTATGGAGCATTCTTTGAGCCTATCTAAAGTTCGTGGCCAAGGTTATGATGGAGCTAGCAATATGAGTGGTGAATTCAATGGACTTAAGGCTCTAATTTTGAGAGAAAGCCCAAGTTCTTATTACATCCATTGTTTTGCTCATCAACTTCAATTAACACTAGTTGCTGTTGCCAAGAAAAATGTTGAATGTTTGACTTTCTTTGATTCATTGGCTCTTTTGCTGAATGTGGTTGGATCTTCTTGTAAAAGAAAAGAAGTACTGAGAGAAAGGTATACTCAAAGAGTTTCCAAGGCTATAGAAGAGGGAACTCTTGAAACTGGGACAGGTTTGAATCAAGAGCTTGGCTTGAGTAGACCTGAGGATACTCGTTGGGGATCTCATCACAAATCAATTTTAAGTGTTGTTTCTCTATATCCGGATATAATTGATGTTCTTTGCAAAATGGGAAGTATTCCATCTGAAGATCAAGCGAATGCTCAAGGTTGCTTGTTTAAAGTTGAATCCTTTGAATTTGTTTTCATGGTTCAGTTGATGCTAGTCATATTTGGGTACACACGTGAATTGAGTCGTGCTTTACAAAAGAGGGATCTAGATATTGTTAATGCAATGTCACTTGTCAAAATGACCAATATTCAGTTTCAGAATATGAGAGATGACGGGTGGGAAACATTTTTCCTCAAGGTTCTTGACTTTTGCTCTGAATATGAGATTGAAGTTCCGGATATGAATGCTACATATATTCCCCAAGGAAGATCTAAGCGATTTTCTCAACACTGATCTTCATCACTATCAGGTTGAGGTGTTTCTTGCAGTTATTGATCTTCAGCTTCAAGAATTTAACAATCAGTTTGATGAGACGAACATGGAGTTGCTTACTTTCATGGCTTGCTTGAGCCCAGTCGATTCATTCTCCTCATTTGGCAAGCAAAAGGTGCTACGATTGTCAAAATTATATCAAAATGACTTTACAAGCATTGAATTGCTCAACTTTGAGTATCAGCTTGATAACTTCATTGTTGATGTGCGAGAAGATATTAGATTTTCAAACCTAAAAGATCTTGGTCAACTTTCAATGAAGTTGGTGGAGACTTCTAAGCATCTTATATATTCAGAAGTATATAAGCTATTAAAGTTAGTGTTGGTTCTCCCTGTTGCGACAGCCAGTGTTGAAAGAGGATTTCCTGCAATGACTTTTGTGAAGAGTAAACTACGTAATAGCATTGAAGATCAATTTTTGAATGATTGTTTAGTCACGTTCATTGAAAAAGATGTATTTTTACAACTTTTTGATGATTTTATTATTGATAATTTTCAAAACATGAAAACTCAAAGGGGACAATTATAGTTACAAGTTTCTAGTTTTTGTACTTAAATTCACTAATATATATTCAACTTTATCTTTCATATATTAAACTTTTATTTATTGTTTTGCCCCTCCAATGATGAAATCCTGGGTCCGCCACTAACATTAATCTGGTCCCAAATTTGGCTCGCAACCATCAAACTGTACCTAAGACAAATGTGGGATGGACATGTACATGGCACATATCCGAGTTCTAGGATGTGGCCAACCGGGATTTGACTACTTTATTATCCAAAATGTCCAATAAGTATTTTTTAAATGGGTTAGGTATAATCATGTAGAGTTGACTATAATGTTTTTATCAGTATAAATGGTACTTAAGTCCTTGGGGATAAAAAAAGAATAAAACGATGGCTACTCTAATGGTTATGGGAGTGTGCATAGAAGTGGGTGGGATTTGGTGGTGGTTCTTAAGCGCTATTCCCTATTCGACTAGTTTTTTGGAAGGATTCTCCATCTGGGCTGCTACTGGGTCTCGCTACATTGGTGTTTTCGTTGAAAGGTCCAATACTAATCGGAAGGGGTGACCCGACCCTCATGGGAAATGGCTAAGTGAGAAGCAGAGTGAGGCTCACCTGAATGAAATAATCCCACATCAAGATTGTTCCCCCAATATAGCAGCACAGCAACATTCTGGCTCTGTTTGGCATAGTCGTTTTGCAGTTGTATTGGTCTGGCTGTTTTATAGTTGTTTTATACGTGACATTATATTATTGGAGGAGAACATACCCACATGGGACCCATGCAAGACCCACCCATTATTACACAAATATGCCAAGACCTAACGAACCCTCTAGCTTGTAACAAATTGAAGTATCATTTAGTTAAAGGTCAGATTCAAAATCAAGTTTAAATTGTATCTTCCATCACTGGAGCAGACCAAGTAGCTGATATACTAGCCAGACCCTCATCGTCTACTAAATTCACCAAATGCACTCGGGTCTTTCTCACTTCCAGGCCTGGAGGAACCATAAGGTTAGTTAGAGTTAGCTCAAATAGTTAGTTAGGCGAGCTAAGCCCACAAATGTGCCAGAGAAGAGCAATGACATGATTACAATCAGCATTAATAGTTGACCCAACTAACTGACCGGCATATATGCCATATTTATTTTGCGCTTGCTTTTCACGTAACTTTGTATAGCTGTATAACAAAAGTCAATTGCTGATCCTATATATTATAGCTCACTCAGGTGGCTGTGTTTGGATCTGCTGTTTTGGGCAGTTTTGTTGTAGTTTTATACATGACATTAGATTATTGGTAGGACGTGAGCGTAGGATTCAACGCCAAAAGATGCCATATATTAGTTTTTCTACTTCGCTTTACAACAATTTGTTGTAGTTACCTAACTAGAATCACCTCTCATTTCTCTGTACAAGATATAATGCGCTATGCAGCTTAGTAGTTCCTAAGAGATCTTGATTTACTGTGAAACTTTGTTCTAGAAAGAAAATTTATGAAACTTTGTATATACCCGAATTACAACATGAACTTGCATCTGAGTAGTAAACTATAAAAAGCAAAACTAGAACAAACGTATGATAAGCACGACACCAATTGTTGGATCGGATGGCTGACTCAAACCAACCCAAGGTGTTAATCTATGAGATGGTTTGACTCAATTGAACTTTGTATGCGAGAACACTTAAGACGTAAAAACACTTAAGTCGAATTGGTTGAACTAAGTGTGCGGAAGCGATTGCTCAAGGTAGCAAAGTAAGATGGACTTAGCGGGGTTAAACGGATTAACACTTGAAAGATGAAGGGACTCTGTGGAACTCGGCAAGATACACAAAATAGCTATTTTATTTTCTGGACAAAACAAAATAACTTACAATGCCCACTCAGTAGAAGAGATCTACTTCGTGGTTTTTCACTCACTCACCCAATACAGTCTCTAATCAACTCGATGGTAAATGTAGTGAAACTAGGATCTTCCTAGCAAGAGTCTATCTAGATACAGTAACTAACCTGGTACGTATTCTCTCTCTGAATTACAAAGGCAGCTCTCTCTCTCTCTAATCTCTAAAGTATTTGTCACTCAAAAACACACAAGTAAGCTAACTATTACATGTCTATTTATACTGGTTCTAAGCGCAACGGCTCGAAAGAGTTAGTTCCGAAATTGTCGGAACTAACTTAGTGGAAGCGTCTTCAGGCAGCGTGCGCCAGACTTGGGCTGCAAACTCCGATTCGACTGGGGCGGTATTAAGATCGTTGGAGTATTGGCGTGTTGACTGAATTGCTCTTTAACATTCACAACGGCTTGAGGGAGTCTATGATGCTTCTTCAGTTGCGCAGACTCTCTCTTAGCTTGACATGGAACTCGTTCTTTGTGTTTTGTCGAAGGCGAGAGACTCCTTCAGGTGATTGCCTATCTCTGTAACACTTTTATGTCTCAAAAGTTTCCCCCTTATTGCTGATGATAGCAAACTTCCGTGAATCCCGATTGAGTCAATCCTGAAAAGACAGAAACACAAAGAACTAGGGAACCGACCCTGTCAAAGTTCCCCTTAATAGCAGCAATAAAAGTTAAAGTCCAGAGACTCCATTGTGGTTCCCCCTTAATCGTTGAGAGACCCCAGGCAGATAATAGCATAACAGATAGTAAGTAAGTAGTAATAAGCATAATCAAGTAGGCAGATAATCACTTATCCACACAATCCAGCAGCAAGAATTCAGAACAGTCCAAAAACACAACAGAGTTACTCGTACACTAGACGGGATTCACCACTTCCCCTTTTGCTTTCATCAGATGGAAGTCCTATCAGTTATAAAGAGTCAGTCACAATATTCACGAACAAACCAAAAACAGCGTTTAGAACTTTAAAAGCAACCTAAGTTCTAACACCACACACACACACACCAACAGGCTAGGGGTTGGAGATGGGGTTAATCGCCACTTGAATATCAAGAATGGTGTCCTGCATTGCCGTCACAGCCGTCTCATTTCCATTGAGTCTCTCCAGCATCTTAGAGTTGCTCTGGGTTAGCTCTGCCGCTTGTGTAAGAAATCGCTCAACCTTCTCCAGAAGTTGAAGGAGTGTGTCTTGAGGGACTGTCTCTTGGGAAGTTGAAGGACCAGCCGTTGTCGGAGATGACGGTGGAGGCAGCAGCTTGGATTTGTCGATTGAAGTGAGCCGGTTCAAATATCGGAGGTTGATGGTGTCTGCTTCCTTGATGGACTCTGGCGTGGATTTCGTCAGAGGTACCTGAAAGAATTTGAAGATTCGAGGGAGGCATAACACGTAACCTAGGGAGTGCTTGGGAGTATCGACAGACTAGGCCAAGTGATGTAGAATTAAGTGGGCCAAATTGAGAGGGTGACGGTTGAGAATGAAGTACATAATGGTTTGATCCAGACAGTTGACCATTTGATTACCTTCTTTTCTTGGAACAATGTTTTTGATGACAAGGATATGGAGAAGTTGCTGGAGTATCAAAAGATCACCTCTTGGTATTGGGGAGCCCACTTTTCTTTTGGAAGATAAAAAGCGGTAGATTTTGTTGTGTGGGACTCCGGGAATTTCAGGAAGTACGCCTTTTTCATAGAATTGTAAACCTTTATGAGGGACTCCTAGAACTTCAGACAGTTTTCAAGATCAAAAAAGATGGCAGTGGAGTTTACGAAGGACTGTGCCGCACCATTTCGAATGACAAGGTTTTGGTAAAAGTCAAGGGACTCTTGCGGATACCACTCGTAGACTTTAGAAAACAAATGTGTCCATCCCTGAATCTCTAACATTTTAACCAGATCCCCTAGATTTGTAGACAGTGCCCAAGAGAAATCAAGAAATTTTCCCTTAACAAAGTTACGATCCGTAGTAGGATTAGAGAGCATGTAGCGCTGTGTGAAAGTGTCTATCTTGGCACTGCGGCGTTGTGGCTTGGGAGGCTTCTGGGTCCTTGTAGAAGTAGCGCCGGTGGAGGTGTCATGACTGTGTGCTGGCAACTCTTGCACCGGGGATGACTCACCAGAAGCAGAGGAGACTGGTTGGGCTTTGACAGATGATCGTAGAACACGTTTGGTTGTTGGTTTGGTTGTTGTCGCCTTTCTTTTTCGGGGTTTAGGTTTTGGAGATGGTGGAGGAGTTGGGGTTGCAGAATTTTCATGGGACTGTAGGGTGGTGGGTGTTGGAGATTTTTTGGGTTGAGGTTGTGGTGGTTGATGGTCAAGTTCGTCGGGTTAGGGTTTGGCTGTTGAGATGGCGGGGACGGTGGTTTGGTTAGGGGATGGATGACTTGGATTGGGGTTATCTCTTCGACATCAGTTTCAAGAACTTCAGTCCTGGCGGCAGATGGAGGCGTGGGTTGTGGGGAGGTGGTGTGGGTGGAATGCGGTGGTGTAGCGGATTTTGTGGGAGAGGGAATGGTGATGGTTTTTGTGGGCGAATGAGTGGTGGCGGTGTCTGTGGATGGATTGGGGGTGGCCATAGACTGAAGGTAGGCTTGGAGGCGAAGCGGATCTTGGAAAATGTCAGCTGGGATATTGACGTCGTTGAAGTTAATGCCCGTCATTGTTTTGAGTTGAGTGAGAAGAGGAAAATGTGGGTGAAAGCGGTTTAGTAGTGAGGAGGGCTAGTTATAGGCTGATGGGGTTGATGGAAGTTGCAGGGGTTTTCTGTTGCGTGTGTCAGATGACACAAATCGGGTGCGCGAGATTAAGGGCGAGGATTACGCGGGACGGGTGTGGGTTGATGACGTGTGTGTAGCGATAGAAACATAGAGTCGATCAAGTATAACACAGCTTACAGATTCATTCACAAACAAGGACAGACTCAGTGAGACTTAGGGACATACCTGTTGACGATTGCGTCAGGAGGAAGGAGATGCGACCATCTAGTTAGACGGAGTCAATCCAATTGCGGATCGAAGTGCTTCAAATCTTAATGTAGACAGAGGTTTAGTGAAGATATCTGCAAGTTGATCTTCTGTGGGGACAAAGTCAAGCTGAATTAACTTTTTCTCGACACAATCCTTTAAGAAATGGAACAGAATTTCGATGTGTTTGGTTCTGGAGTGTTGGACTAGGTTTTCAGAAATTTTGATTGTGCTTTTTTATCACAGAAGATTGGAATTTGTTTTTGGGTAACATGATAGTCTAGAAGTTGTTGTTTCATCCAAAGAAGTTGGGAGCAATAGGCTGCAGCAGAGACATACTCTACCTCAGCTGTGGAGAGTGCAACAGAGTTTTGTTTTTTGGAGGACCATGAAACTAGACACAGTCCTAGGAATTGTGCATTGACTGAAGTACTCTTTCGATCTTGGAGTGAACCAGCCCAATCGGAGTCACTATAACCAGATAAAGTAAAAGTAGGAGATTGAGGATACCATAGAAAGAGTGTACTTGTACCTTTGAGGTATCGAAAGATACGTTTGACTACTTTAAGGTGAGACTGCTTTGGTGCTGCCTGAAAGCGAGCACAAAGACAGACTGCATGGAGAATGTCGGGACAACTTGCAGTCAAATAGAGGAGGGACCCTATCATTCCTCTATACTCTGTGGCATTGACACCGACTCCATCGTCATCAAGATGAAGTTTAGCGGATGTGCAGCTGGGGGTTGACATGCTCTTGACATTCGTGAGATTGTACTTATCAAGGAGTTCCTTGATGTACTTTTGTCGATGGATTTTGAAGTCCTAAGACGAACTTTAACTCACCTAACTCATTCATGAAGAACTCTTTCTTCATAAGATTAGCAAAATGTTCACAGAGGGTGGTACTTGTAGAACCGTAGATAATATCATCAACATAGATCTGTACTAGAAGTAAATCATGAGATGAGTGAAGAATGAACAATGTTTTGTCTACGTTACCTCTAGTGAAACCATTTTGCAAGAGATATGAAGAGAGTCTTTCATACCATGCCCGCGGAGCCTGTTTAAGTCCGTAAAGGGCTTTACAAAGTTTATAGACGTAGTCGGGATGGACAGAGTCTATGAAACCTGGTGGTTACTCGACGTAGACTTCCCTGTCGATGTAGCCATGAAGGAAGGTCGTCTTGACGTCCATTTGATATAATGTAAAACCTTTGAATGCAGCAAACACAATTAACATGCGAATAGCTTCAAGACGTGCAACTGGAGCGATGGTTTCATCATAGTCAATCCCTTCTTGATTGTAGCCTTGAACAACCAAACGGGCTTTATTCCTGAAGACTTGCCCTGCATCATCAAGTTTGTTACGAAAAACCCAACAAGTACCAATGGTTTGTTAATGCGAAGGTAGAGGGACTAATTCCCAGACAGCATGTCTTTGTAGAGAATTAAGTTCCTCCTGCATAGCAGTGACCCAGTCACTATCTAAAAGAGCTTCTTTTATATTCTGCGGTTCAGTGCTGGAGAGAAAGGCACCAAAGGCACAAGTTTTGCATAGCTTGAAAGCGTGTTTGAACACCTGAATGAGAGTCTGAAATAATATTTTCAGGAGGGTGAGCTGATTTTTGTTGAAACTATCGATGTGGAGTAGGAGGGGGAGTTTCTTTGTCGGTGGAGTCAAAGTCCAAATTTTCAGGATGGAGTGTGTCAGAGTTATTGTCAGTGTTTGTGGAATCTAAGGTATGGCTTTTCTTTCCAGGGATGTCTTCAAGTGGAATAGACTTGGAATCTTGGATTCTGTTTATGGGTACGGTGATGAAGTGTGGGTCAGTGAGAAAGTCCTCTGGAGTAAAATCAAGTTGATCAGAAGATGAGCCAACATTGTGAGACTCATCGAACTTGACATGGGGGCTTTCTTCTAAACATTGAGTTCTCAGATTTATAACACGATAGGCTTTGCTTTTAGAATAGTAACCAAGAAATATGCCTGCATCACTCTTGGGAGAGAACTTACCCAAGTTTTCCATACCATTATTGTGTATATAGCACTTACATCCAAAACGCCTGAGATGAATAAGATTTGGTTTGCGTTGACGGAGGAGTTCGTAAGGAGTCTTGTGGAGAAAAGGGTGGATTAAGGCGCGATTTAGTACATAGCATGTTGTGTTAATGGCTTCTGCCCAGTATGATGGTGCTAATTGACTGTCAATAAGCATGGTACGTGCCATCTCCACCAGGGTCCTATTTTTTCGTTCGATGACTCCATTCTGCTCTGGAGTTCTTGTAGATGAAACTTGATGATCGACTCCGTTATCCCTGCAAAACTTGTCAAACGACTTGTTGCAAAATTCAGTGCCTTGGTCTGTTCTCAGGGTTTTTAACGTAAATGAATATTTGTTGATGAGCACTTTATGGAGTTGGCAAACTCTGTAAAGGTTTCATCCTTAGCAGACAGAAAGATAACCCAAGTCTATAGAATAATCATCAACTATGACCAGAATATACCACTTCTACTTTGAGTACGCATGGGTCCGATAAGATCCATGTGGAGTAATTCTAACAAGAGCTAGTAGAGAGAGATAACTTACTTTTGAAGGACGACCGAGTATGTTTACCTTTTATACACGCTTCACATACGGAGTCTATGTCGAAATTTGTATCGGGTAAACCAATCACCAAGTCCTTATTCTTGAGCTTATTCAGCAATCGATGATTTGCATGACCAAGTCTGTTGTGCCACAGCAGTGAATTGTTGGAATGTGCATTGAGACAGACTTGGTCATCTGGATTGATTGAGTTTAAGCACATTTTGTAGAGATTTCCTTCTCTGCGTCCAATGGCTTTTAAAGAACCTGTACGCTCATCAAAAACCTTACAATCTGAAGATGAGAAAAGTACCAAATTGAATCTATCACAAATTTGAGAAATACTTAACAGACTGTGTTGAAGTCCAATGACCAGATGGACTCCATCAACTTTAAATCTAGAGGGGTTACCTACAGAACCAACTCCCACAATTTCAATTGGTTGTTGTTTCCAAAAGTAACCTTACCTCCGTTGAAGGTTGAAAGCGAATTGAATTGATTTGGATCTCCAGTCATATGACGAGAGCATCCACTATCGAGGTACCAACAGTCTTCATTCGCCTTCTCCTACAAATAGAATATCATTTGTTAGTTTTGGGAACCCAGATGTACTTGGGTTCCCTTTTTGAACCAGACTTCTTTAACTCTTCTCTAGCTTCAAGAATTAGTCTGACTCATTTGAGGTTAAACGAAAGATCTTTATTCAATTTATCGCAAGCACTGTCCCTATGTCCTAGACTCCCGCAGCAACCATAAATCTTAATGGGAGGAAGGTTAACATATTTTTGCTATCCTTTCCACCAAGAATCAAAATTTTCTTTTTGTTGTTGGCGCTTGGGTTTGTTGTTGGATTTGGACATATTTTTTAGGATGTCGAATTTACCGTTGTGCCACTGGGGCTTGGATTGAGTGGTTCCAACTCCAGACCGCAGATTGACAATCTCTTCAGAGAGTTGTTCTACTTTCTTTCGAAGATCATCACGGCCTCGATTAACTTCCTTGATCTTGGAGTTAGCCCACTCAGGTAATTCGGAGGGGTGACTTGTTTGATGAAATGGACTGGTTTGAGAGAGAGTGCATGCTCTTTTTCTTTTAGCTTTTGAGTGAGGTGTTTGACAGAAGAGTTTAAAGAGATGACTTTGGATTCTGAAGCATTTAACTCATTTTGAAGAGAACAGTATTTATCGGTAAAGATAGTGAGATCACGCTTGAGAGAGTCAATCAGAGTGAGTGACTCTTCTTGCTTGCTTTGGTTGGATTGACTAAGACTCTTGGTGTCGTCGAGTTCCTTTTGAAGGGAATCAACACGGCGCCGTGAGTCCTGTAAGTCCAACCTAAGTGAGTAAGAGATAGTCTTGTGTTCCTCAACTTCATCTCTCAAAGCATACATGAGACCCTTTGAGATCTCAAGTTCCTCTGTTAGCTCAGAAATTTTGCTGGTGAGACTAGCTTTAAAGGAGTTAGTCTTAGAGACAATTTTAGCAATTAAAGTCATAAAGCCCATAGGAGATATACGATAAAGATCTGTCTCAAGATGAGAGCGGGTTACCTCATTGTCAGGGATCATGGACTCAGTTGGATCATGTGTCATGAGACATACTAGACCGCTTGACTCGGTGTCTTGATCGCCGGAGTCTGAGTAACCCCAACCGACAGTTGCCATCAGTGACCTCCCTTGGGATCTTCCATACTGGTTTTTGAGTAACGGACTGTCCTTCTTGAAATGACCAGGTTTGTTGCAGTTAAAGCAGGTGATAGAGTTGAAGACTTGTTTGAAGGTGTTTGAGAATGATCGATTCTGTCGATTTGGTTGGTTACGCATGAATTTTCAGAAGTTCTTTACTATGAAAACAAAGTTTCCATAGTTTCGGCCTCACTTTCTTCAACAATAATATCCACCAACTCGGCCTTAGCTTGTCTGATTTGAGTGTCGCAACATAGGCTCCTTCTTGACTGTATTGAGTCGATTTAACCTGCAAGGCTTGGTCATTCAAAGTAGTAGTTTTACTGGAAGAAGAAGAAGAAGAATATGTATTACCACACTTTTTTCGAACATTCTTCTTGTACTTATCTGCAGATTGTAGATAAGAGCCTAAGTCTTGACAGCTCCATTTGGATAAGTCCTTGCATGCTTTGGTGGAGATTACCGTCTCTGCCCACTATTCTCTGAGACTGTCAAGCAGCTTGTGCAAGACACTCTCTCTATCCGGTAAGATGTTAACTTCCTGCATAGTAGTTGTTAGCAAATAAAAACGATCAAGTACTTTTTCCAAAGACTCACCGGGTTTTTGCAGAAAATTCTCATAGTCCATTCGAAGTTCTTAAGCTTTGCATTTCTTGAGTTCAGTGACTCCTTCGTGGTAGCTTGAAGAAGAGTACATATCTCGTTTACAGACTTATAGTGGTTGACTCTTCTTTGTTCTGGAATGGACAGGCAAGTGTAGATTGCATGGGATGCTTGTCGATTTAGCTCATATCTTTTGCGATCTGCAACAGTCCATGTGAATCGATCTGGATTGACTGCGAGATCTCCTCCGGTGACTATCTCCCAAAGTTTAGAGTTGACTGACTCAATGTGTTGTTCAATCTCATTTTTCCAATGATCATAGTTTGTGGAGGTGAGTCTAGGATGCTCGAAGTGCATTTTGTTGTTTTGATTGACGAAGAGGTCTGTCATAGCTAGTTGATTGACTGTCAGCCTAAGCAAGGCTCTGATACCACGTGTTGGATCGGACGACTGACTTAAACCAACCCAAGGTGTTAATCTATGAGATGGTTTGACTAAATTGAACTTTGTATGCGAGAACACTTAAGACGTAAAAACACTTAGTCGAATTTGTTGAACTAAGTGTGCGGAAGCGATTACTCAAGGTAGCAAAGTAAGATGGACTTAGCGGGGTTAAACGGATTAACACTTGAAAGATGAAGGGACTCTGTGGAACTCGGCAAGATACACAAAATAAGCTATTTTATTTTCTGACCAAAACAAAATAACTTGCAATGCCCACTCAGTAGAAGAGATCTACTTCATGGTTTTTCACTCACCCAATACAGTCTCTGATCAGCTCGATGGTAAATGTAGTGAAACTAGAATCTTCCTAGCAAGAGTCTATCTAGATGCACTAACTAACTTGGTACGTATTCTCTCTCTGAATTACAAAGGAAGCTCTCTCTTTAATCTCTAAAGTATTTCACACTCAAAAACACACAAGTAAGCTAACTATTACATGCCTATTTAAAGAGTTAGTTCCGAAATTGTCGGAACTAACTTAGTGGAAGCGTCTTCAGGCAACGTGCGCCATACTTGGCCGCAAACTCCGGATTCGACTGGGGCAGTATTAAGATCATTGGAGCGTTGGAGTGTTGACTGAATTGCTCCTTAATATTCGCAACGGCTTGAGAGAGTCTATGATGCTTCTTCAGTTGCGCAGACTCTCTCTTAGCTTGACATGGAACTCGTTATTTATGTTTTATCGAAGACGAGAGACTCCTTCAGGTGATTGTCTATCTCTACAACACTTTTATGTCTCAACACCAATGCTTTTGTAACACCATCGTCCTCTAACCTATACCTTATACCTTACAGCAACAGTTGCTGTAAGATTTTCAGTCTTTTAGTACTAATCGCTGAATATTTTTCCAGCTTGTCTTCCAAGACAAGACGTCTGCATTTCTATCCAGTGTTTAGATATTGGTGGTATGGTTCTTTATATATATACAGTGGCGGAGCCACATTATGTATTAGGGGGGCCCGCCCCCCAATTGTCCCGATGACATCATATTTTTATTACTAGTTTTTTATAATATAGTTTATTTTGTTATAAATTAAGTTGAATTTATTAAAATTGTCTAAAAGTATCTATGATATTTATTATTTTTAATTAACATAAGTCTATTTTAAATTGTTTAGTGTTATAAATAGAAATAATAAACTACACTTAAAACAGTTGATGTTATTAAATGTCTTATATTTTATAACCATAATTTGAACTGAAACTTGCTTTTAAAATATTAATTGTGGTTTATCAAATTTTAGTTTAAGTTAAGCTATCGAGTCTTGTAATTGTCACTATGAACTACCTTCGGTTCTTAATAAATGATGTTTTGAAGTTACCATTTTTTTCAAAATATAAAATGTTTTGGACTTTTTTACCACTCAATTTTCATATACCCTCCCACTTTTTTCTTTCACCCACAACTGAAAAGAATCTTCAAACACCGGCTAGTGCAATCGCAAGAAAACCCAAGAAATTGGAGAAGGAAGAGAGCAGAGAGAAACGAGAGAAGAAGAGAAAGGTCTTCGATTAACCAGAGAGGAAAGAAAGAAATTGTCGAGATAACCACTACTGTAGCTCACCCACACTACTTTACACAAGACCAATGTCATTACCACCCTACCACCCCCAAGCAGAAAACAAAACCCAACGGAAATAAAAAAGATAAATAAATACACCCGTAACATATAAAAATATATCTTATATATATATATATATATCTTATTACCCCCTCAAATCATGCAACTGGTTGCAAGATTTGAAACAGAAAGACAATCAGAATTATTCCAGCGCTTCAGTCCCATCTTCAGAGCCAGCTGCGGGTACTGCTTACCAGGCAAAACTTTTGTCAAAATATCAGCCAACTGGTCCTTAGAGGAAACAAACTCAACTGTGATCAGACCTTCTTGTAGCTTCTACCGGACAAAGTGAACATCAAGTTCAATATGTTTTGTCCTCTCGTGCAATACCGGGTTCCGTGCTATGTGAATGGCGGACTGGCTGTCTGACTTGACAGGAACAGGCTCCAAACTGGTGACTCCAAGTTCTCCCAGCAACCTCGTTAACCAACTGAGCTCCGAAGTGACTTGCCTCATTGCCCTGTATTCAGATTCTGCAGAAGACAAGGCAATACTAGTTTGTTTTTTAGACTTCCAAGATAAAGGACAGCCACCAAAACATATAAAATAGCCACTAATCGATCTCCTCGTATTAGGGCAGCTAGCCCAGTCAGCATCACAAAACGCTATCAGATCAAAAAACTTCTTATTGTTAAAGAACAAACCATAGCCCAAAGTCCCTTTAATATACCTCAATGTATATAAAGCAGCTTGAAAATGTATATTAGTGGGACACTCTAAGAATTGACTGAGAACCTGTATAGCAAAACATAAGTCTGGCCGACTATGTGACAGAAAAGTGAGTCTACCTACCAACTGTCTATACAAAGTAGGATTCTCCAAAGCATCACCATCATTCTTTCTTAACTTAACAGAAACATCAAGAGGACTAGCAGCAGCTCTTGCATCTAAACATCCAAAAACAGAAACCAGACTCTCAGCATACCCTCTTTGCAAAAGAACAACACCATCAGAGGTGTACACAAACTGCATCCCTAGGCAGTGTTTCAACTTCCTAAATCCTTGATTCTGAATTTTTCATCAAGATTAGTCTTAATGGATTCAATCAGACCTAAGTCATTACCAGTAACCAAAATATCATCCACATACACTATTAAGAAGCAAGTTTTATCACCGGTTGACTTAACAAACAGAGAATAATCATTCATAGACTGTAAAAACCCTAAGTCTCTGAGAAAATCACTTAGTTTCTGATGTCATTGTCTAGAAGCCTGCTTCAGCCCATACAATGACTTCCTTAATCTGCACACTTTTCCTGAATTCTCTAGAACGTGCCCCTCAGGAATGTCCATATATACTTCCTCATTCAAGTCCCCATGGAAGAAAGCGTTATTCACATCCAACTGCCCTATGTGCCAACCCATTTTGCAAGCTAAAATGACTAAAGCTTTAATAGTGGTGAATTTTACAACCGGAGAAAAGGTTTCAGAATAGTCAATCCCATACTTTTGTGTAAACCCCTTAGCTACCAGCCTTGCCTTACACCTCTCTAGAGTCCCATCAGCCCTATATTTGAACTTATAAACCCATTTACATTTAATTGGTTTCTTTCCTATGGGCAGATCCACTATATCCCACGTTTTGTTTCTTTCTAAAGCTCTAAACTCATCTGTCATAGCTAACTGCCATCTAGGATCTTTTATAGCATCCGAGTAATAAATGGGCTCAATTTCTTTATTCAGAACAGAACTAAAACAAGCATGCTGATAGTCACTACCAGGAAAGACAAATAAGGTATCTCTCAACAGCTGAGAATTAGCAATGGTTCCACTATCATCCATACAGACAGAAAACACCTCATGGTCATTAGCAACAGTAGGAACAATGGCACCACAATTGGATCTGGAAATTCTATCCATTATAATTTGAGAGAAAGGATCATGGTCATTTGGAAAAGAAGAAGACTTATCTGATTTGTTTGCTGAAGTCTGTCCAACCACAAAATCCTTCAAATGGGCCGGCAAGTGTCTCTCCCTTTGTGATCGTCTGAGCTCAACTCCTGCAGGTGGCTCTATATCTTGTTCCTCAGGGGTGTTTCCACTGCTGACTGGTTGTGATTCTTGCACAACTTCTGTCTCCCCTTGTATAGCATGATCATGATTTGTCTCCTCAACAGCAGTGGTTGTTGGACTGTCATGAATTTGATTATCTGGCAAGGCACTTACCCTGTCTTCTAAGACATCATACTCAGAAACAAAAGGATCAGTAGCATTGTTATGTGTAAAATGACCCTTAGCTGATGTGTCAGAAATACCAGAATTTCTGAAAGGATAAAGATTCTCATGGAAAATGACATCTCTACTATAAACAATGACTTTATTGTCCATATCAAATAACTTGTAACCTTTCTTTCCCTGAGGGTAACCAAGAAAAGTACATTTGACAGCCTTAGATGCGAATTTATCATACTGATTTTTATTTATATTTGCAAAGCAGAGGCAACCGAAGCATTTCAATTCAAAATAATCAGGTTTGTGACCATAAATAACTTCAAAAGGGGTCTTGTTTTCAATGCTAGACAGAGGCATCCTGTTAATGAGGAAAGCTGAAACTTGCACACTTTCCCCCCAAAACTTCAAGGGTAATCCTGAGTGGAACATAAGGGCCCTTGCAGTTTCAAGAATGTGCCTATGTTTCCTCTCCACAACGCCATTTTGTTGTGGAGTGTGGGCACAGGTGGTCTGGTGAATAATACCATACTGTTTAAATAAATCAGAACCTATTCTAGAGCTGCCTAACTCATAGGCATTATCGGTTCTAATAATTTTTACTGTTCTGTTGAACTGTGTTTTAACCATTTTCAGGAAAGCAATGATGATATTCAAATAATCAAATTTAGAGGCACAAAGATGGACCCACGTGGCTCTACTCTTATCATCCACAAAAGTGAGAAAGTAAGAATTTCCATCAAGGGTTTTGGTTTTATATGGACCCCATAGATCTATATGTAACAATTCAAAATTTTCATTACTTCGTTTTTCACTACTTACAAAAGGCAGCTTGTGGCTTTTTGATCTAGAACAAGGTTCACAAAGGAATTGCTTGTCTTTAAGAGAAGAGTTCAACAAATCCAAAGAAAACATTTTCTTTCTAGGTAAATGACCTAACCTATGATGCCACAAGCTTATTTCATCCCTACAGTCAAAACCTAGGCTAATGACATTATCACCACAACCCAGAGAAACATGCCCCTCCCTAGTGGGGTTTCTAATCCATTTGTACAGTCCTCTATGGAATGTCGCAAGTTGTACAGGTCTAGTTCCTTCACAGTCTTGATAATAACAGGATTTATGATCAAACAAGAATTTTCCCTTAATATCCTTGCATAACTTACTAACAGAAATCAAATTAAATTTGAAGGCAGGAACGAAAAGGACATCCTTAAGCAGGAAAGAATCATCAAGTTTGACAGTCCCCATAATTTCAACCATTTGGGGATGACCATCAGGCATCCCCACAGTGTGTGGTCGATCAAGAACAATGTGATCAAGAAATAGGTCTAGGCTACCACACATATGATCCGAAGCTCCGGAATCCAGAATCCATTCATGATAATCAAATGCATCACCCTTTTCAGAGTTAAAAACATAGCTATGCCTATAATTAATACAAGAAAGGGTTTTTGATGTGTTACCCACGAAGCTGTAGTGTGAAGAGCTTGCAGTCTGTTGCTCCTTGTTGATGGGGGCAGACTTGTTAATGTACTCATAGACTCTCGCAACTTGTTCTGTAGATAAGATCCCACCAAAAGGATCACTAATTCCCGCACTGATTCCCGCATTCTCTTGGTTCCCTTCATCAACACCAGAGGCCATGTTAGCAGTGCTCTTCCTGAATCTGTTGTTCTTCCAGCCTGGTGGAAAACCGATTGTCTGGTAGCATCTGTCCTCGGTGTGTCCAAGCTTGTGGCAATGAGAGCATTGGAGGTTTGATCTTCTACTGTTGGAGAATTGCGGTTTGGACTGGCCTTTCTTCGTTTGCTCAGTGGTGAAGGAAAGGGAATTCATATCTGTCCCGATACTGTTGCTGATGAATCTCTGTCTTTCTTCCTGAACAAGGTGGGCAAAGACTTCATCCATACTCGGCATTGGCTTTAACATCAAGATATTGCCTCGTATGGTTCCGTATTTCTCATTCAAACCCATGAGAAACTTTATAACCCTTCTCTGTTGAATGAATCCTCTGAATTTCTCCAAAGCTTGACAGGTGCAGTTTTGGCAAGTACAGACTGGGATCACCGCCGAGGCATCGATTTCGTCCCAGATCTTTTTCAATCCCGTAAAGTAGTCGCAGATGGAATCGCTGCCTTGCATTGTGGTGGCCAGCTTCTGCTCCAAAGAGTAAGTCTTGGTGGCGTCGGTCTGGCCATACCTCTTCGCGAGATCCTTCCAGATGTCCGCCGCTGACGGCGCGAACAAGACTCCTTCGACGATATTCTTTTCAAGGGCCATCAACAACCATGCTCGAACCATCGAGTCGCACTGGGTCCAAGCCCTCATCTTCTCCACTGAATCGGTGGGCTTCTTTAGGGTTCCATCGACAAACCCTAGCTTGTTCTTGGCACCGAGTGCGATCTCCATTTGCATTTTCCAGCGCTGAAACCCCACGCCGTTAAATTTGGTGGCCAAGACAGCTCCCGGGCTCTCCGTACTCGCAAGATGAAATGGATCGCCATTGTTTGCAGAGGACGAAGTGAGATCGACACTTGGGATCTCTGGTCCTTTTCCTTTGGATGCATCTTCATCGCCTTTCTGCTTCGATGGATCTTCCTCGCCAGCCATTTAGGGTTCTTGGCAAGATTATGATTGAAGGTGCGCAACGAAATCTGAAGCGGCGCTGGAACGCTGCTCTGATACCATGAAAAGAATCTTCAAACACCGGCTAGTGCAATCGCAAGAAAACCCAAGAAATTGGAGAAGGAAGAGAGCAGAGAGAAGAAGAGAAAGGTTTTCGATTAACCAGAGAGGAAAGAAAGAAATTGTCGAGATAACCACTACTGTAGCTCACCCACACTACTACTTATACACAAGACCAATGTCATTACCACCCTACCACCCCCAAGCAGAAAACAAAACCCAACGAAAATAAATACAGATAGAAATAAATACACCCGTAACATATAAAAATATATCTTATTATATATATATCTTATTAACAACTTCTCTATTCCTTATGAAAAAGTAAGGATAAAGTCGTCCAAAATTTGTCTCCTTAATTTCTATGTTTTATAGAAAAATATCTATGTTTAAATTAAACCTTTAAACCATATTGTAAGTATTTTTATTTTAAAATTCTATTACGTTTTTTCAGAATATATCTAGTATTGATATTAAATATATAGCCAAAAAAATTTTTGGTCCCCTTAAGTTTGAAATTCTTGCTCCGCCCCTATATATATATATAGTTGGGCCAAATGGCCTATACCCACCAAGGTAGGTAAAAACAACAAGCCTACATCTTTCCAACTGACCCATTGGTGGTATGGTTCTTGAAGAGGGAAAGATGACATTCTTAACGTGATAGTAGCAGGTAACACAGGCCATGCCCTGAGTTTGACTGGAGCACACCAGACTCTCCTACAGATATGCACGACTTTGAAGCATTCTCGGCAGGCTTTTTCCCTTGCACAGTTGAAGAGTTTCGTGGTAACCCTCACCGCAAGGACTTGGTTCTATCCTTAGCACCCTTCCACGGGAACTGAAGGGAGCGTTTACATCCTTTTGCCAGACTCAGATGGAGCCAAATAAAGGCACATGTCTCAGATCTGATCAAGGGTGCAAATTGTCTTCGTAGCCTCTTTTTTTCTTCTTGCCCTGTGATTTATACAACAGTGTCATCAATGTTTGAGTTCTGAGTCTTGGCTAATGCCATCCAGTGAAGTCGTAGAAACTTGACTACAGAGTTGTCTTATACTAGCCAAACCATGAATGTTACTTTCAGCTAACAATGCTTCAAAGAAGAAAAAGAAACACCAAGAAGCAAATGCAACTTCACTTCCACTGAACTTTGGTTATAAGGAAAAAAAGAAATCTCACTTATGGAATTCTTTCCTTGACTACAGTCCGCAGGAGGCATAAGCTGTTCCACAACAACACCAAAGTTTCTTTGTGCACAGGCCTACTTTGCTCCTTCGAGCTCTCGATGAATAAGCTGCACTTTTGGAACTTGCATCTTGATATAGTCACATAGCTCAAGTGAAACTTGTGTGTAAGCTGAAAAAATCCATCAGAATTACCAAGCATCACTTTATGAAATACTAGCTCCACATAATGGCATTCTTACACATGGAGAGACATTCGTAGATAGTAATTATCAAGTGTTTACGCCTATTAACTCTTCCATTCACCTTTCTAGGGCCAACTCACAATGAGAATAAGGAAGTCCAGGAAAGCAACAACAATGCAGAAGACACAAGAGTGGTTGTTGGATTTAGGCACTCACATTAGGTAGATCAAATTCCCCATCCAGGGCATCACACCAATCAAGTGATAATTTTCGAAGCATAGGCAACTGATACCAAAAGATGGAAGTAAGGATTGATCAACCTCAGAAGGAAGGTAAGAAAACAAAGCAAGGTAGAAAAGGAGCTTTAGTTAACTTACCTTTGATGCAGACTCGAGTATCATACTTCTGCTTATCCCACGGCCCTGTTTTGAGATACAAGTCAACTTCTTACATGCTATCATCAATGTATGTAAATAAACAGAACTCAAATGAAAAACAGACAATTGCAGAGGGACATAAGCATAATATGAGAAGCCTTACATTATGACGGAGTAAAAGATCTTCCAAGGCTTTGCACTCGTACAAAGAAACAACACCCTCAGACGTTACTGACCCACATTCCTTAAAACATTAAATCATCACATGCAAATATGTGTAAGTGATTTCCACTAAGCAAAAACGCTGCAATTTTGGCTAGTTGGAAAAAAGGGAGGGGAGGTGTGCCTAGATTATTTGTTTCTACCAATGAAAAATCAGCATATCTCAAATTCACAGCTCTTTTCGCAGAATATAAGAGATTTAAGACAAGAAACATCATAGATACCTCTAAGTGCAGAGATATCAATCCAGGCCAACCACAAGAGATGATCTGCTGCGAACCTGTTTGGTAGACAATCCATTAAACAATAAACGTACACCCGTTGTCCTTGAGTCCTCTAAAGAATATTATGTAATTTAATTTACTCACCTGCATCAAGAAATCTGCAGCCTATCAAAGACAGCTCAAGTAGATTAGGAACATGTTGTGTCATAAGAGTTAAATCTGTATTAGCCATCCACGGTACTGCCCTTTCGAGTCTAATTTTTTTGAGATTGGGCAAACAGAACTTGAAACAAGCAGGCGTGATATCCCCAATACAATAGCAAACCTCCAACACCTGCAAATGTGTTAGTGTCTTCACCATTTTGACCATAGAACAATCAGAAATAACCTGCAAATTAAGATTGACTTGGGGTTAGCGAATATGTTTGAGGTAAGAAGAATAACGTTTTAAAGCACATAGATGACAGTGCAAAATTTTCCAATCTGATCTGAAAAGACAGACAAGCTTAACCAGAAGCGGGATGTATTTCCCAATACACCACTTAAGAGTTTCAAAATTTCACAGTATGCCACTGAAGCTTACATACGATAAAAGTTTAAGGATCCAAGGATCTAGGGTTGACAGATATAATCAACGATAAGAAATAGACTTTCATTGTATATAGACGCATACGTTCAGTGAAATATTTCAACAAAATTTAAGAAATTTTTTAAAAGAACTACTCAGATAAAATCTGAGCAGGTTATATTAATCAGCGATATGGTGAAACAAAACAATGTCAAAATAAAAGCTTAACGTGACCAAAGTAATCCTGTAAAGATGGAAAAAGGAGGTGAATAATTAACATGCAGTGACCTGAAAAAAAAGACTAAGTGACTCCAATGTAGGGCACAAGATCGGAAGCAGCATCAGCCCTTCTTCGCCTAGTGATCCGCCCAAGCCTACAGTCAATGATTTCAAAAGCCCAATCGCGGGTCCAATCTTTTCTAGCCGTAAACAAGAAAATCCCCATCCAATTTCAAGTTCATCCAGGATGCATGTCTTCCCCAACTCAACACACATTTCCAAGTGTGGATAAAGAGAGTGAACATCTTCACTTTGAGGGCATAAGCCTTTGCACCCCTTGCTTTTAGACATTTCAGTTTATGATTTCCATGTATGATACGAGATAGAGCTGCTCCAGATATCTGTAACCGCACAATGGGAGACAAAGAATGAGGCTAACTTTCTAAGATAGATATGAACGTAGATCTCACGGAAAACCATCTTGTTGTTTCCCCACTTAAGAAAAAGTAGCTCTACTCAGCATTAGAACACCCTATCTCCATACTGACCAGAACAAGCGAAACCAAAAAGGAAAGTACTTTAATTACCATATTATTTTTATTATGGTTATCTTGATGTTCATTACATTCCTATACTGCATCAAACCCTAATCAGGGCATGAATCTTTGAATATATAAATAAAGAGATCGTTACAAACAATAACTCACCATTGTATTAGAAACATCAAGCATCTCCAATGAACACCCCAGAAAGTTGTGGAAAGAAGTATCACCAGCACAAGTATCCCTCAAGCAAAGACTCTTGACCTCATGTGCCCAAGGATGTGACAAAATCTCGAGAATGGAAGATTCCTCAATCCCTGCATATTATATATCTGATAAAGGTACGGCCAAACGAACCAGAAGAACCTCACTTCAATCTTTATTCATCATTCAATAATATCCTCAATAAGCTCACTATCCTTATTTAAAAGCCTAGTCCATGCCAGCTGGAACAACAAAACCAGTAAGAAACATATATTCTCTATAACAGAATAGAAACTACTAACATGGCAAAACTAACACCTCCTGTAATATTTTTTTACCAAACCACCTATCAATATTCACGTATAGCTTATGCCCAGATTGATAGTGAATACAGGAACAAAAGAGATGCACAAATCCCTTCAAACCACTTAAGTGAAATATCTTCGGCTATAACTTTTTCTAAACTGTGAGATTATATTCGAGTTATCTTGTAAAGCTGCTGAAAGCTTTCAAAATTTTACTTTGCAACACAGACATCTTTCTAGATGTTTGATCATTAGACTTAATAATAAAAAAGAAAGTGTCATGACGCAAACATAGGACCATAAGGTTGTATAATATTACTGTCATGCTCATTATGTAATCATTAGTTCTACTGACAAAAATCCCAGTACAAAAATCACTCACCATTACACCCACCAATATGCAACACTTCAAGGAAAACACTGGAGGACAGATGAATCTTTTCCTCCAAATATGCTGTACCATCTAAGGCGAGACATCTTTTGTATAGAGATGACATTGAATTCTTCCCCAGTAAAGTGTCACAAGCAATAAGTGAATGTAACTTATTGCAGGTACTTAAGACATTTGATATGCCCATATCTGTTAGAGAAAGGCAACCTCTAATGTTTAAATAAGATAGCATGACACAAGACTTCAAGGCACCACAAAGATCAACATCTGAGACAAAGAAAAATTATCAGTTAAATGAACAGTGAACATTCAGTAAGGATAGGATCAATTCATTAAAAGTGCAACCAACCATTACCGCAAATGTCAATTCTTCCTTCCAATGTAAGTTTTGTCAAATTTGATGTTTTTTGTCTGGAATTCAAATATGCAACACCAGAATACCTTTTGAACACTTTTTTATTTTCAGATTCAAAGCAGGAGAAGGAAATTTGTGACGCGACGGTTGGACTAAGATCAACAGTTAAGTCAACTTCAGTTATTGAAGGGCACTTCTGTTGCAGCTGTAGCAAATCTCTGGTCTCAAACTCCAAAAGATGAGATGCTTTAAGGGTTGTTAGTGACGGAAATGATTTCCCCACATACTTCAACACAGAGGATAAGTGAAACTGCAGACACCTGGAGAGATCAATTTCCAACAGTCTCAGGATAGTCTTCAAGACAACAGAGGATAAGTGAAACTGCGGACACCTGGAGAGATCAATTTCCAACACAGTCTCAAAGGATAAAGTCTTCAAAGAATGCTGCGGGGTTGAAATTGAATCCAAGATAAAATGTTTGAGATCAGGCAGTCCCTGTCCAGTACTTCCAGTAAACATGGAATCCAAGTGATTTGAACTCGGAAGCAAAGAATTAAGTAGGACCCTTGATGTTATCTGGGGACATCCAGAAAGGTCAAGTTTCTGCATCGAGGCAAATTGAGATCATTAAATCTGCAAAATAATATAGAGAAAATGGTGGTAAACCATTTTATTCAATTTGATGTCACAATAGTTTACTCTTCCCTCCTGTTCATCTTCACTTGGAATGATAAATAGGATTTATAAAGCCATCCACATTGAAGCTGAATAGGAGGGAAAATGATAAAGGTAAGAAAGATATTTGACAAGCAAATACCTTAGTAAATCCGGTCAGTCGAATCATCCAACACCTCAAGTCACTAATCGGTGCCTCTTCGACACAGACCATACAGATTTCTTTGATGCTTCGTTCAACAAGCTCAGCCAAGTAGCAACAGTTTTGTTTCCCTAACAAGCAAGAAAGAGAAATCAGAGCGATTACACATAAGAAGGGTAAAAGAATGAAGCTAAAGGTAAGAATTAAAATCCAAAAACCTACCCTTGAGAAACCACATAGGCAGCAAGTAAATCCGGACCTGTAGAAAGAATTTAGAAAATTTACATGACAACCTCAGCTTCATTAAAGTCAAATCGACATATAACAGTTCAAACATGCAAAGTTCCACATCGATTGAAGCCATTAGGCAATAAGTCAATAAACAGCGATTAAGCGCAATACAAACACATGAGAAACTGAGATGCATCTTGCCACACTGAGTTTGTATGAATATAGAACTTTCAGTGAAAGGGAGAAAAGAATGTCATGAGATGACACTTGTGGGTTTCAGACATTGGTTGAGCAATATCTCAGAACTAAAACACAAGTAGGCACGCTTTCTAATGGCTAAGAAGAGTACACATATAGATAGCATAACCATACATGAGGTTGTACTAGCATACATGATCAATGGGGTATACTATAACTTTGCACTGACACAAAATTTTAGTGGAATAGAGAATTCTTCAGCTGTCTGATAACTTTACATGGACACAATACTGTAGTGGAAAAGAAGTTCAGTAACCCGTGATACACAACACCCCAAATTTCTGATAAAGCATACAAAAAAAAAGCTTCCTGAAGAAAAAGCAATGAAAGGAGTTACCTGGTCAAGAATGTCCGCCCATTTAAACTCAGGATTCTTCAAGTGTTTGTGGTCTTCAACATTAGCATGCAGCCAAGCTAATAATGCTTCAAAAAGATGCCTCTCACTGTGAAAGCAAAAATATGAGCACTACTCACTTCCGGAGAAATTAACAGGTAAGAAATTGTCTAACCAACCTGTCAATAGTCAGATGAGGATGCCTTACGCATGAGAGAAGTAAGTTGTATGGAATATCATGGAAACTGTCACATGCTAGAGCCCACATCTGAAAACAAAACGCAAAGATTGTCATTAATAGATGGAAAACCATTAAGGATAATGAACAGTCACTTTCTAGTAAAATTACGTACAACACTTCCTTCTATATGATAGAAAATATTGTCTCTAAGCATCTAAGAAAACTGTGCGGGTTATATGCAAAAAATACCATGTTACTTCAGCACTACGTTAATGCCTCCCTAGACTGTAAGAATCTACCGAACAGTAACCACAAGGCAAATTGTTTACTGCTGTTAAAACTAAAGACATGGAGAACGTACAAAGTTCCTGGCGATATAGCTTGCACATGTTATTGAAATTACATCAATTCCTGAGATGTGATTGCAAGCATTTAGTATATAACATATCACATATGTTTCAAAGCAAAAATAGTATTCAAAACAAGAATGATAGTACTTACAACTTAGTAGCTTACCATTCTCTACAGTATAGTTCCAAGCATCAATCAGATAATTCAAATGTATTTGATTTGAAGGAACCATCTTGTCTGAAAAATTATCAGAAAACCAAGATCTCCATTCCAAGATAAGTCTCTCCACTCCAAAATACAAAGCACCCTAGAAAATGACCAAAATGCTTACGGAAAACTTCAGGAAAACTGTAAGGCGTGAACTAGCTGACAAATATTTCATTCTTATTGTAGTAACAAATTATGCAGAAATACAATACGGAAACAGAAACGGACATTACTACGTTAGGATCCATATTTAGCAGATTGATCGCTAGATATATGTAGAACAGAAATTCTTTCTAATTTCACTTCATCATTAGCATCAAGTGAACATATCTACAAACTTATTAAGGTAATAATACTTACCTCATACAGAGGAAGAAAGTTCTGAAATGTGATTTCAGATTGGCATCCACAAATATACTTTAATATCTCCAAGAATATGTCAATACTCCACTCTACCGACAGACGGTGAGTTAGCGATTCGCTGCATAAGAGGCATTACAACACTTAATTTAACAGTTTTACAGGTTGAAGATAAGAGACGTGACATGCAAATCCCCCAAGGAAGAAGGAAAAAAAAATAACAAGAAGAGAAATAAAGAGACTTGCTTGTGTATCTTGGGGATCATAACTAAACTGACAGATGAAATAGTGGCAACTACAGATATAACTAAGGTACTAATGGAGTTTCTTAAAAAAGTTACTAATGAGATCGATCCAAACCTGAAACATCCGCTTAGAAGACCACGAAAATATGAAGACCCTGCAATGAGCCTGAAAAAACCCAAACATACCAATGAAGAGTCGCAGCACTAATCAAAGGAATAATGGTTAGGGGTTGCACAAGTGACGAAGTTGTAAGCATGCCTGCTGCGACTGGCTTTGACTACAATAACACGATGGTTGGCAATCATTGTCAAATCCCAAGTAGAAATCTCGGATGTGGAAATAAAGATTTCAGAGGGATTGTTGTTTCTATGCCCATCTTCTTCTTCTGCAGGTCTGACATCATCAGGGTCTCTGCACTCAATCACTACCCAGTGTTCGCCACTTGTGATCTCTCTATCGGAAGCCATTGATAAACAGACCAGAGAAGCTACTCAGGCAAGACGGCCGAAAAAGAGGGAATTTTTTTTCCGCTTTGTATTGCTGGCGTTCGCAAGCGTTCGGAGCGGTATTGATGATTGAATGTTCTACGGCTCTTACGGTCTTACCTGAAGAAAATAGATTTGACGGCCCAATTTTACTAGTAATAATATTAACTTATTACAATACCTCTTAAGTATTTATATTTGCTTATTTTTTTATATCAAATATAAAAGATGCTAGTATATGAGTATTTAGTTGACTGTACGTTCAATATTAATAACTGCAGTATAGTATTGGTGACAATAAAAAAAGATATTAGGAGAATACTAAGAGCTCATGTATTTGTATGGGTAATTTTTTATATAAAAAATGAATTTTATTACAAAAATTGAGTGTATTTTGACAATTAATCCCGTTTACTTTACTTTGAAGACTGGTTATAGACTTATAGTAACGTAGATGTTTTTATGTAAGAAAATAGTTATTAACTAGTAACTATTATCTACAAGTGTACATGTAGATCACGAAATTGTAATTAACCGGATGAATAAGCAATTTTTTGGAAATAGAAGTAGTACGTATATAATCTACTCAATAATAATAGTGTGTAATTTATTCGCTACATCTAAATCTAGTTATAGATGGTTACATACATGTACAATTGTTCAATAAAATTGTATAGTTAGTAAACAAAAATTGTACTAGATATACATACAAACTTCTTAAACTATACAATAAGCCTACAAAAGTTGTATTTTTACACTATATAAACTGTACAATTATAAATATAGCAAAAAATAACTACATATGCTTGTGACCAAGGAAGATTGATAATAGTTAGTATGGATGACATTTTATGTTAACTACATATCTTGACACAGTTTAGAAAATAAAAAATAATAAAAACCACATTTAAAAGTCTATTAGGATACAACTAAATACAATCAAACAATAAAACAACTAATTAAACTGACATAATTTAGCCCATACTCATAGATAGAATTATATTGGTTACCCCTACATATAATTTTTACAAAACTTTTGAAGAAATTTTGTGATATCCAAAATTGAAAGCATCTTTGGCTATACAACAATTAATATTACACAATCTGAGACAACGACAACCAACAATTAATATTATAATCATTAAATCACAATCAATAATCAAATTACTAGTTAGTCACGAGAAAATTATTCAACATGTCTTGGTTACATCCACATATTGTTAAAGATAGTTACATTACATGTACATGCAGAAGATAAAACATATATAATACACCTATAAAACATGTACATTACTTATATAACAAAGATTGTACACTGTAGGATCTTACAACGGTTTGTCTTAGTGAGGTTGTTACCCACGCGGAACTAGGTGCTGAGTAACAGTCTGATGACGACTCAATATTCAGAGAACATCAACAGAGGGAAGGATATTAGATACACGTGAATCCTCACTATATTAGCTCGTATCAAAACAGGATACACCTCACGTACTAGAGAACAGACTCTCCAAGCACAAACACGTAAAACACTAGATCTCTAGGCTCTAGTGATTCTACCACACGTATTATAAAAAACACCTCCTTTCCAGATTTTCTCTCAACAACAACGTCCATCACCCTTCTCTTAACGTCTCCTATATATAGTTATCGATTTACATAAAACAATATCTTTAAAGATATAATTTCTTTAAAGATAAAATCCTAGTAACCGACTTAGATATTAAACAGAAAAGATATTCTCTAGATTATCTACTAAAGATAAAATCTGTGCAGAATATATTTAGGGACGGTTAGACACTGCGAGATCTTCTCTTGACGGCACCTCCCTTGGTCAGGTCAAGACTCAGATCTCTGTGTCTGATACTGAGTTTGGTCAATCAAAACTTTTACATTAACAATTTCCCCCTTTTTGATTGGGCAAACTCTGAGTCTTGAACTGATGCATGTTCCCCCTTATTCGCTGCTTCACTGCTTTCTGTATTCACCCATTGTCATCACTCAAAAACTTGTGTCTGGAACTGAGAACGTTCCCCCTGAATTATTGCATCTTTGTTCATCGCCAGATAGATTTAGACACACACATATGTGTTCAAGACATCTTTCCCCCTTTTGCCGAATCAAAAAGAAACTAAGGGATGAACCTCATAAGTAGGGGGTAATGGTGTGTCACAGACTGATCACTGAGAACAAGATGAAGAATCTGAAGGAGATAGAATGCCTTCTTGACGAAACTGATAGGACTGAGTAGACTTTGGTACCCAAATTTGTTTAGGCTCAACTGTAGGCACACACTTAGACTGAATTATAGGAACCCATCTTTTAGTGTGGAATCTGTTGGTTCTATATAAGCTTTGTCTTGATGATTCTTCACGCAATTGTTTTCTCAACAGTTTGGGACACCATCTTATCTTGTGTCCTAGTTGATGACAATACCAGCACGAGTTCAGTCTAGACTTAGAATGACCAGGTTGAGTCTTCAACTCTCTCGTCTTAGATTGAGTGGGTTTCTCTAGTTCAAATCCCAAACCGCACTTACTGGAGTTTTTATTGAACAACATCTGATTCAGATTTGCCTTTCCAGTATACCAAGTGGGATTAGTCTGTGTCTGAAGCTCTAACTTCCGATTTGCATCAGCTAACATGCCCGAGAGAGTTTCACATTCCCTTTTTAGTGATTTGGTACGATCTAAAAGGGAATTCACTTCTTCTTGTGCCCAACATGGAAGAGTGAGAACTCTAGTCTCCAAAGGACTAACAAAGTTGATCCTTGGCTTATCCAGACTCTCTTTGACACAGTTTTTGTTTTCAGTCGAAGACTTACTCAAATCTTCCACTTTAGCTTTGAGTTCTCTGATCTCAGTAACATACTCATCTACGTCAAAATCCTCATCTGAGCTAGTAGGACTTTCAAGACTCTTTATCTTGTCTTCCATCCTAACTATCTTATCCTCATACTCAAGTTTTTGCGATTTCAGTTTCATCAATGCTTCAGACAAAAGATCAAATAACTGTGTCTTTGACATAGAATCAAAAGACTCTTTCACATGAGTTAAACATACCTCATCTTCTGGGAGAGTCTTGTTTAACTTTTCTTCCGCCATAAAACAGAATTCCGTGTCCAAACTCATCTCATCTTCTTGGACAATTGCTGTCATACACACTTGATCTTCATTCTCAGGTTCTGAGTCTGTACCTGAACCATCTCCTCCCCAAGCCGCAGCAGCTGTTGTTGAAAATTTCTTGACCTTCTCCTGAAAATTATCCCTTTGTGGCAAAGGACAATTTTTGACCTCATGTCCAGGTTTGTTGCACCTGAAACAGATTATTGGACCCTTCTTTGATTTGTTACGATTAAACTTAGAATTCTGACTTCGCCGTCCTCCAAAAATCCTTCGAATACCATCAGCTATCTTGATAATTTCTTCCTCTTCACTCAAATCCTCTTCATCCGTACCAGCATTACTCTTCCAAGCTTTCAAGGCCAGATCTTTGCATGTTGTTGGCGAAGAGATTGCTCCCTTCATCTTACCTTCATAGACCATCAGCTCAGAGCCTAACTCCTCGAGGGACATTTTTGACAAATCTTGTGTAGTTTCGAGCAGGGTGGTATAACTTAGCCACGCTTTTTCTAGACTGTCAAGGCATCTCTCGTTAATAACCTCGTTTGAGAGTGTTACCCCAACAGCTTTAAGATCTCCCAGAATTTTCTCAAACCTTACCAAGGTCTGAGTTATAGACTCACCCTCTTGCATTCTGAAATTGTCAAATTGCTTTCTAAATTGTTTACCTTTAGCCTTTCTGATGGAATCAGTTCCTTCATAAGCTGTTTTGAGGAAGCTCCAGACTTCTTTAGCGGTGCGAATTCCAAGTACCTTTTGTTGATCACCCTCGGACAAAGATGAGACAATTACTCGCAAAGCTTGCTTATTTTTGCTCAGTAATTTCTTATCAGTGTCATTCCAATCCTTTTTAGGTTTTGATTTCGAAACACCCGCTTCAATCACCTGTGGAACCAAGTCTCCTTCAGTAACAATTGTCCACAAATCATAGTCGATTGACATGAGCTGATCACCCATCTGTTCACTCCAGCAAGCATAGTTGAATTTTGTGAGATTTGGCGCTTTGACATTGTAGAAATTCATCTTCGATCACCCCTGAAGATTTCTCTTCGATTGCTGAAAGGGAACCCGCTCTGATACCAATTGTAGGATCTTACAACGGTTGTTCTTAGTGAGGTTGTTACCCACGAGGAACTAGGTGCTGAGTAACAGTCTGACGACGAACTCAATATTCAGAGAACATCAACAGAGGGAAGGATATTAGATACACGTGAATCCTCACTATATTAGCTCGTATCAAAACAGGATACACCCTCACGTACTAGGAGAACAGACTCTCCAAGCACAAACACGTAAAACACTAGATCTCTAGGTCTCTAGTGATTCTACCAACGTATTATTAAAAAACACCTCCTTTCCAGATTTTCTCTCAACAACAACGTCCATCACCCTTCTCTTAACGTCTCCTATATATAGTTATCGATTTACATAAAACAATATCTTTAAAGATATAATTTCTTTAAAGATAAAATCCTAGTAACCGACTTAGATATTAAACAGAAAAGATATTCTCTAGATTATCTACTAAAGATAAAATCTGTGCAGAATATATTTAGGGACGGTTAGACACTGCGAGATCTTCTCTTGACGGCACCTCCCTTGGTCAGGTCAAGACTCAGATCTCTGTGTCTGATACTGAGTTTGGTCAATCAAAACTTTTACATTAACATACACAAAAATATTGCTTTTAGTATAATTGTTTATTGTAAATGTTTTTCATTTTACATGTTTTCATATTTGGTTGTACAATAAATGTAACTACATGTATATGTAGCTAAGAATTTGCCAAAATTATTAGTCACCATTCATGATTCATCAGGAAGTAATCACAATAAGCAATCAACCACAACAATCCTCTGCCAACAATCCGTCAAAAGCTTATCTTGATATTTCATTATTATCTTGCTCTGATATTTACCTTGCATAGTACATATGTTAACTTCACTACGTTATTTTGATTACCATGGATGTCTACTATGCTCACTTGTATGAGGTATCCTAGTTACGTATGATGATTAACTTTGTTCGGTGTTATTATATTTGATGGGGTATTTGTGATATAAATGGATGGATACCGCATGGGTCTCATGTGAATCATATGTTCACCTCCAATAATATACTACCGCGTATAAAACAGCTACAAAACAACCAGACCAACAGAGTCTAATTGCCTCACTTTTTATTTCAACTTTATCTAAAGCTTATGTTTTCCACCTTTTTTATTTGGTTGAAAATTTTTGTTTTCTCACATTGTATTTCTATTCAGTTCGCAATACTTCTTTTGAAAAGATGATTCACTTCACATTACTCTATTTTTGTTTCCGAAATTCACATTACACCATTAGTAATGTCGCATTCTTTTATTTAACTCGATATGTTGTTCCTGAACTGCATGTCATACTGTGCAGAATCTTGACAGACTGGTCGGGGCCATGTTTCCTCCATCTCGGCCCAGCAGCACTTCGCTCCAACTATCCCTTGAATCGCCAAAACCCAGAAGAATTTCAAGGATAATCTTCAGCCGAACAAAAGACTATTTCTGGAAGAAATGCAAGTACACAGATTCGATGGCCCATGGCTCAACGTAAATGGGTATCAGCAGCAACAATTGCACTATATTCAACGTCTGATCAATTTACAATAGTGAAGAACATTAGTTACATAATAGAAAGTATAAAAACCCAGAAAAAAATTAAAAAATCTCAACCATGAGGAGGAATCAAAGTTTTATCTCCATTAGTATCAGAACACTTCGAACTCTAAATGCTCACCAGTCGAATCATTGTATTCCAAATACTTATTATTAACAGTATACTTATCCTGAGAAGATCCCTTTGCATGTCCAACCCCGAATTTACGAGACTCGGGCAGCTCTGGTGGGACTGCGCACCGGATTAGAGCCCAGTTCAAGCCCTCAAAGAAAGGGTGCTGCTTTATCTCCGCTGCCCCTCTCAGCGTACCCAGTCTTCCTTCCGGCTCCTTCACCAACAGACCGGTGATCAGATCCCTCGCATGTAAACTCACAAGGGGAGAATCTGGAAATTTCAAGCTTTGCATGACCACATTGGCCAACGTTTCCTCATTCCCAACTCCTTTAAACGGTGTCCTTCCGTAGAGCAACTCATAGAGGAATATGCCGAATGTCCACCAATCCACCGCACTGCCATGTCCTTCCCCCTTGATGATTTCAGGGGCCAAGTATTCATGGGTCCCAACGAAGGAGTTGGATCGGGCTGCCGTGGGTTCTGCCACAAGGAGGGGTAAGGACCGGAGTATGTCCACAGGCTCACGCTTGAGCTTTCTGGGTTTCGTGGCTGCTGATCCATGAAGATGCCGTGGGCCAAAGCATGACGGCTGTTGAATGCAGAAGGGCTCAGCACAGCGTGCACCGGATGATGTTGACATGGTATCACCAGTTTTCGCTGTCTCAGTGGTGGATGGAGAGACCAAAAGGGTAGGACTAACAGCACATCTAAGTGAGAGATCGAAGTCTGAAAGCATTATGTGTCCGTCTTCTCGCACTAGGATGTTTTCTGGCTTCAGATCTCGGTAGATTACTCCTAGCATGTGCAGGTATTCGAGGGCTAGGAGGACCTCGGCAACGTAGAACCTGCAAAAATAAATCATGAGTCAACAGTGGTCTTTAATTCTGAACCATCATCCATTCATCCTCTATGATTCCAGCTGGCACGTCTTCCTCGTTCAATAGCCAATTTCTTACGGCAAGTTAATACTAAGGAATTCAGTTTCATTTATATAACAAGCAAACAAAACAAAAGCTGAAGTGGTTCGAGTTCCTGTGTATTTAAAACATGCTGTAATCAGAAAGATTTCTATATAAAGCTGCACTAAATACCTTGCAGCTTGCTCTGAGAAGCATCGCCCTGACTGCCTTTGCCTCAGTACATGCAAGTCACCACCTGGGCAGTACTCCATGGCCAAGCACGACAAATTATCAGAAGTGAATTGGCAGTACAGTGTAGGAAGAAAAGGGTGGTCAAGCATTCTCAGTATCTGTCTCTCCGTTTGGGCCCTTGTGATCTTCTTTCTTCTCGCCAAGAAGTCATTATCCATAACCTTTATTGCAAACAAGCAATTCGTACCAAGTAGCTCAGCCAAATACACAGTTCCAATATCTCCACAACCAAGCTTCTTGAGTAGATTGAAGTGCCTTAGTCCCACAGTACCATGCTCCATTCTAACCTGTCGAATAGCGAGCCACCTCACATCCTTAGACATGTGGGGACGGTCACAACAGCTTGGCCTACTTAGATTGCTCTCTTCGCTATTACTAGTGCTGGTGCTACACTCATCAGGACTGCTTTTGGAGCTCTGAGTGAACTCACTCTTATCCCTAGATTTGGGGTTTTTACCACCTCTTGTTGGCCCATCCACTTCTTGGGTTTTTCTTACATCATCCATCCTGTGGCTTGGAGTCCCAGAATCAGAGAAGACATACTCAGAGCTAGTGTCTGCTTTGAGGCTCCCACTATGAGAAAGAGGAGAAACTTCAGCACTAGGGCTGGCAAAAGCTGTTGATGGGGAGAGATCAGTGGTGGGGCTAACAGGAAGTGAAGACAGAGAATCTCCATCTTTGGGTTCTACTTCTTCCCATGCTTCATTTAGTACACACTGGCATCTGGGGCAAACTATGTGGCTAGGTCCAGGGTATAACGCATTGTTGAACTCACTGTGTGTAATATCAACTGAGCCGTGAGATGGAGTTTTGGCACCCTTCTTGGTCTTCCTCTTTACAAAATTCTTAGTCCTCATGACTGGCTTTACAAGGCGTAAAACCCGTTTCGTTGCTTTACCATCGGTCTCACTATTTCCTTTGTTTGAGCTGGCAGCCACTGGGTAACCCATCTGCCCTCCATTTACAGGTGAACCTCTATCCTCGAATTTGGTTGGTTGTTCTTTAGAACCAGGGATGCGCTTACTATTCTCCCAAGACCTGTTGCCACTAAGATCAGTATGATAAGGAGTAGATGGAGACAGAGGCAGCTGGAGCTCCTCTTTTTGCAAGGCATCCAGCTTCAATGTTTTGAACCCTGGTTCAGATGATGGTCGCGATGCCTGGAACAGCTCCGTTCTAGATGTCATTGAATTGCCAACCTCGAGAGCATTACTTACCGCAATAGAATGTGATCCTGATGGTATGGAAGTAGACTTCTCTTTCGTAGACAGATTGGACAAAGATGTTTGCTCTGGAAAGCCATCTGGGGTAGAGAACAAGGCACCTTCTCTCAGGCTACTTCTAGCTCCTTTTTGCATATTATCGCCAACAGTTGGAGTTGAAGTTGCTGTTGCAGAGGGGAGTCTTTCCCTCGCTGACATCTCAACCAGTGAGGAACGGCTCCTGGCATCACTTGAGGTTGAAGTTTTAATGTTCTGCACAAGGGAACTCCTCCCTGACTTCTGGTCACTGTGATTGTCGGGAATCCAGCTGGGAGAAGATAAAGGTGAAGACTTCTCTTTGGATGGAAGTTTCATCTTTGGGGTATCACCCCTAGCTTTACTCGACTCAGGAACCCATTCTCTTTGATTCACTGAAACAGGTGCTACTCCCCTTTCCAGTGAAGTGTTATGATTAGAAGCTGGAGGATCAGGAACCACCATCGAGCTCCGAGGGGTTGCGTGAAGGGATTTATCAGAGTTGTCAGGAACAAGAGAAATTTCTAGTAAACCCTTGTTAGTTTCACCTTGGGGAGTAGATGTTTTTTCTTCGGCTACAACATTTCGATACATGGTAGTAATCCTCCCAGCCTCAGATGAACCTGCTTGCTTACTTGACCTTTTCAAAGCAGCCATCTCTGATGCCTGAGAGATGGAAAGGCCCCTCAAAGCCTGCTTTAGATTCACTCGCTCAGCAATCCCAAATCCATTGGGTGAAGAGGTGGCACTAGCTCCATTGCGCCTTTTTGAGGCACTCTTCTTAGAGGAACCCGTGCCATTTTGACGAAGACTGCCTGCTGACTGAGATGAAGCTCTTCGGTTAAATATATCAAACAGCTGAGTCAGATCATCTTCTAAAGAGCTTATCCGGCCCCGATTTGAGGTAAGAGATCTCCTGTCTCCTTCCTCAGTCCTTAGATCAGATTTCATGTGATGATTACTGCCTCTGAAATGCTCTGGTGGATGCAAATCATCATTCTGGATTTCAATAATTTCATGATTACCAGGGAATGAACTCCTACGTGCCATTGCACAAGAAAATCACAGAAGGGGCGACGAAAAGGGATACACAGTGGAAATCAAAATTCCATTGTCAATCCACTAGTAAGGATCAATTTCAAGTCTTTCGGTAATATATGATTCCTGGGTCAGAACTGAGGATCAATGGTTTTGAAACCAGGACACAGATTCATTCCTGTCATTCAGCTTCACAATGTAACTACCTGATCCTGAATTCAAAAGTAAAATACATCATAAGAAGCCACTACAGAGAATGTGTAGCTGTCGACAAGAATAAAGAGGAAGAATTGCAACAGCCAGAAAAGGCAACTACAATGACCATGCGTACAATTTTGCACTAAAGAGAAGGTTGAAATTCAAATTTCATACGGAGAACAGCAACGAATAAGATGATTGTCACTTAACCATTTTTGGGAAACAAAAGGTGCACAGGCAACACTTTGGCCTCCACAGCAGATATCTTGACAACAAGTTAGATCAGGCTCGTCAGGAAACATTGATATAGTCAGCATTGTATGGTCAAACTACAACTTCTTTTGATAAACACCCAAACAAGATGATGTCTCCGGAGGGTTTACTCAGTGCTATGTTCAGTATTAGGTAGGTGAGATAGGAAAAAACAATGTGAATTTCTTAAACAGAACCCATATCTGGGGTCCAATCCATGTTTATTCGAACAAAACAATACACTAGTAGCTGCAGAATGATGTTCGCCGAGTCATACATAATCAGACTACAGAATCGAAGAAGAGCATTAACCGTTAACGTGAGTAGCAGTAGAAGCTAAACACCAGTAAGACAACACATCAGGTAAGAGACCCTCAATTTCACACGGCGACAGGTTAAGTTTTCCCTTGCTCCTGCTACGACCAGGAAGTCTGACTATTACGTCCAAACGTGAAAAAGAGATACTAGCTCATGTGAACGCGAATACTGAAAGAACTGAAAAGAAAACCTAGTGTGAAATAGTACCACAATCCAATTATTTAATAGAAGAAAAATGGTCAAAAGGTGGAAAAGTAAATGTTCATGAGACAGTTGACAAGCTCGATAAAGGTTTAGAGCACAGCACTCTCAGAAGATAGAGAAGAGAAGGAATCAATCAAACAGCAATGAAGCGAAATTGCGACAGGTATACCAAGGTAGAGGTTTGCTCGTAACCGGAAATTAATTAAAAATGCAAAGCCCAGTAGAAAAACAGGAGTGGGAGTGGGACGGGGTAAAAAAACCAGAGGATGCAGATCCTGCCTAGCTAAATATATTCAGTTTCGGAAAATTCGTGGCCAGTTGCTTGGCAATAAATGTGTAATCGAGGTCCCCGGAAAAACAATGAGGAAGACAAAAAAAAAAAGAACGAACGAATCTTAACAGTAGAATGCCGACGGAAAGCATGCCATCACCAAGAAATGAGCATCAATATAAAAAGCAGATGAGTAAAAAACACTTCTTTCTTCTTCGGACGTTAAAGAACATAAGCAGATGAGTACCTGAACCAAGAAGAATCTCATAAGCAACTTGAAGAAAGACCCAAATGGAACAGAGAGAGAGCGCGGAAAAACAGAAAGCACGGGAGAAAGAGAAAGGGACTTTGAGTTGAAAACCCTACAGATGATTAGAGGGGCGGAGTTTTGATTCTTATTGAAGTGAACGGCCAACGGAACCGGCCGCCGGGGAATAGACGAGACGCGCACACAACGGGGAGAGAGAGAGAGAGAGGAGAAATGAACAGAGATTAATGGAGGTGCACTATTATGAGTGTGTTGTCGCTTTCTAAGCTGGCTCCCGGATTATTTTGTGTAAATGGGTCCCGCTAATTCTGCTGGCGGTGGAGGTGGCCTTCACGACAGAATTTAAATAAAACCAAAAACTAATTTTCTATCCTTTTCTTGCTCTTTACAAAATTTTGATTCGGCAAGAAACTGTACTATATTTTAAAGGTTGGGCTCATGTGTGGGTGTAAGATTAATAAGTGTATTGAGATAGACCTAGTCTCAAAAGCAATATTATACTAATACATCTAAAATATATTTATGTTACTTTATATTACATTTGTGGATGTTAAATTGTTTTTGATTTCATGAAACCTACATCTTTAATTGTAGCAAACAAATACAGTAAAACGTAAAACCTACCTGAAGAAACTGGCGCACACATTTTTTTTTTCATTTTGACACAATACTATAATGAATTGCAATTTTCAACTAGGTCCGTATAACTAAGGATAATTTTTAATTAGTTGGCAACGTGATGCGGTCTGTATCAATGTTTGTTTGTTTGTTAATTTTATTTGCTGAATTAGTATGTCTTAAATAAGTATATTTATGTTTTAATTTACCTCTACGTAAAAAATATTATAAGTATAATTAGTATTGATTTAGGGTTATTATTTTATAGGAGTAATTGTTGTTTTATTTGTCCTTCTAGGACTAAAAAGTTTTTGATATCGATAATGCAAGGTTCAACATTGTTGTTGTTATATCGTTCAAATTTTATAATGAATGAAAATATTACGAACGAAGTTATATAAGTTATGTGATACATTCGATAAAATTGATAATCATAGCATTTATCTTATTCATAATTCAATGATTCAAAGAAATTTAGTTTCAATTGTTATGAATTTAGGTTTACATCTATATATATAGGATTGCATATATTTTTTAATCACTATAAACAAATAATTATAACTAAGAAAAGATAATCTACTTTATTTAAATTTTTTATTAAATTACATTTTTAATTATTAATTTGTAAAATATATATACAAAATGTTATAATATGATAGTAGAGATTTATAATTATTAAGGAATGCTATAATAAATAATTTTTTCTACTATTTGTAGTACTAGTTTTAAAACAATCAACATGATTTAAATGTGGTCGCCTTCAATTTCAATTTTTCAGGATTTTAAAGTATTTATAGGATTGTCAAAACCCAGTTGACCGTGTCATACATGTTCCATAAATGTCAAATAAATGTTTTATTTGTGTCGAGTTTGTGTTAGAGAAAATAGGAACCTGCTACTTTTGAAAGTCAAAAATGATAAAATTACCTTAGAAAAAAGTGAAACAGAAGAGAAGAAACACTTCAGGGGCACTATAGTAATGCTTGTTATTAACAACTTTAAAACAACTGTTTTAGAACAACACCTATAACTAGCTAAGGCTAATTATTTTATAAACAACAACGAATATATAAGCTAGTTAACCAACCACCATACGGTATTCAACAAAAAAAAAAAAACAACTACTACTCCCAAACGAATCAATGAACCAAATAAAGCGTGGACGTCATGAGTTTTACATTTGTTGCAAGTCTAAAATGAGAAATACGACAAGGTAGGTAGGTATATACCATTAATTTGTTAGTGCTATAATAAATCCTCATAATGCAATGCTGGCCGCTAACGAATAAAGTCAATCAATGTAATAAGAACTCTCCATCAGTTAAGACTTGAATAATTCAGCTGGGAGTAGAAGTGGTGGGTGCAGCCCACGAAGGGGCTATGATTTGCACAACAAGGCGTCTTAGCTAGGGTACCGTGAAATCTTCTCGAAATGCCGATCTTTATACAATACAAGGAGTATAGATTATGCGCCGGTGGGCGCTTTGTTAATTCATGTCTTGGTTAACTTTCCCTTTGTTTAAATATATGTTGGAAGGTACGCTTGCATTATAGTCCTGTAATAAATAATCTTAAATGAGTGTTTCTATCTAATTTTATACTCCCTCCGTCCTGAATTGACCGTCTTGTCCATTGTTTGGACGTGTCGTTTGACTTCAATATTTAACATATAAGATAAAATAATTTTTAAAATTTGAGTTTTGCAAATGATTCGTCACATGATAAACTATATGTTACACTGTTTCGTTTTATAAAATTATTTTATCTTATATGTTAAATATTGAAGTGGAAAACGTGCCATAAAACAAAGGAGACGGTGAATTCAGGACGGAGGGAGTATTATAAAAAACTAACAATATAATAATGCATCCAAAGGTGAGCGGGTGAGGCGTAAAAAAATGAAAGATAATGATTGACAAAGAGGATCCTAAGTCTATGTGACATGACATTATCTTGTCTTTCGATTTTCTTTTTTCTTTTTTTTTAAACCATCCTGTCTTTCAGTATATCGATGCTGAGTCAGTGCAGTAAATAAAATAATTACTGCCACAAACATGTCTCTGTACGTCCAGGCCATGCAGATTGATCCGTAGATTGGGATGGAAAAAGACAGGAGCCGGGAAATTTCTTTTCAAAAAATGTCGTGTTCCGAACCGAGTGGAAGATCTCGAAAAGATCACCTGGCGGTTCAAAATTAACCACAACTACTGATTATCAAAAAGGTGATCATCAACAATAAAATTAATGTATTTTTAAAAATTTAAAGTGAATTGTTTTTTGAGAAAAGTAAAGTGAATTGGCTTTATTATTTAGGAATTGGTATGGTTGAATAATGTTTTATATTAAGACAGTTGTTTAGAATTCTCTTTTTTAGATAATTAGGTGCTTAAGTCAAATTGAAAATAGTTGTGGCAAACCAAAGTACAACTTATGAGTAGCAAAAATCCCTCCCCATATTGGACACAAACAAAGCTTATACTAATTGAGATAGACCAGAAACACGAGCTCGATCACTAAGGATAGGTTCTAACTAGTACTCAACTATTGATGAAAGGTGGGTGGCGGTGTACTTTCCTCTTATCTCCCCTTCTTATTTTTTGTTGTTGGTAGATTCCCGAAGTATGCAAACTATATATATAGTCATTTTCATTTTAAAGTTCTTTTTCTTCCCTAAATTCACTCAACGATTGTTCATATAATATTGTTTCATTTTCATGCTCCATGACATAGCTTCTCTTAGACGATTTTTTTAGGTTGCTCTCTTTTCTTTCTTAACTACGGATGCTCTATTTTCCCCTTCTCTTTGCGCCTTCTGAAGACCTTCGCTTCATAAATCTGGCGCCTCCACCATGTTCTTCATTTGTGACGCCACCTGTTCGTTCTCCGACCACCAACGACAATCGCTTTCTCACATCTAGTTTATTCCGACTTTCTTCGTTCAGATCTAGTGCAGATCTAGGGTTGCATGTCAGTTATGGGTTGCCAGGTCCGGAATCAAGCTCTTTTTGTCCTAGCTCTCTCTTTCATAGCAACAATGATTTGGAGGTTTATGAGTTTTGCATGTTGTTTCCGGTTATGCTAGTGTCCCTTTTGGTGCCTTTTGGCTGCTTTGGCTATGGATGTTATTGTAATTAGACTCTAATGGTTCTATTTAGTTTTCATCCTTAAGATGTTTCAATTGGCTTAGAACTATGGTTCTTGGCTCGTGTCCCTTTGCTGGAAATCCAAACCTAGATCGTCTATCTCCAGGTGCTCATGAACCCATGGAGTTTCACTGCTCATCTTACAATATACGGCCTCACAACCTCTTAGCTGCCATAACAATATTTCAAGTAAAAAAGTTGCTTATAATAGTAGGTCCTTTGGTTGCTTTTCTTGTTTTTGTGATCTAGTATGTTGTAGGTTCGAATTCCAGCTATGTTATCCCTTTAATATAATACACAATTTGTCTTTGAAAAAAAAAAAACTAGTCAAAATACTGCGAAGCATCTGTCGCTAGCTATTGTAAGGTGCATTTGATGTTGGTTCTATGGAAAGGGTTTTTAATATCTCACTTCACTTGGTTTAGTCATGGATGATACAACTGAGTTGTGAGTGTTAATTAAGAAAGTCATACCAAAGGTAGCTAGAATAACATGAGATAAATGTCTTGAGATAGTAATGCATCAGGTTCTTTCTAAGTGATTATTTATACATCTCAAGCCACACAATAAGGAATTAAGATAAGTTAGAGTCATAGTTCTAATGATACTTCAATAGTTGTTCAAAGAGAGATTAGTTAGCCTTAATTATCCTTCATGATGTGGATGAACTAAATAATAATGTTTGACAAGTAGGAAGCCTATAACTCATATTATATTATAAGACTATAAGTTAATTACTTGGCTTCAAAAATATAATATTACTATAATTTAATTATCAATTTATTGAATAAGAAAAAGGAAGTATAGTCACTTTATTAATCATGGCATGGATCAAAATGAGTTAGAACTATAAAGTGGCTACGTCACTATCTTAAACAAAATAAACCTACCTGATCATAAAAAAAGATTAAAAAGATAACTGAAAAAAAACTCTCTAAATCCGTGATGGGTTATGGGTCTGTTTGTGGTCAGCTGTCAAAATAAAGTAGTGGAGACGTCACTGAAATTGATGACAACTGTTAGATTAGTGTTTGGATATAGTGTTTGTATAAAGTAAAGAAAAAATTATAGAAGCAACACTGAAATAGATGCTTATTAAATTTAGTAGCACGCCTACACATATAATCCCTTTTCTAATTAAATTTACTTCAAAGTTATTTCTCTAGTGGGGCAAAGGGAGGTTCAAGCAGAACAAGAAAAATGCTTAAAATAGGCTATTAATGCACGTTAGATCAGACGTGTCCTAATGTACCCGAACTACATATTGCTCAATTAGTCTCATAGTGCGTTGTGGCTATTACGTCCAGAAGACGATTGTGTTGGGTCGTCTCTTGGACAAGGCTTGACTTCAGATTGTTATGGTTCTTTTCCTACACAGAATTCAGTTCACCTTCTCATCTTGGGCCGGTTTAGTCATGCATTAATCTCACTAACAAATTAAGGGTGAGTTGGTTTTAGATAATCATGCTATTCATTTTCATGTTGTTTTTTTAGCCAATTTTTCTTATGTTTATGAAAGGGGAAGCGAATAAGATTACAAAAAATCCACTATTTTAATTTTTCATCTCTACTAGGGAATGAGATTTTTTCTCTAATTACACTTTGATCGACAACATATGATTGTTGATAATGACTAATGATCATTGACCAACAATCAACGACTATTAATCAGTGATCGGTGGTCATTCATGGTTATTTATTTTATTTTCCCGAATTCAATCAAACAACCAGAATAATGCATTATTTTAAAAGTTCATTTTCATGATTTCAACCCCCTAATAGCCGCATGATTGTCAAGGACTGTGAGATTTTATAATCAATAGTAGTAGTACATCTTAAACCTCTCGCTCAATGCGATGAAGAGGTCATGAGACCAGGCTGCACAATCAATACCTTGAGCAGCACTTCGTGACTGAATATTGTTAACTTTGAGCTAAACGTGTTTGTGGTCGGTTAAATCAATCTGAATTTCAATCATTATTGAACCGGTTGACAAGACCTAATTTGATTTATTAATAAGGTTAAATATATACAACGTGAATCTTTACATGTTCAACTTAAACTTCACTTGACCCATTTAACTCATTTAATTAGTTGTAAAAAATAATTTGAGTAATTTAATATCATTTTTTATTTTATAATACTATTAACTTTATGTAATAATGTAGGTTAATATATTTAATCAATATTAGTATTTGGGTAAACTAATTAATTCTATACTTCATTACACGGGTTACTAGTTACATCTATTTAACTTAAACTAAATAAAGTTATTAAAAGCTTATTCCAGATACCATCCATTTATTTACTCATGTCAAAAATTTCAACTCAAAACCCGTAAATCATGTAATAAATTCCTAGTACTAGTTAAACCGATCATGTCTGCCTTCAAAAGCATTACTGTTCACCATGATCATTGTAACGACCCCAGAACCGGCTTAGGAGTTAGGATCGTTACACGCCGCGAGTCTATTATTTAACGTCGCAAGGCTAACATATGCGTACTCAAACCCGAAAACATAACACTGGCATTAACGTTTAAAAGAGTTAACAATATCCAAATCGAATGCGAAAACCAAATACAAGATAAGACCCGAAGGCTACATAGGTTCATAGTGTCTAATGCGCAAAGTCATAATATCAACTAAACATAACTAAATCCAAAATCAGATTCCAAAGAAGAGGAGGTCTCCAAGCTCAATCTGCATAATGAATAAAGGGGTGAGCTCAACAGCCCAGTAAGCAGAAGACTTCCTCTAGGAAGCCCACTCAAAACAGAAGTAGACGATTGCACAAATCAGAGGAAACTCATGTCATTTAGTATATAGACAAAACAGAATCAGAACGGATCACAAATCAGAACGGAATGTCGTATCAAATGCCAGTCAAACTCTCAGAAACATAAACATAAGGTGGGACGCTAGAAACTCGCTAACACATCAGAAGGACTCACACAATGTCCTATGGATCCGAAGATCCCACATCAAAAGTCGTTGAGACGACTAACGGACCCGTCAGTCAGTAATGTCCTAAGGGATACCCTAAGGAACTTAAATAGAAGGAATTCCTACACAGCATGCTACGGGACAGCCCGACCCGACTATCCAAGACTTAGAAGCTAAGCAACTAGGTCCCAAAATATAAGTTCATAAATACAGATCTTAAGTGCATAGCAATGCATATAAACAATATAGGAAGCTTGTACATAGATAGGGGAATCCAACCCCACAAACGAAATTCAAAACGGAGCTGAAACGAAGAAGTTGTGCGAAAATAGGCCTGTCCGAACATGCGTTTGAACATGTATGTTCGGACAGAGGCTGAGAGTTAAAAGATGTAGAAACCACAATCACTAGTAGAAAACAGGCCTATAGCAGCGCCCCTAGTGTAGCGGTTGTACAAAGAACCGCTAAGATAGAGCATTTTTAAAAATCTCGCTAACCTATCTCAGTGGTTCTTATTTGTAACCGCCGAGAAAGGGTCATTTTAAAATTAAACTAACCTATTGTGGCGGTTCCTCTTAAAAACCGCCGAGATAGGTGTGTTTTACTGACCTAGCTCAGCGGTTTTTAAGAGGAACCACCATAATATGTTCTTTTATTTTTCCCACCTCGCACGACTCTGTCATTCTCCTCCTCATTGTCTGCTTCCTCTCTGTGTGAAATCGACGAAGGCGACAGCAATTAAGATGCCTGCAACTGCGACCACCGCCGCGCCACCATCACCTTCTCCTTCCGCGCGCGCCACCAGTCTCGCCGCCGCTGCCAGCACGTACCATCCGGAGGTCGCAGGCATCACGCGGGAGTTGCAGTAACCTTAGGTTAGAATTTCAAATTCTAACTTCAAAATATGTTAATTATTGTCTTGTTGATTGAAAAAACTAGTTGTAATATAGTTGTTGATTGCTAGTTTAGTTGTGTGTGCATTATTTGAATATAGACACATTATTGAATAAGTATAAATAGTTGTGCATATAAGGTATTCGATAAAATGCCTGAGTTGATATTGTTGTTGTGTGTGCCCTCTGCATACAATGGTGGAGACAGTTTAATGCAAAACCCGTTTGTATTTGTATATTAGGTAGACTCCCTAACTAGTAAACCTTGTAGCCCCCTACAAATAGCAACTAGTAAACTAAAACGCAAATAGCAACTAGTAGTTCAAACAACAAATAGCAACTAGTAATTCAAACAAACAAACAAACTTAATTAAGTAATTAAGATTTGAAAGATGAAAGATGTGACGTTTAATTTTGTGACTTATGCTATAGAAAGTTGGCTTTGGACTTAGGGTCTTCCTTTGCAGAGAATTTTTTTGTATGAGACTGTATTTATAATGTGTTCGTTAAGCTGGAATATTATTGTGTATTTTTTTAATACGTCAAACTTTATTGTTTGAACAGGGTTGATATATAACACATCTCTGGACGGAGGTGTTCTTATCATTTGTTTACTCTTGTTATACCCTGGAATCCTTATTGTTCAACCAATCCCCTTTTAACAGCCAGTGTTAATCTTTGAGCATGGCTATATTTTTCAGTCATAATTTAGGAAGAGAGTTCTTGTGTAACTGATTAAAAGTCCCTCCAAAGTTATTTTAGTTTCCAATTACACTTCTCCAGATTCAAAACATAACGTGAAACCTAAAGTAAAAATATAAGATAAGATTTTGAGTTCAAAGTTTTGACATGTGCAAGATCTTAGATTTTGTGTCAAGTTCCACTATATACACAAATATAGCCCTGGAAGCAATCAAGAGGTTTAATTGGATATGGATGCGTCTCGCGCACAACCACAACTCAATCCCTTTGCTTATTTCATTAGCAACCAGAATCTCTTCTCCCTTTTAGTTTGATGCTCAACTTGCACAGGCTTGTGTATTGATCACTTTGGTCATCTTTTGGTATATTATAACATCCTTGGCATTAAATTATATTAAAAAAAACACACAAATACAACCCAACCAATCTGAAACAGGAGAGCATATGACACTATCATTTGATGAAGTGGAACTTAATTTGCTAAACGTTAGCACTCTGCTTATCGCAGTTTTGCATCAAATTATGCTATGTGAGTTCACAAATGTATTAAACAATGCACAGTTTAATATGATAATGCTTATAGTAATGGATTTCTTGCCCCCCTAATATTATTTCCTTGTTTCGCCGCTGTCTGCAGTAATTAGGGTGGTCTCTACGTCTTCTTCTTCCTCATTTCTTCTACTGTGGAGCAATAGTGGAAAGGTAACAACTTCATCTATCTTTTTTCTCTTTTTTATTTCTTAATATGACAATGCTTATAGTAATGGATTTCTTGCCCCTAATATTATTTTCTTGCTTCGCCGTTGTCTGCAGTAATTGGGGTGGTCTCTACGTCTTCTTCTTCCTCATTTCTTCTACTATGGAGCAATAGTGGAAAGGTAACAACTTCATCTATCTTTTTTCTCTTTTTAATTTTCTTAATATGATAATGCTTATAGTAATGGATTTCTTGCCCCCCTAATATTATTTCCTTGCTTCACCGCTGTCTACAGTAATTGGGGTGGTCTCTACGTCTTCTTCTTCCTCATTTCTTCTGCTATGCAGCAAGAGTGGAAAGGTAACATCTTCATCTATCTTTTTTCTCTTTTTTATTTTCTTATATGATAATACTTATAGTAATGGATTTCTTGCCCCCCTAATATTATTTCTTTGCTTCACCGCTGTCTGCAGTAATTGGGGTGGTCTCTACGTCTTCTTCTTCCTCATTTCTTCTACTGTAGAGCAATAGTGGAAAGGTAACAACTTCATCTATCTTTTCTCTTTGTTTGTTTAATTAATTATTGCGAAAAAGTGGTTGTGGTTAATATTGAGTGATTGTGAATAAGGATGGTTGCTGTCAATTGTTGCATTTGTTTGTCGTGGTAAATAAGATATTGGTGAATGCTTAATGATAAGCATGTGATTAACACGATTATGCAAAGGTCATGCCAAATTTTTTCTAGAATCGTATTAGTCTTATTAATTAATTTTAGTTGTTGTTTGTGTATAACAATCTTTACTTTTCTTTGTCAGGTCTTCTACATATTCTATTGGATTTGTACCAGTACTTTCCCAGCCCATCACCAAAGCAGTCTCCTACCTTCCCCCTCTGTACAACCTTAAAACAAGTAAGTAATTAAACTTTTTTTTTGTTTTAATAATGCAATGATTTGCTAATGTTAAACACTACTATCTTAATTACTCGTGTGTTAGAATTGTTAGAATAAGGCTAGGTTAGTTATGTTGGAACGTTAGAGTACTTAGGCTACGTTAGTTTGGTTGGAACCATAAAGCAGTGCTTAGTTTGGTTGCAACCTTAGAGTTAGGTGAGATATCATGAGATATCAATCCAGTAGAAACATGCTCCACATACAAGAGCAGACAAAACTGAAAGACAAATCAATCTTATACTTGTTTTGTTTTCACATATAGAATGGAGCATGACTGGATGTACGGTGATCAAGGGGATCACTTTGACGAGAAGCTGAAAGAGTTTCTGAAAGCGGTAGTGCAACACAAGGACAAAACAAAGGTGGTAAAGATTTCATGTCCTTGTGTTGACTGTGGGGTCGTAAGGAAATATGTAGACATTGAGGAAACCAGATTTCATCTTAAGACCCGTGGATTCATACCACATTACATAAGATGGACTTTTCATGGAGAAACTGTTGAAACTAGTGCTTCAACATCATACAGTGGTCATGATCCACGTTACGCAAATACCGACCACACCTTCAATATCATCAATGAGTCGGTACCGCTAAGTGATTCAGGATTTGATGACAGTGAGACCACTCACCATGATGAGCAAATGGATGAAATTTTTAAAAATGTTGCGGATACTTTTATCGATAAGTCAGAAGAGTATCAAAGATTGTTGGACGCATGGAAGACATTGTTGTACCCTTCGTGCGTTAAATACACAAAATTGACTGTTGTACTTAATTTGTTCAACTTAAAGGGGAAATATGGAGTTGGTGATAAGTGTTTCACGTCACTTCGAGAGCTGATACATGATATGCTTCCTGATGAGAATGATCTTCCTACATCCACCTACGAGTTAAAGAAATGGATGTGTCCAATGGGAGTTTAATATAAAAAGATTCATGTTTGCCCAAATAACTGTGTGTTGTATAGGGGTGAATACGAACATCTAGACAAGTGTCCTAAATGTTTGTTGTCCCGATACAAGGACAGGGATGGGGATTCCTCCTTTCAGAAAAAAATCGTCCAGTGAAATTATTATGGTACTTGTCGATAATTCCTAGATTCAAACGGTTATTTGCCAACCCAAAAGATGTGAAGAACTTACGATGGCACACGGATGGTAGAAAAATTGATGAAAAATTAAGACATCCGGCAGACGGACCTTAGTGGAGAAATATCAACAGAAAATTCAAACATCGTTTTGGGGATGAGGATAGGAATCTGAGACTTGGATTGTGTACAGATGGGATGAACCCGTATGGCACGTTGAGCAGTCAGCACAACACTTGGCCGGTGCTACCAGTGATCTATAATTTACCGTCATGACTGTGTATGAAACAAAAATACATTATGTTATCACTCCTAATATCTGGTCCAAAGCAACCTGGTCATAGCATTGACGTATATCTTGCACCATTGATCGACGATCTCAAGTTGTTGTGGAAAGAAGGGACAGTGGTATATGATGCTCATGCAAAAGAAAATTTCACACTGAAGGCGATGTTGTTCTGTACTATTAACGACTTTCCTGCCTATGGGAACTTGTCAGGATACTCGGTTAAAGGATTCAATGCGTGTCCGATATGCGAGGATGACACATGTTCAGACCGTCTAAAGCACTGCGACAAAAATATTTACATGTGTCATCGACGGTTTCTTCTAGTAGACCATCCTTACCGTTCGAGAAAGCGAAAACTATTCAACAATGAGCCCGAGACTCGTGTGGCTCGTCTGCCTTTGACTTCAGAGGAAGTGTATACAAAGGTAAAAGACATTGAAAATATCTTTGGAACACATCCAAGCTGCCAAAGAACATTTGGAAAAAATGTTCCATTTTTTGGGATCTACCATATTGGCGGCATCTGCATGTTCCACACTGTTTGGATATCATGCACATTGTAAAGAACGTCGATGAGGCATTGAGTGGTACTTTGCTCAACATACCCGGCAAGACGAAAGATGGACCTCCTTCTCGTTATACCCTCTCTAAGAATGAAAATTTCAGTTTTTGCAATTGTTTACACTCGTTGAAGGTACCATCTGGGTACTCTTCAAACGGGAAGAACCTAGTTTTAATGAAGGATTTGAAGCTGTTGGGCATGAAATCTCATGATTATCACGTGTTAATGTTGCATCTTCTTCCAGTTGCAATCCGAGGGATATTACCAGAAAATGTCAGAAATGCTCTAACTTGTTTATGTTGCTTCTTTAACGATGTCTGCTGCAAGGCAATTGACTCAGACACCCTCGATGATCTACAACATAAAATTGTTGTGACAATATGCCAGCTTGAGATGTATTTCCCACCGTCTTTCTTCGACATAATGGTACATTTAATAGTCCATATCATCCGGGAGATCAAACTGTGTGGTCCGGTCTACTTACGTTACATGTATCCTTTCGAACGATACATAGGGATCTTGAAGGGTAGAATGAAAAATAGATATAGACCGGAAGGTAGCATCATCGAAGCTACAATGACTGAGGAAGTCACAAATTTGTGACAAGTTATTTGAATGATGCAGAGTCAATTGGTATTCCCAAACCACATCACCATGGTAGATTTAAGGGTAAAGGTGTTACTGGCAAAAAAGTCTTGCGTGTCTCTCGTGATCTCATTCAGCAAGCACATTTATTTGTATTACAACATCTTGAGGTTGTTGAACCCTACTTTGATATTCACATTGCTGAGTTAAGGCGACAAAACCCTACCAAAAACCATATCTGGCTTAAAAAAGAACAAAATCGAGTGTTCGTCCAATGGTTTAAGGTATATATGTTTGAGCAAGCTTCATTGAACCCAGAGGATGTTAGTGAAGAAATCAGATGTTTAGCAGTTGGTCCTAGAACTGATGTTGTATCATTTGAAGGGTATGACATTAATAGATGTACATACTACACTGCACGCCAAGATGCTAAATCAATATACCAGAACAGTGGGGTAAAAATTGAAGCATCAGTGACTGAATATGGTCTCGGTAACCAGGTTCAACCAATGAGCAATAGTAGTTGGTATTATGGTTTCATAGAGGACATATGGGAACTAGACTACCACATTGATTCATTTCTACTGTTCCGCTGCAAATGGGTAGACAAACGATATGGACACCAAAATGATAAAGGACTTATTTTGGTAGATCTCTCACGTGTTACAAATTACAAGGAAGATCAATTTGTGTTGGGTAAAGACTGTCACCAGGTGTTTTATGTTGAAGACCCAAAAGATGGTAGATGGTCTGTTGTTCTTCCAGATAGAAGACCGGTTTTGTTTGAGGATGAACGCAATGATGATGACACTGAGCCGATAGAAGAACCAATATTGTTTCATACAGAGTTGCGTGATTCAACTTATGATTTGCAGAATGATGATGTTCAGACCATCTACGCTCGATCAGACCATGACGAGGGGGTATGGGTATAAAACACAAAATGATATAAGTTACCATGTCTAGGTAACACCATTAATTGGTTAAAATTTCATATTGTTAGTACAATGTTATCAAAATTATTTATTACGTTTATTTTTGCAATTATACATCATTACATGAATATTGATCTAATCTTTGTGTTTTTTTGTTCTCAGTGGATGACCATCCGATGGACGATCCTATCGGAGAGCTGCTCACGACTGGGGAAGTTCAGCCCCAACAGACTAGACCGGTGAAACACACCACACGATGTGGTAAAAAGAAGTCAAAGACAACAGACGCCCCCAGTACAACAGACTGGGGCAGCTGGGCCTTCACATGAAACACAAGAGATACAAGTTGCTTCTCCACCTATCAAGAAACAGAAAAAACAAGGCGTTACCCGTGGACTGAAGGCAAATAAAGGCCCCCCGACCAAGCCTTTAGAATTCAATCAATGGAATCAGCCCATAGGTACATGGAAGAGTTATTTCACTGCTATGGCTAGGCATTTACTGAGTTCATACTACAATATAAACTACCATTGGAAACAAGTGCTTATGGCGTTGAAGGAGCAGATATTTGAGCGTCTTCAGGTATTAATTGATGTTTATAGTTTGTTTTAAGATTAATGTAGTTACTATTTAACATTAATCCATTTTTTTTGCGTATAGACCCAATTCAATATAGATCCTTCTATGAAGGACGATGTGATGAAGGGAATTGCCAAACAGTTTAGAGACTTCAGATCTCTGCTCACGAGGCAGTACATTTACTGTGAGGAGCCAACAAACATAGAGGAAGCAGCAGATGAAGATGTGGATGATCGGAGACCACCGTGGCAGAAATACGATGGTATTACTGAAGAGGTGTGGAAGGAGTTTGTTGAGAAGCGTTTGACCCCTGAGTTCAAGGTGAGTTTCATACTAGTAGTTCTTTCATATGATAAATGTTTAAAGTGTCAATAGAGTTCATTTCTTATATAGTTTGACAATCCATTTATTCTTTGTATAATTTGTCTTTTTCATACATATACGTAGGCTTTACGTGAGAAACAGCAACAAAATGCCAAGAAAAATCTTTACCAACATCACTTGGGCAGTAAAAGTATTGCTCAGTGTGTGCCAGAGTGGGAGAAAGGGGGGATGCTGCCAGCTGAATCAAATATCAGTGATAGAAGGATGAAGGTTTGGGACTTAAGTCGGCAAAAAAAACCTTCAAATCCGGCGACACCTGCTGAGTATGATGACGGCACAAGAGAAATCATCAATCAAATGGTAAGTGCTTTTTAGTTTGAAAAAAGTAGAATGTTTATTATATAATATTAGAGTAACAATAGAAATTACATTATACGCATCTTATTTGAATTGTTAAACTTCATAACAGGAACAATTAAGCTCCCAGATCACCCAAGGAACTTGGCAGCCCGTTAGACAGGATGATCCACTTTCTCGCGCTCTCGGGAAGAAAGATCATCCGGGTCGTGCAGTTGGCTTTGGTGGTCATGTCGGTATACGCCAAGCCTTCAGGAACCCTGGGTCTAGACAGAGTGCCGAAGGGAGCATGACCTATGAGGAGCACTTACGCCTGAATGATGAGCTCGAGCAGTGACTAAGAAATGAATTTCATCTTCAAATCACTCAAGCTATGGTCATGATGCGATCTGAGAGAATGAGTCAAGAGGTTTCTAGACCGCCAGATCACCCACAAGCATCAGAGCCCGGACCAGTGCCTCCCAGTAGTGTTCACTCCGGCAGTTCTAAATGCCTTTCCCTCTAAACTGAGACTCTTGCACTCCACACTGTTGATGACACCGCTGGAAAGAGATTCGGTTACAGTGGAGCCAAAACAAGGATCTTTTTCACCATGAAGACACTCACGGATTTGAAATTTACATCAGTACTGACTTTGTGGAGCTATTCAACAAAGATTAGTTGAATATTTCGATTATCAAGTCAGCTTGCATGTGAGTAACTAACACACTTTGTACACATTTTATTTTGCATACTTGAAAATTAAATCACTAATATCGGTTTCTTTATATTGCGCAGGTTTGTGGATGATAAGGCGGTACAAGTTTGTGGCAATAGTAGTTTCGGTTTCTTATGCCCTGTAATGTGCTCCGAAACTACTATGGCATCTGACCCCCAAGCTTTGGTCCAGTACTTGTCGACTGCGATACATGCACATGCATGTACTGATAAATCGTATTTTGGTACCAATTCATCAAGGGTAAGAATTTTATCAAGTGTTAAGTTAATCTAAAAATTGTGATGCTTGTATTATGTTATTCGATTGAATTAAGCTCTGGTTGTGTTATGTTGCAATCTATGAACAACCAACACTGGTCATTGCTTGTTCTATGTTTAAAGAGCCCAAGAGTCCTGCAGCTTGACTCAACATCTAGGCGTCCCAAGAAGCCAATGATATCTAGCATGTTGATGAGGTGAATTACTTAACTTGATTAATTATCAATTTTCGTTATTTCTTAATCATTTGCTGGACAACTTTTACTTTGCCTGTGTAACGAATTCCAGTACCTTTCAAGTTGTATTGTTCAATGTCCGGCAAGCGAGAATTAAGAACATTCAGTGGAATGTAGTCAAGGTATTTTTGTAATCCTTATTCTAATGTTGTACTATAATCATTAGTTTATTAAATGGTAACAGTATTATAATATGTGCAAAATTTATTTTGAACATGTACCTATGAATGTGCAGTGTCCACAGCAGCCGGGGGTGCCTCATACGTGAAATCATCTCGGAGTCGAAGCTGTCTATAATCAATCACATGCGAATGGTCATGAAGATACTTCCTAAGCATCGACACATGAAACACGTCATGGACTCCTTCCAACGCTGGTGGCAACGCCAACCTATAGGCCACCGAACCAACCTTCTCTAGCACCTCGAACAGACCCATAAACCGAGGACTTAGCTTGCCTCTCTTGCCAAGACGGACAACGCCACATACAAGAGAAATCTTCAGATATACGTGATCCCCAACCTGAAAGTCAAGTGGATGACGTCTTTGATCTGCATAGCTCTTCTGTCGGCTCTGGGCAACCAATAGACGCTCCCTTATAGTCCTGACCTAATCCACAGCTCCCTGCACTAACTCCGGACCCACAAGAACCCTCTCCTTCAGATCATCCCAACAGATGGGAGATCTACAACGCCTACCATATAATGGCTCAAATGGGGCCATCCCAATACTCGATTGAAAACTATTATTATACACAAATTCAATCAGAGTAACGTGTTGATCCCAGCTCCCACCAAAATCCAACACACACACTCTCAACATGTCCTCTAAAATCTGGTTCGTCCTCTCAGTCTGACCATCGGTTTGAGGATGATACGCATAGGGGTGATCATTTGGATAATTCAGTTAACTGAAATCCAAATTGTAAAAAATAAATTGGATTTCAGTTATTTCGGTTAAAAACTGAATTATCCAAATTAAGACCAAAACTGAATTAACCATTATCTAAATTATCCGAAATCCAAAAAATTTTAAAAGTGAAATCCAAAATCCAAACTGAAATCTAAATTTTAGCTAGTTTGGATTTCAACATACCAAAATTTAGGGTCTATGTTTGACTATTTGTCACTAACGACTAGAATTAGAAAATAGGATATTCTTTTGTAAAGAAAATTTGGATAATTCGGTTAACCGAAATTTTCAATTCGGTTAGAAAATTTAGTTAAAAATCCAAAAAATAAAGTCGGTTAATTTAGTTTTTAAATAAATCCAAAATATCCAAACTGAATGCTCATCCCTAGATACGCAAAACTGAACGCCAAATTCATCCCCAAAGCCTTATGCAGGCTACGCCAGAAGCGAGATACAAATCTAGGATCTCTGTCTGAGACGATAGTAGCTGGCACACCATGTAACCTCACAAACTCATCAATATAAAGCCGTGCAAGGCGCTCAAGGCTAAAGGTATTCTTCACAGGCAAGAAATGGGCTGATTTAGTCAAACGATCTATGATCACCCAAAGAGCATCGAAGCCAGAAGATACCCTAGGAAGTCCCACAATGAAGTCCATCCCTACGCTCTCCCACTTCCACTCAGGAACGAGAAAGGGTTGTAGAAGACCAGTAGGCCGCTGATGCTCAGCCTTCACCCGCCGACAGGTTTGGCAGTGAGCTACGAAATCTGAAATCTCTCTCTTCATATTCACCCACCAAAAGGACTCTTTGAGGTCCCAATACATCTTTACACCCCCTGAGTGCACTGAATAAGGAGCTCCATGAGCCTCCTGCATAATCTCACACTTCAGATCCCCACCACTGGGTACACAGACTCTACCTCTATATCGAAGACAGCCGTCACCAGACACTGAGAAGTCTGACTCTTGATCATCTGATAGTCTCTCGTGAATCCTGCACAACTCAGCATCTGCCAACTGACCAGCCCTGATCCGATCTATCAAAGTCGACTGCACCTGGAGAGTAACAATCATTCTAGCACTATTAGATCGAACGACCCAGACACCCATGCGCTGAAGCTCATAAGCAGACCTCTGAATCCCAGACATCAAACAAGCAAGCCTCGGAGCACCCATACAACTCAGTGCATCTGCCACCACATTCGCCCTACTAGGATGGTAGAAGATCTCCAAATCATAGTCGTCTAGAAGCTCCAACCACCTCTGCTGTCTCAAGTTTAGTTCCTTCTGCATGACCAAATACTTGAGACTCTTATGATCCGTGTAGACCTTACATGTCGCCCCATAAAGATAGTGCTCGATCTTCAAAGCAAAGACCACAGCAGCCAGCTTCAAATCATGTGTATGGTAATTTTTCTCATACAACTTCAGCTAACATGAGCCATACGCCACGACCTTACCCTCCTGCATCAAAACACACCCCATACATATTTGAGAAGCATCACAGAACACCTCGAAGCCATCTGTCCTAGAAGGCAACGCCAAAATCGGAGCAAAAGTCAACATCCTCTTAAGCTCCTGGAAGTTCTCCTCACACACCTCGCTCCACTTAAACTTGACATCCTTCCTAGGAAGACGAGTTAAGGGAGCCACAATCTTAGAGAAGCCCTCAACAAACTTCCTATAATAACCCGCAAGTCCTAAGAAGCCGCGCACCTCAGAAACACTAGTGGGCTTCGCCCACTCCATAACCGCCCTGATCTTCTCTAGATCCATAGAAATGCCGTCCTTTGAGACCACATGACCAAGGAAAACGACTCTATCTAGCCAAAATTTGCACTTCTTCAGCTTGGCATACAACTCCTTCTCTTTCAAAGTCTGTAGAACAACCCTCAGATGCTCCTCAGCACTCTTGGAATACACCAAGATATCATCAATAAACACGACCACAAAAGAATCAAGAAAAGGGTTTGAAGACTCTGTTCATCATATCCATGAAGAACGAAGGGGCATTGGTCAAACCAAAAGGCATGACCAAGAACTCATAGTGCCCATATCGGGTCCTGAAAGCGGATTTAGGCACATTCTCGGCCTTAATCCTCAGCTGATGGTACCTAGAACGCAAATCAATCTTCGAAAACACTGTCCCTCCTGCTAGCTGGTCGAAGAGATCGTCAATGCGGGGAAGAGGATACCTATTCTTAATGGTAACCTTATTCAATTCCCTATAATCAATGTACAACCTGAAGACTCGTCTATCTTCTTCACGAACAGAACTGGTGCTCCCCATAGAGACACACTAGGGCGTGTAAAGCTCTTATCAAGAAGATCATGCAGCTGCACCTTCAACTCCTTAAGCTCGGCGAGACTTATACGATAAGGAGCCTTAGAAATAGGCTGAGTCCCTAGCGCTAACTCCATCGAGAACTCCACCTCACAATCCGGTGGTAGTCCTGGCACATCATCCTTGAACACCTCAGGAAACTCACACACCACAGGAATGTCCTCCAAACGGGATCCCTCTCGAACATCCGACAAAAAGAAACCCCTGGCAGCGCTTCCTCAAGAAGCTGACTGCCTGCCTAGCAGACACCATGACTAGAGCTGTCAAAATTTGACCCAACCCGAAAACCCGTCTGTTTTATCTGAACCCGAAACCCGATCAAAACCCAAAAATATTTAAATATAATAAATCCGAAACCCGATTGGGTAAAACCTAAAATGACCCGAAAATTTATAACCCGAAACCGACCCGAACCCGAAATGACCCGAAGTAATAGTAATTAAAAATTAGCCAAACTCGAATAACATGAAATAATAGTGATCATAAATTGTCCCAAACCTGAATGACCCAAATAAATATGACAATAAACATGATTCAAACTTAGTATATCTGAATTAAATTTATAATACGCATTGTATTGAAAGTTCTGTAATATATATGTTGTATATTCTTATAGAAAATTAGGTATATATTTATATTATAATTTATTCAAAAAATATTAACTATGACCCGAAATACCTGAAACCCGATTCTATCTGACACTATTACACCTCGAACCCGAAATGACCCGAACCCAAATGACCCAAACCCGAAATGACCCGAACGGGTATTGACCTGAAAAGATATGACCCAAAACCCGAACGGATAACCCGTTTGACAGGCCTAACCATGACCGGTGCACACAGGACTGAATTTCCCACAAAAGTGAAACGGGTCTCACCCGGCCTATAAAAATGACTCTCCTAGCTGCACAATATATATGGGCATGGTGCTTTACTAGTCAGTCCATGCCCAGAATCACATCAAAGCATGACATATTCATAGGAATCAAGTCAGCAGGTAAAGTCCTATCCATAATTACTGTAATACCCCCATCCCACATCGGGATATGAGTAGTATTGTGAGTTTCTTATATGCAAACACATGGGCTGACTACAACAACAGGCCTTCCACTTTTAAGCCCAAGTGAGGATTGAGGGCCTAAAGTGGCTAGTTTTCAAGCCTGAATGGTTTGAGAGCTAGGTTGTTGGACAGTTACCCATATGGGGTGTTACAAATGGTATCAGAGCGGACTCGGGACCGTGTCGGGATGGGCAACCCGACACCTACCGAGGAGGTCCATGGGACTTGGATATTAGACTTGCGACGAGGACGTCGCGTTCTTTGAGTGGGGGAGTATGTAATACCCCCATCCCACATCGGGATATGAGTAGTATTGTGAGTTTCTTATATGCAAACACATGGGCTGACTACAACAACAGGCCTTCCACTTTTAAGCCCAAGTGAGGATTGAGGGCCTAAAGTGGCTAGTTTTCAAGCCTGAATGGTTTGAGAGCTAGGTTGTTGGACAGTTACCCATATGGGGTGTTACAATTACTACGGGACAAGACGTGCACACAGAACTAAGCACACAAGCAGGCACACCACTCATTGGGCTAGAAAAGTACCAATCATCATCATGAGGCACAACAGACAACCCGAGACTACCCACTAAATCAGCAGACACAAAGGAGTGGGTATCTCCTGAATTAAACAGAAAGAAAACTGGCTGAGAAGAATTCTGAAGAATACCTGACATAACTCGGTTCGAGCCATGGACACACTCACCAGCTAGTGCGTACCCCCGTGCATGAGTCTGGGGCTTCTTTTGGTCGGTCTTTTGCCCAGACCCTGAACTGGCGCCTCTGCCCTCTAAGCTGCCACTGCCACCTCTAGCTTGTGGACACTGGGCGATGCGATGATCTAACGAGCTGCACTTAAAGCACGCTCCAGACTTCCTATAGCACTCTCCACCCGGATGAAAGCGGTCTCACTCAGAACACTTCACCACAGTGAACGATGTAGAAGATGAAGCTCCACAATCTCCTCTAAACTTATTCTTCTAAGAAGAAGACTGATCTCGCCTCTCGGGCTCCTCCACACGACCCTTCCTCTTCTGGTCCTTGCCCTTATCGAGCCTCTGGTCTTTCTTCTTTAACCGCTGCCTAACCTGCAGCTCAGCCTCCACAACCAAAGCAACATCCGCCATATCTCTAAATGTCTTATGACGAAAGGGTGCCATTGTAGCTCTGATGTCGCCCCTCAACCCAGCCTCAAACTTCCTTGCCTTCCGGTTATCATTCGGCTCAGGCACAAACTTCGATAATCAGATAAACTTGCGCACATAGTCATCAACTCACATATCCTTGGTCTGGCGAAGTCTCTCATACTCGACAATCTTCTGATTACAGAAGACATCTTGGTAGAACTGCTGGTTAAAGCAGTCCCTAAAATGGTCCCACGTCCATGGGTGGGGGTACTACCCCTCAACCGACTTCCACCACTCCTTAGCTTCAGAATGAAACATAAAAGTGGCAAACCCCATCTTCTAGTCCTCCTCGCAACCCATCACCCCCAGCAAGTCCTCAATAGCAGTGATCTAGTGGCTCGCCTCCTGCGGATCACCGGTGGCATCAAAGGAAGACGGCTCCAGCTTCAGAAACTACTGAAGCGCCTTCACATTGCTTCCCCCCGAGCTGCCATCTCCAGCTGCTGGCACAAAAGTGGTCCCTACAGACTGTAGACCTTGGGACACCACCTGTTGGACTATAGTGGCGAGGTCTCCCTGTGGAGTCCCACTCTCTAGGGTGCTTCTCACTGAGCGTCGGGGAGGTATACTAAAGAAATAAACACCAAAACTTATAGATTCCATCAAACACCCACACAACAGATATCTCATACATTCAAACATGCAGACAAACCCCACAATCACCAGAGAAAGCCAAACCTGGCTCTAATACCACTAAATGTAACGACCCCAGAACCGGCCTAGGAGTTAGGGCCGTTACACGCCACGAGTCTATTATTTAATGTCGCAAGGCTAACATACGTGTACTCAAACCCGAAAACATAACACTAGAATTATCGTTTAAAAGAGTTTACAATATCTAAATCGAATGCGAAAGCCAAATACAAGATAAGGCCCGAAGGCTACATAGGTTCATAGCGTATAATGTGCAAAGTCATAACATCAACTAAACATAACTAAATCCAAAATCAGATCCCAAAGAAGAGAAGGTCTCCAAGCTCACTCTACATAATGAATAAATGGGTGAGCTCAACAGCCAAGTAAGCAGAAGACTTCCTCAAGGAAGCCCACTCAAAAAAGAAGTAAAAGATTACATAAATCAGAGGAAACTCATGTCATTTAGTAAATAGACAAAACAGAATCAGAGTGGATAACAAATCATAACAAAATGTTGTATCAAACGCCACTTGGACTTTCAGAAACAAAAACATAAGGTGGGGCGCTAGAAACTCGCTAACACATCAGAAGGACTCACACAATGTCCTATGGATCCAAAGATCCCACATCATAAGTCGTTGAGACGACTAACGGACCCGTCAATCAGTAATGTCCTAAGGGATACCCTAAGAAACTAAACAGAAGGAATTCCTATGCAACATCCTCCGGGACAGCCCGACCCGACTATCCAAGGCTCAGAAGCTAAGCAACTAGGTCCCAAAACATAAGTTCATAAATACAAATCTTAAGTGCATAACAATGCATATAAACAACATATGAAGCTTGTTCATAGATAGGGGAATCCAACCCCGCAAACGGAATTCAAAACGGAGCTGAAACGAAGAAGTGCGAAAATAGAGGCCTGTCTGAACATGCGTCCGGGCACGCATGTTCGGACAGAGGCCGAGAGTTAAAAGATGCAGAAACCACAATGTCTGAACATACGTCCGAACATCAACGTTCGGACGCATGTCGAGAGTTTGCAAACCAGAATTTCACTGTGTCCGAACTTACGTTTGACCTTGCAAGTTCGGACACAAGTCGAGAGCCAAAAGCAGAAATCGTCCTCGCACTCTGTCCGAACATCAAAGTTCGGACAGATGTTCGGACACTTCAAAAACTCAGAAATCAAAGGCGCACCAGACAACACGTCTGAACATAAATGTTCGAACGAAAGTCCGGATGTCACGAAATGCACAGTTTCCAGAGCAGCGATAGAGGCAGAAAATTCATCAAACTCAATACCAACAACAACAAAACATCCAGAAATGTAAGACAATGCCCACGGGGATTTTGATGACTCGAAAACCAGCATAAATCAATGAGGAATTCACCGAAAGAAACACATTCACAACCAAAATCAAAATTCTAAAATGCACCCCGAGGGTGAGCAAACATCCCCAATTCCATCCCCCACTTACATCGTTTCAAAGAGCAGAATCTGTTTAAGTGACGCCAATTGAGAGATGCACAACCCACCGGCAGAAGAGAGACAAACAACACTGAATTACATAACAATCAGACCCAAATCAAAAGAGCAAAACCTACATCCGAGAGCAAACAACCACTGAATTGACAACGAAACCAAGCCCGAATCACCGCAAAAGGGTAGCCAAACCACAGCAGAGGAGAGATCGAACAAAATGCAGCGATCAACACCAACAATCAGAATTCACACCAAGAGAAGAAGAGAGGAGGAGAATGAAGGCGGTCAAACTGTCATGAAACAATACAGAACTTAGAAACCGATCAGGAATGGAAGAATAGAAACTCCCTTTCCTCCTTAGTTACTTACCAAAATAAAAGAGAGGTGAAAGGACCAACTTGACCCTCCTTTTTAACCAAATGACTCCGACCTGCCAAAAGCTGGAAGACACATATAAAAATAAAAATAGAAAAACAAAGTTGAAACGTTAGAAATTCTGAAACAAATACCGAATTATTACAATCATTGTGAAAGGGTGATAATTAATTAAGAAGAATTCCTTAGTTCAAACGCATTATTGTTCACCATGATCAATGCAACAATGAGTCATATGCACAACCATACATATCCAATTATTCCAAATAATCCTTCCTAATTCTACTGCTTACCCGCAATTAAATTGCACAAGTATATTCCAAATAATACTACCTAATTCTGCTACTTTTAAGTATATTTCGCCAAGCCCCTTCTTTCGTTTTGTGCTGTAAAAAAAACCTTCCATCCGTTTAATTCATCAACATCAATATTGTGTTGTACATAGTTACATCAATCAATCGTGGGTGCTTTTCTTCATAGTAACGTTTTCACCAAACAAAATAATAATACCCCGTATTAAATAACGTAGCTTATTGAAAAAAGGTGGTGATGGAAACGTGCCTGTACGGCTCCGTATTATTTCGGCGGAAAGGACTACTTCCCCACGTGCCCGTGTCTGGTAGCATTGCATATTCCTGCTTCTTCACACTATACACTTCGACTTTTCTCTCAACTTGATTGGTAGGAAAGAGAGTATCTAATACGAAAGAGTAATGAAGAGGATAGTTGTTCCATAGTCGATGATATTAGCTTCTATAATAATTTAGTAAATAAAAATTGTTGGCCGTTCTCTCATTCCAAGATAAAAACTTAATTTTCAACCTTAACCATAAATATTCTCTAGTTACATATAGTTAATAACAGTTAGACAATTATATATTAGTTAAAATTTTATGGGACCAATTAATGAGAAACAAATAGAAATTAAACAGATATGTGAAGCTGAACTTTTTGATAAAATGATGAGCAACAACGAAATTTCTTGTGTTATGTTTAAGTTTAACGTGATTAACTTATGAGATGTGGCCAACTATATTTTTGTAGGGCTGTTAATATACATTCTCTAATCAGTCAGTCTTGGCTACATGTCAATGTAGCCAACTGGCTACATGCGTCAGTTTTTTTTTTTTAAACACTCCCGTGCCCGGCGTCTCGTCTTTTCTTTTCTTTTATTTTTTATCATAAAAACTTTAAATTGTTATAACTTTTAATATATATGTCCAAAATGAAAAAAAATTATATCATTGTTCATCTAAATTCAAGCTCTTCAAAACAAGACCAGTCATGGATATATTTTGACAACTTAAAAAAAAAATTACATGTATGAAACACATAACGTAAAATAAAACTTGTACAGATTTTCATACAAACTTGTACAAATGTTCACTAAAACATGTACATCCTCACATAAAAACATGTACATCCTCGCATTAAAAGCATATAGATAGTCATATAACCCTGTATGAATCATTAAATATGTACATCCTTAAATTAAAACATATACATATAAGGAAGAACACTTGTACAGACGGTCATACAAACATGTACATATGACCATACAAACATGTACAAATGTTCATTAAAGAACATGTACATTCTCACATTTAAACATGTACATCGTCACATTAAAACATGTACATTCTCACATTAAAATATGTACATACATCCTCACATTAAAGTATATAACGACTTCCAAATAGATCACCCTAACCCCACACACCTTAAAACCCACCCTAGGAAAGCTAAAAAACGTCGAATACATTTTTAGAGTTTGTAGTGGCAGACCCTAAACCCGTAACCACAAACCCTAAAAACCTGTCAAGTTAGTTGCTACAATGTAAAGTATAGAACAGTTTTCAAATAGATTCCTACCCCCAAACCACCCTAGGATAGCTAAAAACGTCGAAGGCATTTTTAGGGTTTGCAATGGCGGGTTTAGGGTCTAACGACCCTAAATCCGCTACCACAAACCTAAAAACCTGTCGAGTTAGTTGCTACAATATAAAGTACGAAACAAATTCCAAATAGATTACCCTACCCCCAAAACACCCCAAAACCCACCCTAGGATAGCTAAAAAACGTAGACCCTAAACCCGCTACCACAAACCCTAAAAACCTGTCGAGTTATTGCGATGATGTACAAGTTTTTATGTGTGGATGTACATGTTTTAATGAACATTTGTACATGTTTGTATGACCATCTGTACAAGTTTTTTTTACGTTTTGTGTACTATACATGTAAAAATATTTTTTGTAAAGTTGTCAAAACATATCCATGACTGGTCTTGTTTTGAAGAGCTTGAATTTATATGAACAATGATATAATTTTTTTTATTTTAGACATACATATTAAAAGTTACATTAATTTAAAGATTTTTAAATTTTGAAAAATGAAAGTAAAAGCATAAAAAAAAGAAAGGAAGCGCAACACGAAAAAAAAGAAAAAACAAAGAAAAGGGACGCGCAGCGCAGCACAATGGAAAGGAAAAAATGAAAAACAAAATAATAAATCTGTTTGCTTGCGCGCGTGACTCCCTCCGTACCCCGTATGTAGCCATCTGGGTACATTGAGTTGTAGGCAAGAATTCGCGTTCTCTAATAGAACAATAGGTAGAAGGTGCGGACAGTCCGCATGAAATATGGTACACTCTGGTGATTTGGCAGTCCAGTCAGCTGTTGACTGGATTGTTTTGCTGACTGGTTGTCTTTTTACTATATTAGCTTTAAATTATTGTAACTTTCAATATATAAGTCTAAAATGAAAAAAATTATATCATTGTTCACCTAAATTCAAGCTCTTCAAAACAAGACCACTCATGGATATATTTTGACAACTTTAAAATTTTATATTTTTTTATATGTATATAACCATACTTAATTCACCATATACAGTTTAAAATACAACATACGACAATAATAATACACTATAAAAACTAATAATTCATTATCTGTTTTAAAATCGGTATGTTAAAAAAAATATGATTTACTATAAAAGAATTAAAATACATCATATAATAATAATACACCACAAAACAATAATAAAATTACAATATAATCCATTATTAGTTTCAAAGTTTGTTATCTCACCACTTATTAGTTAATGAATCATAATATCAATTTTAATGAATCATAGTATCAAAATTAATGAACCATATATTCATTTTAGTGTATCATTGCAAAAATATAAACATAAAAAATTAAATAATATGCAACACAAAACAATATTTGATATGTATGAAAAATACATGATTTACCATAGAAGATTTAAAATGCATCATACAACAATAATTACACTACAAAACAATAATGATTTTTATCGGTTCCAAAGTTTGTTATCTAATTCATCACTTATTAATTAATGAATCATAATATTAATTTAATGAATCATAATATCAAAAGTTAATGAATCATATCATCACTAAAATATCAACGTAAACATATAAAAATAATTAATTAAACAATAATTCAAACAACACAAACAATATTTGGTATGTATAAAAAATACGTGATTCACCATATAAGATTTAAAATACACCATACAATAATAATAATACACTACTAAGCAAATGATTTTTTATCGGTTCCGAATTTGAAATCTAATTCAACACTTATTAGTTTATGAATGATAATATCAATTTTAATGAATCATAATATCAAAATTAATGAATCATATTATCATTTTAGTGTATCATCATACACATGTAATAATATTTTTTTTAAGTTGTCCAAACATATCCATTACTGGTCTTGTTTTGAAGAGCTTGAATTTAGTGAACAGTGATATAATTTTTTTTCATTTTGGACTGATATATTAAAGTTACAACCATTTAAGTTAATATAATAAAAGAAACCAGTCAGCAAAATAGTCCGTCAGCTGCTGACTGGGACTGCCAACCTCATGTTGACCGCTCGTATCCCCGTATTAGACCGTTCCATAGAATTTGCGCTAATAGAACATGTGTGTCATTCTAAACCGCAGTAAAATACTTGCAACCGCCCCCTAACAAAAAAGAAGTATATTTCCCACACTTGTTGCCCGTCCTACCAACCAAACGTAAACTAGAAAGTAACACTCCACCTCATTGAACTTCTAAATAAATCATAGTATATTGGTATAGCCATCTTTCTAAGTTCAGAGTTACGTACGTGGTCCAGAGAAAACTTTAAAGTTGCCTTCCTCTATCTGTTTCATACTTTTTCCGCCACTTCAAGCTCAAAACCCTTCATTTTCAGTTATAATGTGTCGTACGTAGATGTAGTACTTTCCTTTTCACTTTCTTAGAATACATATGTATACGAAAAATTCCGTGGTCCAGACTATGAAAATTGTGGCAATTTCACGCGTACTTTCCTTTTGTGTGGGCGTGCTCTAAAATTTAGATTTTTTTTAAATCTAACCAGCCATTACCCATTAACATATCAAAGTGTTATAGTAGGGTATACGTTTATACCAAAACAGAACATCTATACTACATAGTCCTGTTGCTATAGGCAAATTAATATTGAAAGTGGCAACAAGCCGATACTGCATACCATATAATTGCAATCATCACCATTAGAAATTTGTTCGCACCGTTTGCGAACACCACTAAGTCGCATAGCACTTCTACCCCACCAAGCAAATCGTCACATTCAAGACTACATACAAGACACATCGGTGACCGATGAACTTAAAATCTTGTCCGCTGATAATTGTTCGCCTGACCTCATAGGTACTAGATCTAGAACCAACTAATTGCAATTTTCCTCTTACTCCAAAAAATAGACATAGAAAGCTTACTATTTTAGACTTTTATGCCTAAGCGTAATATAGGTATCATTTGTGCTTTCTACATAACTTAGGTTGTTGGCCAACAATGAGATAGTTTCAGTAGGACCGCCACGAGCCGTACGTTCGGCCGCCTAACTTCGAAATTATTGATTTCTTTGCAATGGCCTGGCCTACACATCCATTATTATTGTTTGATTTACCATATGCGTCCCTTCATTTCATAGAAACCTTATCTTTGATAACCGATAATGCATTTGTACGTGTTATTAAAGTAAAAGATAGGCATCAGCGTATTTGGCAAATAGAAACTGTTTGGCAAGAAACCGCTAGTTAATTATTCTATTAAAAAAGACTTACTAATAAATCAAAAGAGCAAGCCATCTTCGACGAGAGTCGTATGTCATCATCGGTCGATTGTATTCATAACATGAAGGTTACAATAGTTAAAAGTTTACGACTGTACTACAAAATTGTAGTGCTCATGGATTCGGTCTAGTACGTGGTTACAATTCAAGTAAACATTACTAGCAAAAATATTTTTGTCTTGATTATTCTTTTTGCACTGAACTTTGAATGTAATAAAATGAAAACAAAAGAGGTTAGACTTAGTCACCTCTACCCTAGTTGGATATGTGGAAGATAGCTTCTAAGGTGGGTTCTTCGATTGAAGAATTATGTACTTCCTATTTCGTACTGGTATTGTTGTTGTTGGTAACTCTACTCTACTGCTATCGTCAAGTATTTGGAGGAAACATATAGGGGTGTAATGGGTTTGGGATAAGTGTAATCTTAAATGGAATGCTCTCGTTGGGCTCAAATATCAGCCCAAGTTACAATTGTTAGCAGATGTCACTTTATGTGTCAGCTTTTGGGACTCGTCTTACATAACAACCAACAAAAATGGTTAGTAGTGTAAACTGTAAAGCGACAACTTTCAATGATTCTGTAGTCTCCCAACTCAATATTAAAACGGCCCAATGTAAAGGCTCGGTCCAAATAACTTCAATATTAACGAAATGCGTCATTCTGACATGGGCCGATGTTTTATATCCACAACAACGTTGGGCTAGCTCAGCCCCTGAGTATGATAGATTTGAACGAAACAGCGCTCGCTGGTTTCTATATACATATTGGTAGTGTGAACACCCCAAGATACTCTCTCGTTCATTTTGACTCCCAAAAGGGATGCGGTATTGGCAAAGAGGCCGCCAGGCCGAGGATCCATCATTCAGCCGAGGAGGGGCAAGCCTGGACGGACCCCACTTCGTAAATGATGGCTGTCGTCATGGATTACGCTACGGGTTCTGTTTTGTAGAGCCCAGAATCTTTAATTTGAACAAAGCTATCACTATTTCGTAAATCATGTTTGTATGCTCGAATATCTTCATATTCATAAGAATTCACACACAACAAATTTGATTGCAGTACATAATCCTTTTTATCATCTAATTAGTATATACATTGAATTTCAATTTTTTTTTTGCACACCTTCTTAAGTTTGCTTTATTAAATTTATCTATGTACGATCCCCAAAAAATGAAATATTCCCTTCTGCTTACATGTTCACATTGCCTTCTTTAATTAAACGAATACTAATACAAAACGCACTGTATCATACTATATAAATAGGTTATCGTGGCAATATACAATCAGCAAATATTACAGACGGTAGATTGGAACGTCACGTGTCATTGTCGCACTTGAGCACCATCTGAATCGACGGTTTTTAAGGCAGAGCCAATAAATCTAGACATACGGGAAAGGAACCAACCAATCAAGGAGCTCCAAGTCATAAACGGTAGAAAGGGAACCATACCAAATATCCATAAAGAAGAGGCTCATCTGTCCGTCCTCGCTCCGTCCCACTCCCACCATCTGTCTGTCTCGCTATACTTTCCAGTACTGGAGTTGTAGGCTCCCTTCGATTTACCTTATACATCCATCCACTGATCGATCGATCGATCGATCCAACCATGTCAGAGAAGGAATTCAAATACGTGATTGTTGGCGGTGGCGTTGCAGCTGTGAGCATCGATTATCATTTTCATTTTTCGTCTCTCTGGCTTAGCTTTCTTTTTTATCCCCTTTCAATTTCTCAATTCGCGTTTTAGATCATGCCTTTCTGATTGCTTCCTTTCCGTCTTAGTATCCTATCATCAGTCGTTTTTGATTAGTTGAATATTGGTTGACGGTTCCACTGTTCGGCTTGAATCCGACATACATTTTCGACTTGAATTTCATGATTCAACTCTAACGCACGCGATATGGTGTAAAGAACGGGAATAACCTATGTTTGCTTGCGAGATTTGAGAATTTTTTGACGGAGATGTATCGAAATTAATGTATGGTTCACTTAAACGTGTTTACGTTCATGTTTATACTAAAAAAATGGTTTGATTTTGAGCTATCTGTGCCGGTAAACTTTATTTCGGAATCGGATACTATTTCACATCAGAACTGGATTGGTTTTCATTAGGTTTACCAATGCATAGTGCTTGCCGTGGCCAAATTAATGTCTCTTGAATTGTTCAGTTGTCCCGGATATGCTTTTTTTTTTTCCGTAAACCTATATGAGATGACAAATTTAGTTTATATGATAATCATAATTGCAGGGTTATGCTGCCAGGGAGTTCGCTAAACAGGGCGTTCAGCCCGGAGAGTTGGCTATCATTTCTAAAGAAGCTGTATGTGCTCTTTCTCCTATGATTTAAGAAACCTAAAGCATGTTGCTATAGTCGGGTTGGTTTTATCTGTTTCTCTTTCCTCTTTCATCGGTCATATCATAGTTGATCAATAGACTAGTTCAACTCACTAAAGAAGTCAAACGTTTCTCATGTCATGAAAAGTTTCTATGAGATATTATCTAATTGTTGATATGGTAGAAGAAAAGAAATAGTATTGGTTCAAACATCTATCACATTATCGGTAAAGTGAAAGTTGCTTCCAAAAAAGAGGTCGTTCATTAGTTGTTCTACTCCCAGGAATTCGTGTGCAATCTCTTCATTTTGCAATATAATTGGATGTTATCTACCTTTTGATACTTTGCTACTGTTTTTTGTCTTCAGGTGGCTCCTTATGAACGCCCTGCACTTAGCAAGGCCTACCTTTTTCCAGAAAGTAAGTCATTCAGATATCTCATAGTTAACTCATTGTAAACTCAGCAAATTCACTAGTTTATGGATAACTGTCAATACTTGAAAGAAGATAGAAAAATACAGCATCTCTGCTATAGCCTATAAGTTTCCTTTTATGTCTTTGCTTCCTTCCCTTTGCTAGGTCATTGTGAAAGGGGCTGCTTTTTCAGTGTGCCTTGAGTTCTAACATGTTCTATTTACCTGAGTGGAGACAGTCAAACACACTGTTCTTACTTGAGTCGGATATATTCACCTGAGTGTAGACAGTCAAATGCACAGTTCTTACTTGAGTATAATGGTGACTGTTTCCTTATGCCGTTTTCCTACAACATTAATATAGGCTAAAAATAGGACTTCGTGTTTTGCAGGCCCTGCGAGGCTTCCAGGTTTCCATGTGTGTGTTGGAAGTGGAGGAGAAAGACTTCTTCCTGAGTGGTACAAGGAGAAAGGTAAGGCTTAAATATATTGCTAGGAAATGTAGAAATAGTTTGTTCAGGGTGTATGCAAAGTAGAAGGGTGTATGAGCACCGAAATCTGACTTGATTAAGGAGTTAATATTAGCCGACGAGGAAAAGCTTGAGCTTATTATTTGCATCTTTGAGGCATCGACGATAGCTTCCATGGACCTTCCACATGTTGTTTCTCATGGAATTCTACACATGGCGTATGTGCACTAGCTCACCTCTGTTTGATTTGTGCACAGGCATTGAACTTATCCTCAGTACAGAGATTGTTAAAGCTGATCTTCCTTCTAAAACACTCACAAGTGCAGCTGGAGACACCTTCAAGTATCAGACTTTGATCATAGCCACTGGTTCTTCGGTAATTTGGACGTACTCTTTATGGCTTGATCTATTTTCTCCAATGCATATTGCTCGAGAGAAGTGTCACTGGAAATTTCTTCCTTCCTTTGCAGACGATAAGATTGACAGACTTTGGCGTCCAAGGGGCTGATGCTAAGAACATCTTGTATTTAAGAGAAATTGATGATGCCGATAAAATCAATGAAGCTATCAAATCAAAGCCGAATGGAAAGGCTGTTGTAGTCGGTGGAGGATATATTGGTCTTGAGCTCAGCGCAGTATTGACAATGAACAAGATGGACGTTACCATGGTTTACCCAGAGCCTTGGTGCAGTAAGTTTCCATCTTTTTTGTACTTTTCTGTCTTCTACGAGTCATGTGCTATGTCTCTTTACCAAGAAAGGATAAGTGACAACTGTTTTCTGTATGTCCGGCTTGAAATAATTGACTGCAGTGCCTAGACTTTTTACTGCTGGTATTGCTGCTTTTTATGAGGGTTACTACGCTAAGAAGGGAGTCAACATTATAAAGGGAACCGTGGCTGTAGGCTTTGAGTCACATGACAATGGAGAGGTATGCATATTACCCTGAATCTTCTCACATTAGTGTTGTTTAGAACATTATCTTCTCGTTATTTGATGCTCTTTCTTTCTTTAGTTCCTTCTAAATTCTATACATGATGACCATGACCCCTTTGTGCAGGTAAAGCAAGTTAAACTAAAGGATGGGAGGGTGCTTGATGCAGATATTGTTGTTGTGGGAGTTGGTGGAAGACCACTGACAAACCTGTTCAAGGGTCAAGTGGAAGAGGATAAGGGTGGAATCAAGGTTTTGTTTTTGGTTGTCCTGCAAGAATACTTGCATACTTCCTAATATATTACAATGGATGTCCTTCACCCTGTTAACCAATGGACTGATTTGATCGACTCTTTTTTATCTTGTTTTCTGTTCCCTTTTCTCAAACAGACCGATGCATTCTTTAAAACTAGTGTTCCTGATGTATATGCTGTTGGTGATGTGGCTACCTTCCCCATGAAATTGTATGGTGATATCAGGAGAGTGGAGCATGTTGACCATGCCCGTAAATCTGCCGAGCAGGCTGTCAAGGTTTGTCATATTGTGCTTAAATTGCTCAAGTTTCTTGGATAGAAGAGATCATCATCCTTATCTACTGATGTGTGATTCTCTCTTCATCATTTGAACTGTCAATGCGACAGGCTATAAAAGCAAGCGAGGCAGGCGAGTCAATCGAGGAGTACGACTATCTACCCTACTTCTACTCTCGCTCGTTTGATCTGTCATGGCAGTTCTACGGGGACAATGTGGGGGAGACGGTGCTGTTTGGAGACAGCAGCCCAGACTCTGCCGAGCGCAAGTTTGGAACTTATTGGATTAACAATGGCAAAGTTGTGGGTGCTTTCTTGGAGAGTGGGAACCCTGAAGAGAACAAAGCCATTGCTAAAGTTGCTAGGGCTCAACCTTCTGCTGAGAGTTTGGATGAGCTTGCAAAGGAAGGCCTTGCATTTGCTTCCAAGATCTAATCTCTCTCGTCTTCTTGTAGATGACTGGAGGAGTGTGTGGTATTCAAATATTGTATTGCCTTCAGAAAACCAAAAGGAATTGTTGTCGACTTCTCATCTCATACTTGGCGACACGGTTTATTAGAATTGCTGAGGAATATGGTATGATAATTGATACATGAACTTTCTTTGTCTAATAAAATTAGGAGGCTTTGGGTTGCTTTTGTTGTTAATTTGTCTCTTATACGGTTCGTTTTGATGTCAGCTGCAGTAATCGGCTGTCAAAAATAAATAGAGGAGAAATAGACAGAGCAAACATTGTTTGCGTTTGGAATTTGCAAATGGCAACTGCCTTTCAACAGCTATGGGTATATAGCCCTTCCATGGAACTTTTTGGGTACCTGTTTCTCTAGACAGTTTCCAATAGTTCCAAGAATCAAAGATCTGTTTTCAAAATTTATATCCAAAAGGCAGGAAGGATTTTTGAAGAATTATTTGATTATAGATGATGTGCAACTCAGCTCAGGATATCCTACACTTTGACTGACATAGTAAAACAATAACAGCTAGTATGTGATCAAAATTTTCTTTGTGAGGTGATTCCTTGAGAATCCTTATCGGGACCCTTCCCTTTTTTGTGTAAGCTGTCATTTTCTCTCTCTCCTTTCGTCTCTTGGGTTCCTGGACTATTATTATCTGTTTGAAGTGGCTTTCAATGTGGTGGTTAGTCATTTTTTGTTGCGTTGGGTGTGTGTTAATCGAGAGTTGAACTGGGTTCTCTTTTTAATTTATGTAGTTATGTGTTTTCTTCCGTTTCTTCTTCCCCTTCTCCTATCCCTCATCTTTCTTTTCTATTCTGTTTTATCCCTTCGGTCTATTTTCTCAGGGTTCTATCTTCCTGTTTTCTTTGTCTTCTTTTGTTCTTTTGTCTACAATAAACTCTTTGCATGTTGAGTTTTTCAACTACCCTCATCTATGGAGGATATGCTTTTGTTTTGCTTTTGCTTGGGATTGTGGGTTTGTTTCAAACCGTGCATAGAATTGTGATTGGGGTGAAGTCGCTTTGTTAGTTGGTTTTATGGGGTTTTCGGAACTGATGGGTCGATTTGCTGACTCGGAAACCTCCACTGATAAGACGTCTATGTTGATACAAGTGCAAGTGGAAGCGGTCGATTAGAAGATTGTGGATGCGATTGAGGATTTAAGTACGGAATTGAATGCGTCATCGACTGTGAACAACAAGAACGTCGGTGAAGGATTGTGACGATTGGACGAAAAACCTGAGAAGCTAGGCAGTGATTTAAGTCGGTTGGGGAATAAAACCGCTAGGCTCTAACAAGTTTGTCGAACATGTCTAAGTTTGGAAAATTAAACCAAAATCGATCAAACAAGATTTCAAACTTGCATGCTACAAGATAGATATATGATTACTCTAACATCCCATATGAATAAGGTTGCGTTCGTCCCAGCGATTCGTTGGTTTGTATATATTCACCGGCGAATCGTGACTTTTTCACAACCAAAGTCGACTACATTAATCTCATATCTAGCTTTAAGGAAACGCAGGTAAACCCTGCGTTTGTAATTCTGAACGCGCTTTTTCTCTTTCGATTGGGTATAAATTTACCCAGCTGCCCCTGGTATGTGATGAGTCATCCATCTCCTTCGTCATCCTGTTCGAACAAAGAACCTGCTGAAGAAGAAGCACCTCTGTCTGCATCTGGGACAAGATATTATTCAACCGAATGAAAACGCTGTCGTGAGTTCCTGTAGAAGCCTGCGTCGATAAATTGAAATCGATACAAATAAAAATACCGAATCTGTAGACAGTTCATCAAGATGACAGAAACTTGAAGGTTTGAAACTTACGCTTCTTGGTGCGGATGAATGAAGAAGATGTACCAGGAGGAGAACTAGCAGTGTTCGTTGAAAATTTATAAATCCATCAGGGGTTATAATGGTCTTTCGGCCAACTTCAACCCAAATTAAGCGATCGCAGCCATCGAACACTGGAAATTAAAAATTGAAGATCGCCGGCGAATCGTTATCAGATTAATCCCTGCATTTTGTCCACTGTTTTTCAACAGCCGCAATCGAACGGCCCTAAATGTCCAACAACTTAGCTCTCAACCTATTCAGGCTTGAAAACTTGTCACCTTAAGCTTTTTGTTCTCACTTGAGCCTAAAGTGGAAGACCTTGTTGTTGTAGTCAACCCATATGGATCCTTATTAACCACTCATATCTCGATGTGATGAGGGTATTACATACTCCTCCACTCAAAGAAAATAGTGTCCTTGTCGCAAGCCTAACATCCAAGTCCCAACACCTCTTTGGTAGGCATTGAGTAGTCTATCCCAACACGGTCCCCTATATGCTCTAATACCATTTGTAACATTCAATATGGGTAACTGTCCAACAACCTAGCTCCCAAGCCATTCGGGCGTTGAGAACTAGCCACCTTAAGCTATTTGTCCTCACTTTGGCCGAATATGTGATAATCCCATCCCACATGAGGATATGAGTAGTAATATGAGTGGTTTATATGGATACATATGGGTTGACTGCAACAACAGGCCTTCCACTTTTAGGCCCAAGTGAGAAAAATGGACTTAATGTGGCTAGCTTTCAAAATTGAATGGTTTGGGAGCTAAGTTGTTGGATAGTTGCCCATATGGGGTGTTACAAATGGTATTCTTTAGCTGACTCGGGACCGTGTCAGGATGGACTTCCTGTCACCTACCAAGAAGGTCAACGAGACTTGGATGTTACAGGCTTACGCCGAGGACGTCACGTTCTTTGGGTAGGGGAGTATGTGATAATCTCATCCCACATGGGATATGAGTAGTTTTTATATAGATACATATGGGTTGACTACAACAATAATTCCTTTCACTTTTAGGCCCAAATGAGGACAAAGGGCGTAAAGCGGCTAGCTTTCAAAATTGAATGGTTTGGGAGCTAGGCTGCTAGATAGTTACCCGGTGTTACAATTAGCGCCAGATGAATAGGAATTTGGTAAACTTAGTTGCCGCACAACCATCCACCCTATACCCATTGCTTTAACCAGAGAGATATGGTAGCCAATGTATAAACAACAAAAGCTACACTTACAACAGAAGCTACCATATTGAATAGCAGCTTCTCACTCCGGCATGTGAGAAAATCAACAAGGAGAACCTCCTCTGCTTCTTCATCATGTGGCTCATCAATTCGGGATTTGACTCCAAATTCAACAAGAATGATGCAAGAGGTACAACACCAAGTGAATTTGAGGGAAACTTTGCCTTCGCCAGGGAGGGAACGACACTAATCTAAAAACGTAGGGAGGAAGGTTATTAGTTAAAGAGAGAATTAGAAGAACAGGGAGGGAAATTACAAAGTCGTTATCCGAAGGGATGACATAGTTGAGTTGAGCTTCAAGCGAGAAAATAGACCAATGAGGGCGGAGCTCATTGTTCACCCGATGCGATACAAAGCTAGATTGGAAACTATGATGGAACTAGTGAGAAGAGAGCTTTCTCTCTTGCCCTCTACCTCTCTTTTTGTTATATAAGATACAAGTCGTAAAGTGTAATGAAAAGTAGTAAATTGTAAGAAAGAATTAAATAGATTATAAATAAGAAGGTTACTTTATTGGTTTAAAGACAAAACCACTTGATTTATTAGGTGTATATTTTGCCTTTCAAACCTCGTTTCCCTCAACATAACATCTATTTGTAGTCTTGGGGTTGCTCCTCTGTTTGTACCGTAAGTTATTTTTGATATAGTACTATATATGTTCCAAGTTTCAACAAAAAAGAAAATTCACAGGATACCACTAAAAAGTTTGTTAATTCACAAAATAACACAGTTTTTAAAAAAGTTTTTCAGATACCACAAAATATAATTTCAATTCATCAGATACCATAAATTACTAATGCAAAACTTTTTGAGACCAAAATACCCCTACGTGTTAATAAACATAGTTCACCGTATACCACATAAATATTATTAGTTCACAAGATACCATAAAACTTAATAAAATATATATTATTAATTCACAAACGAACCTTAAAGCGCGTTTTTCGAGGCGGGAAAAATGTGACTTTAAGCGGGTTAAATAGACCCGTAATAATTTTAGTCAATCAAATATATATAATTAGACATTAGTGAAGGTCTAGAACCGTTAAAATTAATTAAACGAGAAAATTCCAGAAAACGGGTTCCGGTTAGTGAATAGTGCAAAAACAAAAACTTGTGGGGTGATAAGTGTAATAAAGCAAAAATAATTCTCTTCCCCCTTGTAAAATAAAAACCGGCTCCTTAATATTGCAAATGGGCACGTTTTTGTCAGCCCCCACACTCCCTTCTTATTTCCCTCCTAATGCACTAAAGGACAAAAAATTAAAGTGAGCAAAGTACAAAAGTAAAATAAGGTGAGTCTCTCTCCTATCCCTCATTCCCTCTCATGGTTTTCTTTCCCCCATTCAGACTCTCCTTCCTCCTCAAGCTCAGCCATGGCGATTTGTTAAGCCACACACAACTCCTCCATTCTTCTCCACTTTTGAAAGCCAAAACCTTGTCCAAACCCCATAAAAACTACACCATTGAACTCCCCTCTCCTTGGGAAACATTTTCACCTTTTCCAAGTCAGAAAAACTCCAACTTCACCACCATGGCTATAGCTCATTTTGAAGCTTGAAGAAGAGCATTTTGGTCTCCTTCATCTCCTTGCTGTTTTAAGGTAAGAGAAAGTCTCAAAGTCCATCTTTTTCTAACCTTTCCTTGTAAAACAAAAACTTCCACGCAAGCCTTGTTTCTCCCTCAATTCCAACCGATTTTATCTTCACTCTTGGAGCTGGAATATTGTTGTCTTTTCTGTCCAAAAATCCTACCAAGAAGCACAAGGTAAATGCCTCCTTTCAAGCCTTTAATACGTATTAGATTCTGGGTTAAAAAGAGGGTTAGTTTTCTAAGTTGGCATTGTGGTATGGGTGGTTGTAGCATTGCCGATTTAGTGAGCCAAGAACAAGAACAAGAACAAGAACAAGGAAAAGAAGAAGAAAGAAGAAAGGAGAAAGGAAGAGAAAAAAGGAAACTAGAAATCCAAGGTAAATGTGCTTGCCTTGAGTTGATTTTTGTGTAACCTTTGAAACAGATTTTAAACACTTGCATATAAGAAATTTATATTGTTTTGAGTAGTGGTTATGTTGTGGTATAATGAGGAAAAGAATTAAGCTGTTTTGGAGCTCTTGAATGATGATTAAAAGCTTGGAAAACCATGAGAAATAGATGATGTTGTGCAGGAAAAAATGTGAGTTCATTGAACAAAATTTTGTGTTGTTAGTATCCCTTGAGGATGTGGTTAGCTAATGATGTTAGGAACTGAAAAATTATGCTTTGGGAATGTCTAAAAATGTAGGGAAACTATGGCCAATTTTCTGTAGCAAAACTAGAAGACTTAGGTGCTTAAATAGGTAGAAACAACCTAGGTTGATAGTTATGTTTGAGTGCTAAACTTGAGTAGTTAATCACTTAAGAAACTGAGTTAAAGAGGATGGTATAGATGGGTAGGTTATGGAAAGAAAATAATGCAAGTAGCTTTAGTGGTGAACCATTGAGATAGGAAGCAAGAAAGAAATAAACAAAAACTGCACTTACCACTTCTAGGAAAAACTAGGAAGAAATTGTGTAATTAGCCAAGATTTGATTAAATGGGTTATTAAATGACTTAGGGAGGTTTAGAGTGTTAAATTGGTGTTAAAACATGTTTAGATGCTTAGGAAAAGATTAGGGAAGAAATGGGTGAAAGAATGGAGTTGGAACAGATTTTGAAATGTTAAATCTATCAAAAGTGTAGCAGGGTCCGGGACCAAGTCCTAGACCACCCCCAAATTAATAACCAAAAGTTCATGTTTTGACAGGTCTGGGACTTAAGTCCTTGTCAATGTCCCAGACCAACCTTATTTTTCAGCCGAGAGTTCACCCTTTACCTTGGTCCGGGACTTAGCTTCTGGCTAAAGACCCGGACCACCCCATTGTTATACACCGAGAGTTCAACCATGAAATGGTCCGGGACTTAGGTCCCTGCTAAGGTCCCGGACCACTCACAAAAATCACCCGAAAGTTCAGTTAAGGTCTTGTAACGCCCTATTTAACATATTTATAGCGGAAATAAAATACTAAAGGCGTACAGATCATCGGGTTCCAAACACCCGGTACCAAACCTCACCAAAATACAACTTAATGATTACAACTGTTACGGCCTGAACCTCGAGAAAACTTAACAAAAGTAAAACCAATAAAAACGCATAAACTCTCAAAGCCTAATCCCATCCCAATCACTCGTTCTCTTCGTGGTCACCTGTAAAATAACTCGTACCTGCAAGATAAAACCAAGCAGCCCACCCCGAGTGGGGTGGGTCAGTTCCCTGGAATGGAACTGGTACGATCCTCCAAAACAAACTCATAATACAACTCTTAAATAAATAAATAACATCTTGAAAACAAACACTTAAAACACTCAGAGGAACAAAGCATTGCACGAATTCACCAAGTCAAGATATCAAGATAAGAACAAAGGGTAATAACTGAAAGATAAAGTTAGTGAACGAAATCACATCATGTGTTAGTGAACTTCCATTTCCTTAGTTAAACCCAATACCCGTTAGGAGTAGAAAAACTCAGATAGTCACAAAGGACTAGGAATGATAGAATAGATCCAAGAACCAATGACTCAAGAATGGAATAATTTAACTGGGAGAGATGGCCCCCACCGCCAATCACGTCCACTAAGGACAGGGGATATACAACCCCTCACTGTTTATCACGTCCACTAAGGACAGGGGATATACAGCCCCTCACTGTCTACCACGTCCACTAAGGACAGGGGATATACAACCCCTCACTGTCTACCACGTCCACTAAGGACAGGGGATATACAGCCCCTCACTGTCTATCACGTCCCTTTTTAGGACAGGGGATATACAGCCCCTTACTGTTACCATTGAAGACGCGCGCACGTCGAAAGAAAGATTTCCAAGATTGACCTTTTCCAAATTCCCACTAGATCACCAACTACCCAGAGCAATACCAAAACACTCAGTCCTACAGAGTGCAGAAGCGTAAACCCTAAGCAGTCAATGTCTAACGGGACACAAAATAGAAGAAACCAATACCCAAATGAGTTCCACATCCAAGGCTCAGTTAGTCACACAAGCTGAGTTAGTCACACAACCATTTCCTTTTCAGAAATTCCTCTTAAAGTCAGTTAGCGTTTTCCAAAACATTCCACAAGTCAATCAGCAAAAATAACGTAGTACGAGAAATCGTACAAAACATTCCATAGAGTCCAAAACACAACAAGCTGAGTACGAGAAATCGTACAAAACATTCCATAAAGTCCAAAACACAACAAGCTCAGTACGAGAAATCGTACAAAACATTCCATAGAGTCCAAAACACAACAAGCTGAGTACGAGAAATCGTACTTGGTATGTGGGGAACAATAACTAACTCGAACAAGTGATTCCCCAATAGTAACCTACAATTAAGGTGTTCCAAGTGTCGATTAGTTAAGAGACTTATTAACTTAACAGCCTTCTTCACTTACTGATTAATAGTTTCAGGTTTACCATTATTCTCTTACAAAGGTTTGGGCTTGACTTGTTAACTAAATCCTTCGTTAGGCCCATCTCGTTTAGTTTGGAATGATTTAGAATTTATTCCTGAGAGTGGCCCAAACTCTCTTTGGGTTGTTAAAGTGGGCTTTTGGAGTTCATAGACTTGGGCTTAGTGGGTTAGCCCAAGACCGTGTTAAGTTATGTTGTAGAATAAAACCCTTAAATTAATAGTGATTATTTAATCACTCACTGACTAAAACCCAAGGTTTAACATATATATATATACCCTACTTATTATAACTATCACAAGGATTATTATTTCCCTCAACTATATTAATGTATTTATACACATGTATATTATATATATATATATATCTTTATGTATTAAAATTTATCCATAGCATTTTTAGGAAATTTTACTGTATTTATTAATGTTCAATAACTTCTAGGCTTAACACAACCGACTTAAGGTTTATAAAATAATGTGTTTCCTTTATTTATTTAATATATATAAGTATACCCGTATTAGAATTTAACTAAAACATTCCCCATGTAACTTACTATATTTAAACTATCTTATTACTTCGACCTTTAACTTTATTCCAAGTATATTTCATAAAGTATTTCTTTTACCATATCTTAAGGTTCTAGCTCTTATAATGTTTAGTTATTATAAGTGGTAATTTAATTAGTTCCTTGATCCCTTTTATAACGTGCGTAAAATATTATATATAATCCTATATAATATATATATTTATTCCTTAGTTTATTAATATTACTCCCATATAATATAGTAAATAAATATTAGATAATTAAATTCCTTAATTTATATAAGTTTCTACTTAAGTATATATACCTATATATAAATAATTTCACTTCCTCCGAAAGCTAATCAAAACATTTATAAACTTACTGTTCTAAAATGTTTAATTTGTTCCCCTTATTTTCCACAGCTTAAAAGTTAATTAACAAACCTTACTTTAATTTTTGGTTCATTAAAACCTTATATTATAGGTTATTCTTATGAAAAACTCATAAACACAATTTTTTAAAACCTTTTACCAGTGCCCAAAAATTCCCAAATTTTATACAGTAACTATAACATTTTAGACATATTATAAAATTTTTATTTCATAAAAATATCTTTTTAATTTGGCCAAATAATTCCAGAAACCCGTAACTTGCAAAAATCATAACTTATGTTTAAAAACTCCAAAACCATAATAATTTACATCACAATAAACTAGATTAATAATGAATCTATGGTTAAAATTTCAAGTCAAAATACATTCAGAAGATATTTAAATTAACCCAACAAGTTAGGACTATTTACTGGAATTTATAAACTTAATATACTCTTATATTCCCACGATCTAATCTGGGCCGTCCGTTCCTTCAAACTGCGATCGGACGGTCCCTGAGTCTCTAGTTCATCATCGAACTCAATAACCCATTCAAGTACTAAATCCCAATTTTCTCCTAATCTACATAACGAAATCGAGTGATTCTTGTTTCTATGGATTCGAAATCGAATTTCGGTTCTATTGATACCGGGTTTCCCCAATTATAATGCACTATACGATGGAATTCGAGTTTAGTTCGAATGTTAGGGTTTGTTTCGGTTTCAGAATGCGATTCGGGTACAATTCCAACAAATCCTCCTAATCTAACATGTAATTGACTAAATTGAGACATGGGTTAGATCGAAAACATGACTACGAACAACAATATCGGAGAAATTTGATCGGAGACTCACCGGATTGTGCGAATTGTGTGAATTCCAATTCGGAAAACTGGGAAAAACTCGAACTTTAAGCAGTTCGTGGAGCCAACTTTGAGGATCTATAACTAGCAGTACAAAACGAGTTAGACTATGTGTAAAGGCTCATTGGAAAGAGCAAACTTAGCTCTACATATTGACAGCAAGAACTAAACCTAACTCACACTATACAGAAAGAAATTGAAGTCGCAAATCACGAGTTTACCTCTCTGTTTCGATGTTATTTTATGTGCTGGCGAGACCGAAACTTTAGACCTCTATATCTCCCAACTGGTTACGAATCGGACTTGGGCATAAACACGAAAATTGTAGAGGGATTAGAGATCTATACAACGAGCTAAAGAAATCAAATTTTGGTTGAGTAACGAAGAAGTTATGATCGACGCAAGTTACCCGAAAACGAAGAGAATCTGGAATTCTGGAAACACGTTTCGCAAGGTGGCTACTTTGACTCGATTTTCCGGTTGATTCAGAAGGAGTTAGGGTTTGTATGAGTTATAGTTGTTTAGAGGGAATGTAGGAGAAGACAACAAAGAAGACAGCATTGAAAAATATGGAAAGATGAAGAAGTTATAGCCGTCTAAAGTTAGGTCAAAACACTGGAATCAGTTACCGAAATTCAGGGAAAGAATCGGCTAAGTGTGGGCGACCCATTACAGAATGACACGTGGCATCTCTTAAAATTTTGATTCAAAACTTCAATCTAGCATAACTTTGGTTAGGATGATCCGTTTTTGACGTTCTTTTTATCGATCTTCATGGTTTTCCATAACCTATTTATTGGTATAGGTTTCATGGCCTGGTTTGACCATTCTCAAAAGTCAACTCTAGCAAGGCTTAATAAGCTTTAAGGTTTCTAGAATTTTATATTGACTTTTATGTTTCAAAACAATGTTCCAACACTTCCTAAAATCTTTATAATATATTTGAAGTGTTTAGAAATTTTCCCAAGATTTATTGACTTATAAATCTTATTATTAAATTCATAATACTATATAATAATGTATAATAATTAGGGTTAAATAGGAGAAAACCCCTAATAAATTTCACACATTCCATATAATAATTTAATATTCATAATTCCATATAATAATTTAATTTTTAATAAAAGAAATCCCCTAAATTAATTTAAATTAATTTAGGGGTATTTCAGGTCTAGTCCGGGACTTAAGTCCCATACAAGATCCCGAACCAACCCAAAAATGGCTTAAAAGTTGTATAACTTGTATTTTAAGATGGGGATTTGTTTGGTAATGATATTATAAGTAAATTAAGACTTCATTAATGATGTTAAATGGTTATTAAGGATTTAAACAAGCTTAAGAAATGGTGTGAGGTAAATAAGTTAAGTGTGTAAGTTAAACATACCGAGAGTTAGGTATTATAAGTCAGAAAAAGTTAAAGATGAAACGAGCGAGGTTAATTATAGATAATTAACCGCACTGTTTCGTGACATGTTATAGGACCCGATTAGTCGAACCTTGAAGGGAATCGAAAGTTCGAGATCGACGGTGAACAGTATGATTTTCTCATGTCCTGTATGCTAATGAGGCTACCTCGGCTTGTTTGTTTGTGTGTTTATGTGCAATCACCTAAACAAGATAAATGCATGTAACTGGTTTATTGCACTTTATAATATATTGTAATGATCATGCCTTGCTTGAGTTGTGATTGAAACTTGGAGTGTTTGTTTGGTTAGTTGATTGGTTGTGAACCCTTGATTGATGGAATGTGGGCCTCTCGCTAACTTCCTGACTTGGTGACTTTGCTAACCTTGAGAATTTGAGAAATTGGAGTTTGTGAGAAGCCCGATATAGATTCGGCCACACGTGAGGATGAGGTAACAAGAGAGATTGTTAACCGAATCCTGGCCTAACCCTCCCACCATGGTCCAACCCCTTAAATGGGTAGCAACCCGGGGAGGTAAGCCAACTTTAAGCCCGGTTGTTATGCCCCAGATTTTTTTTTTATTTTCTTTCTGATTCACAAAGGGAGTTTGTGCTATTTTGTAATCTTATGTTAGATTGTCTATGACATTCTCCTTATGTCATTATGTTAGCTTGTGGAAGGAGGGTTAAAGATGTCTTTTTGCGTTCTGTTAGTAATTAAGGAGTTAAGGACTTATTTCTTATTTAATTATTTCTTAACTCTCCTTTCCCTAATTTCTAATCACGATCAATTCCTCCTTCCTCCTTACTATCCTGACGCACGACGGTTCTTCCTCGCTCTTCTCCTCCCTTTGCTCTTCTCCCTTCTTTCAATCTCCAATCTGTAAATTGATTGCTGGAGATCCGCCTGTGGAATTCTGTTCGTCTGTCAGTCGTCTGTCAGGTTGATTTGTAGATTCCGATTTCGTTCTTCATTGAGTCTTCCTCTCCTCTTTTCTGATTTTGGTTTTGTATTTTGGGAGCGGTTCATTCGAGGGATTGTCATTTGGTTGGAGATTCGGGAAGGCGATTAGTAGAGTCCGCAGAGATGGCTTAGCTACGGATGTGAGGTAGGTGGTAGATGGATTCGGTTGTGTGCGTTCACCCACGGGGGTTTTGGTTCCGTTGTTTTCCGTATATGTTTGTGTGGTTTCTGATCCGTGGTAATTTTGTGTGAGTTCCGGATTTGCGTTTGGATGCGTTACAACCCTGTGGGATTGGTTTTGTTTTGCGTATTTTGTTATGTAAGTATTGCTTTGACAAAGGTGAATCTACCTTTATAGTTTCCCTTCTGTTTTGTGAACTCTGTGTGCTTCTGATTTGAGAGTTCGGATTGTTTAATTGCCCTATGTTTGGTGATCGATCTCTGTCTGAATTGTCTTGGTTTTGACCTTCTAAAACTGCCATGGTTATGGTTTAAAGACTTTGGTTTCGTACTGCATTTTTGACATTGTTTTGAGGACTCTGTTCGCATCTGATTTCGTTCTGGAAATTGAACTTTTCGGCGCGTCCGAACTTCCGTCCGAACTTGGAAGTTCGGACACGCTCTGTTGCGTCTGGATTTTCTGAGAGTTTCACTGTGTCCGAACTTCCGTCCGAACTTGGAAGTTCGGACACACCCCGTTTTGCGCCCTCTGATTTTCCCTTCGACATGTGTCCGAACTTTGAAGCTCGGACACATGTTCGGACTTCCCACGAGTTGTTTTCCGAAGACGTCCGAACATCCGTCCGAACTTGGATGTTCGGACACCTTGAATTTTCTGCGGATTTGAGTTCGACTTGCGTCCGAACTTCGACGTCCGGACACAAGTTCGGACTACTCACTGTTTTGACCATAACTTCTTCGTCTGAGCTCCGTTTTGAGTGCCGTTTGTGGCGTTGGATTCCTCTTTCCGAATACTATCTGTTTTCAGATGTTTTAGCATGTGTTTAAGTGTTTCCTGATTTTAAGGTCTCTGATAAGCCTTTGATCTCTATTATGCTCTGAAAATGTGCTTCAACCTCTGACTTCAGTTTGCTTTCGTATTTACTAGTCGGGTTACGACTTCTGTCTTGCTAAGGCTTTCCGTTGGTAAGCTTCTGCTCTGTTTTCGTTAAGCTTCTGCTTTCTGTTACGATCTGATAGGACTTCTGTCCTGTTCTGTATAAAGCTTTGGTCTGTTCTGAAAGCTTCTGTTATGGGACCTAGTCTTCTCTGTATCTGAACCTTTGGATGGCTGGTCTCGTTGTCTCGTAGCGCGCTATGTAGGATCCTTCTGTTCACGGGTGATGTTCCCCGTTCTGTTCACGGGTGTTTCACCTGTTCTGTTTACGAGTGAGGTTTCCTCGTTCTGTTCACGAGTTGTTACTCGTTCTGTCTGTATGCTTTGAATGCTAGTGTCCCACTTCTGTTTGGATTCCGTTCTGCTGTTTTGACAGACTGCTGTGTGCTTTCTGTCCTTTGGATACCTCTGTTTGTTTTGTACTGCTTCCGCCTGCTTTGTCTGTTTACAAACTCAGATAGGCTGCTGTGTGCTTCCTGTCTGTTGAGGATTTCTGATTTGTAAAGTGCTCTACTTCGTCTGCTCTCTATCTGTATTTGATTTGAGACGGTCTGCTGTGTGCTTACTGTCTTCTGCTAAGTTCTGGATTTTGCTAAGCTTCTGATTTTGCTAAGCTTCTGATTTCGTTTAAGCTTTTTGAGTTTGTTAAGCTTCTGATTTCGTCGAGCTTTCAGCTTCAGCTTACCTTCTGCTTTTGAGTATGTTTTGACCACCGCTTAGCTCCTTCTGCTTTAGACTTCTGTCTATTTGAAAGGCTTCTGCTTTGCCTCTGATTTCGCTCTGGATAAGCGCTTTGGTATACGTATATATATGTATGTTCAGTATCTGTTTTGAGCGTGCTCAGCTGATGAAGTTTATCACCTGCTGAGCAATAGTTTTGCTCAGCCCTATCTCCGTCTGATTTGCAGGTTTTAGTTCGTGCTTGGAGATTCAGCTCTTACTTTTCGTTTTGGCATTTGAGTTTTGTATTCAGCTTGTTTGGCCTTGGTGCCCAGTTGTAATTAGATTATGCTTTGTATTTCAGTCCAGCTTCTGCCTGTGTATTGTAAAGACATTTTGTAATCGTTTATCTGGTAATATATGAGCATCAGTTTCTGTTTTGGGGTCTCGATAGTGTAGCCTTGCGTGTCTTAGGTAATAAGCGCGCGGCGTGTAGCGGTCTCCCAACCAGGGTGGTTTTGGGGTCGTTACACCGGTGGTGGGATAGTCTTGTCCCTTAACTTGAGAATTATTCAGAGAAGGATAATTGATTAAGAAAAGATCTTGGCTTGTGTGAGTTAATGATCTTGAGTAAATAGAAAATAACATCCGATTAACCCGGATGGAAAATTGGGCTAACAAGTGTGAAGCTTGATTGAGATGTGAATATTGGTTGATGTATTGTGAAACATATGCCTTGCTTGAACAATATGCTTATATAATTGTCGCATGCATGCTTATGAATTTATTTATCTTAGCATGTTGTTTCATATAAAACGAACTCCATGAAGGCGACCAATTAGCTGGCATACCCCTGTTAGCACGCGGGGTATGCGAATTCCATATACAGCTTTTGCTGAGCCCCATGGGGCACTGTTTTTATTGTAGGTACTAGAAAAGGTTGACGGTCGGAGAACGACCCGAAAGCATTCTTGCTAGATTAGCTTTTTGATTGGTGTACTGAATTGTACACGACTTAGCGCCTTCTTTTGTTAGCCGGTGTACCATGTGGTACACCCTTTTAGACTTGAGATTTGTAAACAATCTTAGACATGGTTAGTTGTTAAACAATTGTTGTTTTTGCTAGACTTGAAGAAGGTTGTAATTTGGATTAGCTCTTAGCACTCGGTAATCACTTTTTGGATATGGATTGTGGAGAACAAGGTTGTAAGTACCGTTCTGATATTGTTGCAGTTTGATTAGCGGTAACTCGGTATTTCTTTACTATCAGACTGTCATTATTTGTAATTGAAGCCTTCTTAGTCGTATGGACAACTAACGGCGTTGTATCATCCGTTGTTCGGTTTAGTTCTCCCGCTACGATTAGATTAGAGACCATGATGAGTAGGCGATAATTAGGAGATTAGCGGTAGGGGTGTTACATAGATACATGGCGTATTTCAAAAGTTTAAAGTTTTGTTTTGGTCAAAAAGAAAATAGAAGGAGACAGATGCCTAACTATCCCCCTTAGCCAGCGAACTGAAGCGGCTGAACCTAGCCCGCGACAGTTCGCAACCAGAAGTGACATTATTCATGGCGACTCGGGAATTCCCCCGGAGCCGCCTGTGAAGAGGTATCACCGATGTCTCCCTTACCCTTCTTTGGTCTTTCTTCCAGTGCCACCATCTACTGAAGCTCAGTATCAATAGATGAGGATTGCACATTAGTGATTTTACGCTTCTTGCCATTCGATGGAGCAGTTTGAGGGATTTCTCCTTCTTCTAGCTGATGCTGATTTTCAACCTGCACTTGGTGCGGGATGACGACGCCCATATGAGTGGGAGCTGGGGAAATGACCTCAACTGAAGGGGCACGGGCCGGTGCAAGATTGAGATCCAAAGGAGGTTGTGGAGGAAGATCATGTCGAGGATGAGTAGAAACTCCGATAGGGCTAGCCTTGAGCCAAAGACCGTAGTTGTATTCTTCCATCGTAGCCTCAGTTCGGTATGGACAGTCACAAACGATGTGTGTGAAGTGATTGCACAGAAAACATAAGTTGGGGAGTTTCTCATAGGTTAGACGCAATATAGTAGGTTTCCCTCCAATTGATACTTTGACAAACCTTAAGAGTGGACGGGTAATATCAATATTCACCTTGATGCGCATGAAGGAACCTGTCGTGCGACGGTCAAGATCCACGTACTCCATAAAAACCCGATGCGGTTGGCGATCCTTTTTGCAAACTGAAAATTCATCAACCAGAGTGGGACGTCATGAAGACGAACCCAAAAAGGAGCCCAGCTAAAATCGTGCTCCTTTGGAGCCTTTGCCTTGTCAATGGCGGTGAGAACCAGAAGACATCCCTTCAAGGTCCACGGGCCTCGAGCGAGAGCATCTTGCAGTCGTTCCTCATCCGGAAACTCAAACAGGAACAAACCAGAGCCAAGATTACGGACAACCAGCTCAAATTCACATTTCCAAATCTTTGAAAAACTGCGCTCCAAAGCCTTTGTATCCACAGAACGAACAATGAAGAGTTTCCCCAGGAGACTGCAGCTGAAGTTGATGGTCGGGGCAGAGTGAAGAAGATCGTCGACCTCAAGTGAGAAGTCTTCTTCTGCAGTCAAAGCAAGACCCGCGCATTTGGAAGATAATTCATCAACGTAAGTACAGGGACCAGCCATGATTGGATGTAATTGGTTTGGTAAACTTGAGGGTTTGTTGAACAAAAGCAAGCGAAAAGGCCACGGGAGAGGATATGGTAATCCGAAATAGGGGAGAGCAGATGATGAGGCACAAGGTGGAAGACGGTCAAATTTATCTTTGCGAAAATGGTAGAAAGTTGATAGGGCATGCATGGGTAAGGGCGTAGAGTGTAATGATTTGCATGTAATAGGGTAAACATGTTGATTTGTGAGAGTTGAAACGTGTTTAGGTTGATAAAACTGATTGATTTGGCAAGAGATGAGGGTTGTGAAGATTTTTTGTCAGCAACTTTGGTTGCTTGTTGCAGAAGACGAGAGGACTAGGGTTTGAACGATTTTTGAGAGAAAACCCACTTAAGAGGGAAACCAACATAACTTTTTATCTTGCTGCTTTTTTTAGAGATATCAGGGTTTGTTCCAAGTTTCAAAAAAAAAAAAAAAGATGGATATGACGAGATACATCCATGAGGTACTAGGGGCGTTTAGCCGTTTATGTGCCGCCACCTCATGCATTATAGAGTTTAGTTATCGGTGCTACAGACATGAATATTATTTTAAAGTAAAGATACTTCCTGTCCAAACTTCCGTTGTAGTCTAGTTGGTTAGGATACTCGGCTCTCACCCGAGAGACCCGGGTTCAAGTCCCGGCAACGGAATTGTTTTTACGTTTAAAAAGAAAAATCACAGAGAGTGCAGAAGGTGAACCAGAAAAAAGTATATTGCACAAGAGTTCGAGGATTTAGAAAAGGCATACTGTGAATAGCGAAGCGAATCAATAATCTTTCATATGTCCCTAATTATTTACAGAATAAAACACTTCATGGTAAAATTTACCACTATACAAGTACAAGGAACACGAAGACGAGGAGAAAGGCAAATCCCTAAAACCTAAATACTGCTCAAATATCCTTTCTGAATGTCCCATTCTCAACATTTTCAGCTTCAACCCGCTTCATAGTTGCCGCCACTACTAGTATGAGAGGACTCATCTCAGCAATAAAAATAAATAAACTTGAACACAAAAGCACATCATATCATATGTTTGATGAGCGGATTTTACCAGAAGGTCCAGAAACGCAATATGGAGGAGCCCATCTCTAACTATAGGCTAACAAGTAAATATATATATATGACTGATGATGTGATGATATCCTGTGCCAATCCATATATGATGTGAGGTCCTAAGGCCAACATTTGCACACATTCGCAAGAACTCAAAGGTTCAGCATGAAGTGAGCCTCGAAATTGAGGTATCGACTAGATGTATCTGGTGTTGTGTGGATTCGAGATTCACCCTCAATGTGATCAAGACATTACGGCTTGTAGTTCGCTACTAAAATTTAAGCTAGCTTTATTCAGTGGTAGTGTATTTGATTACTCTTTTTTTTTTTTTTAATGAATTCTTGATCAAAATTAAAACATTTAAGTACTTTTTGGTGCAGTGTTTTTTTTTTACTACATTAACTGTTACGTTTTGCAACTTTTTAAACTTATATCTAAAAATCTGAAATGGTCTCCATCACTACAATTAATCTACATGATATTCGTAAGTCCTCAAACTCCACCGAACGCTCAAACATGTATATAAGGACACGGACAATAACCAACATAACACTGACAAAAAATAGTTGAAACCGAACAAAGGTGTGAATATTAACCGCATATTAAATAATATTGTTAGGTGTTAGGCATCAGTTGTCTGTTCCTACCGGAAAAATGTAGATATATCTAACTGATGAACTCGATCTCTAAAAATATCAAGTTTCAATAATTGGTGATCTCAAAATGGAGAAGATGAATTGGAATGTGTCCATCTCCCAAATGTTTTCTTAATGTGAAGCACGTGTGGAAGACGGTTACCGACATTTTAATATAATAATATGAGCAGACCCCACATAGTGGGTCCTCTAATTTACGGTGGGACAGATTTATAAGAAAGCAACATAGATTCATAGTACCTGATTGATCCATTTGTCCTTCAGACATTAGTGTCGTCAACCTCTTATGTATGTCAATTGTGAAGGACCATTTAGGATCTCTGTTCCATATGATCAGAGATCCACAATTGATATTTTACATCTCTTACTTTTCGTTATTCTTAGCTAGCTATATATTTAGCATATAACGAGGTACCTACCTAGTTTCAAAAAAAAAAAAAAAAAAACGAGGTACCTACCAGTGGTACTAATGTTCTCTTTTTCTGTAGCAAGAATAGTTTATTCTTTGGAATTTCAGGAAATAATACTGTACTAGTATTCTCTTTTAACAAAGAAATCAATATGCATCTTAATTACAATTATAAAAAAAAAATATGCATCTTAATTAATTTAATCACCGCCTCGTCTTAATTATTAGGGTGATCACGTCACCATAATGTAACGTTTGGCGTCATCATTCCGCGGGAGAATGATCATTTGTACACCGACTCCGAAACACCACCCGCATCCCATCCTTGAAAATAGCAGTCAGACCAGGGGAAAACCGAGGAGGCATCCTTGTCCCTTGAACTTCACCATCATCAGCCAATTCAATATGAAAATTTCTAAGAAGAGACAGAACCACACACTTAATCTCCATCAAAGCCATCTCCTTCCCTAAACAAACCCTAATCCCACCTTGAAACACTGGATATTTGTACACCGACTCTTGACAAAACACCATACCCACCTTTTCATCATCATCACCCTCCATTTTCTTCAACCACCTTTCCGGTTTAAACTCTAAACAATCTTTCCCCCATATATCCTCCATCCTTCCCATCGCGTATGGATGGTATGTCACTCTTGTCCCCTTCTCTACTCTTGTCCCGTCAGGTAACACGTCATCCTCCACACAGTACTTTGAGTCGAACTGAACAGGCGGGTACAGTCTCATGCTCTCGTAAACCGCCGCTTGTAAGTAATGAAGTTCACGTATCCGTTCTAATCTAACAACCAGTTGTTGATTTGGGCCAAGGACTCGATCTGTTTCCGCAAGAATAGCGGATTCGACTTCCGGGTGATCAGTGATGAGCCAGAAGAAACCGACCAGAGCAGATGCAACAGTGTCACGTCCAGCTAATAGGAAACTTATAACAATGTCTATTAGGTATGTCTCGTCTGAAATGTTCTCCATGAACCGGGAGAGTAGATCGACTTCTCGGTTTTGGTATTGTTTGTGGTTCATTCTGCTGCGGCGTTGGCGGATCACTTCTTGCCCAAGCTGTTTGATCACTTTCAGTGATTTTTTGAGTTGTCTTTCGGAGCCCAAGTTAAGGAGTCGCTTTAGCTTCCATACCAGAGGAGAGATGGTCAACGCTCTCTCCGCGGACAGCTTGGAAGCTAGGTCGAAGGCCACGGCGAAATCTGAGAGAGGTACATTGAGGTTGAGACATTCTGGGTCTAGACCGAAGGAGAATTTGCAGATGCAATCGAAGGCGAACCTGTGTAATTAATTAAGGATAGTGGAGTCAAACTATTGCCCTAAATAAGTAATAGTAGTATCCATTTAAATTTTTTGGGATTATCCATTTAAGTAATATCCTTAATTTGCTACTGCTACTTTTTTTTTCCGGAGATCATATTTTTATGATGATTTGCTGCAATTTTGGCAGAAAAATAAAGGTAAAGTTGATCAATTTGATGGCCCGTCGTTCAGCACAAATTAATTAAACCTATGGATCAATAAATTGGCCGTGGGTGGGTGGACTGCCTGAGAAGAGAAATCAAGAGCGCAAAATAAACTAGGGCGAGCCATCTATCTAGCTAGAATCAATTCAAATTCTTTCCTCTGAAATAATAATACTATCAATTAATTTGTTTTGCACTCAAAAGCATGCTATACAAAATGTAAAAATGATCATCGACCACTCAATTCAGTACTCCAACCTTCGAAATACATCTTGAAGATCCAAGACATCGCCGGTGTATCGATCATTCACCGCCACGGAAGAAACCAACGGCAATAACCGAGACTCAATCTCCTCCTGGATAATCTCAAACGCAAACTTCCTCACAGACACACTATCCAATTCCCGAGAAGCAAGCTTGCGTTGGAAACGCCACGTGTCACCGTCAACGTTGAATATCCCTCGACCAAGGAAGTCACCGAGGATGGTGGAGAACGGTTTCCCTTTGGGATAGTTATCGAATTTCCATCGCAGCACGTGCTCCACGTTCGCAGGGTTGGCAGTTACCAAGGCACCGAGCACGTGCACCTGCACGGTTCTTGTCGGTGATTGTCGGAGGAGATGTGTGTACCAGTCGCTAAGGTTTGGGAACTCGGTCGCCCAGCTTGTGGTTACGTAGGCGTGGCAAGTTGAGCACCTGCAGCGTGGTCTCCACCACCACCGAGGAAGTAACCGCCGCGTACGTGGGAAGATTAATTGATGCTGCTGGTGCTTGATCAAGTGTACAAGCAGGATGTGAGCGATGACTATAGTGAGAAATAGGAGGAGGGGTGATAGTGGGTGGAAAGTGGAGGGGGTTATATCGTCCATTGTTGTTGTGATTGGCCAGGGAGAGAGAGAGAGAGAGAGAGAGAGAGAGAGAGAGAGAGAGAGAGTCGACAAGGAGAGATCTGTAGGGAAAGCCAATGGCGAGTGTGAGAGGTGAAAATGAGAAATGCGTGGAGAGAGTTTGTTTGTTCGTCGATCTTAAGTGGATCTAACTTAATCTCGCTAATATGCACGTTGATAATGATGTATACAGTCTTAAGAGTCGTCAAGCATGCTTTTTTTTTTTCTTTCCAAACAGAGCGAAAAACCAACCCGGCTATATATCGGATGTACCACAATCCGGCTCTCGTTGTTTAAAAACTTTTATTTCATACTATTGTTTTAAAAATTATGTAATAAAACAATATTAACACAACTTATTAATATTTTATTGGTTTTGTCGTTGAATTATCTAGTTCTTGTTCAGATAGGTGATAACAAAATAATGTTTATACAATTTACCTTTTGTTATAATAATTTTTTATTTTTTGTATCATCTTTATGTTTAGGTTAGGGATATCAGTTGTTCCAAAAATTTTGGACCCTTTATTCCAAATCCACTTCATATTGTTCCTAATCTTTTTTATGTTCAAAATTAGTTTAATACTTTTCAAAGGATGAACGTCACAATAAAATCACAGGACATCAAAAAATGAATATTGTGAATCTAAAATGGACTAACAATATCACAAGATGAAAAAAGTACATTGAACAACATTTTGTAAAAGGAATAACTAGAAAATGAACAACTTCAATAAAATAGTGAACAAACTGGATCATCAACTGAACATAGAAATAAATGACTTATGCCCAATTATCAAAACAAAATTTATGTCAAATTGAATAATTTACCGAAGAGTAACCGGAAAGGTATACAACCACTGGGAGGGTTCTTCCTGACGTCAAGTTGTTGCTGGAAAACATATAAAAATTCTTCCTAAGTTGTTAAGAATATGTTCTACATAACTCCAAATCTCAACTTCGTTTACCGATATTACTTCTGCCTTTGGATTCAATAAGTTTTATCTAGGTTTTTTTATTTTATAATTTGGGCATATAGCCATATTATTAAAGATAAAAGGTGGATGGGTTGCGATTGGGTTTCATTAAAACCTCCATAAGCAAAACCCAATGGGAAAAAACCTAGGGAGGAAAAAGAGTGTCCACCACATCCATTACAACTTATAATCCCATCTAAATACTTCCACCCAGCCAACAACAAGAAGACTAAGATGTTACAGGCCAAGAAGTTGTCAAAACAAACTAGACAAGCTAGTCCATGACCAAACACTAGCCGACACAACCTGCGAAACTATACATACTCCTATAGAGACGGTCCACCTTGAGAACAACCGACCTGATCCAAAAATCATGAGCTCAACACCAACCTCTCTTAAAGCCCCTGATCGAGACCTACAAAATAGTTCCCAGTCTTCTTATGTGCCGAATACCTATAATCACCCTGAGAAACCACTTAGTGGTTTAGCTGCTCTTGGATTTGACTGAGAATATTAGCTTTGGTTTGGGCTGGATTTGGAACGTGGCAACCTAATTGTCTCAATATGCTGATGCATTCATCTGCTTCTGCAGCTGGGTTGATGATTTTACCCTTTTCATCCCTCACAGGCAGTAAATTACTGGACTGATACTTTGGAGGGGTATTGTGCAATAACTCAACAACAAGGTTTATCCCTTCTTTACCTTCTGAAGCTTTCTCCCCTTGTGCGTCTGGTCTCATTATCGATGGAGAATTACCTGCCTACTTTCTATTAAGTCACTTGCACTGCGCCCCACGTCATTATTGGCATCTGTCTCCTGGACAAACAAATCCCGTAGCGTGTAATCATCATCAAGAGGAGTGGGCACCACCTCGTTAGTCTTAGTGAAAGGAGAGCCAGACTGTCCAATTCCTAAACTATTCACTTCTTTTGACGCTCCTGACTCAGCACCAGGCTTATTGTCTCCCGTGTGTCCCTCCCGATCTATCTCAGGAACCGTCTCTCCCGTAGGAAGTGCAACACATAATGATTGCTGCACTTCAGAATTTGTCGCGACTTGCTCACCAAAATGAGCTTATTAGGGATTCAAACTCTGTGTTACCGTTATTGATATTATGTTCTAGGGACGCGTCTATACACCCAACATCTTCTCCTACCCTATTATTAGACTGGTCGAAATTATCAGCCTTTCGTTGACTCTTATCTTGCGCTTCAACATCATGCGGAATCTGAACAATACTCTCTGTTGGGTCTGTGTTATTATGGACAATCCCCATTTCGCCAACTTCGACTATGGATACTGGAAAGTTATTGCCCTCGACCTCCACCTCAATTTTCCAGTTTACCAATTGAAGAGTCGAAGTTTCTATCTGGACACGAATTTCGACATTCTCCACATATTGATTTTCTTCTTCTTCGATTTTAATGACATCACCCACTGTTCGTGCAATCTTTCGCACGTTAACCTTATTCCATGTGTGGAGTGGGATTCCACGTATGACAACCCAAGTCCTTCGCTTCTCCACTTGGTCATCCCAAGCTCAAGGACGCACACCCATCCCTCCAGGTTCCTTCCCTATTGAATGTGCCTGACAAACAACTTCCTTAGCTTCATGAATAGAGTTGAAGAACATGAGGAATTTCCTCCTTGAGAAAGCTAGCATCCCAGTACAATTCGGCCACCGGCTATGAAGGAGATCCATAGCTTCTTTTGGGTTCATATCCTCTTGAAGCGTGGTAACCACACATTTGGATAGGCATGCCTTCATCCCTTCATCGGCCTTAACCTTTAAAGAAAGTCTGGATTTGACATTGCTATGCTCCTTCTGGACCCAAAAATTTGAATTCATGGGCTGTGACGAACCACTAATGGGAATGTCTTTTGTCACTCTAGCTCCATGACCTTGAAATTCCATCTCGCCCAAAGGCTACTCCCATTAATAATCCATCCTTTAATGCCTTCAATAAATTTTTTAGCATCCTTGACGTTATTAACATCGACAAAAGCACAAGCATTTCTGATTCCATGTTCTCCGTTTTCTACAAATGTAGAGCCTACTCCATTGAGCAAATCTTTTCACAATTCTACCCAGTTGATACTCCGACACTCCTTTGTGAACATTAATCAATGAAAACATGGTATAGTTAACCTTTGCGCTACCCATACCCCCTAAAAACTAACCCAGTCTATATATTGGAACTCTTCCTCACTGATGACTTGTGCCTTGAATCCTGACTTGAAGCCCACACCTGCCTCGAAGAATTACAAGCGGACTTCCTCACGGTCTTTTTATTCCAACTAGACTTCTTGTCACTATTTCTCCAGTCGTGACCCTTCCTTTTCCTCATGGCTAGGGAATGCAGGCGATTGTATGTAGATGTGAGTGGCGAAAGAATTCTTAGGGTTTACACGCCGTCACCATTACCGGAGAGTTGGTACGTTGGAGATGGGATGTGAGTTTTATCTAGGTATACTCCCTTCTTTCACTCTGCCCTGGATATACAGACAACACTAACAGATTACATGAACCAGATTTGCACCATTGTTCAATCTTCTTTTGGACGGCAATAAATTAGGGCGAGTATAAATTTGATGACGGTTAATCAGTGATATAGGATCCTGTATTGGATGGGGAGAGTGGTTGAACACGATGACAGTTTTTATGTGTGTTTGTCTCTCAGATTTTTTACTCGATTGTAGACCCACTAGTACAAATATGACCTATTTCAGCGCCCCTATCTCGGCGGTTGTGACTAGGAACCGCCGAGATAGGTCCTCTGTAATTTTGTTAATTAAAAAAATAACATCTATTTCGGCGGTTTCTAGTCACAACAGCCGAAATAGATATATTTGGTAGTCTATTTTGGCGGTTGTGACTAGGAACCGCCGAAATAGATGTTTTTTTTATTTTAAATAAATACGGAGGACCTATTTCGGCGGTTCCAAGTAACAACCGCCGAAATAGGTCACTTAATAAACACCCCCACCCAGCCCCGACACAGTTACGCTGCTACAACCTAACCCTCACCCCTCTTCTCTGTTAACCGGCGATTTCGCTCCGATTTCGACAGCCACCACACCGCCACCGCTCCGACGTCGTTCCCCCCCTCCCCCGCCTTCGCTGTCGTCGCGCCGCCGTCGCCGGTCCTGCGTGGTTGTCATCGGAAGTTGTTGCTGCAACAACAACAGCAGCTTCGGTAATAACAAACACCAAATCGGTTTTGACTAAAAAATTACAAATGTGTTGTTAAAATTGATAGATTTGTGTCACATTATGATTGTGGATGCTGATATTTATTGTGTGTGAAATCTTTGAAAGATTTAGTTGTTAAACTAATCAAATTATGTATGAACACAAGTTTGATGAATGTCTGAGTGAATATTTTACTGTTTTTTGCCCTTCTTTTAAGTATAGTTAGGTTAGCTTATTTGGGCTAGATTTATTATGCTTATATATGGGGTGGAACAATGTTTGAGTGTTATTTGTGCTTATAATTATAAGCAAATTATAAACATTGTAAGCTATATAGTGTTGCACCCTCAATTGATACTTATTTTGCGTCTGCGTTGACTCTGTAGAGATTGGTACTGCTACACGTCTCGCACGCCCGATTGAGAAGAGGGACTGAAAAACAATTCCTTTAGGAACCGTAATATACTTTAACTTATCTCTTCATTCTCTTCACTCACTGTAAATTTACAACCTAACTACAAATAAGGAATAAATTTGGTATATAGTTTGGTTTATGATGGAAATTTGTGTTGTTGAATGATTGGTAAATGCTTAATAATAAGCATGGTTGTGTCTTTGTAGAGGGAAATCACTAAATGGTTTCACCGGATTGAAGTCGTACGGGGCTGAATACATTTCATTTGTGAACCCGTAATATACTCAACCTACATCTTCATCTTTTCAATCGTTATATATAATTTGCAATCGTAATTACAACAATTAACATACGTAAACTAATGAGTTTCTATTCTATCTACAGAGAAGTGGTTAAGAAACTCCTCAGTCATTGTATGGTAGATTGAAAGCGGAGTGGAAGAACCGGTAATATAATCTAACTTATATTTTTCTCTTTTATACTTTGTATTTGATTTCCACAAATTATTGAAATTTGGTTTGATGAATAGATTTGGTATTAGTTTGATTTGGATGGAATTTGTGTTGTTGAATGATTGGTGAATGCTTACTAATAAGCATGGGATAGGTAAAATTATGCAAAGGTCATGCCGTTTTTTTAGCAAAATCTCTTCGTAATGTTGTATTTTGTCTTAGCAACGGCGCTCTACACCTGTGGGAACAAGTCTTATGTTATGCTACCGGTTCATCAAGGGTAACTTCATCTTCTGTTGCTATTTATATGATGATCATTTAACTGTATTCAATTAATGGTATTCTAATACGTGAACAGCCGACACTGGTCTTTACTAGTGTTGTCAATGAAGAACCCTAGGATTTTTCAGTTTGACTCACTTGGTAGGAGTACCAAGAGACCAATGATAGTGGCTGTGCTTGTAAAGTGAGTTGTTTATCTTGTATAATAATGTTTATTACTTAATCTTTTTGACTGGAAACTTGTAACTTAATGTGTCTATTAACCTATATGTTTGGTTTAATTTAGCGCATTTAAAGCTTCATTGATGTCATTGGGAAAACCACCGAAGAATAACAATATCCCATGGAACATTGTCAAGGTATATAATTGTGTTAATTGGTGTACGTAGTGTAGGAATACTTGTAAAGACTTGAAAGAATGATGTTGAACATGTATGTATATATGTACAGTGTCCAGTGCAGCCTGGAGGTTCTGAATGTGGATACTATGTCATGAGGTTTATGCATGACATAGTAGGCGCGACGACATTTTTACCAGAGAAATCATTAGACAAGGTGAGATTTGTTTAAAATTTTGGATATATACCTTCGTATGTTGTTATACTTGTAGCTTATAATTAATGTGTTTTTTTTTACTCCAGGCTTTTGAAACGGCCGTATCGAATTATGAAGATCCACAAATTGTCGAGATTCTTGAAGATTGGGCAGAATACATCATCACAAACTTTGTTACTTGAATTTGCGTTTGTAGCTGCATAGTTGTAACTCATCACATTAGTAGTTACTGTATAAAGTTATCAGTATTGTAATATTACGGTATAACAAAGTAAACTTTCTTTTTACATATATAATTTAGTTAATTTGTTAAGTAAGTTGTTGGGCTGTGACCCGACCCCGTTTGATGGCCGTAGAATGTGAAATTGATTGCTCATTTGTGCTGGCAGTGTGATATATGTGATACACATGCAGGTCTGCTTGAAACATTGAGGTGTTCATATGGTATATAGAGAGCTACCCTGGTGGGAAAAAAATGGACCTATCTCGGCAGTTCTTAGCTTACAACCGCCGAGATAGGCTATCAGTTCATCATAGAAAACCTTCTGGTATTGACCGACCTTAGGACCGACCTTGAGTCTATCTCGGCGGTTGTAAGCTAAGAACCGCCGAGATAGATGTGGTTAGATTTTGGTTTTCGCAACCACCTATTTCGGCGGTTCTTTTACAACCGCCGAGATAGGTACACCTATTTCGGCGGTTGTACCGGCGCACTCCATTTCGGCGGTTTACAACCGCCGAAATAGGCGTTTTTTGTACTAGTGACCAGTGGCGGAGCCACATTATAGGTTAGGGGGGCCCGGCCCCCCCAATTGTCCCGATGACATCATTTTTTATTACTAATTTTATATAATATAGTTTATTTGGTTATAAGTTAAGTTGAATTTATTAAAATTGTCTAAAGTATCTATGATATTTATTATTTTAATTAATATGAGTCATTTTAAATTGTTTAGTGTTATAAATATAAATAATAAATTACACTTAATGTATTAGTTGATGTTATTAAGTGTCTTATATTTTATATATTATTATTTTATAACCATAATTTGAACTGAAAAACTTGTTTTTTTAAGTATTAATTGGGTTGATCAAATTTTAGTTTAAAGTTAATTAACGAGTCTTGTAATTGTCACTATGTACTACCTTCTATTCTTAATAAATGATGTTTTGAAAGTTCCATTTTTTAAAAAATATAAGATGTTTTGGACTTTTTTATCACTCATTTTTCATATACCCTCTTACTTTTTTTCTCTCACTCACAACATCTCTATTTCTTATGAAAAAGTAAGGATAAATTAGTCCAAAAATTATCTTCTTAATTTCCATGTTTTGTGAAAATTATCTATGAAAACAGGATAGTATATTTTACTAAGTTATATCTATCTTTAAAATATAACCTTTAAACCATATTGTAAGTATTTTTATTTTAAATTTTTTTATTTATTTTCAGAATAAATTTAATATTCATATTAAATATGTGGCTAATTTTTTTTGGCCCCCATAAATTTGAAATCCTGGCTTCGCTCCTGCTAGTGACCTATAATGATAGATTTGTTTAATTAAAACTATATAAACATATTTATTAATATCAAAATTAGATCAAATATATTAATAACACATGTAATATTGTACACATCAGCACCATAGTACATATGTACACTCAGAAGCACTATCCTCGCGTGCTTTGGTTGTACGATAGCATTTTTAAGTGACTTTTGATTCGGGCAATCTATTCTCTTTATTTTTAAACATCGATTTGGGAAATCTCTTGAGTAGTCTTTGTTCATGTCAATTTTAGTTATACTTTTTGCTTTGGTTCCAATTGCTTTGTATTTTATGCAGTATTTTTGTCAATATTATTGGGTCAAAGACCTCAAAAATTAAAATTTATCGATACAATATTTCAATTTAAGTTACTTTTACCAAGACTATACAAAATATATATTTTTTGGTGTCCTAAGACTATAAAAAATAAATTTAAATTAATTATACTCAACTCTTATTTCAAGTCACTATTTAAATATTTTCAATAACTATGAAAAAAATTTCTAAGTTTTATATACATGCTTGATCTTGCTCTATATATTAAGCCATATGTCAAAGACTATGAAAAATCTACCACAACATGAGTAATTTTTTTTTGAAACCATAATTCATTGCATTAGGATAAAAGTAAATATCTAAGGAGAGTACAACTTTTAATATCCTCAAGGAGAATGAGTCAAAATTATCGAAAGCACAAAGCATACCTCTGATAGCGAGAAATATACCAATTATCTAAGGTAAAGATCTGATTGGAGAAAGGGTACCAGAACCCAACATACTCAATAACAATATTAAGATCAAGATACTAGAACATTAGTAGACAAACTACAAGGCAAACTATTAGGAGATAACCATGGATTAGGGTGATAAAGTTATGGAGAACAACATTTGTAACCCACTTATTATTAGAGGACAGTTTAAGCATCAAACGAATGGACATAGGGTCAAACGACCCTGGAAGAAAAGGAGTCACCAATGGACCAACATTGGTGACTCGTGGTAGACCTTCCATAACAGAAGGCTGATTTGGAGAAACTTGATTGTGAACCAGTTTAACCATAAGGCATGGCGCATTTCTGGACTGAGATATCTTCCCTTTCTTAAGGTTGTGGTTTACTTTGGAGGAAACACCAGCCTCTTTAGGAACACTTTCCTTAACAATCCGGCTATAATTCCTTTTTTACTACCCACCATGCAAGGCTAAGCCTCAAGATTAACCATAAGGAGGGAGTCGGTCGGATTATGCACTTCTGTCAGGGGACCCACCTCGGCATGGGAAGCATTAGCCTGGGGGAGAACATGGTGCGCGATCCATGAGGCACCCAAAGCTTCAATAGGCCCCTAACAACCAATGTTGCCCGCAGAGGAAATTGAACGAGATGGAACAAGAGGACAATCTTTAGTCGAGTGCTTCTTACCAAAACATAAGCCTGAGGCTCTCAAGCACGAGCCGTAAAGAAAGACACCAGCAGGAGGATCATCATGGTTTGGGCAGTCCTTCATAGCATGTGTGAATAAACCACATCTAAAGTAGATGACTTACATCTTTTCATAGGATACCCTCAACATAGATTCACACCGCTCAGCCAAGATCTTAACGCAATGGAGCACCGGTTTATGATATCCAGAAGAACCTTTTGTTGCATGAAATCACCCGCCGCACGACCTTCTTCCTCTCTAAATTCAAAGAAGGTACCGAATCTAGTTCCAAGGTGATGAGCAACGTCTGTGTTTTGAAAGAGCAGTGGGACATGATGAATTCTGACCCAAATAGAGATCCAACAAAAGTTATGATCTGCTGGGGCCTTAAACTTGTTGATACCTTAAAAGACGTTTGTGCATGTCACTCTCCTTCCTTCTACCAAAACCAGCCGCACAATAGGCCTCAAACTTGTTGATACCTTGAGGTCCCCTTCCTTCTACCAAACCTTACTAAGAGTGTTCTCCATGGCACAAACGTCAACACCTTTTGAAGAAAAAACTTTACATAGCAAGGAGCGGTCGAATGGGATGAAATTATCTCCACATGCAAGATCTTCGAGCAAACTGATTTCACCCTCTTCAGAAGTGAGGGTAAGCTCCTCATGTTGGTTGCATTTTCATCCACTGGGGCATGCGGGAAGGATTCACCCATGGATGCACAACAAGAAAGGCAGGAGAAAGGAAGAAGGAGAAAACGGCTAGGTGCGGACAATGGGTAGAAGAAAATAGGGCCGTGGAGAGGATAACTGGGCCTAACCCCATTCCCACATGCAAAATTTAATCATTAGGAAACTCATTCCCAACATAGATTTCAATTTCAGAGCGTTGGAAAAAAGGAAAACGCATAGTACAAGGCAGCACCAAGTAGAGCAGGTCGGTGGTACAAGGTGAGCAAAGCGCCTGAGAAGCAATAAAGCTGGAGCTAAACAATATCCAAGCACATCATGCAAGGAAGAAGAGAGACTCCCGCCAACAGAAGAAGTGAATTCCACCATAAACTTATAGATAACATGAGTAAAACTTAACACTTTTAATAATAATAATAATCCAAGAACAACCATATTTCTTAACTTGCTTACCCTTCCGTATCAATTTCTAATACAATGTAGATTACACTTTACATTCAAAACTAAGTTTAAGAACAAATTTTTTTAGAGCAAGCATAAGATTTTTGAGATCGAAATTTAGACCCCCTAAACTTATCCATTTTTCCTCATGCCAGCTTGGTATGTACCACTTTTTTTAACCAAAAAAAGACATTTGTGTTGCCTTTTGTTTACATATATCTATGAAACAAACAACGGTTTGGCACATTAGTTTTGTTTGTTTGTTTCATAAACACAGTTATATATATATATATTAAAGAGTTAAGTTACAGATACTAGTGACACAAACATGAACAACTCGCTTGGGTTATGGTATAAGCCAAGAAGCCAAACACGTAGCACATTGACAAATGAACTACTAACTGTCCAATGATTTCAGAGCTTCCTTAGCTTGTCATCTCTAGTACAAACACAACCAACAAAAGAGGAGAACATCGGAGGTTACCCACTAACCGACAATCCTCTAACAAGAAAAAGACCAGACGAGCATAGATAGATTGCAAACTCAGAGTACAACAAAACAGTGGATAAAAATTTGTTGGAACCCAAGGTTTTGCTGATTATGGCAATAGAGCAAGTCTGGTGACAGAAGAAGTATCACTGATAATAGCATCAGAGTAAGTCTGGGCGACGAAGGAGTGTGACTACGGAAGGAGTTGTTCTGCGGCATAATATTCTCCTGGAAAGTTCTAGAAGCTATAAATTGAGCATCTACTGGTAAAACGTGGAGAAAAACAAGGAAATAACTGTCACACACGTTCAAATAGATCAGACCCAAAAATCAAGGCAGTCAAGGTGAAAGAGCGCCAGAACGAGTCCCACTGCAGAGCTGCTGAGATATTTCCCACCTAAAGCATAGTAAGAAGTTGTGGGATGTCGTGGAAACGTCAGTTTACATGTTATGGAAGCGGAAACTTCAGGTATTATCAGTATTTAAGCACCTAGAAGTCATTTGTAATCAGTGGAGCTTTCACTTCCACATTTTAAGAGAGAGACTGAGAGAGTCATATTGAGAGAGAAAGCATTTTCGAGAGATCTTAGTGTGACCTTGTCAATTTATCTTAGGTATTTATTACCTAGAGAGCACACAAAACACTCCCCTTTACTCCTTGTTATGCATTAATCTATGCCGAGAGTAGAGCGAGTGTTGGATGAGACAGAGTACCTCTGTTGAATCCCAAGATAGGAAGGTAGGTTGTAATTCATATTGAATTTCAATATAAGCAGAATCCTACCTTGTTAAGTTTAAACAAAAGCTTCCGCGTTTTCATCTTTGGCAAATACTTATCTCCAAGCAGGGTTGGTCTGAGACTAACACCTTATACCTACTCGGTCAGCACCCCGATCCTTTCAAGCAAGTGGTATCGGAGCATGCGTTGGCTGAAAAATCTCTCAAGATGGTCAAAATTTCCTACTCAGAAAAGGCTGAGTCAAGCACCACCAGTTCGATGTGCTTGATGGCTCACAATGGTAAGAAAACCGCTCATGATCAGGTAAGTGAGACTCCCTCTACGATGAAAATTTGTAGATATTGTGGTTATAATGGTCATACGGACTCTTCTTGTAATAAACTTCGTCATGATTTGTAATTTAATATATCTCGTATGTCTGCAATTATCAAAGCTCATGATCTTTACTATAATTGTAACACCCCTCTCAATAATCACGATATAATCTCTCACATAGCAATAAATAAAACGTCTCGCAGCGGAAAAACAAATAACCATTACAAAACTCACTCGGGTGTCACCGGCCGTTACTCGCCCATGCGAGCAACGCAGCCAAACTACATCCAACTTCCAATACAAATAAACTGCTAACCGCAGTGATAACGAGAAACTCCTATACATCACACTAAGTCCATAAACCATAAACATCGACAAGTGAGCGTCTACCCAATCCTGAATACACAACCTTACCATCATACAATTCACCATCTTCATTGCTATACAACATCTCCAAGTGTGGTGACAAAAGTAACACTCCAATTACCCTGTTCCTGCTCTTCAGCTCCGACAATGATCAACAACCTGTAATGGTGTAGTATCAGCGATAGACGCTGAGTATGCCGGGCCTGGACCCTAATGGTCACTTGTCATTTTAACCATCTTATTATTAGATTGGTTTCATGCTTTTCCTTTTTACAGCTATAATCAAAACTGAAGCATAAATGTATAATATACATAATCAACCATCCAGATATCCATAAACATTTAACCATCCATCCAATCCAAACATTCATTTAATATTCCATACAACATTTATATATCGAACGTATCGAGTAATAACAATATAATGTACAATGTACATTCGTCGTAGCGTACAGTTTTCATATTTAGTTTACCTTAGCCTTGTAGGCTCCATCCATCCATCAACACACAATAAAATAACCACAAGTATAACCAATGAACAACAAAGCGAAACAACGAGAATAATAAACAAGTATTAAGTCTCGTCCATGGTATTGTTCGCCACTGTATAAGTCTCAATTGTTTTAGTTGTTCAGTTATACCTAGTGACAATGTCTCGTTAAAACGACATGTCTCTAGTTACCCATATATTATGGCGGGTCACCCACGGCAGTAGCCACTCCAACGGTAGAGTCTCCGACCAACGAGCCATTCTAGCTCACGGGAAATTTTCTTGACACTTACGGACCCGTACGCGGACATCCTGGTATCGTTTTTGTGATCACAGCGCGCACCAAGAGCCACATCCTCTTGGCTTTACTTCCATTCCATTAATTAATTATACCATCGCATCGCATTACCAAATTTTCTAACACAGCAGACTAAGGTCATTAGTCCAATCCGGAGTTTGTAAACTCGGGACCCGTGTTAGATACAAGAGCGGCGTATAGAAAGGCCAATGCTCTGTATAAAAGTCTCAGATAATATGTATATGTTATTATCATAGTGCTACAACGTTTTATTTACGTTCCTTATATTTCATATAAGATATAACCATAGCCACTAGTTCGTTTTATATATAGGTTCATATATATACGAACCAATACAGTTAACTCAACAACAGTAAATAATAAGCAGCTATAAATATACAGTTCATGCATATTAATTATCACATTCAGACAAACAATCTTATCACAGATCATACAAAAGTCTGAACTGAGGAAGCCCTCAGAGACAACCAGAGACACATAACAACATACAAGTTATATCAACCAAATCCGACCCAAGGAGTCAACCTTATGACAACTCGGATCAAACCCCTTTACATACCTTCACCCTGATCGTATTACGGTGGAGTAGAATCAGCAATCCTATGCTCCGTGTTATCCGCTAGCTTGTCAGCGTCCTTGTCAGAAGTATATCTAAACGGTATTAAAACTATAAGTCAGTCTCCATGACTAACTACATCCGTATTTCCGAATAATAAGTACCCCCGTTCCCCCTGTTTTCTACAGTTGTTTGTTACAGGTTCCTCTAAATAGTCGGCTTTGTTACTTAAAATGCGTACGTCAAACATTCAACTGTTAAGTTTAATTCCTTATATTTCTTTTAATCTTATCCACATCTAGTTTAGGTACGTAACCTATAGTTGCATGCATTCCATGCATGATTGTATTATATTATTTTTTTTTGTATTGTATCCAGAACTCATATCTTATAGTTCATAACTATATATTTTTTTTAAATAACCACCACCTTTAAGTCATATGGTTTCCAACCAAATATATATCCACCTCATATACATTATCCTTGTGTATGTATATATTTACCACATAGGTAATTCCCATGAGTTTATAACTCCTGCATTTTATGTTGCATTTTTATCATCTTTTATTAGATATTCCCATTAGTTGTATTATATACACTTATATTAAGATTATTATCCTAATATTATATAACATTTTGTTATAATTACAACTCCTAAGGTTTATTCCATAAGCACCTTTTTATAAATCCCATTTATTTAGTTTTCACATTATTTTATGTGAGTACCCTTCCTTATATTAATTCCATCTCAACCATATAATTGTTATAACATTTAACATTATAGACCTTAGTCTAAAATTCATTTTCCAACTCTTATTAACTCGGTATAGCCCTTGAATTTATTTAAATTCCGTTTTGACCACATATATATGTAATGTTATACCAAAACACTAATATCATTTGATATGATATTTTTATTTCCTTTAACTTATAACCTATAGTTTTTATACAAAACTATTTATATTGCCTCATAGGCATATATTAAACCTTATACTTTTCCTTAAACCATAATTTCCTTTATTACGAAATCACCCTTTCTTTTTACCATGTTTATATACCATTTATATAACATTTCTAACTTATAAAGACTATAACCTATGGTTATTTTTTGTAAATTCCGAACAGCCCTTGTGCTATTCTATAATTGCCATTTGGCCCTATTTTAACATATAGTTTTACCATATCATAAAAACCATATATTATACACATATCTTAATAAGTGCTCTTATATTATTCTAAAAATCTCCAAATTTCACCAAAGGGTTATAAATATCCTTATAAACTCATATACTCTTGGTATTTACCATTCCACCATCTATATTTCTCCAAAGTGTCATAATGACATAATAACTATATATTATACATATATAGTCATTTTAATTCCAAAAACAACCCAATAAATTCCTAAAAATTCCTAATAGCCCATGGGTGTTTAAAATACCATTGTACACCTTTTATTTTTGGTAATAACATATTTACCACATATGTTATAAAAATATTACCATTAAATACATAACTTATTATAAACCTTAAATAAGTTATCTAACTTATTTATTTTGGTCAAAACCTAGCATATGGTCAATGTTGACCTCCTTAATATTTCCTTGACCATTAATTCCTAATAATTACGGTTTGCACCCAAACTTTCTAGAAATCACCATTAACCCCAAAACTTTATAAAAATCTTATAAATTTTATTTTAACTCCTTTTTACCTCTAATTTTCGGCCTTATTATTCTAAAGCCCCCAAATTTAATTTAATTACACCTAACCCCATTTATTTTTGTAATGCATTTATACTACTTAAACTTAATTAAAAGCTTGTAAATGCATAAAAAATGGCCTAAAATACATGGCCTTATTACAAACATTGGCTTGCAAAATAAATTACACATAAATGTCCCAAAAATACTTATAATTCTCGGCCTCACCACACACTTTCCATTTAATTACCAAACTTCCACATAATGTCTTAAATTTGACATTTATGTTACTTAATCACTTAGATAAATTTACTAAGCCATTTCTTTAAACATTTAAGGTCAAAATGACCTTATTACCATGTTCTCTCACGGCAATTAATATAGAATTAGCTTAGAACATTTTAACTTAGCAAAGTTAATGTTTAAGTGATTTATACCTTGATTAGCTTGAATAATTCCTTGTTTGAATTCGGCCAGCCTTAGATAAAATTTCCAAAGCTTCTCTTGCATGTTTTCAAACAGCAAACAAGGCCTAGTTAGTCTCCAAGAAGATCTAACCATAAGAAGTAATTTAATGTAAGATTTAAGGCAAAAATCACCTTAAAAATGCAAGGAGAGTTCAAGATGGTTTCGGCCTGAATCAAACACACCACAAGGTGTTAGATCTACCATATTGACATAGGAAATAGCTAGATCACAACAAGCTACCGTGTTATTAGGTTTCACCTTGGAAAAATGCCTTAAAAGAGGGTATTTCCTTTGGATCTCGGCCACCCTTGCTCCAAATGGGTATCCAACTGATTGAACATGTAAAGGAGAAGAAAATAAGGCTAGGAACAAATTTCACAGCCGAACTTGAAGGGAATCAAAAGATATGAGCTTAAAGCACATTTTTACCTTAAATGGTCAAGACTTGAAATTTTCTCCTTAGATCTTGTTATGGCCGAGAATTATTCTTCATTTAACCTCCAAAACACTCTACATAGATGTATAGAAAAGTTTGGAGTGTAGATCAATCGAAAAAGGAAAGAAAGATGAAGAAAATGGGCATTTTTATGCCTTAATAGCTTACCTAGAGCATGAACTCTCTCCAATGGAGCTTGGAACTCTTACCTACGGTGGAGAGGAGCCAAAGGGAGCTCAAGGACAGAGCAACCTCGGCTGAAGAGGAAGGATGAAGAAGAATGACCTAATATTGCCTTAAAGTCATTTTTTTGTAATATTTTAGGTCATTATTGTTTTGATGACTCATCAATGCTTGATTGATGCTGATAATTGAAGGGGAATTCGGTGGAGACAAGAAGAGGGGGCAGCCATCCTTGATTGACAAAGGTAGGGTATGATTGGAGCCAATTTGAATAAAAAAATGAGATAAATAATGTTACTTTAGTTCATTTATTGTAAGGTGACTCATCTCCCTTGTCTTCTTCTTGCTTGGAGCACCGAAATACAAGGGAAAAGAGCTAATGGAGGCTCCAAATCGGCTGGCTCACATGGGAAAGGTAAGTGGAGCCCACCTTTTTGTTTTATAAGGTAAAGTTTGTTTTTTTTTTTATTTTATGTAAAAGTAAGGTGTATATTTAATTGTCACATGGGTATTGTCACATGGTTTGTCTAGGAGCCTTATTAATCTGATTTATAAGGTCCATTTCGTGGTCAATGGTCAACATTGACCAACTTAGTCAATGTTGACCCAAACGGGCCCCACTTTAGGGTTTTATTAATATTTTAATATTAGCTTTGTAAAAATTCGTAAATTTCTGGAATTAAATTCCTAATATCATATAATATGATATTTTATCATATTTAAAGGTATTTATAACCTTTTAGCTCATTTAAAACCAATTTAGAAGGCAATTACACAAAAACGTGCTTTAAGGAGTTTTAGTGCACATTTTGTGTCGCAAGGTGTTTCTGAGCTCTGTTTTCTTTGACAACGGTTTTGTTGTGTTCCTTACATGATATTTGATCATGGTATCCAATTTTAAATCATTTAGAGGTCATTAGACCTTTAAGGTTTCTTAGAGCACATTTTTGCCCTTTTTGACCTTGAAGCATGAAAGTGCTTTTTCTTTGTGTTGGAGTGTTGCCCAACAATTATAATATGTTTAGTAATGTGTTAATATACTTAGGACAAATTTTTAGGTCCTAAGAAGTTCATTTGGGTATTTATTTACCCTTAACAGTCAAAGGGTGCAACATCTCGTTTTGTGTTGACCACTATTGTTCTCAGTTGACTTTTAAGGCATGTTTAGGCCTTAATTAATGTAATTAAATATTTAATCCATGTTTAATAAGTTTGGGGTATTTCAATAATAGTTCTTTATCATCGTCTAAGAGGGGACCCAAGTACATCAGGGTTCCCAAAACTAACCAGTAGCTTTTTGTAGACAGAGTGGCTCGAAACAATGACTCTTGGTTTCTGGATAGTGGTTGTTCAAGATATATGACAGGAAACCAAGTTAAGTTTACGACTCACTCTGACCATCAAGGGGGAAAGGTTACTTTTAGAGACAACATGTACGAAAAAAATCATAAGAATTGGCTCCACTGGTAACCCCTCTTTATTTAAAGTTCGTAATGTTTACTTAATTGTTTTTGGACATAGTCTCTCCAGTGTCTCTCAAATTTGTGATTTCTCCAATCTTATGTTATAATATTTATGACTCTATCACTCGTGATCGTAAGGAAATATGGTTTATGACTCTAATACTGGCGATCTTAAGGCTATATGGCACGTGTGGATATGAATATCTGATATATATATATGAGAATCACGTGCAGAAAGCAAGTAGACTCGGTCTGTAGATCATGTACCGAAGCAAGCCGACTATCTCTACGAATCTTGTGCAGAAAGCAAGCTGACTCGCTCCAGCTTCAAGTGCTTTGAAGACTACGGTATTTTTGATCAAAATGTTACCATTATGTATGATAATACCAACTAAGGTCATCAAATTCTCTAAATTTCATGCTCGCACTAAATTTTTATACTTGAGTTCTTATTTGTTACAAGATCATATAGAGATGAACTTAATCTAATTAAACTATGTTTCCACAGACCCTAGCTTGCTGATATCATCACCAAGGCATCACACATGGTTGCATTTGAGCTTTTTCACACACACCATGGCATGACTCGTTCTAACTAAGGGTGGTTGTATCTCCTCTCCCTCTTGAAGGCAAAGTCTTGGTACTCAGGTATAGTCTCTCTGGCACCAGACTCTTCATGGTTAAGTAGTTCAACTAACCTTTGTCTACAAATATTTTTTGAAAACCCGCAAGATTTTCCTTACCAATTCGGCCAAAGCACCCACATCAGCCATCTCACTATTCCAAAACCTAACTCCACCGTCCTTGAAACCATTGCTACTTCACCTTCACAATCAACCCACAAATTCACCTAACCCTCAAACCACTCCTACTCACTCTCCCACTCAAAGCCGAATATCCTCTAAACAAGGAACTATTGTTATCCCAACTCCTGAAACCGTCACTGAGTCTCCCATGGCCATCTCACCACACAAAAATCCCATCCACTTTGGGTCCATCATCACTAATGCCCAACTCACCACCTTACCCTACAGCTCTAGTCGATTACCCAACCTACCTTGCCTAAGCTCCGCTACTATATCTATTGAAGCCCTTGCCACTCCTACCAAACCCACTGCCGCTACCACTGAAGTAAAACCCACTACCTCTTACCACCTAAGTCCATCTCAACCCCTTCTCTTCATTCAACCAAGAAATACTGCTAGAGTCAATCTACAGACAGAATCGGTCTGGCAAAAATAGCCAGGTAGTTGAAGTGAATTTCCACAAAAAAAGGGAAAGAAAAGAAAAAGAAAGAAAGACAAAAATCCCATGAGAAGGCTAAAACAAAGCAACTTTGGATCGTCTATTCAACTTATATTCAATTAGAAGAAGACATACTCTTGCTCCACCCACCACTTCCAAGAGTGGAACTTACGTGACTCTGGTTTGCGTTTCATAGCAACGCTAGCTTGCACATATGGGTATGAATTCTTTGGCTAATACGCTTCACTACCATGGTTAACCACATCTAGCACTCTCTTGAGATTCAAAATGAATGGGTCAATACCAAGATGCAGACCAAGTCTCTCACCCCATTTCCTAGCCTACACCCCTGACCATACTTTTAACCTATCTCAAACTTTGTTTATCTTGGCGGTGTTTTTATCAAACTTTGGTAGACCAAGTCGGTTGGCTATTTAGCCATGTGATTGCTTATGGATGTCAGGCAGACTCACCCTGTTTTGCCAGATGATGTTCAAAAGGGGGAAAGCGGTGAATCCCACTCTCAGTAAGACGAATTAATGTTTTTGGTGGTAGGAAGACTTGAATTGCACTTATGGACTTTGCCCTACTTGATGGTCAAGCAAACTGTTTCTTTTTAAGCTTAGGTTAATTCTGTTACGCTCATTTCTCATTGGTCTTGTCTTAAATGACGTGCTCAAACTTAGGGGGAATATTGGACAAAGGGGGAATCAGTCAATGAGGCTGGTTCTTCCAAGCTTGTTTGCTTGTATGTCTTTTTGCAGGTTAACTCTTGCTATGGGATTCACTCGAGTGATTTTTGGCATCATCAGCAAAAAGAGGGAAAATGTATGAAGATGTTAGAGTTTTGCTGAAGATTGCCAAGCCTAGCTGCCAGCAAGAGTCGGTCTAAGAATTGATGCAACGAAAAGAGACCAATCCAAAGAGAGTATGCGCGAACAATAACTCCCACTGCAGAGAACAAGTCATCCAGAGCCTGCCCATAGACAAAGAGTCACGACAGACGAAGTTTGGTTGTCAACCAACTCGATTTGTCAAGTGGTTTGCATTTATCTCATCCTATAAATGATGCTCAACTTAAGGGGGAACTTTATCTCATCTTGACTGAGTCGGTTCCCTTTGCCATCATCAACAAAAAGAGGGAAATTGTTGGAAACCAAGGTTTTGCTAATTATGGCAATAGAGCAAGTCTGGTGACAGAAGAAGTATCACTGATAATAGCATCAGAGTAAGTCTAGGCGACGAAGGAGTCTGACTGCGGAAGGAGTCGTTCTGCGACATAATATTCTCCTAGAAAGTTCTAGAAGCCATAAAGCGAACCTCTACTGGTAAAACATGGAGAAAAACAAGGACATAACTGTCACACACGTTCAAATATGATCTGTCCCGAAAATCAAGGCGTTCAAGGTAAAATAGCGCCAGAACGAGTCCCATTGCAGAGCTGCTGAGATATTTCCCGCCCAAAGCATAGTGGGAAGTTATGGGATGTCGTGGAAATGTCAGTTTACACATTCTGAAAGCGGAAACTTTGCGGTATTATCAGTATTTAACCACCTAGAAGTCATTTATAATCGTTGGAGCTTTCACTTCAACATTTCAAGAGAGAGAGAGAGTCATATTGAGAGAGAAAGCATTTTCGAGAGATCTTAGTGTGACCTTGTCAATTTAGCTTAGGTATTTATTACCTAGAGAGCATACAAAACACTCCCCTTTACTCCTTGTTATGCATTGATCTACGCCGAGAGTAGAATGAGTGTTGGATGAGACAGAGTACCTCTGTCGAATCCTAAGATAGGAAGCTAGGTTGTAATTCACATTGAATTTCAATATAAGCAGAATCCTATCTTGTTAAGTTTAAACAAAAGCTTCTGCATTATCAACTTTGGAAAATACTTATCTCCAAGCAGGGTTAGTCTAAGACTAACACCTCAGACCTACTCGGTCAGCACCCTGATCCTTTCAAGCAAAATTAACCATTAGAGTAGACATGGATATCTGCAATAAAAGACCTAGGATAAAACAACATAGTTGGTTTCAAAAGAGGATCAACGGTTGCATAAGGTCCTTGCCAACCTTGGCAACCGCAAAGCTTCCACCTTATTTTTCATGGCAACTCCTATTTGTGCTAGGAGTCACGTCTTTTGAAGTCACACCGTCATTCACCACACCTTCATTCATCAACTTCTTGAGTGTGAAGTTGCAGACTCCAAAATCACTCATCACCACGCCTTCATTCATAAGCTTCTCCATTTCTCTCCACACATTATCCACGTCAAACTCAAGCCCCTCCCTTACTTTTGGTGGCGTGCTAGCGTTTCTTTAAGGTGAAATGGCCAAAAAAAATTTGACTGGTCAAGGTAGTCAAGCTCGAGCTCCTGAATCATATGTTTGGATGTGACGAAGAGCTATTCTCACTTGATTCTTGTGTCATTGGTAGTGGCGTACTGAAAGTAAATTAGAGAAGAAGATGAAGGGTAAGAAATGAGTAGAAGAAGAGGAAAGATATGGGTGCAAAGGGTAGGGAAATGTAAGTCCGAACAGATGTCCAAACGTCTTCTATTTTGGACCTCGGCGTGTGTCCGGACATGCAAGGTCGAATACATGCCGAGACACGTGTCTGTTTTTGTGTAACTCCTTCATTCGAGCGCCGTTTTGTTTACCGTTTACTGCGTTGTGTTCCTCTCAGTGTGTACTATCTGTTTTGCTGTGTTTTGGCATATGTTTATGAGTATTTTTGTTTTGAAAGACTTCGTTATGTTTCTGACCTCTAATTTGCTTTTAAAGAGTGTTTGATCTTTTATGTTCTGTTTGGCTTCGTACCCACTAGTTGGTATACGACTTTTGTTTTGGTAAAGGCTTCTAATCCGTTTGATAAGCTTCTACCTTCTGTTCTGTTCTAAGAAAAGCTTATACTCTATTTCACAAAGCTTCTGTTTTAGGGACCTAGGTGTTTAGCTTCTGAGCCTTGGATAGTTGGGCCTGACTATCCCGTAGCATACTATGCAGGAGTTCATTTTGTATTAGTTCCTCCGGTTTTACCCTTTGGACGTTTAGGCACCGATGGGGCCGAATAGTGCTCTCTAGTGCTTCTGATGTGGGATCTATGGATCCATAGGGCCACGGTGTTGCCCTTCTGATGTGTCAGCTAGTGTCTAGGGTTCCGCCTCTGTTTTATGAACCACTCTGTCTTTATTTTGATCTGTTTATGAATGTGGTTTCTGTTTCTGTTCGGTTTTCTTCTATCCTTGCCTCTTCTGACATCTATTTTGTAAAGCTTCTACTTTTGTTTCTGATTTGTCCGACTTCTGTTTGATAAAGTTTCATCTTATGTCTGTTTTCTATTCTGCCCTCTTAGCGGTCTCACAACCAGGGTGGTTTTGGGGTCATTACACTTTGCTATTGGTGTTATCTATCACAACATTCAAAGATTCATTTCCAAGCACATAAAGACCATTCGATGCATTCCCTAGAACCAAATTGAAATTTCCATCAAGGGCCTACACATAACAAAGATTCCCATGGAAAAAACAGGAGTTTTAATCTGCCTAACCAATTTTTATGCAGACATCAAATTAAACTAAAGTGAGCTAACTGATAAAACATCATTCAGTATGAAAGTCCTTCCTATCTTTACCCTCCCAAACTTACTAACTATTTGAACATGTCCATCGGGCATAGTTATTTCACGATTCACTCTCACGTCCTAAATATCAATGAAAGCAGATTCATCTCAGCATATGTTTTCTGACGCGCCGGTGTCGATTATCCAAGATTTGGAATCAAGAAAGCTAAATTGCCCATTTAAACATGGATGGGGATAAAGAGTAAAATGAAAGTTACATGAAAAACTGCAGGCTCCTTCTCCGTTGTTCACGTATGATGGTGAATTTTGCATCAGATTTATCAGGCGGTTGTACTGTTGGGCGCTTAACCTTGAGTCTGGCGATTGGTCTTTAACCTAATTTATTACCGTGTCCTTAAGGCCTGTAGCAGTACATGTGACTAACTTCTCCTTCTTTTTCCACCAACCTGGGTACCCTACCCATTCGAAGCATGTTTCCCACGTGTGTCCTTTTTTTGAACAATTGGTGCACTGCTGATTTTGCTTGCTCCGATCTTTGAAACTCGGGGTCAGATTGTATCACCCCTTGTAGGTTACGAGATCCATGGTTTCCGGCTCTGCAGTCCCACTACACATCATAATTGTTCTCCTTTTCTCTTCTTGGGAGATTAGAGAATACGCCTGCTCCAAGGAAGACAAGGGACTGATGAGTAAGACGTTACTCTTGACACTTGAATAGGACTCGTTAAGTGCAATTAAGAACTGCTTCATCTTCCTCATCTAGAATAATGCATCGAACTCCTTTCTTGCCGCATATGTGCAATTAGGTCTCGTATCAATAGACTCCAACTCGTCCCATAGATTTCTCATTTTAGTGAAATAGGTCGATACGCTATCACTTCCTTGTTCCAGCTTGCCCCACTCCCTTTGCAGTGCGTAGACTTGCGCTGCTTTAGCTTGCTCAAATCTTCCACAAAGATGTTTCCAGGTGTTTGTGGCATTTGAGAAGTAAACTAGCGATTCTACGATTCCCTTGTTGACTGATTGAGAAAGCCAGACGATGAGCATATGGTTACACCGCTCCCACGACCTAAATTTTGGATCGTCTGCTTTTGGTGGCTACAACGTGCGGTCAAGAAATTCGTATTTGTTTTTAGCACTCATAGCTACGATTACCTTTCTCTTCTAACCAATGAATCCTTCTCCAGTGAATATTTATGCAATTGACATCCCATGATGGTCACTCGGATGTAAGTACAAAGGATCGTGATCAATCTTATCTTTCGTTTTTGTCTTAAAGGCTTAAGCAACTTCTTTTTGCTTTTCAGCCATCGTCTAACTGATAAAGAAAGACTGTGGAAAAGGGAAAATGAAGAAGGTGAGACTAGAACCAACATGGCTCTGATACCATTTGAGAAGAACAATCTATTCTTGGATTGAGATGGAAAGAAGATATAGATACAAGAATCGTAGACTATTGTTCTATTGTTTCTATATGTTTATGTTTTCCTATCTAATATAGAGAGCACAATGTACTATACTAGTGTATTATATGTACATAGATCTAAATACTTAACGGTTAACTAATGACAAATGTTTAGTTAACAGTAATATCATTAATTATTCTCAACTGACTTTTTTTAAAAAATAAAATGTTAGATATTGAGAGTACTTTTGAAATCTATACTAGATCTTACTTTGTTGCTTTTCTGAAACTTGCTTTGCTTGCGAATCACTTGGTACAATTCATCATAGGTGACGAATAGGGTCGAGTTGTGCATCTTGTGGTTTTAAAATCCATCATTTGCTTCATCTGTGTGTGTTTTTAGCGTAACCTTGAGTTGTATTTGTATTGTATTGCAAATGGTAGGATTAAGTATGGTCATTGAGTAGATCAGTGAGATCAAAACTCCTGTTAGATGGATAGCGTGAAACTATGAACTACAAAGAGGCTTCTGTGTCCATGGATGATATTGTAACACCCCTCTCGATAATCACGTAATAATCCTTCTCAGAACATAATTAAACACGTCTCACAGCGGAAGATACAACAGTAAACAATCGCATACGGGTGTCACATGCCATCACTCGCCTATACGAGTAATGAAGCAAAATGAAATACAATAACTAAACGATAATTATAATAAACTCCGCAGTGATAATGAGATACCAACCTATGCAACATACTAAGACCAAAAGCCATCCTGACGACAAGTGAGCGTCTAACCGTTTCCAAATATGTACAACGTCATCATAATGTAACTAAAGTCTAGTACAATATAGAACGAAGTCTCATGGGTAATCAAAAACCAAAAGCCCTAACTACCTGGGTCCCGCACTTCGGCTTCAGTGATGATCAACAACCTGTAAAATGCCGTGGAGGCTCAGCGATAAACGCTGAGTATGCTAGTTTTGGACCCTAGTGGTCACTTAAGTCATTTATAACCGTCTTTTGCATTAGATTCGTTACATGCTGTACCGGTTTACAATTTATATTGAATACTGTATAAGACATAAGAACACACAAAACATTCACTACAAACCACACACAACACTTATATTACAACAGACAATGAAATCGAATGCAGTAAAACGCGCAATCGCTTTTAATGATCGATGTTCATTATTACAACTGGCCTCCCAGGCCCTTACATAACATCATATTATTATTAACACTGCCGGGTATCAAGTTAGGACAACCCGAGATAACTCACATGGACAGTCATCCCACGTACACACAAAGGTGCTCATAATGCCAAGGATCAGGTGTAACACCCCTACCATTAATACATGCTTACCGTCCAATCTCCTTACACGTTAGATGCACGCAGCGGATATTTACTTACGTACAATGGGTGATACAATGCCGATAACCACCCACGTGGCTAACAAGGCTACTACTACTGCTTACAGCATAGGTCTGATGGACCGGAATCCCGAGTACTACACTTCCACAACACATACTCCATTCATCAAGCGAATACTACAAGGTTCCATTCAATACTTTACTCCTTCATTAACCATACAATACAAAATACATAACCGAGTTTACTAGGTTCCCAATACCATTACAATGCTTCTTCCAGTTTCATACATACTCACTAAGAGGCTACTTACTACCCGTTCCTCACACGCTACTTACTTCTAAATACCCGGGTGTGCCTCCGGTCTCTTCCTTGACCATATTCGTTTCGGGTACCTGCACACTAATAAAATGTCCCCCGAAGGGGTCAGCTTTCGCCGAGCATGATAACCGCATACCCCGCGTACTAGTGAGGGTACGCCGACCACTTGGTCGAATACATGCAGTTCATTTTCATACAAACATACATGCATACATGCTCTTACACACAATACAATAGTGCTTACGCAAACATACATACATACAATCCATCACATACAAGGAATACGATATAACCATGCAATACTTACTTACCTTCTTCTGAATACACATACTTACTACATACACAAAGTACAGTTCTTGTTAGCTTCATTGTTCCACCCGGGTTAATCGGGTGGAGATTACTCTTTTACTCGTTACTTCATACATACGCATACATACTCATACATACTTACGGATCCATACTTACTTACTCTTACTCTTACTCAAGTTAAGTCGTCGGGACCTCCGGCCCTGGGGACTACACCGTCCCACCTCCGGGATTTACTTGACTCACCAATCCGGGATGCTACCCATTTAAGGGATTTGGGCCGCGGACCAGTTTAAGAGTCAGGAATTGCAGCCAACCTCTTGTGACTCCGCATCCTCACGCGTGGCCGAAACTATATCGGACTTCTACTCATTCCAATTTACTCACTTAAGTTAGGAGTTAGGTAGTCAGGAATTAGCAGAAGTCATTCATTCAAGCCACAATAATACAATACAAAGCTCATATACACATCCATACAAAATACAGTGCAATATACAAGTACACTACAAAATACTATACACTTCATCATCATTCATATATTTCATGGATTATACAAACTATTGTTCGAGGCAAATATCAAGAACAATGTAAGCAAGCACGAGTAGGTGCAATATAGTCCGATTCATGCATTTATCTTATTAGGTGATCAAATAAGCACACAAATCGGGGTAACCAGATTAGGATACAGGGCATGAAGAAATCATACCTTTCACCGTTGTACTTGTATCCCAACGTTCCTCCGGTATTCACAATTCAAATCCTATGATATACATACAACCGAATAATTAATCTAACTATCATTAATTTAATTCGGTTACCCTTACGTTTCCTAACTCATACTTACTAAGTCTTCACATTCTTATACTTACATTTTATTTACTTACTTTTAATTACTTAACAATGGTTTACTTACCTATATATGCACATATGTATAGGTGGGTATACATATACATACATACATATACTAACCATAGTCTTATAGTTTTTTTTTTGTAAGTTTTGACCCGACCGAACTTGCGACCGACCTTGTAAGTTCGGTCCAAGTCAGTAGGCTACATCGGGTGAAAATTCCAGGGCCGACCGACCTTGCAAGTCCGGTCCCAAGGGTCCATTCCAGTGAGTTACTTAACGGAAAATTTTAGCCCGACCGACCTTGCAAGTCCGGTCGCAAGGTCGGTCCATTCCAGTAGCTTACAAGATGGAAAATTTTTAGCTCGACTGACCTTGCAAGTCCGGTCGCAAGGTCGGTCCGTTCCAGTAAGTTACAAGACGGAAAAATTTTGCGTCGACCGACCTTGCAAGTCCGGTCGCAAGGTCAGTCCATTCCAGTAGGTTACAGACGGGAGAATTTCTCTGGTCCGACCGAACTTGCAAGTCCGGTCACAAGTCCGGTCGATTCCAGAAGCTTTCCTGTCTTTGTAAATCTGGGCTCGACCGAACTTGCAAGTCCGGTTGCAAGTTCGGTCGGGCCCAGTATTTGCATTTTTACTTCTGTTTTCAGTCCCATACTTTACCCATTGTTTCTCCAATCTTCTTACATGTAATCTCACATGTTTAAACACTACCTAGGCCCTTCAAATTGCCTTAGTTCACCCACCAAATGCTTTACTAAATCCATCAATCCACTTACACAATTTCATCACTTCCCTTCCACACTTACAACAGTTTTTCATCCTCCAATGCTACAGATTTTTGCTCCTATTTCCCCATGCATATTCTCATCTCCTATTGCCATTTCCAAAGCCTACAATGTATTACCTTACCCTCCATTTCATTCCCAAGCCACTACCATATCTATACCCAAGTCCAACACTCTTGTCATTAATTCTTCCACACTAACTCTTCCTAACTTCTCCAATGTATCTCTATACACTTTGTTGCAGATTTTTGGGTTCTTATTTCCTCCATTACTTCCTCAACTAGTGCTACTCCTAGTAGCCAAGATACATCCATTCACTTCCTAGTTGCAACCCATTAACAAATCACACCCAAATCTGTTACAAGCTACTAAACGCTCCCATTATACTCTCCACATACACCTAGTCACTACCTAGGTTGTTTTCTCATCTTGAACACTTAAGTCCTCAAATTCCTAGATAAATTTGACATAGTCTCCCCTATATTATTAACATTCTCCACATGGTTTCTCTCACACATTAACATCATCTCACCTGTTTATACACAACATCAACATACAAGCTCCCATACACATTTACCAATACTAAAACACTACTAAAAATTCCTGCACTCAACAACCCAATACCCAACTAAGTTTCAATACATTTTACATGTTTTTTTCAACGGTTTTAAGCACTTAGATTCTCCTGCACAATACATTACTACACAATACCATTTCCATTACTCATTTCAACTTCTAAAAATCTGTTACATCCATACATATACAAGGCTACACAAAGGTGAGTATCCTCACCTTGTTTCTCTTCTAATTTCTTTTCTTCCTCTTGCTTCTTCTTTTCCTCTTCATCTCCGCTTCTCACCGGTTAATAAACCAATTCTAACACTACACCCATAGCAATACACACCATTTCAATACTAAAACTACCCTAACATTATTTAAGCTTTAATGTAGGTTTTAGGGTTTAGAAAATTGCATTACCTTGCAAGGGTGTAAATGAAGCTTGGAGTGGTTCAAGAACAAAGTTTCCAACTCCACCAAGATGCCAAAATCGGCTAGGATACAAGGAGCAACAAAGGTTTTAGTTTTCATTTTCGTTTTGCCCTTGAGGCTAGAAAAAGATGAAGTTTTTAAGAATATTTTTACCTCATTAGAACAAGGAGAACAAGGTGGTTCTAGTGGTAGTCTTGAAGCTCCAAATGCTCCATACCCATGGAGGTGAAAGTTCTTGTTTTTGATTTTTGAAAAGATAGAAATGTTGCTCTTGAGGAGAGGATTCCAATGGTGTAGTTTTTATAATTTTTGGAGAAGGTTCAAGAGGGTTACAAGAGGAGAGAAGTAGAGTTTTGTGTGGGTTTGCTCATTTCACCATGGAAATCGCATGGGAAGAAGAAAGGAAGAAAAAGAGAGAGTGGGGGTGGTGTGTACGTGAGTGTTGTGAGGAGAATGAGGGAATTGGAGAGAGAGTGTGAGAGAGGGAGTCACTTTAGTGTTTTACTTTTTGCTTTTTAATTACTTTGTTTGTTTGTAAATAAGAAGAGAGTGTGAGGGAGTGTGAGAGGGGGAGGGGGAGCCCATTGGATGACAGCCCACACACACAACAGTTTACATTTATTTTAAAAGTGGACACATAAGTTTTGGTTATTTGTGTTTCTACCCCACAACTTCCCGTTTTTGACAGTTTTTACTAGTTCCTCGCTTTATTGATTTTATTGGTCCTAAAGCTTCACTAATGTTTATTAATGATTATTTAGTTGACCAAAATTGTTACGAGTCTATTTGACCCGCTTAAAGACACATTTTCCCAGTTACCTCGAAAAACGCGCTTTAAGGTTCGTTAGTGATTTTAATCCGTTTTAAGGATCCGTTTTCTTCGGGAGTTGTTCCCATATATTATTTAGGTCTCGTTAAACCTTTGGGATCCATATAATACTCTAACCGAGGTCTCATACCTCCTATGGTTATTTGACGCTTATTTAGCGTTTTCCGCTTTTAAGCGTTTCTTTATTTCTTTTGGATTTATTTTTCCTTACTAGTATTAATTAGGTACCATTAGGTTCCTAAATACGTATTAGATTAATTTTAATCCTTATGTTTAATTTCGGGGTATTTCATCAGGAGATCCCGGGACTTTCACTTTACCTTTTTAAAGGAGTCCTTAATTAAATGGCTAGAAGCCTGGTACCAACAGTAGTACACTTTGCCTGACGTCTATATAGGTTCATGAGGATTTAACAAGAGTAGACCCGATTCGGGTGTTAACTCTAGTGATCACTATGCGTAACCAGTAGCCAATGACTAACTGGGTTTATATATCAACACCCTTATTAACTCTCCAATACTTGATTAATTTAATCAGTTACCTAAAGTATAGTCTTAGGTCAGGAGAATTCATTTATTAATTAGCCGCTCTGTGGGTCTTACGCATACCTAGAAGTAATTTAGGTTGTATTCATGTTCAAGATCCATGCTCTAGAGACCGACATAGTCGTATCTCGTACCTAAGTGTTTTACTTAGGTTACTAAATACATAATTATAATACTAAGAGTATTATATTAAGTAACAGTTTCGTCACATCACTTGTATATGTATGTTTATATAAGTCGATCTATAGTCAATGTAGTGTTAGCCCGATGGGCATTCGCGCACAATAATAATATAATGCGAGAAAACGAGTAGATATCACACAACATTTCATGCATACATATCTATCACAAGCATTGTAAACACACATCAAGATTATCTGAACCCGAGGAAGTCCTCAGGACAATTCAGATCAAACCGTCCACATACCGTACACCTCAGACCAAGTATGCGCAAAACCCTAAGCTCGTAGGACGCCTTTGTCTGACGTGTGATCTAAAATATTAATAACACTAGGAGTCAATCCACATGACTAATTAAACTCGGTATTATACATTGTATTATACAACTCATTAACATTGTAACAAGGTACATTTAAATTCAAAACCTTATAACTTTATAGTTTATAAACTATACTAGTGTAATAACATTTATCATTTATTATTACATGGTTCCCAACCATATTATATACTTGTTTTATATATATATATGGCATGCACATTATATGTATATATATATACCTAAGTTTCATGAATTATAAAATCCTTATATTATATGTTACATTTTATCATCTTACGTAAGATGATTATTATCATTTGTTGCATTATTTTATACAACTTATATTAAGAACTTTATCTTAATATTATGTAACACTTACATTATATAACAACAACTTCTACGGTTTATTTAATACTAACCTTAGTTTATAAATTCCATTTACTCATTTTTTGTCACATTATTTCATGTGGATAGCCTTTCTTATACTAGATTTATTTAATCACATTAATATTATATAATAGTTATAGTATCTATATCATTGTATACTATAGTCTAAAATTCATTTTCAAACCTTTATATTTACGCTACTGCCCACATGTTTTATAAATTATGATTTGACCACACAATATTATACAATGTTACATTTATATCCTTATATCATATAATATGATATTTTTATTTCATTATCTATTAACCTATAGTTTTTAAAAAACTACATTAATGCCGAGAAGGCACATTTGCATAATCTAATTTCTTTAACTTCCATATTTTTATTTATTACAATATCACCACATATTTTATAATATGTTATATATATATATATATATATATCATATATTATAACATTTTAACCCTTATAATAATTATAACCTTTGATTATAGGTATTTAAAATTTCCAAACATACCCTAGGGCCCATTCTAATTTTATTCCAGTACACTTACTTCCTATATTTACACTTTTACCACATATCTTATAATATGTTACATATAGCATATATTATATCATTTTAATATTTGTAACATGTATAACCTATAGTTTTAGGTTGCATAATTATGAACAGACCCCTTGGTTTGTTTTAATTTATTTCTTAGCCCGTTTTCTTCCCTTATTTACAAATTGACCACAATTTATATTATATACTTTGTAATGTCATGATAATGTATATTATACCCTTTTCTTATTTAAACCTCTTATACTATTCCAAAAATTACCAAACTTTACTAAGATGATATAATCAGTTATATTAACTATTTTAACCCAAAAACTTTGGTAATTTACATTCCTACCCCATAAGTTTTGTCAATTCATCATTTAGCTTATGATATCACTATAAGATCTTAACTTAATTATTTATGTCATTAATTTTGGTAAAGGCACCTAATATGGTCAATATTGACCCATAGACTATTGGTTTGACCATAAGTTATAGAAATTACAGTTTTGACCCAAACTTTCCAAAAATTACATTTTTAACCCTAAACTTTGTAAAACTTTATAAAATTCATTTAATAAGCTTTTAAAGCCTAGTTTTTTGGCCATAATTTATATTTAGCCTCTAAATTATATTTTATTTACTAACTAACCCCAGATTGTTTTCGGTAATATTTATTATTACCTTAACCTTATTTTAAACTTAATATAACATAAAATTCATATGGCCTAAAGTGCATGGCCTTATTACAACATTAACATAGAATGAAATTTACACATAAATGTCATAAATGACATAGTTTGGTCACGACTTTTTATTGTAACCCCCTTATATTTTCTAAAATTGCATTTTAGCCCCTTAAATTATTTCCTTGACCTTATAAGTCATTTATAAACTAAGTAAGCTAGCCAAAATGTTAATTAACATTTTAACATATAGTTAAGTCTTATAAAACCTTAATAACCCACAGATTTTATTTATTTGTAACAAAATGACATACAAACCTTATATAATGTAAGATTAGTATACTTACTTGATTTCTAAGCAATAAAATCAGCCAAAGCTCTCAAACAGCTCATGGCCTAATTTATATACATGTTTAGGTTAGTTTTTGAACACCAAATCACATATGAACTTGATTAGTATATCATTAAGGAGATAATTAACTTACTTTGACAAGTTGTAGTTAAGCTTGTTTTCTACAATTTTCGGTAGAACCATCCCAAGGTTGTAAGATAATTTTGCCACCCTTTATGCAAGGAAAAGATAGGTATTAGTCCTTGTAGCAATAAGGATAATTAAGGACTAAATCAAGCTTAGTTTAAACATGATTTTACCTTGATAATGGTAGACTTATTTAGGGCTGCTCACGCCTGAATATTTGAAGCAAAAAAAAGGTTTTAAAAACACCATTCAAACCAGAGAATAAAACTGGTGAGAACAAGGTGGAAAGATCTAGGGTTTTACCTTGTGAAAATGACTTTCAATGGAGTTTTTAGTACCAAATCACCCACGACTTGAAGAGATTGATATCTCTACTAAAAGAGTATGTAAAGAGGGTGAAAATGATCTAAGGAAAGTAAGGAACAAAACCATAAATGAAGAGAATCAAGGTTTGCTAGTTTAAAGCATGATTTTTACCTTAGAAGTTACTTAAGCTTACTTCTCTTCTCCTTTGAGTTTTCAACCAAAAAACACCTCAACTTCAAGCACCAACTCGGACTAGAAGGCTGGATGGAAATGGGAATAGATTAGATCAATGGAAAGAAGAAGAAAAGAGGAAGAAGATGGTTATAACCATGCTTTAAGATCTTACCTTGATCAAGATGGGTTGTTCTTGGAAGTTGGTTGCTCCTCACAGTTATGGAAGAAGGAATGAGAGGGTTTGAAGCTTGTGTTCTCGGCTGGGAGAAGATAATGAGGAAAGAGAGTGAACTTTGGCTTATAAAGTAAGATAAGGATAAATTATGGAATAGTCATAAGATGAGTCATAAGGAGATATTTTGGAGCTTGCTTAATTAAGTGAGGGGGGGGGGGGGGAGGGGGGGAAGGGGGGGGGGAGGGGGAACCTCCTAAGCTGCCGGATATGGATGGTCAAGGTCAAGGGGTAAGTATTGACCATTGACTAGATTAGGTAATTAAGTGTTAAATTTTCACTATTTGGGTACTATTCACAATTTGTTCCACATATTTCTGATTTTTTTTAAAAAAACTTTGAATTCGACATTCTAATATGGTACATTATGTCATATTAGTATATTTAAGGGTATTCAAGGCCCTAAAATCAATCAAAACTCATTTTGAAGACAATCTCTCAAAAATGTGCTTTAAAGAGTTTTAAAGCACATTTTGTGTTCTAAGGTGTTTTTGAGCTTGGTTTTCTTTGATAATGGTTTTATTATGTTCATTTATAAGTTATAATGCTTAGTAATTAAATTTGGATTCTAAGGAGTTCATTTGGGCATATATTTACCCTAAATGATCAAAGGGTGAAATTCTTGTTTTATGTTGACCATTGTTGCTTAAAATGATTGTTAAGGCATGTCTAGGCCTTAGTTTATTTTATTAGATGTTTAATCAATGTTTAATTAGTTAGGGGTATTTCAGATATAATCTTTATGTTTCCATATATTGTGCATATATTGATCTCTTTATATATTTCTCTCTTTTGTTTTCCTATATTCAGCTTTTAAGTGGTGAACCACCATATAAGCTCAAGGTAGGTTTACCTCTAATCGTTTATCTCTCATCAGTTTGTTGGTAGTGTGCCTTCGATCATCCTACTCTTCTACGCGCTTGAATCTTGGATTTCTCCTACTTCTACTATCGCCATGAGGCTCCATTGCCATAGTAGTTTGACCATTAGTCTAAGTCCATGGATTATTAGGTTTCTTTGGTTATTAGTACGCTCCTTAAGGTTGTTGATTACAATTAGATCACTCACTTGCTGCTTGTTGATTTTATGTCGTAGATTTTATTTACTAATTATTTTTATTTGTGTAGTAAGTGGTATGTGCACTTCAAAAGGCTCAAACTGGAGTGTGGCAATAACTGATCACGAATCATCATTAAAAGTAAGAACAAGATCATATTCTGTATATTGCAATTATGTGGTGTACACTCATACAGGACTAGCTAATTCATACAGGAATAAAATTAAAGCTGGTATCATGACTAAGCTAATACATTATATTTATTTGGGTTGATTACTATTCGTGCCCTAATTGACGGTAATCCATTACCATTAGGGCAATAGGCGTTTTAATATTTAGATGTATAATGTTTTGTAATAAGCAACCGTGGCGGTCCCTTATACTATTTTTTTACTTCTTTTAAAAAGATAAATGCTTGATAGTATTAATAATTGTTATGTCTCCACTTTGAAGAAAATAAGCTGATAATTTTTTAAGACTCTTTGGTGTATTGATCATAAAAGCTTAAAGTAATATGGGCCAAAAAAGATTAGCACGTGCTAAATAGAGAATTGTGCATTATAAATTAACCCTATTAATTTAATATGCATCGACCTCTTGCTGCTGCTGTCTGAGTCACCCCCACCCATACTTATATTCTCTCACTCTATTTTTTTTTCCTTAAGGAGATACTTATATTCTCTTTTCTAGAGAAAGCACCGACTTGGGTGAGTAGACCGAGAACTAAGATTATTTTAGTTTTTTAATTAAAAATTTAATTATTTTTAAAAAATCAATTATTTTGTTATTCAATAAAATCATAATATAATTTGGTTCAGTTTTCGAGATTGGTTATTCAGTTTTACCCGAATAATCGAATAGTTGGGTAACATGTGTCTAAACTTTATGTTTTGGTATCTATAACCCTAATTTGGTTCTTTCCTACTAAATTTAAAATTTCAGTTTTTGGTTCGGTTCTCAATTCCAGCTTTAAAAAAATTTAGTTATCGGTTATTTCGATTCTCATACTGAAATTCAGTTATTCAGTTATAACTAAACAAAAACTGAACTACTATTACTAATCCGGTTTTAGGTGGAACCGAATAATGGAATTCCCACCCCTAAAACTACCTACAAGTTATGGCGGTTGGTTAAACGAGGTACTATTTTTGGTCTAAAGTTTACACGAACAATAAGATTGAGAAGAATCAAAATTGCACTTCATTGTCTTAGTATATTAAATATTAGATATGGTTTTGCTATTTTATTTGAAGCAAAAATGTTAGATTATAAGTTGCCCAGTTTACCCCTAGTACATGTGTATAGAACCGCACTTCATTCTGTTCTGTATAAATAAGAATAGAAAGGCATAGTACACTGTAACGAGAATAATAAGGTTCTGTATAGAACTATCTCTGTTATTCTTTTCTCAATAAGGAACACAGTACATCAATTCTGTTCGCTTTGTCTTCTTCGTTCTTCTCTCATTCACACCAAATCAAACATGGTATCAGAGCATTAACACCAGGCAACTAGATTGATCACTGGGAAATCAAGAAAACCTGAAGATGGATGTAGACGGAAAGAAAGGAGACGAAGATGTAGACGGAAAGAAAGCAGACGGAGATGAGAGTACAACAGAATCAACACAAGAAAACTACAAAGAAGAAATCATAGCAGACCTGAATAGCGGGATTGATTACAAGGATCCCCTCTTCTTGCATCCTGCTGAACAACACAATCAGCTACTGGCACCGGAAAAGTTCGACGGCGTCGGATTCTTGTCCTGGAAACGGTCGGTCACAATTTCGTTAAAGACGAAACACAAGTTCGGGCTACTCGACGGGACAATCCAGCAACCAGAAATTACTTCGGAGCGATACGTACAGTGGGAGAGATGCAACAATGCAGTAATGTCCTGGCTGTTAATGTCCCTTAGCAAGAACCTCGGCGAAAGCGTCCTCTTCTGCGACACTGCTCGAGACATCTGGTTGCATCTATGCGAGCGATTCGACCAACCCAGCGCAACAGAAATTTACGCCATAGAGGAAGAACTGGCGGCGCTGAAGCAAGGGAACAATTCTGTCTCAACCTATTACACCGACCTGAAGAGGCTCTGGGATAGATTAGCTTCGTTTAAGGGCAAGACCAAATGTTCTTGTGCCTCAGCTACGGAACTCCAAAAGGAACGCGACCAAAGAAATGATGAAATTTCTGATGGGGCTAAATCAGGAATTCAAGAATACAAGAGGAAATATTCTACTTATGCGGCTTACCCACCGTCGGGCAAGCATACGCATTTGTCGCTCAAGATGAGAGGCAAAGGAACCTCACTGAGCAGAAAGCTATTGAAACAGAAGGGGTTGCTTTTGGGTCAAGCACGACACCAGATTCAAAGGAAAAGCAAAGAAGTTTGCCAATCCCGGAAAAAGAACCGGCACAACAAGGAAAACACCACCCAAATGCACAAACTGTGCGAAGATTGGGCATACGCGAAGCGAATGCTGGTGGCTCATTGGAAGACCCGAAGGAATGAAAGGAAAATCCGAACAAGGGGTACAAGCGCTGCTACAGCTAACGCGGATGGCCAAGAACTCACAAAGGACAGATCCCCCGTCACAGGGATGACGGTAGAGCAAATAGATCAACTGGTGTCGTACCTGAAAAACAAAGGACAGATAACTCGAACCGAGAACGCCACTTCTTTTGGAAGCTTCGCTGGTAAGAACATCAATCTGTCTCATGATCTTTTATCCTTGAACTGCAAAGAAAATCACTCTATATGCATTCCAAAGAAACAATGGATCATAGATTCTGGAGCCAGCGATCATTTATGTGGAAACAAAGATTTATTCTTTGATCTGAAACCTCTTAACTTTGAAAGGAAGATCACTATGCCAGATGGGCACAAACAAAACGTTAAATTTATTGGGAAAGTCAACTTTGGAAAGAACTTTCACCTAAATGACGTTTTGTTCATACCAAAATTTGAGTTCAATTTACTGTCTGTCAACAAGTTCATTCAACAATTTGGCATGCCTGTTGTCTTTTATGATAAGTGTTGTGCTCTGCAGGACTTTGATCGCAACATCTACAACATTATAGGAACTGAGCAAAATGGGCTATATGTTCTCAAAGAACTTGCATTAACTCGTTTTTTTAGCAAAAAATCATTTGAAGAAACAAATGTCGTCTGTACTTCTCAAAGAACTGAAAGAAACAAAAAGGATGTTCTCATGTGGCATTTTAGACTAGGACATGCCCCCATTAAAAAGCTAAAGGATCTAGGTGTTTTGTCAAATTCCAATAGTGATGAAGTCTTACCTTGTAGCATCTGTTATCAAGCCAAAGGAAAACGATTAGCTTTTCCCAAAAGTGAAATAAAAACTACCGATTCTTTTGAGCTTTTGCATATAGATGTGTGTGGCCCTATGCAGGTTGTCTCATCAGAAGGATATAGATACTTCATGACTATTGTGGATGATTATTCACGGGCCACTTGGGTGCACTTGCTGCACACAAAATCAGAAGCTTTTGAAAAGGTAGTTGAGTTCATTACTTTTGTTCAAAAACAGTATGACAAGTGTGTTAAAAGGGTTAGAAGCGATAATGCAAAAGAGCTAGGAAGTAGTACAGAAGGAGTGGCATATTTTAAAAGAAATGGCATCATCCATGAGCTATCTTGCCCATACACCCCCCAGCAAAACGGGGTTGTAGAACGCAAACAAAGGCATATCATGGATGTTGCAAGAACACTGTTATATCAATCTGGTTTAGAGAAACATTTCTGGACACATTGTGTTAAATATGCTACTCACCTCATCAATGTCCTTCCCAGCAAAGTCATAAAAGGGAAGACACCTTTTGAAATCATTTTCAACAGAAAACCAAACTACTCAGCACTCAAAACTTTGGCTGTCTTTGCTATGTAACAAACGTGGGCATTCACAAAGGGAAATTAGACCCACGTGCTTCTGCTGGTGTCTACCTAGGCACAGCCCAAAATCGAAAAGCATACAATATTCTGTCCATTGATTCTATGCAGCTAACAACATCGAGAGATGTAGTTTTCTTCGAAACTGTCTTTCCTTTCAGAGATGCAGATTGGAGCCCCAACAAGCACACTGTTGACACCATCTATGAGCCCAACCCCTTCAACATCGATCACAACATGCTGGATTTGATGGAACACACAGAAGCACAGCGCTCCACCAATCCAGGGGGAGAACAATGTGATCAAACCCAATCCAAAGACCAGCAAACACATTCAGACAACTCAACCGAAAACTCAACCACCCATGCACCAGGTAATACTTCACATGAATATACCAACATTTCTCATTCTGGGCAAACTGACACTGTGCAGGAAGAAATCCATGAGACTCAACCAGAAGACAGAAGTCAAGTCCACACTGATCACAGAACCACAGATCATCATCAAATAAGAAAGTCCACTCGCACTCGCAAAGCACCAGAATACCTCAAAGACTATCAGTGCGCGGGAATTTCAGAGCAAACTGGTGAAAGATTTACTCAAATTCTCAGTGAGAGACTACAAAGAAGGGAAGTTTACTGTAATCAACTTTCTGATGCTATACCAGAAAACAGCGCTTTAACATATATACCAAATCATACTCTTTTAACTTGTTGCTTAAGCGCAGAAACTAACAAGCTTATGCAGGCTGTTGAAAACTTGCGCGAACCCAAAAATTACGAGGAAGCTGCTAAAGATCCGAGATGGCGACAAGCCATGAAAGAGGAGTTTCACGCACTGAAGATCAACAACACCTGGAGCCTCGTCAAGTTACCAGCTGGAAAGAAACCTATCGGGTGCAAATGGGTGTTTAGAACAAATTAAGAGCCGACGGAAGCCTCGAGAGATTCAAAGCCCGTCTGGTCGTCAAAGGGTACACACAGAGATACGGGCTGGATTACGAAGAAACGTTCTCGCCAGTGGTAAAGATGACGACCATTAGAACCCTAATTGCAGTGGCGATGAAAAAACAGTGGATTCTGGATCAGTTGGACGTAAACAACGCGTTTCTGCACGGGGATTTGGACGAAGAAGTATACATGACGATTCCTGAAGGTCTCAGCAGAACAAACGAAGGAGAAGTTTGCAGATTGAACAAGTCACTATACGGACTCAAGCAGGCATCGCGACAATGGTTCGCAAAATTAGGTGACTTCTTGACCTCTCTCAATTACAAACAATCCCTCAATGATTACTCATTGTACTACAAAAAACAGGGAAACAAAATCACCTACCTAGCCATCTATGTCGATGACTTACTTGTTGTTGGAAACAATCAAAATGAAATTGACAATCTGAAAAAGAAACTCGATGAAATGTTCAAAATAAAGGATCTAGGGAAGCTCAATTTCTTTCTGGGAATGGAATTTCTAGAAACAGAAAAGGGATTGGTAATGACTCAAAGAAAATACATAACGGATGTCTTAGATGAATATCGAATTTGGGACTGTCGCAGTGTTGTTTCCCCTTTGCAGATTGGTGTTAAGCTGTACAAAGACACAGGCAAGCAGCTGGAAAATGCCACTGAGTACCGACGCCTGATATGAAAGCTAAATACCTCACTAACAGCAGGCCAGACCTATCATTCGCAGTACAACATCTAAGTCAATTCCTGCAATGCCCGACAACAGAACACATGAAAGCACCACCATGTTCTCCAATACTTGAAGGGAACACTAGGCTTTGGCCTCCTCTTCAACAAGACAGCAGACTTGAAACTGGAAGCGCACTGCGATGCAGACTGGGCATCCTGCCCAATTTCCAGAAAATCTGTCTCAGGATTTTACATATCTCTTGGAGGGTCACCGATCAGTTGGAAGTCCAACAAACAGGCATCCGTCTCACTGTCTTCAGCCGAGGCAGAGTACCGCTCAATGCGAAGGGTAACAGCAGAGCTAAGTTGGCTAACTCGGCTCCTCCACGAACTGCAAGTAGAGAACATCAGACCAATCCCTCTGCACTGTGACAATCTATCAGCAATCTATATTGCCCGCAACCCCGTGTTTCACGAGAGGACAAAACATATAGAAATAGATTGTCACTTTGTGAGGGAAAAAGTGCAAGAAGGACTCATAAATCTGGAATATGTGCCAACACGGTTCCAACTAGCTGATATACTTACAAAACATGCAACGGGAAAAAGCTACCCAAGTGCAATGAAGAGGATGGGAATGCAAGACCTTAGTGGCTGATGCGACTGTTTACACTTCTGCACAACTTACAACAAGCCTAAAGACATGAATGATGTCCTTGGCTTGAGAGGGAGTGTTAGATTATAAGTTGCCCAGTTTACCCCTAGTACATGTGTATAGAACCACACTTCATTCTGTTCTGTATAAATAAGAATAGAAAGGCATAGTACACTGTAACGAGAATAATAAGGTTCTGTACAGAACTATCTCTGTTATTCTTTTCTCAATAAGGAACACAGTACATCTATTCTGTTCACTTTGTCTTCTTCGTTCTACTCTTTGTTCTTCTCTCATTCACACCAAATCAAACAACCATGTTGAATGATATCCCCTGGTTATGTAGTTTTTTTATTTTTTTTACTTATTTGTAGGTCTTTAGTTGGTAGGGATGCAAAATTTACGTGCACATACTATGACAGGTGTTGACTGAAAAATTAAAATTGAACATGTATAGATGGAAGATATCCCCATAACCCTGTAACTATGTTCGAGTTTGATCTATAAAAATCACCGTTTTCCAAAAAAAAAAAAGACAAAGTAGTGCCTGCCATACGAGTCATGAGATGTAACGAAACCTATTATGTATGTATCGTCTGTTTAGTATGAATAAGCGTCTTCTTTCTAATGTTATTACGCTGGTTTATTTAAACGCAAATTCCAGCATGGCGATGTCGCCACCTTCTAATATGAAGATGGTGTCACATGTCAGTACTCTATTAGATGGAAATAAAGAAAAAAGAAAAAAGAGAAATATATGTACACCGCACACATGAGAGGAGAGAGAGGGGAGAAGAGAATTTTTATTTTTTTTTCAAATGTCATAACTTACAAAATATAAGTGTAAAAATAAAACAAATTATACATTGTTCATCATTTTTCGTGCTCTTCAAAATAAGACCAAACATGAATATGTTTGATAAATTTTAAATTTTTTATTTTTCATATGTACATATTTTTTAAGATTCATTATGAATCTTAAGTTTAAGAAAGTGAATCAAAGGGTGTTACAAAGTGAATCAAAGGTTGTTAAAAAGTGAATCAGATAGTTGCTTAAAAGTGAAAAAAGAGGTTTAAAAAAGCGAATCTCATAAATAGAGATTGTTTAACTAAAGTGATTCCGATTGTTTGACTAGTGTGAATCAGAGATTTTTGAAAAGTGAATCAAAGGTTGTTAAAAAGTGAATCACAAGTTGTTACAAAGAGAATCAAAGTAATAAGAGTGAATCTCGTAAGCACAGATTAAGGTTTAAGAAATGTGAATCAGAGGTTTTTATAAAGTGAATCATGCGTTTAAGCAAAGATCAAATGTTTAAGAAAAGTGATTCGTAAGTAGAGATTGTTTTAACTAAAGTGAAGAAGAGGTTTAAGAAAAGTGAATCAGAGGTTTAAGAAAAGTGAATCAAAAGTCTTTTAAAGGTGAATCAAAGGTTTAAGAAAAGTGAATATTTTGTTTAATACTAGTAAAAGTTAATCATACCACAAACTTATACAAGGGTGGTTTTTAGGGTGTTTTGGGGGGAGGTAGGGTAATCTTTTGACATTAGTTCTACACTTTATATTGTCGTCACTACTCGACAGTTTTTTAGGGTTTATGGTTTAGGGTTTAGGTCCCTGCAAACCATAAAACGCCTTCGACGTTTTAGCATTCCTAGGGTGGTTTTGAGGGTGTTTGGGGGGGGGGGGGGGTAGGGTAATCTTTTTGGCATTAGTTCTACACTTTATATTGTCGTCACTGACTCGACAGTTTTTTAGGGTTTAGGGTCTGTACTACAAACCCTAAAAATGCCTTCGACGTTTTAGCTATCATAGGGTGGTTTTTTGGGTGTTTAGGCGGTAGGGTAATCTTTTTGGCATTATTTCTACGCTTTATATTGTTGTCACTGACTCGACAGTTTTTTAGGGTTTGTGGTTTAGGGTCAGGGTCGTTAGACCCTAAACCCTGTACTACAAACCCTAAAAATGCCTTCGACATTTTTAGCTATCCTAGGGTGGTTTTTTAGGGTGTTTGTGGTAAGATTCATTTTACTAATGAATATGGTTCATTATTATTAAGAAGATTCATTTTACTAATGAGTAAGATTCACTTTAAAAATACCTAATATACTCATTCTAAAAACATAAAATTTTAAGTTGACCAAATATCCATGATGCATCTTGTTTGAAGAGCACAAAAAATGATGAACAATGGTATAATTTTTTTTATTTTTTTCACTTTAGTTTGTAAGTTATAACATTTTGGAAAAAAATATTATTTTCTCTCCCTCCTCATAAATTCACATTTAGCTCATCCAGACTCCTTCGTGTACGCGCGTGTGTATGATTTTCCCCCCTTCTTTTTTCTTTTCTTTCTATTTTTATTTTTCCTTTATTTATTTTTTCATTTATTCAGCCAACCACAATTTGACACAAATCTGTCTCCATACTACAAGGTAGCGCAATCTCCAGGGTCGTCATTCCGTATTTAAATAACATGTTTATCGATGCTTGAATTTGATTTTTTTTTTGAAAAGTAAAGTTTGAATTTGTTAAATGTATAGGTTGGTGACTTTAGGAATGATGATTGACGATGAAACTAAATAACTTAGGACCACATGTGATCTGTAAAAATGGCAACGACACGTAGTGATTCACGGCATTTTTTAATACTTGGTAGTATGAAAAGGGAATGCAGATTGACAATAAGGATTAGGGGTGGCAATTTAGTTGCATCGGGTTGAAGTTTACCTATACTCAACTCGTTTAAAATTGTGTTAACTCATATCTGATCTATAAATAATTGGGTTATAAATTGTCAACCCATACCCAACCCATATAAAATCGTTGAACCCATACCCAACTCGTTTAACCTATTTAAAAACTCTTGTTTTTCTGCAGAATGATCAATTGTCCTTAAAAGCATGCACATGACAGTCATTTATTTTGAATCATTGTGTGTTGTTTGTCCAAATGTCAACATTCTGATAAATTGGTGAATAATGTTGACCCATATCAGTTATTTGTGCGGATAAAATGGTGTGAACCTTGTAGTTTATGTGACTACAAGAATGAATGACATATTATTTAGGTTTTCAAACAAAGAGTGGATCTTGGATATATATGGCCTTGAGAATGTACTTGGATTTAAAAAAAATATTGTACGGGCCTAAAGTAGTGATAGTATTTTTGTTAACTATAATGCTAATAGTTATAGAATTAATACATATCCAAGTAACATATTTATCAATTTATTTATTTTTTATTCAACTAAGTAAATGGGCCGCATTGAATTCGGGTTAGGACTTATAATCTATACCCAACCCATATATTTAATAGATAACCCATACCCGACCCAAAAGTTAAATGGGTCAATAATCTTAACCCATATCTGTTATTTACGGGTTGGATTTGGGTCGGATTTTCGGGTTGGGTAAAAATAAGGATTGCGTCATACAGACAGACTAATGGCTAAATCTGGGTTAGGGTCTGGACAGTTGAAGTCCCTGATTTGCCTGGACTTAATTTAGTCCTTTAGATCTAGGAGATAAGTAATCTAATGGTCAAGATTTTATTATTTATTTTTCTGACATTTTTTATTTTAAATGAAAAACAACATTAATTAAACTCCACCAGACCTATTTGTAGCCTATTATAATACCTATATTATAGATTATAATCAATACAAGACTTTTAGAATTCCCAAAACAACTACCAAAATCAAATTTTCTACCTTCATTCTCTCGCCTCTACCTCCATTCTCCCTCAATTTTTTTGAAAGCAACCATTCCCTCTCAAATTAATTCACCAACCAACACATAATTCATTTACCTCAAATCCATTAACTATTCATCCTTCAACTTCTACAATATTTGGATTAACGTCTCGTGTTCACTTTCCTGCAAAATTTTCAGCTCAGCAACTTCAACAATATTTGGGTTAGGGTCTCGCATTCACCTTTCTGTAAATTCTCACCCCCGGAACTTCTACGATATTTGGGTTAGGGTCTCGCATACACCTTCCTGCAACTTCTACGATATTTGGGTTTGGGTCTCACATTTCTACCTCCTTCTCATTTACCCTATGTGGCGGCGGGGGTGAACCTGCTGGTAGTCCTGGTAGTTCCTTCTACCGGCTCCATAGCGACAACAGAAATCACACACAATCGGCAATCATACGCTTCAGAAAGTGAGAATGGAGTTAGATCAACACATTCCAAAAGCCAAATCCAAAAGGAAGACAACGACAAGTATACAAATGTTTACAAATCAAGTATTTAAATGTAATAGTGTGAAGTATACGAATGTAATAGTGCGAGGTTTACGAATGTTTATGAATTAAGTATACAGATGTGACAGTGTTAAGTATACACAAATTTATAAATCAAGTATACCAATGTGATAGTGTTAAGTATAAGAATATTAGCAAATTAAGTATACCAATGTGATAGTATTAAGTATACGAATTCTAACAAATTAAGTATACGAATGTAGTAGTGTGAAGTATACAGACGTATGTTTACAGATTAAGCATACGGATGTGATAGTGTTAAGTACACAGATGGTTACAAATTAAGTATACGAGTGTAATGGTACGACATATACAAATATTTACAAAGTAAGTATACATATGTGATAGTGTTAAGTATACAGATGGTTACAATTTAAGTATACGAGTGTAATAGTGCAAAATATATGAATGTTTAAAGATTAAGTATACATATGTGATAGTGTTAAACACGAGGATCCTTAGCTCCAACAGAAGAGACAGAGAAAGTAATGGAAGATAACTCAGCAGAAGATACACTAGTAGAAGGAGCTATTTCGGTGGTTCTGAACCGCCAAAATGAAGACCACCCAAATAGGGGTAAAACTCTATTTCGGCGGTTCCTATTGACAACCGCAAAAAAAGATGACCGGCAAAACAAAAAAATTAACACACCTACTTCAGCGGCTCTTAGCAAGAACTGCCGAAATGAGTCTTACTTTTTTTTCAGCCCCATCTTCAATCTGGTTATCAAGATGCAGCAGTAAGGCGCAAAGCATGTATGTTCGCCAAGAAGAACAAGCCCAATGATTTATCCACAGGCACAGAGCAAGTACGTTCAAAAACGTCTTCAATCTGGTGAGCAAATGCAGTAGTTCCAGTGATTTATCCAGAGGCACAAACACAAGAAGAGAATGAACGGAGGTGAGATGCAGTAGTTAGGGTTACAAAGTTACCATGAGTGAAGAGAATGGGACGACCGTTAGAGAGAAGATGATAAGTTCAAGTATATACCAGTTTTACAGCCCTCGTCTTCAATCCGGTGTGCAAGATGCAGCAGTTCCAGTTAGGGTTGCAAAATTACTATTGTTCAATTTGGTGTATGAAATTACTGTCTGCAGAGGCATAAACACAAGAAGAAAATGAGTTCGAGTATATTACTGTTGTTCGCGAGTCACAAGAAGAAGGATGAAGAGAGGCGGAGGCGCAGAAGTATGTTCAACAGTTAGGGTTACGAAATTACCATAAATGAAGAGAGACGAAGGTGCATAGAGTGAAGGCACAAAGCATGTATGTTCAAAGTTGGGGTTGCGAATTATAGATCATGTATCTTCCCCAGTTAGCGTGAGCATATAGAAGTTACGGTTCAGCCATTACCGTGAGCGAAGAGAGCTTAGGGTTAAGAAATTACCGTGAAAATGAAGAAAGGTGAAGGCGCGAAGATGTATGTTCGCCAGTTATGGTGCAAATTACAGTGAGCGACGAGAATGAAGAGAGGAGGAGGCACACAAGATTGAATGAAATTACCGTTCTATTTTGGCGGTTTCAATTTAAAACCGCTCAAATAGAAATCGGACATTTAGAAAGAAAAAAAATCCTATTTCAATGGTTTGTTTCTATAACCGCTGAGATTGGCTCAAATAAAAGAAGAATTATTGGGGCACTATTTTGGTAATTCTTTTTACAACCACCGAGTTAGGCACGTCAAAATAGACATTTTTTGTACTAGTGATAACTCAGCGGACGACAAGGGAGGGGAGAGGGAATAGGGACAACCTCTGCTGTCGCCGAAGTACCACCGAGTACAGACATGGCTGCTGAAGTGGATACGATTCCGGGTCTTTTTCTACCCATCGGAGCTGAAATTAGGGTAGGAGGGTGACATGGGATGGGAAGCACCACCGGCAGGGATGTTGCCACCGGGTGGTGGCCTAGCGGCACTGTGGAGCCCAACGACAGCTTAGCGGTGGGTTAAATCGGAATAGCTGGAAAAGAGAATGGAGGCGAGGTGAGGAAAATGCGGGAAGGGGAAGGTAGGGGGTGCACGTGAGGCTTGTATGATACATAACGGGCAAATTTTTTATGCTTGCACCTATTTGGGAGAGGAGCTCTACCTTGATACTGATGTTCGAAGAGCCATGTACAGTGCATCAATATTGGTAAGAGACCATAAGAAAATGTTTTGCTATCAATCATTGGAGTTGAATAAGCCGTGGTGAAGGCTTGTTGTTGCTCAAAGATAAGAGGAAAGAAGTGGTCAAAATTATGTTTAATCATCTGTCTAGTATAGTGTACGCAATCCCATAACATACTGATGCCGAACTGAGTTGATCCGATTAACAACTCAGACCCTCTCCAGACCTCTACAAGCACTAATGATTGGGTTCAATTGATTTTTGAGTTGGAAAACCCGAAAGAGATTCGCCACTATAAACAACAGACAAAACAACGAAGCAAAGATGTGCATGATAGAAAAGAACAACTATAATGAAGTATAGAACCGAACACCGAAAGCTGGATATATATATATATATAAAGAACTCTAATATTCTTAGTCAAAAGAAAATAGTACATACATGCTTAAAAGAAAAGGGAAGGTTAGTATTAAGACCTAGCGTGTTTTTAGTTTGAGAGGACAAAAGAATCAACAAAGACAATGTGTGAAAATGAATGAGTATAAATTATTAGTATGTTTGATTCGTGCAGTGAACATTAAAAAAATATTCTGATTAATTTTCTTTTTTAGGTGAGAAAGGTCAGTGTTTTTAGTATTACCTTTCTATACTCGTTTCCCGTGATCACTTATAATTTTTTTTTGACTATTATTGACTGTTAGTAGTGAATCGAGAGAATTTGGAGAAAAATGAATGTAACGGTAGAGGAGAGTAATAATCGGCTACCCATCATTTGTATTAGGGTGAAAGTATATTTACAGCAGAATCCCCTGTTAAAAAGAAGTTGGTGAAGTGCGGGATTTGTTTGTGAAGTAGTTCCAGATTGAGAAGTTAAATGGGGATCATACTGATGTTCCAAAATTGGTGTCCACTATTTGAAGAATTCACAGTTCCAGGAATTATAGTAAGTGATTCCGGTTGATTTCTAGTTGTATGAAACATTAAGAGTTGCCAGAACTCTGCACTTGTAATGTATCGTTTGAAATTTTGCATCTATTGTGGTTGTGTAAGTGAGGGTATACATGATTGATGTGTAATGGGTGAGTATGACAAAGAAATGGACATTTTATAGCCCTACAATGAGTTTTTAAAGCACAAAAGGGGATCTCACTAGTAGAAAAAGGGGCTTTTTCGGCGGCATATTTTCAGCGGTTATTGCAGAAACCGCCGAAAATAATCAATGTTGTACAACAAATTCGGCGGTTTTTATAAAAACCACCGAAAATAGGTCATTTTTTGCGGTTCCTACTACACAACCGCCAAAAATACTCTTTATATTTTCAACGGTTCTTCCTTATAAACCACCAAAAATCCAGAATTCAAAAAAACGACGATTCATTTTTAACGGTTTCTATCCTTACAACTGCCGAAAATGAGTGAATAAAAAAAACGACGAGTCATTTTTGGCGGTTCCTAACCTTACAACCGCCAAAAATGAGTCTTTCTAAAACACCCCCACCCCGACAGAGCAGTAATTCTTTTCTCTTTCGACCTTCAGTTTTCACAGAGGCGATAACCCTCGATCGACACCACCAGTTTACTGCGAACGTCGCCACCGAGTTCCGGCCACTCTCCGCCATCGTTCGACCGCCACGCCACCTCCGACCGCTGCGCCACCGTCACCTCCCTCTTCCGGCGGATATCCCCCACGTCCAACACTGCTATAGTAGAAATTAGGTTAGTTTTTTATACGAATTTAATATTTCGAATTCTTGTTAAATTGAGACTTAATTTGTTGTTTAAGTGTAATTGTTACTTGTTTTATGTCATCTGGAGTGTAGTAGATTGTTTTGTTTGATTGGAAATTCTATATATGTCTTATTTTACAAAATAATGCATATGCCACAAGGTGTTCGATGAAATGGCTGAACCAATTTTAGTGATTTTTTTGTGCTTTTTACCATTGTTTGTGTACTTAAAGCTTAGGTATTAACTTGTTTAGTATTTATTTTTTGGGGTTGGAAATTTCTTTCTACTCAAGTTCTTGTTTTGACATTGTGGAGAGCATTTCATTGAAGTGCTTGGAATTTTCTTTGAATTTATCAGAGAAGTTAGATCAAGCACACTTAGCCGAATTTGTCTAGATACATTTTTTGTGAAGTGCTTGGCATTATTGATTATCTTGTCCCAGCTATTGACTTGTACTACAATTGAACAACTGCATAATTGATGATTAGAACAACGGTTGGTACAACAAAATTCTACCAGAGTAATTTTTGATTCCATACATTAAAGTAGTTGATATTAAAGAGGTCACATATTACTATATTACACAGTAGATAGTTAAACTAATGTCAACGCATTGCAATGGCATTACAAGGTTCAATTGCCAATAAAGAGGTCACCGTAATCGCCAACACTAAATGTCGAAGCATTACAAGGTTCAGTAGCCAACCTAAACTAGCTTAAAGTACAATAACAAAGTCGTCACCACTATTACTGAATGCCCCGTAATTAAAAATGGTGATTAATTAGGCTAATAAGTATTTTAGAAGCATAATTATGTCTAAATAATCATGAGGGAACAAATCCCAAAGAAAATGGATCCATAAAACGGATTAAAAACACAAACGAACCTTAAAGCGCGTTTTTCGAGGAAACCGGGAAAACGCGACTTTAAGCGGGTCAAATAGACTCGTAATAGTTTTGGTCAACCAAATAGTCATTAATAAACATTAATGAAGGTCTAGAACCAATAAAATCAATTAAACAAGAAAATAGTAAAAACTGTAAAAATCGGGAAGTTATGGGGTGAGAGTGTAAATAAACCAAACTAGTGTGTCCACTATTGCAAATAAAATTTTAAAACCCATGTGAGGGCTGTGTGTGAGCCGATTTTGTTTCCCCCTCACACTCCCTTAATTATCCCTTATATGCAAAACACAAAAACAAAATAAAAGCAAAAGGTAACAACTTACTTTATTCTACTCTCTCCTACTCCCTCATTTCCTCTCATGCTCTACGTACTGCACTCCTCCTCACTCTCTAATTTCCTCTTCTTCCCCAAGCTGCCAACAATGGCGATTTTACTTACCCCTCCAGCACTCTCCCTTCTCTCCTCTTGTTAACTACTCAAACCTCCACCAAAAACTACAAAAATTGTACCACTGTGTTCCTCTCATCAAGGAGAACACTACCCTCTTTTCCAAATTCGAAAACTACCAACTTCATCTCCATGGGTGTTCTTGCTTTTGAAGATAAAGACCACCATTGGAAGCCTCCTCTTCACCTTGTTGGTCTAAGGTAAAAAGAAATCCGAAAATACTACCATTTCTTGCTCTTATTTGCAAAATAAAGATTTCCAAGTTTTGAGTTCCTATTCCTTGTGTTCCCAGCCGATTTTGGCTTCCCTTGGAGTGTGGAAATCTTGCCCTTGTGTTGTTCTAAACTCCATCTCATCACCTGCAAGGTAATGTCATTTTCTAAACCCTAAAATTTACCTTAAAAGCTTTAAAGATAATTTAAGGGTTAGTTGAATTAAATGGTGGTATGTAATGGGCTGTAGTTATAGAATATATCCTATGGGAAGAGAGGAAGGGAAGAAGGAAGAAAGAAAGAAGAAGGAGAGAAAAGCTAGAAGGAAAACAAGGTAATTATGCTCACCTTGAGTAGTTTTGTAATGCCTCATGTAACAGATTTTTAGTTGTTTAAATGAGTATTGAAAATAGTATTGAGAAGTAGTGTAATGTGTAAGAGAACCCAAATGTTTTAAAGCTTCAAAAGTTGATGAAAAACTTATATAAACCTTAAGGAAGGAAATGGTGAAGGTGCAGGAATTTAAGGAGTGTTTAATGTTTAGTAATTGTCTTGGGAAATTATATATTGTTGTTGTTGATAAACAGGTGATGTGGGTAGCATTGTGTGAATAAAACATGTGGTGAGAATGTAGAAATTTAGGGGAGGCTATGTCAAATTTTACCTAGAACTAGAACACTTAAGAACTAGTAACTAGGTAGGAAATATACTTTTGAAATAGATTTTAAATGGAGCTAGGTAGTGGGTAGGTTAGGAGAGATGGATAATGCATTATAAGCCTTAGGAGTGACATTATAAGAGGGAGCTATAGATGGAGGAAGCGAGAACCAAAATCTGTAGCAAAGCACAACTAGGAAGATATTGTAAAGTGTTGGAATGAAAACTTAGAAGATATGTGTGTGAATTAGTATAAAAAGGAGTAATAAGTTAGTAACGGATTTAGACATGTTTAGGAGACTAATTAGGTGCTTAAATATGTGGGATTAAGTGTAGGAACCACTAGTGGAACGGAAGCATTTAATGATGGTGGTTTAATCACGGATATTTAACAGAAACCGTGATTAATAGGAAGGCCGGAATTAATTAACGACGTTTATTGAATTAATCGTAAGCAATAATCGATCGGAGGTAGCACGCCTTTTTTAGGACGGACTTTAGCTGACGGTTATTAGTAAAACCGTAATCTAAAGTCCCGTGTTGACGCGGCTTTTCGGTCAACGGACTTTAGATTACGGTTTTACTAATAACCGTCAGCTAAAGTCCGTCCTAAAAAAGGCGCGCCTACCTCCGAATGATGGTCAACGACGTCGTTTTGACCTGACGCCAAATATTTCCCGTATTATTTGATTTTTTCGACCCGCGTAATCTGAATTACAGTTAACAACGTCATTTTACCAGTGTATTTTAGATTAAAAATAACTTTATATTAATGTGTTACATATGTTTGATCGAATAAGACTCATGGCTTAATGGTCGTGGGTACATGAGTCAACACCATCGATCTTGAGTTCGAAACCCAGCATAGGCCAAATAATTTTCGCGCTAATTTTTAATTTCGTTATACTTTAGATTACGGTTTTTCAGGAACCGTCATTTAAAGTGTGACTTTAGATTACGGTTTTCATGAAAACCGTAATCTAAAGTCCTTTTAACTACAACATTTGCCCGTTTACTCTGCACACTGTACTTACAGTAACTCTTCTCTTTCGCGCTATCTTCCTCACTGAAATCGCCTCCTCTCCCGTCACCTTAGTAACGGCCATCGCCGCCGTCACTCCCACCACCTTTGTCACTCCCTTCGCCGCCGGTCACCACCCATCTACGTACACTGGTCGTCACCGTCGACGTCTCTATCGTGTACTGGGTATGCGCGCGGTCGATCAATTGTCGTTTTTTTCTAACTTTGTTCATATGCATGTCGATTGCTAGTTCAACCTCGTTTCTGTCGAATCCTGAGAGTGTAGTGGCAAATGTTCTAACCTTGTTCATATATTTGTGCCCAGATTCACAGTTAATTGCAACCTAGTTCGTGGGCTGATTTCTGCACTACTTGCCCACTTTGGTGCAATAACGGTAATTTTGCAAACCAAACTGTAAACTGCTGTATTTACTTATTCTTAGCATTTAGTATTACAATTAATACATAGTTTTGTAGTTTTCAAATATGAAACTAGTTCAGAGCCTTTGGTCTGGTAGATATATCTCTTAGCAGATTCGAAGTTGTGATTCTTGTTTGCTGATTCTTGTTGCAGTTGATTTCTTGTACTTGTTACGGTTAATACAGCTTACCTTTCTTCAAGATAAATATAAAATTAGTGTATAAGTAATTTTGATGGTGCGTGCGAATTTGACGTTGATAAAACTGATTGGGAAACGTCAGAAATATAGGGGAGATGCTGTCGATTTTTTTCCGCGGTTTAGCTAGCATTTTAACCTTGATTTTTTGATGAATTCTAATGTTGTCGTTTTTCCTTTATGCATCAGGACTACGACTTTATTTTGCTCCGACCTCAACCGTCTTTGCATCGGCTAATCGTCTACCAGAGGTAAGATTTACATATATACATACAGTATTTGACAAACTACCAAACATAGTTATCCCCCAAGATATACCTAATAGAGGTATATCTTCGGCAGTCCCTGTCGGGACTGTCCATGATTGTTAAATCTCACACCTAGGGTGTGAATGTGTTTTAATATGTACTTTATTGATTATTTCAGCAGTATCTCTTTATTGTTCTTCGAATGCATATATTATTGATTAATATCATAATATCGTGCATTTGAAGAACTGTAGGGAGATGCTGCCGAAATTTTCAATAAATTACATATTAAAAACACGTTCACCGGTGGGATTTAATACTCATGGATGGATTTAGGTTGATAAGATACAAAAGTGTAAAGACTCTGCCACGGGTGACGGTATGAAATGGCTGCCTTCATATAAATAGCTAGAAGGAGATGGAACGTTCGTGGATTTACAGCGGAAATTTGGACGACAAGTTTTTAGAAGGAGTTGATAAGTTATGCACGGTGTTGGCGAACAATCTGAAACCTATAGACAAGGGATACATATTTTGTCCGTGTATCGACTGCCAAAACAATCTGAGATATCGCGGCGTTGAAACAATTAAGGAACATCTGATCCGCCGCGGTTTTACAAAAGATTTCCAAGACATAATCCGATGGCATGGTCAGAGTGCGTTCGATGTTATTAAGCCTGACGAAGGGGATAATGGTCAGGCAAACACAGAAACAGAACTTGGAGATGATACAGTTGGGTGATCCAGAAGACGTTACAGCGAACGTTGAGCCAGATTTCTGGGATGATGACATTGAGACTATGCTCGAAGATGTGGAACGACATTACTCTAACACGCCAGACAAGTATGAAAATTTGTTGGATTCATCCAAAACACCGTTGTACCCCGGGTGTGACCCTACAAAGTTAAGCAAGTTGAGTGTCGTCCTCAAGCTATTCAACTTGAAAGCGAAACATGGCTGGAGCGACGTAAGTTTCACTGACCTCCTGGAACTATTGAAATACGTTCTTCCGGTGGACAACGTTTTACCAACGACTACGTACTCAGCCAAAAAACTGATGTGCCCAATGGGTATGGAGTACCAGAAAATTCATGCTTGTCCAAATGGTTGCATGCTGTTTTGGAAATCGGATGAATTTGCTGAAAGCTGTTCAGCATGTGGAGCGTCACGGTATAAGAAACAACAAACTCACATCAGCGGTAGTAAGAAAGGTTCACCAGCTAAGGTACTGTGGTACCTGCCCATCATTCCAAGGTTCAGACGTTTGTTCTCCATTGAGAAAGACGCAGAGAATCTTCGGTGGCATTCAGTTCACAGGAAAAAGGATGGCAGATTGAGACATCCCGCTGATGCACCACAGTGGAGAAACATAGACATAAAATTTCCTGATTTTGGTAACGAACTGAGAAACCTAAGGCTAGGCTTGTGCACGGATGGGATGAACCCTTACGGTACTTTGAGTAGCATACACAGTACCTGGCCTGTGCTTTTGGTTATTTACAATCTACCGTATGCATGAAACCAAGACACATCTTGTTGTCTTTGTTAATATCGGGTCCAAAGCAACCGGGCAACAAAATTGATGTATTCCTACAACCTTTGATAGAGGATCTACAACTCTTGTGGAATGAAGGGGCTACGGTTTACGACTCATTCAGCAAAGAGGACTTCAATTTGCGTGCTATGTTGTACTGCACAATCAATGATTTCCCCGCCTATGGTAATCTTTCAGGCTATTCAATCAAGGGGGCGTTGGCGTACCCGATTTGTGGTGAAAACACTTGTAGCATTCGCTTGCAACATAGTGGCAAAAACGTGTATATGGGCCACCGAAAAATGCTTCCAAAAGGACATAAGTATCAAAAGATGGCGAAAGAGTTCGATGGGAAAACTGATCACAGCGTGGCGCGCCAGCCTTTGACAGGTACAGATATTTACAAAAAGTTGGATAATATTGTCAACAACTTCGGGCCGCCAACCAAAAGTGGTGAAAAAAGTGTGGAAAAAGAAATCAATATTTTGGGAACTACAGTACTGACAGCATCTGGAGGTTAGACATTGTATCGATGGGATGCATGTCGAGAAGAACGTGGGTGAAAGTATCACTAGCACCCTTTTGAACATAAAAGGAAAGACAAAGGATCATTTGAAAGGAAGAAAAGATTTAATTGAGTTGGGCATACGCACAGAGCTTGGCCCGCAAGAACGTGGAAAACGCACATTCTTGCCTCCTGCCTGTCACACTCTGTCTAAAGAAGAGAAACATAGTCTATGCAGTACCCTTTACAACATCAAGGTGCCATCAGGTTACTCCTCAAACATAAGAAACCTAGTGTCCATGACAGATTTCAAATTAGTAGGAATGAAATCTCACGATTATCATGTCCTACTTCAAGAATTTTTGCCAATTGCACTACGTGGGATCTTGCCGGATGCTGTCAGACACACAATCACAAACGTCAGTGTCTTCCTCAAATCCATTTCGTCTAAGGTTCTTGATGTGGACACTTTGTCTAAATTACAAAAGGATCTTATTGTGACAATGTGCCAGCTGGAGATGTATTTTCCTCCATCGTTCTTCGACATAATGATACATCTCCTCGTGCATCTTGTAAGAGAGATTCTGATGTGTGGTCCTTTGTACCTTCGCTACATGTATCCGTTCGAAAGGTACATGGGTGTCCTGAAGAAGAAAATGAAGAACCGTCGTCACCCAGAGGGTAGTATTATAGAGGGCACTATCACAGAGGAAGTTGTAGACTTCTGCACCAATTACCTAGAAGGTGTCGATACCATTGGACTTCCACGTTCTAGACACGAGGGCAGATTGAAGGGTGTTGGCACGGTTGGACGGAAACTGAAAAGAATTGACATAGACACTCTTAACAAAGCTCATTTAGTTGTGCTAAGTCATCTTGAAGATGTCGAACCATACTTTGATGAACACTTGTGTGTTTTAAGATCACAATATCCAACATGAGTGACGTTAGACTACAAAATGAGCAGAATAGGACATTTGTCGATGGTTCAAAGACAGAGTGTTGTCCGATCAGTCCACGAATGTGCCTGAACTGATTAAAGTAGTTGCATTTGGACCAAATCTGGATGTAATTTCTTATGAGGGGTACGATGTCAACGGATTCACCTTTTTCACAGAACGTCAGGATCAGAAGTCAACGAATCAAAACAGTGGCGTAGAGCTTGAAGCTTATCAAAACTTATATGACATCGGTGTGTGGGTCACAGTCCAGTCTCAGTAAAACAATCATATCTCGGTGTTATACAAGACATCTGGGTATTGGACTACAACAGCTACGAAATGTGTGTTTTCCGCTGTAACTGGGTTAACAACAATCATGGCTACCGTGAGGAGGAGCATGGTATGAAACTGGTTGATCTATCTAGAGCTACTCCCACGGTTGAGTCATTCATTGTTGGGACGAAGGTTAAGCAGATATTTTATGTAACTACCTAGATTCAATTCGAGAGAGAAAAACCTTAAACAGTTAATTAATATATACTTAAAAGCTACCATCACCAACTAAGCCCTAATTAAGTCCAACGAGACCTACAGACCAAGCGTCCTTTGTAAGCCTTAAACCAAACATTATCTTTTTAATGATTGAAAAATGTGAATTAATTGCTTGCTTCAATACAAAAGGTCACCACACAAGCCAAAAAAGAAAAGTTATTTTGAAATAGATTTAGCTAGCAAGCAAACTACAAAATGAAAAAAAAAAGGTATTTTGGAATAGATCTAGCCAGCAATCTAAAGCTTCCCAACGAGGTTGACAGTTGATGAGAATAACCCGAAATAACAAATTCTCTATTCATATAGGCGAGTATATAAAAAGAAAGAAGCAAAAGCACTACAAATATTTTACACTCGCTCTTTTCTAACCTGCACTTCAGGCCGTCTGTAACAGCTAGTCATCAAGCTAGCTACTCAAATCAGCGAACCAGGTTATTCGGTAATAGCAGAAAATAAGAAGTGCAAGATTTGATAAATTGCACACAATTGAGAGTGACAAGGCAGGAAATTTGGAAGAATTCAGCTAGCTAGAGCTAGTTGTTTAATTAATAATGCTGTAACAGCGAGGATGTGATGATAGTCGGTAAATAATCGAGACCCTATACTATATATGATGAGATCTAGCTACAAAGTATCGATCTCAACCGTATTAACCACAAACCATTACGGATCATCAAAACTCCTTTGGGCTCATAACAAAAATTTAAACTCTCTACAATCTCCCACCAACTAAAACAAGGGGCCTAATTAGAAATCCCCGTCTTTAGGTTTTTCTGTTGTTGCCATGTATATATATGTACTCCATTTACATTTCTGGGTTATCAACAAAGTCATTCTTGACACCAACATCATGGTTTTCAGCTCTTTACAATTCAGAACCCACTGCAAGTAGAAGATTATTCCTCTTTTCTTCTTCTCTGTACTATCAATAGGTATGTTACCTACTACTATTACTATTCCTCCGCCCGTCATAACTTGGGTATGAGCCAGATATTAAACAGACAAGATCCAAACGACAAAAACCAAGACAGGAACGCCATCAGAGCTGAGAGTGGGTACCTAGTGCAGAGCCTCATTAGGCAGTATATTGAAGAACCAGGACCATCATCAACCGCGGAGAGGAGCAGTTGCGCCACACTGGCTGTTGAACTTGCTGCTGCTAGTGAAAGGAACGACAGTACCTGCATAAAGTATAGATATTCGATCAGAAATATTGACTTCTGTTATATCAGAATTAATGCAGTACTACTGAATATACAGTGACACGGAATCAGAAATCTGCTATTTGTGGAATCTCCAACCACCATCATGAAAACGAAGAAAAAGCAATTAACTAAACTTTCATCTAGTTTAGAGAGCAGAAAGCAGACTTTATTAGTGGGAGTGGAGGATGGAGTATGTACAGAGTGTCTGGCTTAGAGGGATTTAGCATTATCAGCAGCCATCCACAATGAAAAATTCAATACTACAACCAGGGTTAACATGCAGTACAATTGATGATGATATAGTAACTAGGTTCCATACAACAATAGATATGTTGTCCAAAGTTCCACCGATACAACCCCAAATATGATATCCAAAATAATTTTTACAAACCCCATTGACGAGATGAGTTATTAGTTTGCTCTCTGCTATCTGCTCTCTTCCATCGCAGTATCGAGAAACACATCCCTGTTATCATTTTCCTCTTTGACGAGGGTTTTATGTTAATCATACTGACTTTCAAGAAGTTTCTTCTTTCTTCTCATTTTCTTTCCTTCTTTCCGAGTTTAGTCTCCCTCTCTGTGTTCAAATGTAGAATTTTTTTTTGCTTGTAAGACTTTACAACATTCTACATCAAGGAACGCTATATTTTCCTTCGCATACCGCCATGTCCAAATAGCTCAGTCTGCAGACGAATTTCAAATGTTCACTCTCCCTGATCAGGCGAGTCGCTACCGCGTCTCAGGGTGAGACAAATTCAGCAGAAACATGTACGATGTCCACATCACCCAGAATGGTGAGACAAGGATTCACAGCATACAAATTAAAATACAAATCTCCAGTTCCAAACACGCAGCCAAACACAATTATATGCTAGGAAGATTGTGGGGAATTAGGGATTGACGAAAATAATTAGGGCTGGGTGAGAGAAACGAACCAGATAAAGCAGCCAAGGTCTTTGATTGATGAAAAACAGCAGCGAACTCGTCACTACAACCAACTGTCGAGGGAGTTTAGGGTTTCAGCAGCACGAACTCGATCGTCCGCAGTTACATTCGTAGGTACTGCTCGCTATCTTACTTCACGGGTTGGGAGTAAAAAGAATCAAGTTGTATAGTCATAAAGTATTTCCTACCCATTGATAGACTTTCCCTGGGAAAATTCTGTCTCTAAAAATTATATCTATTAGTAATCTTTTTCCCACTAAAATTTTAGAACGCCGACGTTTAAAATTGAGCAATAGTTTTACTTACGGAAATATTTCCGTCAGTAATGAGTTTATTTTCCGTCGGTAATAGTTCAGATTACTCGAATACATCATCCGTCGGTAATTTACAAAAATTTCATAGGTAAAGACGTTTTTTACCTACGGATTAATTCCGTAGGTAATTTTCCGTCTGTGATACTATAGTTTTTTTGTAGTGTGATCCCTGTAATCCTATATGGTCCGTTGTGCTTAAAGGGAGAAGAGGAATAGTTGGTGTGGATGGTGTGGTTGATGAGGATGAGTATGATGTAGAAGATGAACCTCCAACTGTTCCTATTTCATTGGAAGAGGCTGAGGTCACAGGTCATCGTGAGTATATACGATCAGACCATAACGAGGGAATGTGGGTTGAGAGATAATGGTGTATGTAAGTTATTACTATTAAAATTTATATGAAATTAACACTCTTTTATTTCTTGCTTGTATATGACCATTATGAAATGCTTAATTTAATTCAAATTTTATTTCAATCCTTGCAGGCATGGCTGATGAAGACATGGCTGATGAAGCGTTCGATTTATATTGCCGTGAGTTCAAAAATGAGCAGCAAATGGTACCGGTTCCTTCTACCAGTGCCGCTACTGTGCTGGCCCATCTACATCTGCCGCTGCTGCTGTTATTGGCCCTTCCATGAGTGCACCTTCTACGAGTGCTACTCAGAGACCCAGAGGTAGAGGTCCAACCCGTGGGTTGAAACTGCAGAAACCGGATGAGATCAGTCTTCTGTGGGACAAGTTTGGGAGGTATTGGGGGGGCAGCAGGTCAGAGTTCGCTAGTATGCTAGGGACTCTGGCCATATCACATTGCTGCATCAACCACACATGGAAACAAGTCCCGCAAGAAGTTAAGGAGGACCATCTGGAAGAAGGTGCAAGAACGATACAAGATCCCAGAAGAAGTGAAGAAGACCGTTCTTTCTTTGGTGTCCGGCAAAGCTAAATCATTCCGCCACTACTTGGTTGAGCACTGGATCAACAGGGTACCCCCACGTGAGCCTCCGCCGTATGTTGTGTACAACGGCATGATCACTGAAGAGGAGGGAAAGGAGTTCGTTGAGCGGCACTCCACCCCCGAGTTCAGGGTATGTTTGTGTGTACTCTTTTCTGAATTAAAGCTCATAATGCTTTATCCCTGAATATGTGGTATATGTAAAGCATGTTAATAATGAACCGCATGTTTAGTCGACCTAAAATAGTCGGCGTACCCTAGTTAGCACGCGGTATATGCGAAGTTTATATGCAGCTTCTTGCTGAGCCCCTTAGGGCACTGTTTTTAATATTTTACAGGTGCTCGTGAAGGGTGAAGACTTGGTTGAAATAAAGATGACTTCTTTTGATGTAATTAATAGATTGTGAATGGTGTACTAAGTTGTACACGACTATAGGCCTTTTTGTTTAGCTGGTGTACCATGGGGTACACCCTTTTGGATAATGAAAGGATTGTGAATTGATATAGATGAGTAGCTTGTAGAAACTCATTATTTTGGGTAAACTAGAGAAAGGATGTAATTGAATACACTTGGATACTCGGTAATCACTTTTGTAAGTAAATGATATTTTGTATTCGGTAAGTAATGTAGTAGCTCGGTATTATTTAGACATCAGACCTTTACTGTAAGTAGTGTAAGCCTTGCTAGCCGTATGGGCGGTTAGCGGCGTTGTATGACCCGCCGTAGTAGTAGTATTTCCGCTGCGAGTAGTAGGATAATTGGGATGATTATACGTTAAGTAAAGGATTAGCGGTAGGGGTGTTACAAAAAGTGGTATCAGAGCGTAACTACGCTCTGATGTCCTAAGATTACCGAGCATAGGGATTACCGAGTTAGGATTACGACCGTTTAAAACGGAAATCTAGAAACCTATCTAGGAATGACCGTTGATGACAACGGATACCCTTGACGTCCTAATGGACGATACCTTGCTTAAATTCAAGACCAGCTGGTCATGGTGTGCAATACCTAATGTGAATGTTACCTGTTCAGATGTTAGGACGAGGTCCAGGCCGACCCAGAGGCGGGGCCAATGACGGACCGGGCCCGCAGACAATAGCGGAGATCGTCGCGGCCACGGTAGCACAGATGCTACCTCAAGTAATTACAGCTGTGCAACAAACCCAGCAGAATCAGCAAAACCAAGCGGGACCAATCCCTCCCCCTCCACCCAGAGAACCAAACTGGGTAAAATCTGTAGCGGAACTCTGACCTCCATGCTTTCGAGGCGAGAGTGATCCGGCAAAGCTAGAAGCCTACATCTCCGAGATGGAGACGACCTTTGAAACCCTCGAAGCTCCTGCTGGAGTCCGAATTAGAGTAGCAGCTTACTACCTCAAAGACACTGCGATGGATTGGTGGAAACTAGTCAAGCACGAGCATGTAAATGACCCCACCTTCGACTGGGAATCCTTCACTGCCCTCCTCCGATCCAACTACTACCCCGAACATGTGAAAACAAAGCAAAGACTAGAGCTTGATGCCTTGAGAATGACAGACAAGATGTCTATGGATGAGTACTACCGCACCTTTACTTCTATCCTTCGTCTTCTACCCGACATTGGGTACACCGGCCAGGTGTTGGTCGATCGCTTTTATGGCGGTCTTAGCCATCGCCTTCAGTACGGCATGGGCTACACCAGATTTACCTCCCTTCAGGTAAATACCGGTTGAACCCTTAGTACCATTGTAAATACTTTACCTTAATCTTTCTGAGTAAGAATTCCATCTAATACCTGAAACTTCAAGAGTGCTATCACGCGGCATCTCGCATTGAGATCACCTGCCAATTAAGGGATGAAGAAACGGCGCTTAAGCGTAAGGCCAACAGCAAAAACACCAGTGCTGAGGAGCAGAACCAGGGCAAGAGCTGGAAAAAGAAGAAGGGGAAGTTCTTCCAGCAATCGCAGAAGAGCTCCCATAGTGAGAGCAGTGCCCATGCTGAGAAGGGCAAACCAGCTGAGCCTCTTCAGCTAGGTTATACTGCGCCGGTGGCTGTGAAGCCACTGAGATCACACCCGCCTAAGGGTAAACTTCTAACCTAAACTCGTATTCGTATAAGTATCATAGCTAGTATACCCGCACCAATGTGCTAACGCTCTAAGCCTCAGGTTCTGGCTCCGGTTACAACAAGAACTACTCCGATGGCCGCAGCTATGTGTGCAGAAAATGTAACCAAGACCATCTCGGCATGGATTGCCAAGGGAGAAAAATCCGGTGCTACAACTGTCAGAAGCCGGGACACCGAGCTAACATGTGCCTAGAGAATGCCAAGCCCAAAGGGAACTTCCAGAGCTACAAGCAGAGGGAAGGCAAGGAGGTTGCATCTCGCGATGCACCAGCTCAGCAGGCGTCGCAAGGACAGGGATCCCGAGGTCCTCAGAGGGGTGCACCTCAGAGGCAGCCTGCCTTGCACATTATTGACCGAGATGGAACCGGTTCTAAGCCCGGCCTAGGTAATTAACTCAACCTTGAATCCTTGTGAAGCATGTCTAAGTATCGAAGTATTTGTTTGAATGGATGCATGAGTAAATGAATTGAAGTATGTATTGAGCATGAAATGAAGTAGTTGAGACTAGTACTCACCGTAGATGAAAATTTATAACCATAGGTAGGTTTAATATCTGCTCCCCAATACCTTCAAACCCAAATCAAGAAGAGACCGACATCACCACATACCACTACTCCAGCGAGCAGTGTCAGGTCGGATGACTAGATATGATTCTATTAAAGGGATACCTGACACCCGAAGCCTAGATTCCAATCATCTGATGATGAAACGAACTAGGAGCGGGTCCAGGAGGATTTTATACACCCGAATTCCCCGGTGGAGCGAAGATAAAGCTGAAGATGATGTTCTTGGGAAAGGATTGGAATCCTTATACCAAGACATACCAAGAGACGCGGATGCAAGACGGAGCGACGCCACCGACAATACCCCTCGAATTTCAGACACTTGTTACACAAGCAGTAGAACTTGCACAACAATGTGAAAATGATCCGATCCCCACACTTGAAGCGGACCTCTGTATCGTCAACCTCTATGAAAAAGAAGGACGACTTGGGTTACACCAAGACAAGGGCGAGACAGCGGAATCTCTTGAGCAAGGAGTGCCCGTAGTGTCTTGGTCCATTGGTGATGACGCCATATTTTTGTATAGCGAGCAGAAGCGTGTGGACCTCGCAGAGAAACTGGTATTGAGATCAGGAGATGTCCTAATCATGGGTGGGAAATCTAGGATGCTGTATCACGGGATCAACAAGATCAAGTTGAATACGGCACCGCCGACAATAATCAATGCCACACACATGAAACCAGGACGCCTGAACCTTACCTTTAGAAAGTATTAAATTCGTAGTATCATGTAATGTATTAGTAACGTGTATTGGAGACACGGTATGTATGATGGTTGGTTTATCAATAAAGAGCAGTGTTGATTTAAATTCCACTTGTGTCCACCATCATTACTTACGAACTTGTGACTTCAATAGGTTGTGGACTCGGTACCGAAGGTAACCTGAGTATCCTCACCGAAGCACAAGCCGGTAAAAGCGGCACCATCTTAACGGGAACCTTCCCAGTGAACGGCATTGAAGCCTCAGTATTATTCAACTCTGGCGCCTCTCACACCTTTGTATCACCATCTTTTGTGAAGAGGTTGGGGCTAGATGCGGATGAGTTGCCAAACTTCTTGGTTACACTCCCGTCGAAGGTGCGAATACGATGTACCAAATACTACAAGTCAGCCACGATCCAAATCAAAGGCGAAGCATTTCCCATCTCCTTCATCGAGTTTAATGGGTTGGGATTCGACGTAATAGTCGGAATGAACTGGTTGGAGCGGCACAAGGGGCGAATCCTCTGCGCCGAGCATAGATTGCTGCTCAAGAGTCCTTTTGGGGTTACTGTATCTTACCGCTAGAGACCGAGAGAGCCTTCGACCACATTCATCTCCGCTATGGCGATGTAATGGGAGCTCAGAAAGGGCAAGGATGTGTATTTGTGTTATGTACAAGACCTGGAGAGATATCCAGAGTTCAATCCCGAAGTACCAATTGTATCCGATTTTCCCGATGTATTCCCTAAGGAGCTACCTGGTATGCCACCTCAGAGAGCAGTAGAGCTTGAGATTGACCTCTTGTCTGGTACCGGTCCCATTGCTAAGGCACTGTACCGTATGACACCTGCAGAAATGACAGAGCTGAAAGAGCAGTTGCACGATCTTCTCGAAAAAGGGTTTATACGCCCGAGCGTATCACCCTGGGGAGCACCGGTCCTCTTCATAAAGAAGAAGGACGGTGGCCTCCGACTTTGTATCGACTACCGTGAATTGGATGCGGTCACAGTCAAAAATAAATACCCATTACCACGCATCGATGACCTATTCTACCAGCTGAAAGGAGCCTCAGTCTTCTCCAAGATCGACCTCCATTCTGGGTATCATCAGATTGCTATCAGAGAGCAAGACATTGAGAAAATGGCATTCCGTACCAAATATGGCCACTACGAATTCACCGTCATGCCATTCGGTTTGTCAAACGCACCAGCAAAATTCATGGATTTAATGAACTGACTATTCAGTGAGCAGTTAGACACTTCAGTTGTTGTCTTCATCGACGACATCCTTGTATACTCAAAATCAGTAGAAGAGCATGAAATTCATTTGAGGAAAGTACTTGAGACACTACGCGAGAACCAGCTTTAAGCGAAGTTCTCCAAATGCGAGTGCTGGCTAGATCAGGTATCATTCCTCGGTCATGTCATCTCGAGTGCAGGCATTTCAGCTGACCCATCAAAGATAGAAGTTGTACGATCATGGCCTAGACCCAAGACTGTTACCAACATCCGGAGCTTTTTTGGTCTAGCCGGTTACTACCGGAGATTTGTAAAGGACTTCTCGAAAGTCGCTAAGCCCTTGACTACACTGATGAAGAAAGATGCACCGTTTGTATGGACAAACGAGTGCGAAGTATCATTCCAGAGCCTAAAGGACTAATTGACCTCAGCGCCCATCCTTACTCTTCTAGAGGGCTCAGAGGGATTTGAGGTGTATTGTGATGCATCAGGCAAGGGAATGGGATGCGTACTCATGCAGCATGGCAAGGTTGTAGCATACGCCTCCCGCCAGCTGAAAAAGCATGAGGAGAATTACCCGACTCACGACTTAGAGCTAGGAGCCATTGTCTTCGCCTTGAAGATATGACGACACTATCTCTATGGGGTAAGCATCACCATCTACTCCGACCACAAGAGCTTACAGTATGTATTCACACAGAAAGAACTGAACCTGAGACAGAGAAGGTGGATGGATTTTCTCTCAGACTACGACATCGACCTGCAGTATAAGGAAGGGAAGGCAAACGTTGTAGCCGACGCCCTGAGTCGTCGAGCACACTCGCTCCATTCGCTACTCGCTTCTTCTAGCTTGGTTGACGAGGTGCGAGACGCTCAGTTGAGCGACCCTTACCTGACTGAAATCAGATAGAAGATCACCGACAGTACATTTGAGAAGAAGATGTATGATTTTAAATTGCATGAAGATGGTCTGATTCGGCTGAATGGCAGGCTATGCGTCCCTCGAAGTAATGCTGAGCTAAGGGATCGCATCCTGCGAGAGTCACACAGTTCTACATTGTCAGTCCATCCAGGAGCCTCCAAGATGTACAAAGACATAAAGAGGTACTTCTGGTTGTCAGGAATGAAATCAGATGTGACAGAGTATATATTGAGATGCTTAACATGCTAGAAAGTAAAATTTGAACATCGTAGACCGGGCGGAATGGTACAATCAATGCCAATTCCGGAGTGGAAATTTCATGATATCTCCATGGATTTTGTTGTAGGACTCCCACCTGCCAGGGGAGGACTCAACATGATCTGGGTTGTAGTCGATCGCCTCACCAAGGTTGTCAGATTCATACCGATGAAGGACACTTGGAAGGTAGCGAAGCTCGCAGAGCTGTTCGACAAGGAGATCATCAGACACCATGGAGTCCCGAAGACTATAGTATCTGACCGCGACACCAGATTTCTTTCGAGATACTGGAGAGCTACACGGGAAGCGTTGGGTACAGAATTGAAGCTGAGTACCACCTTCCATCCACAGACCGACTGTTATCCCCAAATTCTCTACCCTCTTTTATACATGAATAAGGCTTTTCTAGGGTCGGTGCATGGCTAAGGGAAAAAGTCATTTTTTTTACCTAATGGACATTTCTCATGTTTTGGAGAAAATAGAGGTTTCAAGGTGGTATGGGATGAATGGGGATAATGTGAAAACTGAGACAGGTGGTATGTTTGATAGAAAGTCATGCTGGCATAGTGGTGGTAAGGTCTGTGGAGGAGATACGAGAGGTTGATGGTTCGAATCTATTGACAAATAGCTTTTTTGTAGCTTTCATTTTCTATCCAATTCTTCTATTTTCTATTCAATTCTTCTATTTTGTATTCAATTCTTATTGTTTCATTTCTATTCGTTTTTATTTTTGATTTTCAAATAGATTTTTTCTTTCTTTTTTTTACGTGATGGTTGCCAACCAAAAAAAACCATAAAAAAACATATTGTTGTAAATGAGAGGAAAAGAAATTGCAGAGAGACACGAGATAGGGGGCAACTGATCTTCTTATTATGATATGAGTATACAAGACCTCTATTTATATAGAGTACATGGGGAAACCCTAATTACAGATGTGGAGTCCACTATAAAATATATCTATTTATAACACTCTCCCTTGGACGAAACATCTTGTTATATGTTGCCTCGTTAAAAGCCTCGCCTGGAAAAACCTTGTGGGATAAAAACCTCGGGCAAAGGAAAAGAGTACAATCTTATAATAACTTTACATAGCTATAATAATCAATCATAGGTATTTTCATTTGGCATTCACATATAATGAATCCATTAGATGATTTTCATCGATTGCCTCGTTAAAACCTTACCTGGAAAAAACCCAATGGGAAAAACACCATGGTGAAGGAAAAAGAGTACAATCATTATTGCTCCCCCTGATGAAAACATCACTTTTTTACTTTGATTGTATGCACCCCCAATCTTTAATTGGTCCTGCACCCAGTTACTTGGGAAGCACTTGGTTGAATACATGCATCCATCACTTTTACACTTTAGCATATTTGCTTTATATTAATATCGACGACTCTTTTATAAGTAGAACTTTTGATGGTATGCATTTTCTAATCAGTATAGATGTAATCACCTATATCATCTGGGTATTAAGCCACAAATTCAATTAAACACACCCTCAATTAATCTCTTGGATGGTGGAGGTTATTCATATGTGTTTATCTATAGATACCATAACCCATTAATCATTCTGCTGCAATAGCATTAAGATTGGAACTTCATGATCATTGATTCAACAACCATCGGAGACTCGTAAGGAGTTCCAATTATACTCTTACACTACTACTATAGCAACACGAATTATCCAATAAAATTGGACTTGTCTTAGAGATACCTTTTCAATAGTTTTCTCTAAGGTAGTAATTCCACAATCACCTTTATGATAAGATTTATTAACATGGTCACAGGGGCATTCCCTTTCAGAATTCACCAAACTCCTCCAGGAGTTAATCTCTTTTGAATCTTATATAAAAGCACTATCAAAGTGATCTACTTGTATAAGGTATAACCATACAAATTAATCATAATTTCAACTATACATATATCTTCAAAATAATCAACCGCTAGGGATAAAGCCTTTTATAATCAATAGCAGGACTTTTGAAAAATCTGTATACACCAATACAGGTTCTATATTAAAGGAAATTTAAACCACACATTTTCATTTTCGTACAAACACTTGTTTGTATCCAGCTGGATTCACATCATTATGTGGACATCAAGTTTGCAACATTCACAACTTGAATGTGTTGAGATTCTGCTTCTCATTTGCGTCTTTCAAGTACTTTTGACAAATCAATTCAATGTCCTCGTCATCATTGTGACATGTAGCGCTACATACATTTGCATGCATATACATAAATATATTCAACGTTGATTTCATATCGGTTCCATTATATTATTGACATGACATAATATCTCGAGATCTTTATTATCATCAGGTACCTGATTACCTTATATACCGGTAATTTGTCATGTCTGACGGCTCATCTAGATCTATACCTTTGTAGTATGACCATTTTAATTCTATGCTCCTTTTAAGGGCTTTGTCATTGGAACCACATAGTCTACCATGCTTCAGGTTAGACTTATTTGCACTTGTCCTTACGGGACATTATAATACAGGAGCATTAGACGTTGGCGCATATTTTTCACTCAACATCAAGCAATTGGGTTGCCAACTTTTTGGAGATGAATAGTACTTTGAACTTAAAAGTTCTTACTGACGAGGATGACACAATTATATATTTCATATCATATCATCTCACCTTCCAATTGCTTCTTTTCTCCCCTGATGTTGGGAAAAATTACTCGCCTAAATGACAATCGAGTCATAAAGGTATCCCCAGCTGTTAGTTCAAGGTATTAAAATTTGAACTCAACATACAATCCCAACATCTTCAAGGAATTGATTGATCTACTGAAGCATAGTGTATAAATATTTCAAACAAAACCTTGTATGGGAGGATATTTAGCTTTTGACTTAAAGTCATTTATAAGAGTGAAAGTTCATCAACACTTTTTGGCTTGATGTAAATCAATGTTGCTTAATGTAAATTACATGTCTCCAAATGTATATTGGGATTCTTGAACCAAAAGATCTTACAATTCATTACAGATCTTTGATCGATGGTTTTTCTTAACCATTAATTTATCCCAATGAACATGTAAAAGTTCATATTAAAGCGTTAAAATTTCACCAGCATTGTCCAATCTTATGGACTTTATTATTAAATCTTGCAACCTTTAGCTTTAATGACCATTTGGTTGATGCATCAATTTAAACCAAATCTTAATAGTCCAAAAATGGTCAGGATATGGTCCCCAAAATGGTCCCCATATCTCACCCAAATTCACGCGTATAAAAATCCAGGTTTACACATAATATCAACTGGTGATAGCCTCATAAAAGGTTTTTCAAAATAAGCAACAAATCATTTTGTAGAAGAATATAATTCTTCAACAAGTGTCCACACGTACAGTGGATATCAATTTGCATCATTTTTGAGCCGGGATGGTCTAACCGGTCATGCCAACAAAACATTGGAAAACTTATTGTTTTCTTTATCTTATCTCAAGTTCTCCATTGTACCAACACACATGTGATACAAATTTAAAACAAAGGAGAAAATAAGTAGCTACAATCACGACTTATATTTTTTTCCTTTAGAATATACATAGATATTCTCTTATTTGTAGTCTTAACGTGATATCCGCATCAGGTATATCAGTACCACTTTTTTTTTTTGAGGAAACTTGTTACTTACAGAGCTTTCTTGGTACAGAAATTTCACTATATATGTGGTATTGCAGCTGCTCTTCTAGAGCTTATTGACCCTTATCTTATGATTTTTCAATCATGGAAAATCGTTCTCACACATGATGGTAATGCCTTGTCATCAAGACACATTCTTATGGGTCAATTATAATCCTTTGGAAAGGGTAGCGAGCTAGAATTGCACTGCATCCCAAGCAAGTGTTAATTCTTGACTCCATCAAGAAATATTATTTATAGTTGTAATGTCTTTAATCATGTTTCTCAAGACATACGCCTTCCCGGACATATGCTTTTCATGACCCCTTTAAGGTGTACAAATGCTTTGTAAATGGATAAATCTCATTCAGAACATACGCCTTTCCGGACATATGTCTTTCATGACCCCTTTTAGGGTGTACAAATTGTTTCTAAATGAATAAATCTCATAAATGTAAATGAACATACGAATATATTATAAACAATCAACAACAATAATAATATAGAATATATAGAAACATAGAATAATATTTAAAATTTAAATTTGTCATCCTCAACATAACTTCTCATTAAAAAAATCTGCATAGCTTCAATTTTTTTAGCCAGCTTTGAAATAAGTCAAGTTTTATCCACAAAAACTTTGAAAGTCTTGCAATCATAATAACATCCAACCATGATAGTTATTTTGCTATCTGTGATATCATTAACTGCTCATCATCTCTCACAACTTGGTCATGACTTTTGTTAATTCATGAAAAACATGAAATAAAATGGTCCGACTAGAACCATTCTATAGTTGTCATGCCAATTGTTTTCTTTAATAGAATAATATTTGGGTGATTCGCCAGAGTCACCCATTTTGTAATTTAGCACTATCTCTAAGAAGATGAGCTTATGATTCATCGAGAATCATTTGTAAAATCACATTGAATCGAATTATTTATATGACATCATATAAATATCATCATAGAGGTCAAACTTGACATATGAATATTCATCATCATGGTATATCACTTACGTAGTTTTCCAAGAACTTCTTAAAACGATTTTTACAAAATCCTCATGGTGCAATACCATCTTTGATTTTTCACGAATTGTCAAATAACATTCATTTTATACATAAAAATAGAAATTTTGGATGAATTCGCCAGGTGTAATACCATCTTTAGATCAATGATGTGATCAATACATTTATTTTTCAAAATATTGTCAACAATCCAGCTCAATGCTAATACCATATCATGTTAAGTTCAAAAGTTTTCGGCACAATGCCAATTTCTTTACTCATACTGTATAAAAGTAATAAAAAAAATCTGGCCCCGCTCTTTATATTGATCATATTAAGACTTTCAAGTGTGACGCCTTTTTATAATATATGCAACTAAACTTTCAGGCACAATGCTCTTTTTAGCATATTGATGTCAAAATTTCAGGCGCGATGCCCTTCTTAGTATATTGATGTCAAAATTTCAGGCGCGATGCCTTTCTTAGTGATGTCCAAGGCGGTAGCTCAAGTTCGGCAATATTGGACATCGTTTATGATATATCAAAATCAAAGACTTTCAAGCCCAATGCCATTATTTCTTCGAATAATATTAAAATTAATTTTAACAGGCACAGTCCCTTATATATTGGCATAAACATTATAAATAACAATCATAAAATAATGAAATATATTATATATCGCAACAAAATAAATCATATAACACATAATAAAAGTAGTGCAATAAATAAAATCTGGCACAATGCCTCACGTGATATCTTTATCTGGCACAATGCCTTGAATGAAAAATTTATCTGGCACGATGCCTCACGTGATATCTTTATCTGGCACAATGCCTTGAATGAAAAATTTATCTGGCACGATGCCTCACGTGATTATTATACTTGGCATGATGCCTCACATTATACTACAAATAAATAAAAATGAAAGCTGGATGAATTAAACAACGCAGAATAAAAATTAACAATATTGAATTCTGGCACGATGCCTGGTGTTATTATTTTCTCTGGCATGATGCCTAACATGAATTTTTTTTTCTGGCACGATGCCTCACGTTATACTTTTCACAAATAAATAAAACTGAGAATGAATAAATTAAACAACGCAAAATAAAAATTAACAGTAAACAAGATCTGGCACAATGCCTCATGTGATATTGAATTCTGGCGTGATGCCTCACGTGATTATTTTTTTTTCTGGTATGGTGCCTTACATGATAATTTTCTGGCATGATGCCTTACATGATAATTTTCTGGCGGAATGCCTCACATGATATTAATTTCAGACGTAATGCCTCATATGATATTAATTTGACATAATAATATAATCAATCAATAGTGAAAACAATTATATAAATATGTTGTCAATTTTTTTTTTAACCTTCCAGCCACCGTACGTTGCTAGCTGCTTCTAGGTCACCATCGTCTTCATCACCATATGTTGTAGCCGCCACAATTTGTTATGTTTTGTTAGGCAGCAACCATGAGAACAACTCACATAAGTGAGACCGCTCTTTTCACATCATCATCGCGGAGTATTGGAGTTAACAATCAAGCGACTCTAAACCATCAAGAAGTAGCCTCACGTTTCCAACTAGTATAAAATCAATACTTCCCCCCTCATGAATTATTGAACGATTAAGCTATGAATTTCCATAATGGGGAAGAGATCGAACGATGATAATCGTTGGAATTGGGAAAAAGAGAATGTTGGAGATTTTTTTTTAGGGTTTTTTTTTCTTCACAGGTAGAGACTTGTGCTGATAACGTGTTGTAAATGAGAGGAAAAAAAATTGCAGAGAGACACAAGATAGGGGGTAACTGATCTTCTTATTATGATATGAGTATACAAGACCTCTATTTATAGAGAGTACATGGGAAAACCCTAGTTACAGATGTGGAATCCACTACTATAAAATATATCTATTTATAAAACATATATGTTGTAAGCATTTTGGGTACTTATCTAGTCGTTTAGATAATTTCTTATTTACTCTTTTGCACATTCTTATCCCTCTTTTTTCTCTTAACTACTTGCTTGTTTATTTTCTTTGAAAAACAAAAAAACCAAAAAAAGTGAAAACTTTTGGAATTCATTTTTATTTTCCTCGTACGCACAATTAGGATTTAGGTGACTCATCCCATTTCTTTTAGTTTTTCATGATTATCCCCTCCATTCTTTTAGTTAAATTTTTATTTTACTTTAACCTTTAGCCCTTATTTTTCTCCTAGTTATCTTCAATATTCAAAATTGAAAAAAAAAAAAAAAATATGTTGAGTTAGGATTTAGATAATTCATTTTTTAATTTATGTTATGCTTATCATTTCTTTTTCACCCAACTTAATTTATTTAATTATTTCCAAAATGTAAAAGGTGGTAGTAAGAACAAAAAGAACGACACAAATGCATCCATCTTATTTTTGCTAGTAGTTTATTTTCCATAAAAAAATCTTTTGAAGTTATTTATTTTTCATTTACATGTTATTATTTTTCTTTATACTCTTGTTGTTATCCCTTGTTAATCTCTAACTTATTTGTTTGTTTTAGTATTAGTCCTTACCCTCTTTATTTGTTGGAACGTCGACCTGCTCCTATATAAGAGAAGTTTTTCTTAAGGAAAGGGGAAGGAGAGACACACAATCACATACGATGATCAGCTACTAATATTATTTTCGCTTCCTCATTTTGATCCTAGTTGCTCGTTCGTCATTTCCTGGGTTGGGATACCATTACTGCCACCGCTTGCCATCACCATTGTTCTTCATCAGTTCGCGACCAGCACCTGCACTCTGGTGTTTTCCTTTCTCTCCCGCGTCAGACCTTGCTCGTTGTGCTCCCTGCTCCTACTGAGAATCGGCTTGCCATCTGTGACTAGCCACCTTGCACTTTCGAATCCCCTTGCACGGCACCGCCGACACTCCATTCTTCATTGTATACGGGAACTGAAGAGGGAATCAAAAGCTTTTGCTCTTTCCGTATTCGGTCACGGAAAGTTGGGAATTTGTATTAGCAGACACGTAGGTAAGAGAAGAGTATTTCTTTCACTTACAGTGCTACATTTTTTTTTCCGTTGCGAGTTGTTCAGATCAAAGTAATTTGTGTGTTTATGTTATCATGCTAAGCTGCAATTTGTCGGATTGATATTTAATAGTATATTCATTTCTTATCATTGCGTGATTTAGTAATGTTGTTACGGTTCTCATAATAAAATAGTAGTGGTTAAAATAGGATGTGTAGGTATAATATAGTCCGCATTGGTTAAAGTTGTTCGTGATATTAACGTCTGATCAAGATTCCAACAACACATAATGACCATCTAGTTTTTTTATACATTAGAAATAATAGGATAAAATGTTTTTTTTATTCTCGTTCAAAACTCTAGCTGGTATTAGTTAACAAGTCATATGCCTCAATCGATTAGGAAAATTCTCCACTTTTAAATTGATTTTTTTTGTTAGGTTTTAATACTTGGACAATTGGGACGGCCACTTGTATTTGTATACTACATGGTAGTGTGGTTCGGTAGTTAGTAGAATTTTTGGCCAAATATGGTTGCCTTAATAAAAGGATAATGTCATAAATACATAGCCTTAGAGTTATAATAGTAGAGGAAAAGTAATTTTCTAAGGGTAGTGAAGGAATCTGAACCCTTTAGAAATTTCATATCAAGCCCCCGGACCCATAGCTCTAAAAATTGTAACAATATTTCCTTTCCAAGTTTAAATGGTTAAAACTTAGGTGGCGACTCAATTAGGTTCGTGTGGGCCGGTTATAGTTATTAAGCTTTAATTTTATAATTTCGGTGTAATAATTTTAATTGAAAATCGAGCCTTGGAGCCTTAAGCTCAATACTTAAGGGTTCAAAACCAACGCCCACAGACTGGTGACTCTGTTGGGGTCCACCACCTAAGTTTTAAAAATTTAAACTTAGGAAAGAGGGCTTAACTTGAATTTATAATCTTTAAGGCTTACTTTTTATGATATTATCCTTTTTAGCTTGTGCATTTTTATTATCTTGTGCATACGAGAGATGAGGGTCGAAATAAACCAATCATCGGTCATGCTTAGATATGGCCCGTTCTGAGACACACACTGTAGGGAGATGTGTAAAAGTGGGGGAAATGAACGCCATCCCTTCACTACCTGGGCCCAAAGCCCCAAGCACCTCTCCGAACGTACCCTTACCCAAAAACCAAATTGCGGTCATGCCAAGACATGACCCGTCCTGAGACACACACCTTAGGGTGATGTGTAAAGGTGGGGGACATGAAGAGGATGACGTGCAAGCCTCATCCCTTCACTACCTGGGCCTAGATCCCCAAACACTCTCTGGATGTACCCTTACCCATTTGATGAAACTTGCATTGTGAGGACATGCATATTTTCTCCTTATATCTCTGTAATTCCGTGATTCTGTGATAAGCTTGATTGTGTGGGGTTAGCAGCTAAAATTAATCATCTTTTATTGGATATTTACCTTTCGGCCCAAAGGCCCATTCTAGTCTAGGTGAACTCTTCGCTTGGCTTCGGCCTAGATACCTTAGATCTTGGTGGTCTCTCTTTTGGCCTCAAAAGTTCCTAAGTCTGAATCATTTATTTTTGATCCATTCGAGTGTAGGCCCATAGAAATCCACATGAATTTACAATAATTCACAAGACTTGAAAATTCAGTTATGGATCGTGTTTAGGTTCTGGCCCAAAGGCCCATCAAAATTTGAAATAAGTCTTTCACTTGAACTCTGAAAACTCCTTTGGTTCAGCAACCCATTCACATTTCCATATAATTTCTTCTGGTTCATGTAGGCCACTTTCAATTCAAGATGTTCACGTCTAAGCACCCATCCATATTTCAAATGACATTCTGGCCCTAAGCGCTCCACTCAATGTCTGAAACATTTAGGCCCAAACGCCACTCTACAGTTAGAAATTATTTCGGCCCAAGGGCCTCATTCTCAAAGTGTTTCAGGCCAAGTGCCTCATTCACAATTCAGATTTGTCAAGCCCAAGTGCCTATCCACAATCCAAATGCATCTCGGCCCATGTGCCTCACTTTTAGTCCACTGATATTCAGGCCCATGCGCCTATCCACAATCCAAATGCATCCCGGCCCATGTGCCTCACTTTTAGTCCATAGAGTTTCAGGCCCATGCGCTTATCCACATTCTAAATGCATCCCGTCTCATATGCCTCACTTTCAGTCCACAAATATTCAGGCCCATGTACCTATCCACAATCCAAAAGCATCTCGGCCCATGTATCTCACTTCAAGTTCAAGAGCTTTCAGGCCCAAGCGCCTATCCACGGACCAAAGAGCATTCCGGCCTAAAAGCCTCATCCATAGTCAAGGGACATTCCTAGTCTATATTTTTCAGCCCAAGATCCCTCTTATAGACGTTAGATTTCATTGTTGTGTTTTCTTAGGTTTGCGTAGGCTTTTTACCGTTTTAGTAGGTTTACAAATTTCTATGACGTTTTGTCTTTCGTTAGCTATTTTCCTTTTGTTAAGTTGTCTTCAAAAAAGGAAAAAAAAGATCACAAACATTTCTATGTCCTCCTGAAGGTACATCATGGTTGAAAGCTCGAGTCTTCTGTGTGCCAACATCATGTAGATTGGCGTATTCGAGTTCATAAAGGAGATCAGGGTTCACATGCATAAAATGTTGCTATAAACTGTCATTCATCTTTCAAATGTGTTTGCAAACAAATGTTTTGTGAAATCTAAGTTCAAAAGTTTTCAAGCAAGAACTCTTTTGAATGAACATTTCTTGACACCAACAATTAGAAGCATTGGTTTTGTTACATCATATATCTTCTTCATATTCACAAGCAAATGACTTTTTCAAGTCCAAAACTTTTCCAAGCTGAAAAGATAAATTGATGTTAAAATTTCTTTGCAAGGAACATCCATTTCTACTAAACAAATGTCTCTTGAAACTAAAGTTCGTGAAATAATCATTTTCTGACAGTGGAACACAAAGACTTGTTTTGTTTCTAAGAGAATGAACATGTTTATCTAGTACCAACACACGTCCCAAAACAACCCACAGAAAGGTTAATAGAGCACATGGTCATCAAACAATTATTGAAATCCCAACACAATACTGGGGGCAATCTGAGTTAGAATCGTTTATTCCAAACTTCTTGTAACAAATGTGTGAACGAAACTCGCTGAGCGAAAGAGTGCGAGAGTGTCTTGAGTTGAATAAAACCAATGAGAGAAAATGTGTGTTATCTTTACACGCGGTGAGGCCACATACATGTGAGGTAAGCAGCATAATTCTGACTGAGGGAGATAGCTTGTAAATTTACGCTAAGATCTATGAATAGTAACCAGAAGAGACACATAACTATCAAGAATGACGAAGCACCTAGGTAAACCACCACATAGCCAAAAGCTTATGAAACCTTGAAATTCAACCCTAGGCACCCCTGCTGAGCCTTTCATATATATCAGCTTTTATCAACAAAGCTCCACAAAAAGCTAGCTCATAATGATTACATACCCCGGTGACCAAAGGAAGCGAGCAGCCCAACTCTCGGATGAGGACACTCCTAGTTCGGAAAGAAAGCTACACTACTGCAAACATGATGAAGATCCGCAAACGGTTGCAACATGACCCAGGATTCCAAAGCTCAATCAAAACAACTCTAAAAACGGGAAACACAAGAACCCTGAAGGCATGTCAAAGCCACCCCAAAAAAACGGGAAACATAAGAATCCCGAAGGCATGTCAAAGCCACTCCAAAGGATCGGGAAACACAAGAACCCCGGAGGCATGTCAAAGCCACTCCATAGGATCTGGAAACACAAGAACCCCGAAGGCAAGTCAAAGTAACTCCAAAAGCTTTAAGACCGGGAAACACAAGAACCCCGAAGATGAAAAGGCGAATCTGAAAGCCTCGAGTTTCCAAACAAAAAAGTAGCAACCAGGATAACACCAAGGTCATTAACTTGAAGGGAAGTCCACATGCGGTAACAAGACTACTTCACACGTAAGGGCGGGAAGACGAATCTGGGAGAAGGTCAAGTTGCAACTTTGGTCACCCTTAAGCCCCACAAGACCGAAAATATCCCTCCATGATCCTTGTGATATTCATCATACCCAATGGCCCCATTATAAGCCTTAAAGACTTCTGACTTGATAGTTATGTGTCTAAATCAAGTGAAAGTAACAGGTCGATGGCGTAAGTCCATCAAATATCAAGTTCAAAAGTCTGAAAGTTATGACTGTAAGTGAGGAATGAGTGGGAATGCTAAACACATTGAGTGTAGGTAGAAAAAGCACCACATCAAAGTGAACCTTAAACCTATGAGGATGAGAATTGTTCACATGTTAATCAAAGATAATACTGGGGGCAATCGATTGTTTCGACTGATTGCCATATTTTCTAACTCAGATAGCTCAAAGGAATACCGGGGGTAATCGTTTCCAAAAATTTCCACAGATGACACAAAGAAATCCCAAAGTCTTAGGCTCGTCATAAGCTCTAAGCGCCATGTCCCAAAACCGTAAGCCTTAAGCACTTCATAAGCCTTAAGCACCTTGTTCCACATTGCAATCCCAAAGACTTAGGCTTATCATAAGCCTTAAGCACCGCATCTCAAAACCTCAAGCTCCATAACCCTGAGAAAATCATAATGCCCGGAAGCATGTTCAGTTTTGAAGGATCAAAATTTTGGTCTCGAAGTCCATTCCTGAAAAATGAGCGTTCCATGAATTTTAGCTGAAAGAAGTATTTGCTTATACATCTGAATTTTTGACAGCAGAATCAACACCAATCTTGACACCAAGTCAACCATATTTTTGAAAATTGAGTCAATCTTGTTTTGGCACTGAGTCACCCATATTTGTTTTTGAAAATTGAATCGATCTTGTTTTAGTGAGTCCATGAGCTTGTTTTAGCATTGAAGTCAGACAGTTTGTTTTAACATTAACATCGAGTCAATTTCGCACATTGATTTAGTCATTAAGCTTGTTTGTGTATTGAGACAGTACGCTTGTTTGATATGTCTTGCATCGAGCCGTAAGCATGGTTTTTATTGAGTACAGGTGGAGGTATGCTGACCGTTGAATTGAAGCAGGGTGTATACTGGCCAATGTGTGCGAGTGGTTGAGTACAGGTGGAGGTATGCTGCCCGTTGAATTGAATGTATACTGGCCAATGTGTACGAGTACAGGTGGAGTATGCTGCCCGTTGAATTGAAGCAGGGTGTATACTGACCAATGTGTACGAGTGGTTGAGTACAGGTGGAGGTATGCTGCCCGTTGAATTGAAGCAGGGTGTATACTGGCCAATGTGTACGAGTACAGGTGGAGGTATGCTGCTCGTTGAATTGAAGCAGGGTGTATACTGGCCAATGTGTACGAGTACAGGTGGAGGTATGCTGCCCGTTGAATTGAAGCAGGGTGTATACTGGCCAATGTGTACGAGTACAGGTGGAGGTATGCTGCCCGTTGAATTGAAGCAGGGTGTATACTGGCCAATGTGTACAAGTTGACGGGGCGATGGCAATAAGTCCTCATTTTTATGTCAACTTTTTGGATAACAACTGGCGGGCGATGGCAATAAGTCCCCTATGAAAACCAGAAGTTCATCCCAGCAACCCAGTTGGCGGGCGATGGCAATAAGTCCCCTTGGAAAACCAACATGGAGCATTTTTGAATGGGTTTCGGTCCCCAGAGGCATCCGAGTTATTTTATTTTTGAATGGGTTTCGGTCCCCAGAGGCATCCGAGTTATTTTCTTTTTGAATGGGTTTCGGTCCCAGAGGCATCCGAGTTATTTTCTTTTTGAATGGGTTTCGGTCCCCAGAGGCATCCGAGTTATTTCTTTTTGAATGGGTTTCGGTCCCCAGAGGCATCCGAGTTATTTTCCTTTTGAATGAGTTTCGGTCCCCATAAGCATCCGAATCACATCACACATCTTGGAATTCATTTTGAACGAGTTTTGGTTCTCAAAAGCATCAAATCACATGACATATTTTGCATATAAGATCATGGGCTCTGGTTCTCGAAAACACCTGAATACACTATGCTTTGCTTGTATTTTCTCATTTGGATAGGTTCAGGCCCCTAGAAGTGCATTGGTATAATGACATGCTTGGTAAGCTCAAACATCTTTTTAAGGTAGTCAACATCTCTGAACACAGGAAAAGGGACAAGCAAGGGGAGACAAGGTTGGTAAAGATTTTGGGTATTATCAAGCGTCAACTTGACTTTTCATTGACATTCCAAAATTAAGTTGACGGGGGGCAATCTGTTATCCCCAAAATCTCTACCCTCTTTTATACATGAATAAGGCTTTTCTAGGGTCGGTGCATGGCTAAGGGAAAAAGTCATTTTTTTTACCTAATGGACATTTCTCCTGTTTTGGAGAAAATAGAGGTTTCAAGGTGGTATGGATGAATGGGGATAACGTGAAAACTGAGACAGGTGGTATGTTTGACAGAAAGTCATGTTGGCATAGTGGTGGTAAGTTCTCTGGAGGAGATATGAGAGGTTGATGGTTCGAATCTATTGACAAATAGCTTTTTGTAGCTTTCATTTTCTATTCAATTCTTCTATTTTGTATTCAATTCTTATTGTTTCATTTCTATTCGTTTTTATTTTTGATTTTCAAATAGATTCTTTCTTCTTTTTTTTTACGTGATTGTTGCCAACCAAAAAAACCATAAAAAAATATATATTGTTGTTAGCATTTTGAGTACTTATCTAGTCGTTTAGATAATTTCTTATTTACTCTTTTGCACATTCTTATCCATCTTTTTTCTCTTAACTACTTGCTTGTTTATTTTCTTTGAAAAACAAAAAAACCAAAAAAAAAGTGAAAACTTTTGGAATTCATTTTTATTTTCCTTGTACGCACAATTAGGATTTAGGTGACTCATCCCATTTCTTTTAGTTTTTCATGATTATCCCCTCCATTCTTTTAGTTAAAATTTTATTTTACTTTAACCTTTAGCCCTTATTTTTCTCCTAGTTATCTTCAATATTCAAAATTGAAAAAAAAAACAAAAATATGTTGAGTTAGGATTTAGATAATTCATTTTTTTAATTTATGTTACGCTTATCATTTCTTTTTCACCCAACTTAATTTATTTAATTATTTCCAAAATGTAAAAGGTGGAAGTAAGAAAAAAAGAACGACACAAATGCATCCATCTTATTTTTGCTAGTAGTTTATTTTCCATAAAAAAATCTTTTGAAGTTATTTATTTTCATTTACATGTTATTATTTTTCTTTATACTTGTTGTTATCCTGTTAATCTCTAACTTATTTGTTTGTTTTAGTATTAGTCCTTACCCTCTTTATTTGTTGGAACGTCGACCTGCTCCTATATAAGAAAAGTTTTTCTTAAGGAAAGGGGGAAGGAGAGACACACAATCACATACGATGATCAGCTACTAATATTATTTTCGCTTTCTCATTTTGATCCTAGTTGCTCGTTCGTCATTTCCTGGGTTGGGATACCATTACTGCCACCGCTTGCCATCACCATTGTTCTTCATCAGTTCGCGACCAGCACCTGCACTCTGGTGTTTTCCTTTCTCTCCCGTGTCAGACCTTGCTCGTTGTGCTCCCTGCTCCTACTAAGAATCGGCTTGCCATCTGTGACTAGCCACCTTGCACTTTCGAATCCCCTTGCACGGCACCGCCGACACTCCATTCTTCATTGTATACGGGAACTGAAGAGGGAATCAAAAGCTTTCGCTCTTTCCGTATTCGGTCATGGAAAGTGGGAATTGTATTAGTAGACACGTAGGTAAGAGAAAAGTATTTCTTTCACTTACAATGCTACATTTTTTTTTTCCGTTGCGAGTTGTTCAGATCAAAGTAATTTGTTTGTTTATGTTATCATGCTAAGCTGCAATTTGTCAGATTGATATTTAATAGTATATTCATTTCTTATCATTGCATGATTTAATAATGTTGTTACGGTTCTCATAATAAAATAGTAGTGTGTTAAAATAGGATGTGTAGGTATAATATGGTCTGCATTGGTTAAAGTTGTTCGTGATATTAACGTCCGATCAAGATCCCAACAACACATAATGACCATCTCGTTCAAAACTCTAGCTGGTATTAGTTAACAAGTCACATGCCTCAATCGATTAGGAAAATTCTCCACTTTAAATTGATTTTTTTGTTAGGTTTTAATACTTGGACAATTGGGACGACCACATTTGTTATACTACATGGTAGTGTGGTTCTGGTAGGTTAGTAGAATTTTTGGCCAAATATGGTTGCCTTAATAAAAGGATAATGTCATAAATACATAGCCTTAGAGTTATAATAGTAGAGGAAAAGTAATTTTCTAAGGGTAGTGAAGGAATCTGAGCCCTTTAGAAATTTCATATCAAGCCCCCGGACCCATAGCTCTAAAAATTGTAACAATATTTCCTTTCCAAGTTTAAATGGTTAAAACTTAGGTGGCGACTCAATTAGGTTCGTGTGGGCCGGTTATAGTTATTAAGCTTTAATTTTATAATTTCGGTGTAATAATTTTAATTGAAAATCGAGCCTTGGGGCCTTAAGCTCAATACTTAAGGGTTTAAAACCAACGCCCACACCGACGGTCAGACAAAAAGGACCATCCAGACACTGGAGGACATGCTTAGAGCATGTGCCTTAGACTTTCAGGGGAGTGTGTTATACTTCATCTTATCGAGTTTTCGTACAATAATAGCTATCATGCTTCGATTAAGATGTCGTCTTCCAAGCCCTATACGTAGACTTGCCGTACACCTTGTGTTGGGATGAGTCAAGGCGAAGCGGTCATCATAGGACTGGAGTATTTAGAACAAGTCCAAGCGGAAGTGCAACAAATCCGAGCCAATATGAAGGCAGCCCAAGATAGAAATAAATCCTATGCGGATGTGCGACGATGCGACCTTGAGTTTGCCGTGGGCGACCAAGTGTTCTTGCGCGTTTCACCTATGAAGGGTGTATTCCGTTGTGGCCAGAAGGGCAAGCTGAGTCCAAAGTTTGTAGGGCCGTACACTATTACCGAGAGAGTTGGATCTGTAGCCTATAGGTTAGCATTACTTGAGGACTTGGGGCGTGTCCATGACGTTTTTCATGTGTCACAACTCAAGAAGTATATTGCCGATCCTTCTCATGTCCTAGAGCCCGAGAGACTATCCATTGAGCCGACCATGAGATATGTTGAGACTCCTGTTAGAATCCTTGATAGGAAGACCAAGACACTTGCCATAAGTCAATACATGGTGAAGGTCTATGGTCAATATGATGTCGAAGAAGCGACATGGGAGTTAGAAGACGCATGAAGGTGAATACCCACAGTTATTCATAGACTAGATAGTCTAGTCTTAGCGGGTACGGGTACGGGCGTACCCATTTAAGGGGGTAGAGCCATTTTGCTTTTGATTGCTTCGGGTTAGCATTGCATTGTATGTAGTGTAGTCATTTTGATGGCACATGTAGTGCGAAGTGTATTGAGTATGTATGTGTAATGTGTAGTGTATGGATGAGAATGTACAATGTGTGATGTATCGGTGTAATGTGGATATGTTATGTACGGAAATGGTGTATTGTGTATGTGAAATGTGTATTGTGCTTGACTTGTGTATGCTTGTAATGTAGAGGAAGTAAACACCTCATAAGTGGTAGTAAGACACATTATGGCAATTGGGTTGCCAAATGAGTAGAATCATTAAACCATTAACCTTGAGCAACTTTGGGGAAAAGTTCCTAAGGGGGTAGATTGCAATGCCCGTAATTAAAAATAGTGATTAATTAGGATAATAAGTATTTTAGAAGCTTAATTATTTCTAAATAATCATGAGGGCACAAATCCTGAAAAAAACGGATCCATAAAATGGATTAAAAACACAAACGAACCTTAAAGTGCATTTTTCGAGGAAATCGGGAATACGCGACTTTAAGCGGGTCAAATAGACTCGTATAATTTTGGTCAAACCAAAATAGTCATTAATAAACATTATGAAGGTCTAGAACCAATAAATCATTAACAGAAATAGTAAAAACTATAAAAACCGGGAAGTTGTGGGGGTGAGAGTGTAAATAAACCAAACTAGTGTGTCCACTATTGCAAATAAATATTTATACCATGTGAGGGCTGTGTGTGTGATCGATTTGTTTCCCCTCACCTCCCTCTAAAAATCCCTTACCCATATGCAAAAGACAAAACAAAATAAAAGCAAAAAGTAACAACTTACTTTATTCTACTCTCTCTCCTACTCCCTCATTTCCTCTCATGCTCTACGTACTGCACTCCCCCTCACTCTCTAATTTCCTCTTCTTCCCTAAGCTGCCAACAATGGCGATTTTACTTACCCCTCCAGCACTCTCCCTTCTCTCCTCTTGTTAACTACTCAAACCTCCACCAAAAACTACAAAAATTGTACCATTGTGTTCCCCTCATCAAGGAGAACACTACCCTCTTTTCCAAATTCGAAAACAACCAACTTCATATCCATGGGTGTTCTTGATTTTGAAGATAAAGACCACCATTAGAAGCCTCCTCTTCACCTTGTTGGTCTAAGGTAAAAAGAAATCCAAAAATACTACCATTTCTTGCTCTTATTTGCAAAATAAAGATTTCCAAGTTTTGAGTTCCTATTCCTTGTGTTCCCAGCCGATTTTGGCTTCCCTTGGAGTGTGGAAATCTTGCCCTTGTGCTGTTCTAAACTCCATCTCATCACTTGCAAGGTAATGTCATTTTCTAAACCTTAAAATTTACCTTAAAAGCTTTAAAGATAATTTAAGGGTTAGTTGAATTAAATGGTGGTATGTAATGGGCTGTAGTTATAGAATATTGAACCTTCACAACCGGTAGGAAGAGAGGAAGGGAAGAAGGAAGAAAGAAAGAAGAAGGAGAGAAAAGCTAGAAGGAAACAAGGTAATTATGCTCACCTTTAGTAGTTTTGTATGCCTCATGTAACAGATTTTTAGTAGTTTAAATGAGTATTGAAAATAGTATGAGTAGTGTAATGTGTAAGAGAACCTAAATGTTTAAAGCTTCAAAAGTTGATGAAAACTTATATAACCTTAAGGAAGGAATGGTGAAGGTGTAGGAATTTAAGGAGTGTTAATGTTTAGTATTGTCTTGGGAATTATATATTGTTGTTGTTGATAAACAGGTGATGTGGGTAGCATTGTGTGAATACAAGTGGTGAGAATGTAGAAATTTAGGGGAGGCTATGTCAAATTTTACCTAGAACTAGAACACTTAAGAACTAGTAACAAGGTAGGAAATATACTTTTGAAACAGATTTTAAATGGAGCTAGGTAGTGGGTAGGTTAGGAGAGATGGATAATGCATTATAAGCCTTAGGAGTGACATTAGAAGAGGGAGCTATAGATGGAGGAAGCGAGAACCAAAATCTGTAGCAAAGCACAACTAGGAAGATATGTAAGTGTGGAATGAAAACTTAGAAGATATGTGTGGTGAATTAGTTATAAAAGGAGTAATAAGTTAGTAACGGATTTAGACATGTTTAGGAGACTAATTAGGTGCTTAAATATGTGGGATTAAGTGTAGGAACAATGGGGAATTAATTAGGCAAAGTTTGGATTGTAACAGATGAAGAAATTGCAAATTCTATAACAAACATCAGCAGGTCCGACTTGGTCCCTGGCTAAACCCGGACCATGCTGATAAAAGGGCCGAGAGTTAGGAGTGCTGGAGTGGTCCGGGACCTGAATCCCATACAAGACCCAGACCACCCCATATTCTGTTCGAGAGAGTTCACAAAGCCTACATTGGTCCAGGCTTGGTCCCATGTACAAGACCCAACCCACATGGGAAAATCTGTTCGAGAGTGGGCTAGCTTCTGGTCCGGGACTTAAGTCCAGCATGAAGACCCGGACCAGGTGAAAATTTGACCCAAGAGTTCAGACCACAGGGTGGTCCGGGACATAGGACCCGGACAAGGTCCCAGACCACCCAAATTGTTAAAAATAAGCTTAAAATGTGGTTTTAAGATAAGGTTAAGGATGGTATAAGATAATTAGTACCTAATTAATGATGTTTAAAGGTCATTAAGAGTATAAACAAGTTTTAAAGGTAATGAAGAGTAAGTAAACCATGTGTAAGTGTAAGAATTTTAAGGATATAGTAAGTATGAGTTAAGAAACCTAGGAGACAACCGAGCTAAGTTATTTGTTGTTAAATTAATCCCTCGATCGTATGTATGTCATAGGATTTGGATTGTGAACACCGAAGGAAAGTCGGTTACAAGTACAACGGTGAACGGTATGACTTCTCTATGCCCTTATGCTACCTTGGCTACTCTGATTTGTGTGTTTTGTGTGCTAATGAACACCTACTAATACGAATAAACACATATCGGAATTATAATGCTTAATCTTTTCCACAGCCCAAACCCCTTAAATGGGTAGCATTCTGGATTAGTGAGCCACCTAAAGCCCAGTGGTGGGACGGTGTAGTCCCTGCCCTGAGGTCATACCGACTTAACATGAGTAATAATAAGTAAGTAAGAGTAAGTAAATGAGTATGGAAAAGTAAGTAAGTAAAGTATGTGTATGAGTGTGTAAGTATTGAGTAATGAGTAAAAGAGTAATGAACATCCGATTAACCCGGATGTGTAATTGGCTAACCCTTGAGAAGGTAAGTACTATGTATGCTATTGTATTACGGTTTGGCTTGTGTATTGTATTGTGTATGAATGTGTGGTATATGTAAAGCATGTTAATAATGAACCGCATGTTTAGTCGACCTAAAATAGCTGGCGTACCCTAGTTAGCACGCGGTATATACGAAGTTTATATGTAGCTTCTTGCTGAGCCTCTTGGGGCACTGTTTTTAATATTTTACAGGTGCTCGTGAAGGGTGAAGACTTGGTTGAAATCAAGATGACTTCTTTTGATATAATTAATAGATTGTGAATGGTGTACTAAGTTGTACACGGCTATAGGCCTTTTTGTTTAGCCGGTGTACCATGGGGTACACCCTTTTGGATAATGAAAGGATTGTGAATTGATATAGATGAGTAGCTTGTAGAAACTCATTATTTTGGGTAAACTAGAGAAAGGATGTAACTGAATACACTTGGATACTCGGTAATCACTTTTGTAAGTAAATGATATTTTGTATTCGGTAAGTAATGTAGTAGCTCGGTATTATTTAGACATCAGACCGTTACTGTAAGTAGTGTAAGCCTTGCTAGCCGTATGGGCGGTTAGCGGTGTTATATCACCCGCCGTAGTAGTAGTATTTCCGCTGCGAGTAGTAGGATAATTGGGATGATTAGAAGGTAAGTAAAGGATTAGCGGTAGGGGCGTTACAATTACATTTGTCGTATGAATTAACATCAAAAATGTTGACTTATAGTTTACTTAATTTTATAATTTGATTTACAATAAGTTGTGTTTATTGATTAAATGTTGACAATGAATTAGATACTTCATAAGTTGGTTGTATAGCTACGTACGACAATTCATCATCACATCTAACAAGTGGCCGGTGTAGCGACTTGACTCGAGTCCAAAAAGGGGGAAAACACGTGAGTTGAGGGTTTCTTTTTGTTGATAATTAATTTTGATTTTTTACATAACTACAACTATTATCCTCACTTCTTATTTATATGGTTCGTTACAGTTATACCCTTTGACACCATTTGTCGCAGTCCTCCGCCCAGTTACCTCCATCTGAGTACTGTCTGCTCATCTCGTCCTTCCGTCCTCCGCCCTGTTTCCTTCCTCTGAGTTTAGCCTATTCCTCGTCCTTCCAAAACGGGTTAGTTTTATTCTTCAACCTCGTTGAATTTCTATTTTATCATAATTGTTTGTATAATTCGTTGATTTATATATAATAGTTAGTTGCAGGATTTTATATATATACTATATTGTTGGTTATATATATATTATAGATGTATTATACATATAAGACAATCAAGTAATATATCTATAATATATATTATAGATGTGTATATATATATTATACAGACTCACCATGCAAGAATCATATCTATATATGACCTTTTCCAAAGATAGGTTCGTCAATGTTATTTTTATATTTAATATTTTAAATATTATTTAAGTTATTATACATTATAAATATATTTTTATAGATATTATTTTGTTTTTCTCTTTTAGTTGGTAATTGTAGAATGGATCGTGAGTGGATGTACGGTCGGCGAGGCAATTATTTTGAATCAAAAGTAGATAATTAATTTTGCAAAGCAGCTCTCGGTCATCAGAAAAGGATGAATGAGACACACATTCCCTGTCCATGTGCATAGTGTGAACTTCACAACAAGTTCCCTAATCTACATACAGTTAGATTTCATCTATCCATGCGTGGATTTATGCCGAACTATAAGATCTGGTTTTTGCATGGCGAGTCTTTAGAAGCAAGTAGCAGGGTGCAAACTTCCACCCAGCCGAACAGTGAACCAAGAATGGTTACCGACGATACTACATTTCCTGATAATGAGTGTTATCAGAGTGACACTGAAGTCAACAATGATAGTGAAAAGATTGAACAACTGGACTCTATGCTGCAAGATGTCGAGGATAATATCACAGACAAGCCGGCTGAATATCAAAGATTAGTTGATGCATCACGGTCCCCTTTGTTCCTCGAATGCACCAAATTTACAAAGTTGACATCCGTGCTACATTTGTTCAATCTGAAAGCAAGATTTGGCTGGAGTGATAAGAGTTTTACGGCAATACTAGAACTATTCTACGACATGCTTCCAGATGATAACAATCTTCTTACTTCCACTTATGATGCAAAAAAGTTGATGTGTCCTATGGGTGTGGAGTACGAAAAGATACACGCATGTCCAAATAGTTGTGTATTATATAGAGGAGAGAATAAATATTTGAATCAGTGTCCAAAATGTCATGTGTCATGCTATAAAAAGAAGGACGGCTAATCATCCAATTCTAAGAAAAAAAGTCCTCCAACAAAAGTCATTTGGTATTTACCCATAATACCAAGATTCAAACATCTGTTTGCAAATGTCAGAGATGCCCAAAATTTAAGATGGCACGCAGAAGGAAGAAAAAATGATGATAAGCTGAGACATCCAGTGATTCACCACAGTGGAGGAATATCGATAGAACATTTGAAGATCTTGCGAGTGATAATCAAATAGACTCGGGCTATGTACAGATGGGATGAATCTGTATGGCACTCTAAGTAGTCAACACAACACTTGGCCCATTCTATTGGTGATTTACAATCTTCCTTCGCGGTTGTGTATGAAGCGAAAATACATAATGTTATCATTGTTGATTTCTGGTCCTAAACAACCCGGACATAATATCATGTATACTAATGGTGGTCATCGAACCCGAATCTACCCAGAACCGGCGGTTCTACCCGGAACCGATTGGAACCGGAACCGGCTGGAACCGGGCCGGAACCAATTCGGAACCGGAACCGCCCCCTTGCGAATCGAATCTGAATACAAGTTTTGAGATTCGGGATCAAACCGGGCCCAGAACCAGAACCGGAATCTCCCGAACCGCCTGGATTCACGGTCGGATTTGGAACCGTGGAACCGGAATCGAAACCGGTGGAACCGGAACCGCCTAGGAACCGGTCAATTAGCCATTGGTCAATGGGCAAAACAACGTCGTTTTGGTCCAAACCAGCCGGATACGGCCGGAACCGCTCCGAATCGACAGGAACCAGCTCCGAAACCGGCCGGAACCGCTCTGAAACCAGCCAGAACCGCTTCGGAACCGTCCAGAATCGCTCCGGAACCAGCCGGAACCGCTCCAGAACCGGCCGGAACCGGTTTTTTGAGCAAATCAGAAGCAAATACAACCTTCGGAACCGGAACCCCCCGGAACCACCCCTGACTGGTTCCGAACCCGAATACACATATCTTGGAACTGGAACCGGTGGAACCAGGGACAGTGGTTTATGACGGTTACGGCAGACAAAACTTCACACTTTGTTGCATGTTATTTTGCATAGTGAATGACTTTCCAGCATACAGGAATTTATCTGGATATACAGTGAAAGGGGCATTTGCTTGCCCAATATGTGAGGATGACACTTGTTCTGACCGTCTAAAGTTTTGTGGCAAAAATGTGTACATGTGTCATCGCAGATTGTAGCCATCAGCACACCCGTACCATAAAAAAGGAAGTTATTCAACGGAAAGACTAAGACACGTGTTGCTCGTCTACCTTTGAGTTCTCAAGAGATCTATGAAAAATGTTCAATATTTTGGGAACTTCCGTATTGGAAACATTTATCTATTTGGCATTGTCTTGATTTTATGCATATTGTCAAAAATGTTGGTGAGGCTGTTGTTGGGACTTTGCTTAACATACCTGGGAAGACAAAAAACGGAATAAAGGTTCAAAGAGACATGCAAGCTTTGGGCATACATGAGGAGTTGCATCCTTAAGAAAGAGGCAAATAAATATTTACCTCCAGCATGTTACACTTTGTCTAAGAATGAGAAGATTAGCTTCTGCAAATGTCTTCTTTCCCTTAAGGTTCCTACGGGTTATTCATCTAACTGGAAAAGTCTTGTGTCAATGAAGGACTAGAAGTTGGTGAGGTTGAAATCTCAAGATTATCACGTTCTGATGTTGCATTTCCTTCCTGTTACCATTCTAGGTATATTGCCGAAGGATGTGCGAAATGCAATTACAAGACTATATTTCTTTTTAAATGTGGTGTGCAATAAAGTTGTGGATTCTGATACACTTGACAGTCTGCAACGTGATGTTGTTGTTACAATATATCAACTTAAAATGTACTTTCCACCCTCATTTTTTGAAATCATTGTCCACTTAGTTGTTCACATTGTTAGGGAAATCAAATTATGTGGTCCTATATATTTGAGATACATGTATCCATTTGAGAGATACACGGGAATCTTGAAGGGAAGGACGAAAAATAGATATCGACTTGAAGGGAGTATTATAGAAGTGACAATAACCAAAGAAGTGAAAGAATTTTGTACTGGATACTTAAAAGGTGCAGTAGCTATTGAAGTGCCACAACCGAGACACACAGGAGGGACAGAAGGTCAAGGTGTTATTGGAAAAAAATTGTGGCAATTGATTCATCCTCGATGGAGTTAGCACATTTGTTCGTTTTACATCACCTTGAGATTATTAAGCTATTTTTTGAGAAACACATGACTGCACTAAGAGGTCAAAATCTGGGAGGAATATTGTTTGGTTGAAAAAAGAGCAAAACAAGACTTTTTGTTCATGGTTTAGAGACTATGCCATGAAACTTGCATCACTAGCGCCTGATAATGTAGGTGAAGAGCTCTGCTGGTTAGCTTTGGGACCTGGTTCCACTGTTGTATCTTATGAAGGGTATGACATCAATGGGTTCCCCTATTGGACAAAATGACAAGATGATAGATGCTTAAACCAGAATAGTGGGGTGAAAGTAAAAACAACAACAACTGAGTATACCAGAGGTGATCCAACTTCAGCAATTTCAACCTCGAGGTTGTATTATGGATTAATTGAAGATATTTGGGAACTTGATTATCAGTTTCAAAAGTTTGTTATTTTCAAATGCTAATGGATGGATAAGAGACACGGTTATCGGGTTCATGATGGGTTTAATTTGGTTGATTTATCACATCTTGGGCATATACAAGATCCATTCATATTTCCCAAGGACTGTGAACAAGTATTTTACATAGAAGATCTCATCATTCCAGATGGCTAGTGGTTTTACCAGGGAAAAGATTTGTGAACACAAATGTTGATCAAGATGTTGATGACGATGAATTACAGTTTGATGAGATACCACCCTTTTCTAACAGTATTCTTGTCACAGACATTGTTGATATTCCAGATGATGTAGTGTATACTAGGTCTGATCACGATGATGGTTTATGGGTTGAAAACCGTAAATGATGTGTTTATTTGTTAGGTAATTAAACAATAATTTTTTATTGTTTGGTTGATCGCTAAATAATTTGTTGGAATATTCATGATATCTTATTATGTATTTTTTTACATTATTTGTTGTGTTGTTATTAATATCATATTGTTTATCTGTGCAGATAGTTAAATGGATGATATGGATGACCCGATCGGCGAGATTCCGTCTGAGGCATTTCGACCAAAGAAGAAGAAACATGTGGATGTAAGGGCCACAAGTCACGGGCCCGAACTGATGAGGGAGGTCATGGCTTGGACAGATTAGAGTGTCTGATGTGCCAGCGAGGACACACAGGCTGAACTTGAGGACACAAAGGCTAGACCTTCTGGATCACAGATCCCACCAACCAGGAGCGTAAAAGCTCGAGGTCCTACAAAAGCTTGTAAGGCAAAAAATATTGAGTCAAAGCCGTTGTAGTTTAATGAGTACCTACAACTGACTGGGAATTGAGCTGGAGACTTCACTACGGAGTTGGGCATCATAGTGCAAGAGTATTGTGATATCACTCTCTCTTGGCCTCAGGTTGACGAAGGACTGAAGAAGTAGATGTTTGAGATCATACAGGTAAATAAACAATAGTTGAAGTATTTATTGATACAATTTATAAGTATGCATAACTAACATTCGTTTCATTTATGGTAATATACAGAAAAGATATCGAATACCTACAGAAAGCGAGTACTACACCATGGTCAAAGCGATGATGCAATTAATTTTCAGATCATAAGCATGATCTGGTCAAATGGTTCATCACCAAGAAGCTTAAGAGGCCTGACGGCGACACAAGCCAACCTTGGGAGATCTACACACCAATATCCCAAGAGAAGTGGCAGCAATTTTATGATAAGAAGATGGAGACGAAAGTACATACTAACTCTTAAATAATTAAGTATTGTATATATACATATATATTTACTTGATAATAGGAGTATCATGACGCCCAGTCAGCGAATGCGAAGAAGAATGAATATCATCACGTGTTGGGTGCCAAAGGGGTTAATAGAAGAGTTTCTGAGTGGGTGGCAGAAGGGAGTTGCCATCAGATATGAGCACTCTGGATGACCACCAGAAATGGGGTACGTTTTGGAAGCTTTCACGCACTAAGAAAGACCCAAAAACTGGAGAGCGTTTGTATCCCTTCGAGAAAATGAAGGAAATTGTTGATAAGATGGTAAGTATTTTTCTTTACTTTCAAATTTTTCAACAAATTCATTTTTATCATCTTAAAATTTATAATTAAATGCTTTCTACATTTAATTATAAAGGGTGGGCTGAATGAACAAGTTACCCAAGGGACTTGGGTTCTTGATCGACATGATGACCAGTTGTCTCGTGCGCTTAGAAAGAAAGATCATCCAGGCCGAGCTGTGGGGTTAGGGGGGTTAACATAGGGATTAGAAAACTTTTTGGTAACCCCGGTTCAAGGAAAGGGAGTAGTCAAGGACAGAAAATTTCTTACGACCAGCATATGTGTGTCATTAATGACCTGAGAGAGCAGTGGAAGAAGGAGGTCATTGTTGAATTACGTCAGGGCAGTGGTGCATCCCAGCCATATGCTCCTGCTTCTGATCCTTCTTGCCCCAATTATCATAATGACCCTCTCTTTCCCAAGCAATGACGGTGCTACTCCTGCTTCTGATCCTTCTTGCCCCATATATCATAATGACCCTCTCTCATTCCCAAGAAATGACGGTGCTACTCCTGCTGGAGTGTACACAAGTGTGGATTCCAATGACCAGTATCCTTACGCGTATGTACAGGTAATTTTTTATACCTTTAACTGTCTTATTACTTGTCATATCTTTTATTACATATTTTTAGTTCAACATCTACTAATCTGATGAAATTGTAGGACCCGATAAATTGTAACCTCCTGCTTCCATACAACAATCAAGAAATATGTGTCGCAGAAGGAAGGGTGTACTCATCAGGCCCGAATGGTGTGACCCATGGGATGCAACTAAAGCTGTATCACGAGAGAGTCTCTGTGGATGAACCGATTTATAAGGATCCTGATCTAGCGCTCCCTGTACCAACGGAGGAGTACAGCACGGTTCGGTCTACAAAGGGTGCATTTGTTCAGTGGCCTGCTCATCTGATTCAGAAGTGTGTGAAGGTATGTCTAATACTAACCACTAGTGTAGTTATTATTGTTCATTATATGAATATATTATGTGTGAATGCTCAGCTCATGACTAGTATTGTATGTCGGTTGTAAATAGGCATTAAGAAGGAAATCTGCATCTCCTGTGAAAAAGAAGTTAAAGATTAAATCCTCTGAATACAAATCATCCACCAACGTTGTTCAAAAAGAAAAATTGGTGGATGATTCCATATCTACACGCTTGGGGCCAAACATGAAATGTTTGCTTGATATAATCCGTGACTTCCTAGATGACAGAAATTCTATCCTACTCAGCTTTGACGATGACCTTCTTCATTACGAAGAAGGTGCAGAAGTCGACATGTGGACGACCGATGTTAAGGACATCCTAGAATCTGATTGGGTGCCTGTTGCAGTAATGCATTCATGTATTCTGTAAGTATTAGTTTTGTTTTATAATTAAGTTATAAATTGATGTTCTAAAACAATGTTAATTAATTTTATGTCTTTTAATTTATGAACAGGTTTTTGCATGACAAAATGCAATCTTTTGCCCTTACCAAGTATGGATTTTTGTGTCATGAAAGAGCGTCATACACTGCTCTAAGTGCGATACAGAAATGTGTAAGACCTACTTGCAGCGTACGATGGTTAACAACATCAAAGCGAAAAAGAAATGTCTTATGCTACCTTATCATCAAAGGTATTAACTTTTGTTTATCATTTTAGTTTGAATAAATGTTGTAGTTATCTGTGCAGACATGCATTATAATGACATGTGAGTGTTTCGGTATTACATAGTTGCCATTGGGTTTTACTGGTGTTGTGTCTGGATCGTTCACGGATACTATTTCTTGATCCGCTGCAAACCGGACAGTCAAAACACATCAAGATAAAGCCACACATTAGCACGTAAGTACATTATGAACCAATTCTTTATGTATTTCAACTCCTTTAATTTAATTTTATTATGAAAGTATATCCTAATTTAATTAATGTATGTTGATGATACTAATTGTGTAATGTGTATCAAGGTGTTTTGATGGCAAAGCTTGGTGTAATTAAGGTCAAAAGGTGCCATCCAATGGACTTCAGTGAAGGTAAATACGTCATCATTTACTTGTTTATTATTGATTGTTGTAATCACAAATAAATGTCTTATATAATCAGTTATTTTTTTCCTATGTTTAAGTGTCCACGTCAACCCGGGGGTTTAGAGTATGGGTATTATGTCATGAGGTATATGCATGACATAGTCACCCTATTTGGTGAGATGAGTGATCCGTTAGAACAGGTATCTCAAAGTTATATTTATTTTTCAATTACTAATATAATTGTTTAATGATTAACTAATTTTGTCTTCTTTTGTTTTTCAAAGGTTTTTCCTAGTGTTGGAGAATATAGCGGAGAAACCATCAACGGGATGCTAGAGGATTTAGCGGATTTCGTCTGCATGAATTTGGTTTGATTTTTGCTTTGTTTTCTCGATTTGTTATTTAGAACTTTCTTTAGACTTTTATGGTTAGACAGATTGTACAAAATGACCACTTTGAGTATATTAGTGAATAATTGGGCAATTGTGTATGTATATGGTCATTTGTGACTATGTGAATTGTGGTGTATATGGTCATTTGTGACCATTTTAAATGTGGTGTGTATGGTCATTTGTAACTATGTGAATTGTGGTGTATAAGATCCTCTACCATGTGATGTAGAGAGATATGTGGACATATCTCTGAATGCATATTAACAGGTTTGGTGACATATGTGGGATTATAAAAAAATGAGAAAAATAAAAAATTCGGGATATTTTCGGAGGTTCCTACTAAGAACCGTCGAAAATGAGTAAAAATCAGGTCTTTTTCAGCGGTTCTTAAGGTTACAACCTCCAAAAAAGACCCGATTTTTACTCATTTTCGGTGGTTTTCAGTAGGAGCCGCCGAAAATAGCCCGGTTTTTCCATATTCATTTGCCCTCTGGTAGCTCATATTTTTCGGCTGTTGTAAAACCGCCAAAAATAAGGGAAGACCCTTTTTCGGCGGTACCATTTGCGGCAGCTGTAAACCGCCAAAAAAGGCATAAAATAACTGCCAAAAATGACCCTATTTGTACTAGTATCTGCATGGAGAACTAGCCATTAGAAATAAAAAAATAACCGTTTTTGTTACTGGGGCATTTCATGAACTTTGCCAAAATGACATTTCATGAAATATTTACAATTTTTTGAAAAGTTACCGTTGGATGCCAAATATAGTCGTTGAATAGTGAAAGGAACCTTTACATGTACGGTATGGGAGGATGACAGATGTTTGAATCTTTTAAAAAACTATGGTAAAAATGTTTACATGTGTCATCGACGACTTCTACCAGAAGATCACCCTTATTGAAAGAAGAGAAAACTGTTCAACGGTAAGGCCGAGACTCGTGTGACACGTCTACCATTGACATCTGAGGAAGTGTATGCAAAGGTTAAAGACATTTTTTCTGTTTTAGGAAACACGTCGAAACCGATAAAGAACATTTGGAAAAAATGTTCTATCTTTTCCAAGCTACCGTATGGTCCATATTAGCATTGTGACACTGTTTAGATATCATGCACATTGTGAAGAACGTCCACGAGGCAGTGAGAGGGACTTTGCTCAACATACCGGGCAAGAAAAAAGACGGACTAAAAGTGACGAAAGACTTGCAAGCCATGGGTACACGAGCAGATTACACCCACAAGAGAATAGGAAATGAGTATACCTACCTTCTGTATGATATACCCTTTCAAAGAATGAAAAGTTAGCTTCTTTAAATGTTTGCACTCGGTAAAAGTACCATCTGGGTACTCCTCAAACTAGAAGAACATAAGTCGATGAAAGATTTAACGTTGTTAGGCATGAAGTCATGATTATCATGTATTAATGTTACTTCTTCTTCCAGTTGTAATTCGAGGGATATTTCCAAACAATGTCAAGAATGCATTAACTCGAGTATGTTTCTTCTTTAACGTTGTCTGTTGCAAGGTAAGTGACATAAACTCCCTTGATTATCTACATCGTGAAATTGTAGTCAAATTATGTCAACTTGAGATGTATTTCACTCTTTCCTTCTATGATATAATGGTGCACTTAATTGTTCACGTTCTTCGAGAGATCTAATATTGTGGTATGGTTGTCTACTTACGATACATTTACCCTTTTGAACAATGCATGGGTATTCTGAAGGGTAGAATGATGAATAGACATTGACCAAAAGGGAGCATCATTGAAGTGATAGTGACAGAAGAAGTCAGAATTTATGATGGATTAATTAAATGAAGCGGTGTCAATTGGTATTCCAAAACCATGACACTACAGGAGACTTAAGGGTAAAGATGTCATTAGTAGAAAAATTGTGCAAGTTCCATGTCATCTTATTCATCAAGCACATATGTTTGTGTTACAACACCTTGAGGTTGTTGAACCTTTCTTTGGTATCCATATGGCTGTGTTGAGACAACAAAGTCCTAGTAAAGACCACCTTTGGCTGACAAAAGAACAAAACCGACTGTTTGTCCCAAGGTTCAAAGATTATGTGTTTGAACTAGCTTCATCAAATCTAGAAGATGTCAGTGAGATCAGATATTTGACAGTCGACTAGAAACTAATGTTACATCATTTGAAGGGTATGACATTAATGGATATACTTATTACTCTACATGTCATGATGCTAAATAAATACACCAGAATAGTGAGCAAAAGTATAAGCAGCAGCCACTGAATAACAACTCGGTAACTGATCTGAACCAGTAAGCAGCTCTAGTTGGTAATATGAAGGACATTTGAGAACTAGACTATCACATTGATTCGTTTCTAGTGTTCCGCTGCAAATGGGTAGACAACCGACATGGATACCAAAATAAGAGAGGACTTATTTTGGTTAATCATTCACGTGTTGGCTAAAAGATCAATTTGTTCTAGAAAGGATTGTGACCACTTGTGGTATGTTCAGTGCCAAAATAGTGTAGATGTTCTATTGTTCTTCCAGGGAGAAAATAAATTTTGGGTGAAAATAAAAACAATGACGTAGATGACAAGGAAGTGGTAGACGAAACAAACTTGTTTCCTATAGGATTGCGGGATTTAATGATGATTTACAAAATGACTTGATTTATGCACGTCCAGACCATAATGAGGGTGTTTGGGTGAAAATATTAAATGATCTAAGTTTTCGTGTTAGGTAATACTATTTGTTGTACATCTATTTTAAGTTTGATATGTCATCTTCTTTTTGTTTATCATAATATCATCATAAGTAGTTTTATTGATCTATTTAACAGTTGTCTTTCTTTCATGAATTCGTCTAATGTTGGTGGTTTATTTTTACCGTAGTGGATGATCACCCGATGTACGGTCTGATTGAAGAGTTCCTCGTGACTGAAGAAGTTGAGTCGCGGTAGGAAAGACCAGGTAAGTGGGTCACACTAGGTGGAAAGAAGGGAAGTAAAGCTTTAAAGTAGTTCGTTTGTGCACAGGAGGCCGAGGGTGGCCCTTCACAATAAACGCTAGCATTTGCCCCACAAGCGCCAAAAAAAGTGAAAATGAAAGGCCCCACACATGCATTGAAGGCAAATAGAGCCCCCCCCCCCCCCCCCCCCCGAAGCCGGTGCAGTTCAATGAGTACCAGCAGCCCGGTGGTCCATGGAAGAAGGATTTCATACCTTATTGTTGACATCTAGTGAAGACGTACTACAATATAAACCACGCCTGAAAGCAAGTGTAGACAACGTTGAAGGAAACCATGTTTGAGATTTTTTAGTTATATGTGTATCTTAATAGTATGTTGTTGTAAAATTTAAGGATATCTCATTATGTGTCACTAACCTAGTTTTTATGTATGTAGGCTTGGTTCTGCATAGATCATGTTGTTAAGGATCGTGTGTTGATGGCAATGTGTCGGTAGTTCTAGGACCACAAAAATAAGTTCACCAACAAGTATATCTTTTATAAGAAAGATGTAGAAGACCCATGAGAAGTTGGTATTTAAAGGCCACCATGGGAGAAATGCGAAGGCATCAACGAAGAACAATGACATCAGTTCGTTTAGGATCATCAGACTCCGACATTCAAGGTGGTTTTGATTGTCATATTGTCATGTTCTCTTATTCATATGTTCTTTGTATGCTTCAACTTATATAATATACATATCCACTTATAAAAAAATATAATATACATATCTACATATTTATGCAAGCTCTTCGTGCAAAACAAAACCAAACGCGAAGAAAAATTTGTACTCTCATCACTTAGGCAGCAAAGGTATAGCCGAGCATACAGAAGAGTGGGAGAAACAAGTTTGCTGTCGTCGGATGGATCATTGAGTGTCAATGAGAAAAGGGCTAATATCTGGAAATTGAGCCGCGTGCCTAAAAAATTGAATTATGAAAATCCTCAATACGATGACACCACAAGATAAATCATTAGTCAAATGGTAAGTATTAAAATTCTGAAACAGTAGAGCACTAGTTTATATTAAATTAAAATGTTGGTTTGTATAATTGTCGACTAGTTAATATTGACATTTGCATTGTCCTTAATAGAATGAGTTAAACTCTCAATTTACCCAAGGTACTTCGACTCTAGTTAGGCATCATGGTCCTCTTTATCGCGCTCTTGAAATGGTAGATCATCCAGGCCGCGCTATCGGTTTTGGTGGACAAGTTGGTATCCCTCAAGCTTTTTCATTTCCCGGTCCAGGCAAGGCACTCAAGGAAAGATGATCACTTACAATGAACATTTAAGATTAGCTACTGAAATGGAGTAGAGGATTAAATAAAGGGTCGTTGAGGCTGTGTCTAGAATGTGTACCGAGATGTTGAGTCTAGAGGTTTCTAGACCACCAGTTGGCTTACACAATCAGACGGAGAGTACACCAATACAAAGGAGTAGTGTCCACTTAGTTGATCTGTTTCAATATGCATCTATCCAGGTTAGACCAACATGTTAATTACAGTATATGGAAATTAAGATTTTCGCTTGTTGTTGTCATCTTAGAACAAAGGATATAGTGCTTTTAAAGTTGCGTTGATGACATTGCAAAGACGAGTGAAGAATATCAATATTCCATGGAACAATGTCAAGGTATTCTTTATTAATTGATGTAATGTAGTCAATGTTTGTCAGCAAATATTGATAGTACATCTTGAAAGAATGATAGTGAACATGTATGTATATATGTACAATGTCCAGTGCAACCTGGAGGTTCCGGATGTGGATACTATGTCATGAGATTTATGCATGACTTAGTAGGAGCGTTGACGGTTTTGCTAGAGAACTCGTTAGACAAGGTAAGGTTTTTTTTTAAGTTTTGGTTATATACCTATATATTGTTATACTTGTAGTTTCTAATTGATGTTCGTTTTAATTATTCAAGGCTTTTGAACAGGTAGTATTGGATTATGAAGATCATCACATAGTTGAGATTCTCAAGGAATAGACATAATTTGTCACTACGAATTTCACTACTTGATTTTGTATTACTAGTTGAACAGTTGTAACTCATTACATTTATAGTTGGTGTGGTTGTAGTAATGAAGTGTAATGAAAGGTGAATCTGTGAGGATTTTTGAATTGTAATAGTGGTATTACAAACTTTCTTTTATATCTAGTTTGTTGTGTAATTGTGATGTTGAAGCTCCCGATGATGGTGGCCGCTTTATGGATTTGTGAATGTGTAATGGAGTGCCTCTCTGTGGCGGCAGTGTTATTGAATTGATATATAGGTTTGCTTCAAAAATGTGGTGTGTTTAGTGCATTTATAAGCTAGAATGGAAAAACAAAAAAAAATCTATTTCAGTGGTTGCTAGCTCACAACCGCTGAAATAGGTATTTTTAATCTACACTTTTTCAGATATCTATTTCGGCGGCCCCATTTTAGCGGTTCACAATTGCCAAAATAGGCTGTTCAAAACCACCGAAATAGGATGTTTTTCTTCTAGTGAGCCCTTTGATCGATGTCTAAGGGGTTTCCAAGGTTTCAAGATTGGTTGTGCTAGGCGATGTGGAGGAATTGCTCTCTACTAGCATGATAATCTTCAGATTGAGGTACTCTCATACTCCCTCACCATACTGATTGCCAAATTGCTTGTTCTACTTTTTTTCTTTGATCTTGCCCTTGAGCAACTATATATAGTATATATGACGTTGTTTCTATAGGGAATGATCCATAGTTGAAGGCGGCAAAGATCAAGACGAACATTTTTTCTTGCGATTTGAAAGGCACAAAAATCCATGGTTTATTAATGCCTTTCTAATTTTCCATTCATCGTTGATCATATATTTGATCAGCAAGAACTAAGTGAAGAAAATGAAACTGTATCATCTTGAAGTATGAAGAAGGATAAAAACCACCAACAAAACATTCCTTAAACCCAACTGACCTCCGAAGGATAAGCAATAAAAACATAGAAGGTGAGCCACCTATTGGAACCACCTATTTATCTCTACATTTCGAAGACCAATGTTTTCGCATCCTTACCTTCTGCAACATCATTACAACTCAATTAATTAAAGTGAGAACACAAGGTTACATAGTCCCACAGATGTCTACATAAAGATGAATTATGAGCTCCATTAAATTGACCTTGGTGATGATCTCCAGGTTTTGAAATAATTCGTTATTCATTGGGAGTTCTTCCACTCAAATCTACTACCCTTTCATCTTCGATCCATATAACAATGACAACGTATTTGGCCAAATATGCTAAAGAAGGAAACCTAATTCGTGTGAGGCAACCTAATAGAATATTCTATCTCAGTTTTACTTTTCTTACTTTTTGATTAATTTTGTTTCCTTCATTAGATGTTTAGGATTTTACCACTCCTTAACCCCATTACGAGTTTGGGTTTCTTCTAATGTCTACTCTTTATGCAGGATCTACTTCGTAATCAAAATTTTGGAAAACACTACAAACCTACACTCAAATGCATTTCATGCAACTCTCTAAATATGGTGATGCTTTCTAAGCCAAACTACTGAAACCAAAGCATCATATATGGTGTCACACGAGAAAATACTCGCTTTGACCTGCTAGGATTGAGCCTAGTCCCTTTAGCTTTCGTTCAACTTCTTTCGAACACGCCTTGAACCAAAAAGGCATTCAAAAATGAGAATACCGTCCACGTTGTGATAACTAGTTCCACTGCAACCTTACCCCTCCAAACTTGTCTCTGACGTAAGTTCACAAGTGTTAGTGTTGCAGGACTAGAGATAGGAACTCAAGGAATTGCCACACTCACGCAGTAATACTTTGGGGAAGTACTCTTAGTGTAGTGGATTAAGTCTCTCGTGTGAAATTAGTTTGCTTTTGACGGCGATAGAAGATTTGCCAATCATAATACTCTTTGTGTATAAGTATTGATAACAATGAATGTCACCTCTAACTGATTCATTAGCCTTATATAGGCCTCTTGGTCGGTTGAGATAATAGAGGATAACAAAAATTCTTTATCCTCTCTCTTAAATATCTCACCAAGATTTTCTTGATCTTCTTTGGCTAGTTAGGCACTAGAATATCTAAGCTCCCTTTCCAAGGAGACGTCTAACAACAAACTTCTAAATAGGTGCCGCCCCTTTTCTTACCCAAAGAAGAATCTTAACAACCTTGCTACAAAGGTGCCGCCCCATAACTACCCTCCTAAATAAGTGACGCCTCTTATCACTTGGAGGTGAATCTCACCAAATTCTCCTATATGAGTGCCACACACAAGGAAAGGAGATGGGTTGCCAGCTGATAAGTGAGGAATTTGTTCAAGTTCTTTATTTTCTATAAGCTTCCACACTTTTGTTCTTATTTTTGTTACATGTGAAGAACTTCCCTCACGTGTGATTTTCATGCTTAAACAGGTAAAATTGTTGAAGAAAAAGTGTAGGATTGCATGACGAGGGCTTAAGGATCAAATCAGAGTCAAAAGGGAGTCGAAACACATCTTCTAGAACATTTTAGGGATGGTTTAGACCTCTGTCCATCATATAGGTCCAGACCAACCCCGAACATAAGCTACTAGATAAATTTGCACCTGGTCCAAGTCTTTGTCCGGACAAACAGACCTCGACCAAGCAGATTATCTCACGCAGGACATATGTACAATGTGGTTTGGGTTTTATCTCGTTGATACATTCCTAGACCAATATTAGTAATCAAAACACAGACGTCATCAACTTTTGGAACAGAGGCTATTAATCATCATTAAATAATCACCATATTATTGGCGATTGCATGCACATAGACAAAGAAAAAACGGCACATGATCTGTTGACCTATGCAAATGGGAGGGAAGATCTTTCGAATATATATTATACAGAGTAGCTCTTTGACCGAGAGGACTTACTGATGAAGACACGGAACTGTTTGAGGGTCTAGTATAAGTTAGTTTAGTTAGGCCCAGTCTGTTGGGCTGCTTAGTATAAGTTATAGATGTAGTTAGGCCCGGTCTGTTGGGCTGCTAGTTTTGATGGGTTATAGCCGTTGTAGTTTTTAGGTCCTTATTAGGCTTCTCTTAGGGTTTTCTTCTAGCTTCTTTCTTCTGGTACTGTAGCTCCCGATCGTCTTTCCTTCTCTGTTTTTTGAGCTTCTGAGCTCGTATCCTTGTAAGCCTTCCACGTGAGCTTCTTCTTGAGTTTTTCCGCAATCATGGAGTCTTGTTCTTCATAGTTTTTATCATGGTATCAGAGCAATGGTCATGGGACCTTGCTTTTGTTTGGTATCGAGGTTGCTAGATCTTTCCCTCTTTCGTTTTCGTGATATTTTCTTTGTCCTCTCTTCTTTGTTTCGATCGCTTCCTGCCTTTTTCTTTCCTCCATCTTCTTGATCCGGGCACGAAGGTGCGACTGTCTCTTTTCGCGCCCCGTTTCTGTTCTTACTCACTAAGAAATTATGTCTGGGGATCTTGGTGGTGAGAAAACACCGCAAGGAGGAAAGGATGGGGAAACCGGAGGCAAAGATGAAATTGGAAATGGCAGCGGAGTCTCGGCGATTGAAATTGGCGACGCACTCTACCTTGCAAGTTCAGAGAGTCCTGGGCAGATTCTCGCTACGAAATTCGACGGCGGACCCGGATTTCCCTGTTGGAAAGAGCAAGTGCAGATCGCGCTAGCTTCCAAGAACAAATTGGGTTTGTTTTTGGAACATTAACCAAACCCACCGACTCGGAGACCCGCGCAGAGGCCTGGGTTCGATGCGATAATATGGTACGGGCATGGCTGCTTATGAGCCTAGAAAAGAGAATCGCCGACTCCGTCCTTTTTCGAAAACCCGCCTCAGCTCTTTGGGCAGACCTTTGCGCAAGATACGATCAGGTCGATGCTACCAGGCTTTTTGAACTGGAACGGAGACTGGTAAATACTGCGCAAGGAAATGATTCAGTAGGTGAATACTTCACAAAGTTGAGGGCAATTTGGGATGAGTTCGATGCCACCACTCCCTGCCCAGCTGTTCCTGCTCCACGATCAAGCCTTCAGTTCATACATCAAAACCCAAAGACTCATCAAATTTTCATGGGTTTGAATGAAAGGTTTGCTGGAGCGAGGGAAAACATACTGATGATCACACCTTTGCCCACTGTAGAACAAGCCTTTTCAATCTTGATACACCAAGAAAGGCAAAAGGGCTTACACGACCTCAACCCAGTGGAGGGAGGAAACCCATCAGCCTTCTCTGTAAATCAAGGAAAAAAGGCTTTTACCAGAAGCCAAGGTAGCACCAACAGACGTAGCAACCTTCAATCACTCACTGCAACAAGGCTGGCCACACCGAGGATCGCTGCTATCAAAAGCACGGGTACCCACCGGGGTGGCGAACCAACAAGGACAAAAGGCCTCAAGCTAACGGAGCTAATGATCAGAAGGAAGACAATGCCAAGGATCCCTTCAATGGTGTCCTGTCAACAGACCAAATCAACTGTCTCCTAAACTACATCAGTAAGTCTCGTGTGGTCAACAAGGATCCGCAGTCGGCAGAATCCAACTGTGGATTCGTGGGTAAGTCTTCTTACCCTAACCCTGATGATTTTACTGGTAGCATTTATAGGATCTTTAATGTTTCTGGCAGTAATATGTTTGAGAAAATGGATTGGATTATTGACAGCGGTGCCTCTGATCATATGTGCGGTGACCTTTCTGTTTTAGCAATGTTTGCTTTCTTGAAGTGCCACACACTGTGGGTATGCCAGATGGGCACCCACAATCTGTTAGATTAATTGGAGATGTTAAGATCAATAGTCTTATGACACTTAGAGAAGTTCTCTACGTTCCTAGTTTAGATTTGGTCTTATCTCTGTCAGTAAGTTATCCAGCCAAGTTAATGCCAAACTGTGTTTTAATCCTACATGCTGTTTTTATCAGGCCTATAACAACAATGAGGAAATGAAGATTGGGCATCTGCATAGAGGGTTATATGTCCTAGACAAAGGTTTTGATAGAAAAGAAAGTGAATCTGCTAATCTGTGTACAGCTCCTGACTCTAGGAAAAATAGAGGTTTTTCTGATACACCATACAAACCTGTGGCTAGTAATATTGGTTCTGAAAAGAATGTTACTGTGTGTAGTGATTCTGTCTCTGGGAAAACTTTCTCTGATAATAAAGGCAATGTTTCTTTTAATGTGCAAGATCCTTCTGTTTTTCAAGTTTCTTTAAATCAGTGGCACCACAGACTAGGACACCTCCCTAGAGAGAAGATGCTGAGTTTAAATTTCTTAAAAAATAACTCCTCTCAAAGGCCTTTTATCTGTGAACCATGCAATAGAGCCAAGAGCCATAGATTAGCCTTCCCCTCCAGTTCCATAAAAACACAGAATATCTTTGATTTGATACACGTGGATCTGTGGGGGCCATATAATTTGAAAACACATGATGGTTTTTCTTATTTCCTCACCATTGTTGATGATAAAAGTCGGGCAACATGGACCCAACTTGTTGCTTCAAAATCTGACAGTCTTGGATTGATAATTGCTTTTATAGACATGGTGGAAAGACAGTTCAACAGAAAGATAAAATGTGTTAGATCTGATAATGCATTTGAACTTGGCAGTTCTAGAGAGGGTATAGAGTATTTTAGAATTAAGGGCATCAAGCACCAAACCTCTTGTCCCTATACCCCCAGCAGAATGGAGTGGCTGAGAGGAAACACAGACACATTCTTGAAACTGCCCGTGCCCTTATGTTTCATTCCTGTCTCCCAAGGAAATTTTGGGGAGAAAGTGTTCTTACCGCCACCTTCTTAATTAATAGGATGCCTCTTTCTAGCATTAATCACCAAACCCCATATGAAATTGTCCACAAACATAAACCAGATTACAAGACTCTTAGAAGTTTTGGATGCCTTTGTTTCGCCAATATTAATAAGGCTCAACATGATAAATTTGCTTCCAGATCTGTCAAGTGCGTGTTACTTGGGTATGGGCAGAACACCAAGGGGTACAAACTCTATGACCTTGACAATCACAAAATAATCTACAACCGGGATGTTGTCTTTTATGAAGAAATTTACCCATTTTGCTCTCAGCAGACAGAAAAACATGCATCTGTTGATCTGATTGGAAATCTGTTTGAGAAAAATGTCCTTATTACTGATGAAACTGATGTGAGTAAAACAAGTGTAAGACAGGAGAATTCTATGAGACAACAATCTCCAGCTGATGAGGAAAGAACCAGAGAGTTTGGGGATGATGCTGTGATCAACCCCATTGAAGGAGACACGGAAGAGATCACCAGTACAGAGGGGAACACAGATGATACTTTTCCTACAGAAACAGAACAACAACAACAGCTGCCTAATCTCAGGAGATCAGAAAGGAGAAAGCAGACCCCAAGATATTTGCATGATTATGATCTTGGATCTTCGGTCACTAAACCAGATAAGTCCTCTCTTAATGCTTCTCTTAGTACATCTCACACTCATGATTGTTTCTCTGAAATCCTGAGTGAAAGAATCATAGCTGCTTCCTTTTCTAATTCCTGTGTGCATGATAATGTTGACAGTTTTTCTACCCTGAATGATGATAGTATCACCAGTATATCTCCCAGTGATAATCTAGCTGTCAGTATCACCAATCCCTTTTGCTGTCTGAATGCTACTCTGAATAAGCATACTGAACCCAACTCATATGATGAAGCCATTAGGGCAGCAGAATGGCAAAAAGCCATGCAAGAGGAATTTTATGCACTAGAACAGAATCATACCTGGGATCTTGTAGATTTGCCAGAAGGGGTTAAGCCGATTAAATGTAGATGGGTTTATAAAATAAAACTGAGGGCAGATGGGAATGTTGAGAGGTTTAAAGCTAGACTTGTTGCCAAGGGGTATACCCAGAAATTTGGAATAGACTATATGGAAACCTTCTCACCAGTTGTTAGATTCACTACTATAAAGGCTCTTGTTATTGTTGCCACAAAAAGAAACTGGAAAATAAACCAGCTCGACATAAATAATGCTTTCCTTCACGGTGATCTAGAAGAGAATGTCTACATGGAGGTGCCTCAGGGTTATAAAAAGGGAAAAACAGGAAAGGTATGCAAACTGAATAAGTCTCTGTATGGCTTGAAACAAGCCTCTAGGCAGTGGCATCATAAGCTTAGTGTGTTCCTTAAATCCTTTGATTTTGTGCAGTCTCTGAATGATTACTCCCTTTTTACCAGAATCAATGTTGATAAAGTTTGTTTCTTAGCTGTCTATGTGGATGATATCTTAATTACTGGTGATGACCATGTTTTTATCATGCTTATTAAAGAAAAATTGGATGAGCGTTTTAAAATCAAAGATTTGGGCATTCTGAGTTTCTTTCTGGGTATGCAGTTTTTGCATACAGAGAATGGTATAGTTCTGATGCAAAGGAAATATTGTGACGATCTGTTAAAAGAATTTGACCCTGATGGGAAGAAAATCTCTGTAAGCCCCTTTGATGTCAATCTTAAGCTTAGAAAGGAAGATGGAAATGTTCTTGGTGATCCTTCTGTTTACAGACGTTTGGTTGGTAAGATAGGTTATTTATCTCATAGTAGACCAGATTTGTGCTTCACAATACAGCTGCTTAGCCAATTTCTGAGTAACCCGACTGATGCTCATTTCAATGCTGCAATGCATACATTACATTATATCCGTGGGACCCTGAGTTATGGTCTTCTTTTTAATTCAAAGGCTGATTTTAACTTGGTTGCTTTCTGCGATTCTGATTGGGCAGGGTGTCCCAATACTAGGAGATCAATCAGCGGCTATTTTATACAGCTGGGAGGAAGTCCTCTTTCCTGGAAGTCCAAGAAGCAGACCACGGTGGCTTTGTCTTCAGCGGAAGCAGAGTATAGAGCCATGCGTAGTGTGACAGCAGAGCTGAGTTGGATTACCAGAGTTTTGCACGAGCTGGGAGTGAGTAACATACTACCGGTTCCTGTTAGAAGTGATAGCCAATCTGCCATTTACATTGCACGAAACCCCGTACTGCACGAGAGGACAAAACACATTGAGTTGGATATACATTTTGTTCGACAGAAGCTGCAAGAAGGGGTCATTACAGTAGAGTTTGTGGGTTCCCACGGGCAAGTGGCAGATGTTCTTACTAAGCCATTGACGGGAAGGTCGTATCCTAAGCAAGTCAAGAGGATGGGCATGTTGCTGGATTTACCTAAGTCTGTTTGATGTTTCTCCTTAGCCTGCTTGTAGTTCTTCAAACCTTCGGATTGTCTCCCTCCTTCTGTTTGAGGGGGGGTGTTTGAGGGTCTAGTATAAGTTAGTTTAGTTAGGCCCAGTCTGTTGGGCTGCTTAGTATAAGTTATAGATGTAGTTAGGCCCGGTCTGTTGGGCTGCTAGTTTTTGATGGGTTATAGCCGTTGTAGTTTTTAGGTCCTTATTAGGCGTTCTCCTTAGGGTTTTCTTCTAGCTTCTTCTCTTCTGGTACTGTAGCTCCCGATCGTCTTTCCTTCTCTGTTTTTTGAGCTTCTGAGCTCGTATCCTTGTAAGCCTTCCACGTGAGCTTCTTCTTGAGTTTTTCCGCAATCATGGAGTCTTGTTCTTCATAGTTTTTATCATGGTACATCGGCAACATATATCGATCTTTAGCACTGAAAACAAAGCCTAGTTGTGCAGATAAAAACATAGAAGGTGAGCCACCTTTGTTAGAATGTGATATCAACGATAAGATAACGAGGATACTTACAACCGCAACTTTGAAGAAGAAGAACCACCTATTTATGTCTACATTTGGAAGACCAACGTTTCCCGCATCCCTACCTTTTACAATATCATTACACCCAAATGATCTAGGTGAGTACACAAGGGTACAATAGTCCCACGGATGTCTACATAAAGATGAATTAACATCCTTTAATTTGACCTTGGTGATGATCTACAGGTTTTGAAATAAGTCGTTATTCATTCAGAGTTTCTTCCACTCAAATTTGCTACACTTTTGTCTTTGATCCTTATAACAATGATGATACATATTTGGCCAAATATTTTAAAGAAGGAAACCTAATTCGTGTGAGGCAACCTAATAGAAGATTCCTCTCCGTTTTACTTTAATTTTGTTACTTTTCATTTAGCTTTATTTCCTTCATTAGAAGTTTAGGATCTGACCAATCCTTAACCCCATTATGAGTTGGGTTCTATTGTCTGCTCTTTAAGCTGCAGCTACTTCGTAATCAAACAATCACTACAAAAAAAACAGGATTTAGCGTCCGACATTTTCGGACGCTAAACATCAAAAATCGGACGCTATCAAAATTCGGACGCTAAATGTGTTTAGCGTCCGATTTTTGATGTTAGCATCCGATGAATATCGGACGCTAAAAGCCTGGACGCTAATTTTTTTTTTTTTGCGTCTATGGACACTAATTTGCGTCCACTTGGCGTCCATTTTTGTTTCGGACGCTATTTTGCGTCTACTTGTTAGCGTCCACAATCGGACGCTAAATAGCGTCTGCTAAATGGTCGCAAACCTATTAATCGGACGCTAACTAACTGAAGACAAATTATTTACAGATTTGCGTCCAATTTTTGTCGGACGCTAAATTGCTTCTATCTATCGAACGCTAATTTAAATCTTCGGACGCTAAATTGATTCTACTCGTCGGACACTAGCTTATATAATCAGACACCAAATTGCATCTATTTATCATCCGCTAGTTTGTATATTCAAACATTAAATTATATAATTATCATACGCTATTGAATAGAGTAAATTACTCAGAACCCTCTTGAGGATTTAGGATATTACAGTTAACCCCTTTGTGTTTATCATAATTACTGGTAACCACCTCGAGATTAAGGTATCTTTGACTACGAGCCCCCGAACTATAACTTTGTTATCAGGAAGTTAACTATGTGTTAACCTATCAACTTATTCATATTAATAAGGTCATGCTGGACAAAAAACACTACTTAATTTGCATTGTTATTTTCCTAAAAATGTCAACTCTTCCTTGAAAATGCATCTAAAGTGGGATGAGAGAGAGTTAGACGATGTTGATTAAGCAGTTTTGTTGTCCAGTCTGGCACTATTAATGTGATTAAGCTGATAGGTCAACACATAGTTAACTTTTTTATCATAGAGTTATAGTTTGGGGGCTCGTAGTTAAAGATACCTTAACCTTGAGGTGGTTACCAATAATTATTATAAACACAAGGAGGTTAACTGTAATATCTCAAATCCTCAAGGGGGTTCTGAGTAATTTACTCAACATTAAATTATATAATTATCATACGCTATTGTATGTATCATGTTAAATAAAAAGAGCACAACAAATTTCTTATCTAAAAAGCCAAAAAAGGCTTTTTTTTTTTTCATTTCACATAATACCATTCCATCCCCACTCTTGCTTCCTTTCTAAAGAAGGACTGAGTTGAAACATTTTACATGTTTGGAACCAAAAAATGAGCACATCTAACACAACCATACTGCAGCAAGTTTGTGTTGGAGCTTTCTACATGAAAATAACAAATCTTCCTTTGTAGACTCATAGATTTCATCATCTCTGAGATTCTTGCAGCCTGAAGATGAATGCAAAATCCAATGCACCGGATTGACAACGGAAGAGATTGAGACAAGTGTACCTGCAAGAAAGTGAAACTTTTGGGCTGAAATAAAAGGAATGCTTCAGTCATGAAGAAATCAATCATGGACTTACCAGAGACCACAAACAGTCGCAACATCTGAACTTAATTTCAACATCACCAACCATTCCCTCAAAACAAAAGGCCATATGGCAAACAATAACGGAAATACTCCACTACTGAAAGAATAATATATCATTTCTACCCAATCAGAATCAATATATCAACTTAATTCATATATTCAATGCCCAACAAGTCTTCTCGTCAACAAAACATTTCAAGGTAATTAGAATTTAATACAGAAAGCAACTTATCGATGTTCACAAAGCAAGTTGTCGATGATACATACAATTTAATACAGGCGATGTTTGAACAATATCCAAGGTAATTAGAATTTAATACAGAAATTAATATAGAAGAATTAAGGAAGGAGACTCTCTGACAAGCGAAATTGATATTGATTTTCAATTGACTTCACAATGCAGGCGGCGCTGATGAAGAACAAATGAAAAATCCACCATCAGTGAAACCAAACAAAATATTATCATCAGATCACTCATCTACCGGTAGTCCCAGATTTGCCAACCGAACACCCAAAAAAAATAAATACTAGACAGGATGGAATTGGGTTCAATTGATCCATTCGACATCATTTGTACTACTACAAACGACCCAGAAGATTCAATCATAAACCGTCTCAAAATGCAACTCAAAATGGACAAGAAACCTTAGCATGTACAATGACATTCTGATAGAACAATAATTCATAGCTCGATCAAGCAATGAACATTAGATAGATTAAAGATTTACTATCTCGATCTAACAATATCTCAGTTCCTAGGCTTCAAATGAACATGGAAAATAGGTTAGAACAGGCATACCTTGGACAAGATATTTTCCTTAGCGAGTCAACGTGGCTCTTTGACACAAAACCATCAATCTGAAGGAATAAGGACACTTTATCATAGGGTTTTCAAAATCATAAATTCAATCAAATTTTAAATAGAAACACAGCTACAGCTGCACAAAATATGCATATTCCTCTTATGAAACTATTGTCTAAACACGGCAAGTAAGCAGCAGATGCAAAGGATACATTTGACAGTTTATCAGAGGGTTTTCAATATCATAATTCAATCAAATTTCAAACAAAAACACAGCTACAAGTCAAATTCAATCAAATTTTAAATAGAAACACAGCTACAATCAAATTCAATCAAATTTTAAAAATAAACAAAGCTACAGCTGCACAAAATCTGCATATTCCTCTTATGAAACTACTGTCTAATTTCTACTACTACAACCTTTTTTTTTAAGATAGCCTAGCTAGACACAGTTGTCTTGTGTTGCTGTCTCCATCACTCACTCCATTATTATCTAACCTTAATCTCTTCTTCCTATCTCTGTAACTATATTGCTCATCTAAAGCGAGTAACCATGATAAAGAAGTTGTTGATAGCACTGATGATGAGAAGAAACAAGAAACATAACAAGCCACCATTCTCGCACAATCTATAGGAATGTGTTTGACTAAAAAAAATTGTAGGTTTGTGCTCTTCTAGCTGGAGGTGGATATGCTGAGAAGGTTGTGGTTCACTCAGACCAAGTTTTTCCAGTTCCTACTGGTATATCAGTCAAGGACGCTGCTAGTTTTCCAGAGGTTGCTTGCACTGTTTGGTCTACTGTTTTTATGACTAGTATGCTCAAACCGGAAGAGACTTTGTTGGTAAACTCCCTGGTTTTTAACTACATATTGAACATTTTTGTTTTTCTATAGCTATTGAGGTTTTACTATTTATATAAAATTATCTTCATCAGGTTCATGGTGGTCAAGTGGTATCGGCACATTTACTTCAGATCACCAAGTATTTTGGATCGAGGGTTGTTGTGACAGCTGGTCTGTGAATACAGTTGTACTACCTCCGTCCCAGTTTGAGTGTCCTGTTTGCTTTTTGGCACATTTTTCCACTTCAATATTAAACATGTAAGATAAAATAATTTTATAAAATAAATTTCTATAACATATAGTTTTTCATATAAGCTTTCTATTATAAAACTTAGATTTGTAAAATTATGTTATCTTATACGTTAAATATTGAAGTCAAACGATATGTCCAAACAGTAAACGAGACAGTCAAAGCGGGATGGAGGGAGTACAATTTATGAAAGCTCATTATATCAGTTTTTTGGACATTATTTCATTAATATGTCTTGTTTTTGTTGATAGGCAGTCAGGAAAAACTTGATTTCTGTCGGAAACTTGGAGCCGATGTGTGCATAAACTACAAAACAGAGGATTTTGTTGCGAGAGTGAAGGAACAAAACCAACGGAAAAGGTTCATCTGGAATTGGGTTTTAGTGAATTTCATTGTAGTTGACTAAGCATATATGCCTGCAATTTATGAAAGTTCGATATAGATGTGTCATATATACTAGGTACTGTCTATGACTGCCAACTGGATTTAATTAATTATATAATGGGTTGCGTAATCTCTTTTTTTTTGTCTGTTTTGAAATGCAGAGCAAGGGAGATGGTGTTGCTTTTTCTTTTACTGATCCCATCTAATATATATAGAATTAATTAATAGTGTTAAATATAGCTAGCTAGAGTGTGTAGTTATAAGAACAAAAACAAAATCAGAGAATATGATTACATCATCTATTACTATTGATTTATTGCTACTGATTTGCTCTTTAGTATATCAGGCCACAATGGGATAGTATTTTCAGTTTATACACCTGACATGAAGGCAATCACAAATGGAGAGCTCATGCCAACAAGGGAAGAAAATGTACCTGAAATACTTTCCTCAGTCTTTCATCAAGAAGAGTTTTCTAAAGAGAAGCTATCAGTTGCAACCATTTGAAGCAGAGCTGTAAAAAAATAAAAATACAATGTCACAAATCCCCAATTCTAGAGTGGGAGTAATTGCAAGCAGCAGTTTGATAATATCCAGTTGCAATGACATACACTGTAAATTCATCTTCCTTAAAACCTAGTTGTTTGAGAGGATATGCCAAAATAATAATTGTGAGATATTTTAGTTCACCTAAGATTTAGTTTATGTCATTTAGAACATATTTAGTTCACCAACAACAATTTTCACAATAAAAAATAAATGTACTCATCACCACCCACCACCTCCACTTTCAAAGGTGGAAGAACAACAAATATCTACACCTATATTACGTACATTATTCCCCACTTTCAAAGGTGGAAGAACAACAAATAGACTAGTACATCAAATTATCTATTTACATTAATGTTTCTAAATGGGGAGAAGTAAAACAACAAAATAGGATAAATCAATTTCATCAGGTTCAGACATAACTTTTCATACTATAATTGTCTTCTTCTGTTTTAGTGAGGTAATTGAATTGACGTACATTTCATCAACAAAGTGAAGGAAAAAAAAACGAAGTGCATGAAATTGATCAACATCATGGGGTTGATCTTAAACCAGGCGGTGCCCCATACAATAAGGAAGAAGAGGTAAAAGACAAATCATAAATATAGACAACACCGGATAAAGAAGCTTCTGCCATCAAAATGGCAAAACGGAATCCCATTGTCTGTAAAAAAACTAACAGACTAATGCGCGCATGGTGGCTCTTAACAAATCTGAAGCAATAATGACAAAAGTCCACCAATTTAATTACCACTGTTAATTATGCGTACCTTATTTGATAGGAGATCCTCGAGATGTTACACTAACTGATTGCCCATGCCAGCCGAACAGTAGAACTATTTCAACACAAATCGGTCAAATGAGCAGGAGATGAAATTTAACGAAGCAGATTAATATAGAGAGCGAAATCGAAACGTATTAAGAGGGAAGGGAGGCTTAACCTTGCTCTTGTTTCTGAATCCAACAAACGAGGGAGACTTGACCTTCTCCTGCCCTCCTATGCGGAAACAGCGAGACCGAAAACAGGGATAGATTCGAAAACGGTTTTATGAAAACGGGGAGAGATTCAACTATAGCCAGTCGATTTAACGAAGAATTGAAAGCTTCATCGTTAACGGGAGAGATTCGATTTGTGAAAAAATCTGAGAGGACTCTACCATCGTTTAACTGGGTTTGGGAATGGGGGAGTGTAGTCGATAGGGTTTGAGAATACAAGAGTGAAAAGAAAGTTAGGATATACTTTATCATTTAACCCGTTAATACGGACACTAATACGGACTGATTGTGTCTATAACAGTGTCTGATATTAATTTAGACACAATTTAGCGTCCGTAGAGTGATCGGACGCTAAATTCTGATACAAATCGAAAATTAGCGTCCACCAAGTGATCGGATGCTAAATTCAGACACTAATTACTATTTTTCTTGTAGTGAATTTTGAAAACACTGCAAACCTACACCCAAATGCACTTCATGCAACACTCTAAATATATGTTTTCTAAGCCGAAGCCAAAGCATCATATAAGGGATTTATTCTAGTGTCATCATTTTTTTTTGTTTTTTTTTCATTTAGTTTTTCACATTGAGGTCTATGGGTATGCTTAACTTGAGTAACTACCTTGATCTAAACTAAGAGGTCTTCTGAAAGCTTCACTCAATTTTTGTGTTGTAAAACAATGGGGCATTGTTTAACTTAAGTGTGGGGAAATGATATTTTCAACTATGTTATCACACTAGTAGAAAAAAGATTTTAGTGACGCACTTTAAATCACGGTTAAAAGTATAACCGTCATTTATAGTTTATAAACCACGGTCATTAAGAGAACCGTCATTTATGTTGCACGGCTCATCTTTCTGGAACCATCATTTATAGTTCGATCGCTTAGAAGATAAAATGACGGTTCCGTCTCAACCGTCGTATATAGTCCATATAAACCATGGTTCCTTATGAACCGTCGTTAAAGGTTTTGCGCCAAAATTTAAAAACCACGGTTACGCTTAAAACCGTTGTTTATTGCTCCCGTCACATAGGTTTTAAACGACGGTTTCCTTTTGAACCGTGGTTTAAAAGGTCTTTAATAAAAACCTTCGTGACTCATTTTCTTCTTTGTCTTCCTCCCACTTTTTCCCTCTGAATCCCACGACTCCTCCGCGCCGTCGAGAGCCCAGAGCCTCTGAACGCTTCGCCTTGTCGCCATCGAGCCCAACGTCCCTCCCGTTTCTCCGCCACGCGGGCGAGTTACCGCGCCTCCAGCATCATCGACCAGTCACGCGCGCCACCACCAGTAACCAGGCCCGTTTCGCGCGCCTCCAACCACTCACCGTCGTGCCTCCACTGCTAGATCTCGTGCCTCCACCGCCCTGCCCTCGACGCCTGAACCGTCGTGCTCCACCGTTGGTTCCTCCTCACACCGAAAGCCGGGCTTCATTCCAGTAGTAATTAACAACTAGTTATATTAAGCTAATCCCAACCCCTTAATCAGATTAATTAACTACATTAATATGAATCAATAATCTCATTTTGAGCAGCAACCATGTTCTGATGTTGAATGTGTATTGTGGTAAGTGACGAAGTGGATGGTCACCTTTGGTTTTTGACAATAACGAAAGATTTAAATATATAAACTGATTTGTAATTCATGATTATGATTATGGATGTTATATTTTAGTGGCATGATTATTTGAGTTTTAACATGTCTTGAAACTGGTTTTGGTTAGGTTATTCAATTTCTATTAATATATATATCGTAGTCATTTTTCTTGGATTGAAGTATGGCTTCTATTTTTTATCTCGTAAGAGATGCCCACCGCTGAAATAAGCTTCTTCCTCCATGAGTAACAGCCTCTGTACAGCCTCTGTTCTGCTATTGTTTAAACATTTCACACTAAAGCACTATACTTTTCAGTTCATGGGCTGATTTGAAGACATTCAGAGCTTCACTTCTAGGTGTTTCTTACTATACTAAAATATCATGTTAATAAGGGCATAAAAAACCTTTTAGATCTTTAGTTTTTTTTCCTAAATTCATAGTGATGTATGAATCAACTTGGTTGGTGATAATGATGCTTAATGTTTGTGGGTTTTGCCGTTATTGAACAGAACCATGTTCTGATGTTGCTATTATGTGTAGGTATGCGCAAAAATTGTGGAGTGTATAAAAATACGCAAAGGTCATGCCAAATGTTTCTTAAAATTATAAAATTGTGGAAACCAACTTTTGTTCCCTTCATGGTATCGCCATATCTGCATATCATATGTTCTTCTCCCTCAGTGAGTTTTGGTTAGATAAATAGCAGCAGAAGAAAACCAATTAGTCAACCATCTTTCCCTAATTGTTTCTTAGTTTGGCTTCTCAAAACACACACTTGTTCTAATTGGCGGCCAAATGTGATGAGCATGACCGTGAAGTGAGTTGATATTGGTGATCAACTCTTGCGACTCTTATAATTAATAGTAATATATTACCTTATTATATTTTATCGAATTTGATTGGATTTTTTCATTTTAAACAGGTTCTAAAAATCTCGAACTGACTCGCACACCCGGTTTGAAGTCGGGGCTGAAAAACTTCATTAATTAGCTAAACTGATAATACACTTGACTTATCTATTAGTCTGGTTAGTTACAATATAAGTTTTTTATTTCTTTTGTCGCACCTTGTGAAGAAACGGTAGGAATTTTGCAATCCTTGTTGCCAACCAGGAAAAATTATACATTACACATGCTCTGACCTTGTGAAGTGGTCTCTCACACACTAGAAACGAGGCTGGAAATTTCATTTCATAACCGTCGGTAATATACTCGAACTTATCTTCTTAACAATAGAAGTTTTCCATTTCTTCGGTTGAATCTTGTGAAGAAAACTCATGATAATTTTGCAACCACTAACCGGCGAATTAAGGAACATACATGTTCTGCCCCTCTATTCATATATTCTGGTTGTGTCTATTGTGTTTGTTTTTGCCTAAAAAAATGTGGAGTATCTAAAAATACGTAAAGTTCATGCCAATTTTTTTCAAAAATTTAACCTTAATATTATAATTTCATTGGATATATAGGTGCTACTACGGTTGGAACTCATTCAGTTGTCCCCCCCCATCCCATGTCGTGAGTTGACCATCATTACTCATCAGGTTAGTATTTAAAAATGTTTCAACAAGATACTTTTTCTGACATATATTTGTTTGTTTATTTGTTCAATTATTCATATTTTTATTTGAAGTGATTATGTAAAAGGAATACTAAAACAACAATGTAAAAAAAAGAAAATCATTTTAGTTGATGTCATTATCATTGATAGGAGGTAACTTCCAACTCATTAATTGCTTAACATTGTATATAATATTTTAACTTAGAAGTTGTACATCATTTTTATTTTTTACAAGCAGCTAAACGCCTGTACCCGGTCGCGCCTACACAACCCTGCTTCAGCCCCGTCATCTTATCCTCCACCGTCGTGGCCCATCCACCGCCGAGCCACTCCCTCATCTCCACTCCTGGTAATAATTTGTAAAATTTCAGCATTTATTGTAGCCCACGACACGGGTTTGTTTTTTATCATATCTATACATTTAACATATGTATACTTGCCTGTCTAATGATGCCTAATTTGTGGTTGTGATTGGAAAGAATAGTGGATGTGATACACAGAAGCAAAACAAATTGAGCGTTGTCCTAAAACTATTCAATCTGAAGGTGAGGCATGGATGGAGTGATGTCAGTTTTACAGCTCTTTTACAACTCCTGAAGGATGTACTACCAAAGGACAATGTTTATACCCACAACAACTTATGAAGCAAAGAAGTTAAAATAAGGTTAATGTGTCCGATAGGTATGGAATATAAAAAAAACATGCTTGTTCAAATGGGTGTAGTGTTATGGAAGGAGAATGAGTTTTGGATGACCATGCTCTGAATGTGAGGAATCACGTTATGTAAAAAAGGGTGAGAAAAACCACATAAGCACTAAAGTGGGTTCTCCTGCGAAGGTGTTGTGGTATCTACCGATAATTCCCCGATTCAAACGTTTGTTTGCAGTTCAGAAAGATGCTGAGAACCTCCGATGACATGCTACCCATAGAAAGGATGATGGTAAATTGAGACATCCAGCCGATTCACCACAATGGAGAAACATTGACAGAATATACCCTCAGTTCGGTACAGACCCAAGGAACTTAAGACTTGGTTTATGCACTGATGGGATGAACCCTTATGGCACTTTGAGCAGTATACACAGTACTTGGCTTGTTTTATTGACAATATACAATCTGCCGCCATGGTTGTGTATGAAATCCAGACATATTCTCCTCTCTCTGTTGATATCGGGTCCAAAACAACCGGGAAACAAAATTGATGTGTTTTTGCAACCACTTATTGACAATTTACAACTGTTATGGAATGAAGGTGCGACAGTGTATGATGCATACGGTATGGAAAACTTCACGCTTTGGGCTATGTTGTTTTGTACAATCAATGATTTCCCTGCATACGACAATCTCTCGGGATACACAATTAAAGGAGCACTAGCGTGCCCTATATGTGGAGATAAAACTTGCAGTATATGGTTAAAACACAGTGGAAAAAATGTGTACATTGGCCATCGGAAATTCCTCCCGAAAGGTCACAAATACCGTAAGATGACGAAAGAGTTTGATGGAAAACCCGATCATGCAGTCGCACGACCACCACTATCTGCTACTGAGACTTATAATCAGTTGAAGAATGTTGTGAACAACTTCGCTCCACCAATTAAAGCCACTGAAAAGAGCATCTGGAAGAAAAAATCAATATTTTGGGAACTTGAATATTGGCAACATTTAGAGGTGAGACATTGCATTGATGCTATGCATGTGGAGAAAAACATTAGTGAAAGTGTAACTGCAACACTATTAAACATGAAAGGAAAGACAAAAGACCATTTGAAGGGTAGAAAAGATCTGGTTGAATTGGGTATACGAGAAGAACTCGTGCCACAACAAAGAGGGAAACGAACATTCTTGCCTCCCGCTTGTCATACATTATCCAAAGAAGAGAAAATAAGTTTTTGTAGTTCTCTTCGTCATATTAAAGTGTCATCTGGTTACTCATCGAACATATCAAGTTTGGTATCAATGTCTGACCTTAAATTGGTAGGGATGAAGTCTCACGACTATCATGTGCTGATGTAGCACTTACTTCCGGTTGTAATCTGTGGGATCCTTCCAGCTGATGTCAGAAAAACTATTACAAATTTATGTGTTTTCTTCAAAGGAATTTCGTGTAAAGTGCTTGATGTGGAGACGCTGGATAAACTACAGAATGACCTTGTGATCACCATGTGTCAGTTGGAAATGTATTTTCCTCCTTCGTTTTTTGATATTATGGTGCATCTACTTGTTCATCTTGTTAGAGAGATCAAGCATTGTGGTCCGTTATACCTTTGATACATGTATCCGTTTGAGAGATATATGGGTATACTGAAAAAGAAAATGAAAAACTGTCGGTGTCCAGAGGGAAGCATAATTGAAGGGACAGTAACAGAGGAGGTAGTTGACTTCTGCACTCACTACTTACATGGTGTTGATGTTATTGGATTACCAAAAGCAAGACACGATGGCAGGCTTAAAGGTGTTGGTACTTGTGGAAAAAAATTATGCAGAGTTGATATTGATACATTGAACAAGGCACGTCTGGTTGTGTTGAATCACTCTGAAAGTGTTGAACCGTATTTCGATGAACACCTAGCCTACCTCAAAACAAAACACCCAACGATGAGTAATGCCAAATTAAAAAAAAAAGCAGAATGCAACATTTGTTAAGTGGTTCAGACAGAAGGTTTTAAATGAAGATTCAAGGAATGTGGATGAAATGATCCAGTTGTTGGCACTCGGTCCAAATCTCGATGTGTTGTCTTATGATGGATATGATGTAAATGGATTTTCTTTTTACACTAAATGTCAAGATTATAAATCGATAAACCAGAACAGTGGTGTGCATCTTATCGCTTCACATGACATTTTCACAGGAACAAGTCGTAATACACCGAAGAACGAATATTATGGTATTAATTATTGAAGATATCTGGGTCTTGACACGCTTGATGATGATGACAAGGTAACCGATACCAATCAAAGTTGTAGTTAAAGTTATTACATTAAAATAAAATTGTGTGTACTAATGATGATCAGTTTCTTTTTATGGACAGATCGTTTCTTTTTTCACAAAAGCACGGGGCACGTATTCCAAAGTGGATCTGGACTTTGTAAGAGATCATTTATCGCAGTTTTGGTGTAGAAATTACTTGAGCATTTCTTAGATCTTATGAAATACCCCTAACCTTTAAAATATAATTAAATGATCTATTAATGATCTAAGATGATTAATGAACATCTAAATATTATTGGGGAACAATCTAAAAGATCTCAACAAGGCAAAACACGCCTTAAGATCGGTAAAGCCAAAAATGTGCTTTAAGACACCATAAAGGTTGTATGACCTCAAATAGGATCCAAAGTGGATTCCTAAGTATTATAATGAAGTAAGGAACACAACAAAACTATTATCAAAGAAGACTAAGCTCAGAAGCACCCTGTGACACAAAAATGTGCACTAAAACACCTTAAAGCACGTTTTTGTGAGATTGTCTTCTAAATTGATTTTTAATGGGCTTAAAGATTATAATTATCCTTAAATATGATATTTTATCACATTATATCATATTAGGAATTTAATTCCATAAATTTACGAATTTTTACAAATTTAATATTAAAATATTAATAAAAACCCTAAAGTGGGGCCCGCATGAGTCAAATTGACCAAGTATGGTCAATGGTCAAGTAATGACCCATTTGACCCCTTGGAAATCGGCTGGCAATAAGAGAGGAGACAGCTTACAATCATTATGGGACAAATTGCTACCTAATACATTTACTTTTGAAAATAAACTTACTTTTTCAATTATTTCCAACCTTTCCCACCTCTTCCTTCCTCCTTGTCCGATCCCAGCCTCTCCAACCGAGCTCCTCTCCTTCCTAGCAGCTCTCAAGCCTTGTTCTTGAGCATGGAAGGCAGATCTAACTCCTAAGCTCTTAAGGTAAGTGTTTTAAGGTCATTTTTAGCTCTTTCTTTTTCACATCTCTCACCAACACCTAGATTTCGTGCTCATCTGTTCCTATGGCTCATTCTCAGTGTTCTAAGGTTATAACAACTTCCAAACTCGGTGGAGACAAGTAGAGGGACCAAGGTTGCTCAAAATTGCATTTTAAGGTAAAAACATACCTTAAGCCTCTCAATCTTTCAAACGGTTTTCTTCCTCTGATTTTTATGAGTTTATACACTCATAATCTTCATATTTACATGTTCATTCAGTTGGTTAGCCATTTGGAGCAAGTGTGGCCGAGATCCAAGAGAAATACTCTCTTTTAAGGCATTTTTCCAAGGTAAAACCTAATAACAAGGTAGCTTGTTGTGATCTAGCTATTTCCTATGTCAATATAGTGGATCTAACACCTTGTGGTGTGTTTGATTCAGGCCGAATCCACCTAGAACTTCCCTTGCATTTTTAAGGTGATTTTTGCCTTAAATCTTACATTAATTATTCCTTATGGTTAAGCTCAAGCTTGGAGTGTAACCATATCTTGTTTTTTTGTATTAAACATGTCTAAATGAAGTGGTGAATTTTCCTACAAGTGACCGAGCCCATACAAGGATAAATCAAGGTATAAACACCTTAAACTTATGATTTTTATAATTTCTAAGCATATATATGGCCGACAGTGAAATTATAAATAGGGGTCATATTGACCTAAAAATGGAAAAAAAATGACTAAGATAAATTAAGCTAGTCATTTAAGAGATTTAATTAACATAATGGTCAAATTATGACATTATGTGGAAAAATAATTAAACCAAGGTGAGGCCGAGAATATATGCTATATTTTGAGACATTTATTGTGTAATTTATTTTGCAAGTTCAAGGTTGAATAAGGCCATGTCATTAGGCCATTTTAATTTAAGTTTATAAGCTTATTTAGTTAAATTTATGCTTATATAGTTAAATTGGGGCCAAATCATATTACTAGGAAATTAGAAAGTTGTGGGCTTAATTTAGAGCAATTTAGGGTTTTAAATGAATTTAATAAAAATCATAACATTTTATAAAGTTTTGTGTCAAAATTGAAAAATAGAAAAGTATAGGGTGTTATTGGTAATTACCGAAAATTTGGTCTCCATTTGGTATTAGGAGTCAAAGTTGACTATATAGGAGACTTTGACCAAGTTTGGAAAATTTAAGAAATTAAAATACTACCTTATAATAAGATACTTATTAAATTGTAAAGATTTATAAGACTTGGGTAGTAATGTAATTTTCGAGACTTAGGGTACTAAATGCAGTTTAGTAAAGTCCTTAAGTTGTTAGGAATTTTTAGAAGTTTATTTGGTTAAATTTGGAGTTTATATGAATTATATAAGTATAATATAAGATATTTTATAACATTGTTACAAATGAGTAACATATGTGGTAAAACCGAGATTTAAAGGAAGTATAAGGTTAGGAATAATATTTATAACCTTTTGGTATAGTTTGGTAATTTTTGGAATTACATATAAGGTTTTAAATATATATGTATGATATATAGTTTTAATGGAATTAGAAAACTATGTATTATAAATTGGGATGAATTGTGATTTTATAGAAGTTTAGTGGTTATAGTAAAGCCGAAAATATTAAGGGCTGTTTGATTTTAAACAATTTACAACTATGGGTTATAATTGTTTTAATGACAAATGTCATAAGATATGTTATATAACTATAATGTAACATTATATTAATTATGTGGTGGATTTTGTAAATATTTAAGAACATAGGTGCTGTTCGGAAATATTAACATTTTTAAATGGGATTTATAATATGGTTTTGATGTTATAAGAGTTATAACATTTATAATATAAGAGATATTCATTAAAAAGAATGAATATAGATTATAAGACTTACCATATAATAAATAGTTCCATAATACACACATATAAATAAATATATGTAATGGTGTAGAAAATGTGATATGGTTCAATAACTATAAATTATCATAATTAAAATGATAATAGATAAGGAGAAAAGAATTATAAACATTAGATATCGAAATTCTAATGTTAGGAGTATACATGGAATAATAAGGATTTTAAATAATTCAAAGTATTGTTTACATATGAATTATACCACGTCGAACTAAAAAAAAAGAGAGAGACAAACCTTAGAAAAAAATAAATACTAAGGTGAGATGTATAGTGCATGACAAAGAATCATACATGCAATAAAGAAACAAACTATACGATCTACAAATATACATTAAGTCACATGCGATAACAAAGTCCAACAATAAGTATATTAATATACGAGATAAGACTACGCATGTAATGTAACACTTTTCCAATCTCGAGTTAAGCTGAAAACCCGACAAACATTGACAGTTAATAACGGGGGATTAACCGGGAGTTAATAGTGACGGTACGGGGTACCGTATGATTGTGTTGTTATACAGTATGCTAATCAGTAGCATTATGTATTGTTTAGACTATTAGGGACTACACAAGGAGCATAGGATCTTGCTGATTCATACTCCACCGTAATACATCAGGGTGAACGGTATGTTGTTATGTGTCTCTGATTGTCTCTGAGGGCTTCCTCAGTTCAGACTTCTGTGTGATCTGTGATAAGATTGTTTGTCTGAATGTGATAATTTATATGCATGAATTGTATATTTATAGCTGCTTATTATTACTGTTGTTGAGTTAACAGTATCGGTTCGTATATATGGACCAATATATATAAAACGAACTAGCGGCTATGGTGCTATCTTATTTGAAATATAAGGATCGTCAGAAAAACGTTGTAGCACTAGGATAATAAGATATACATATTATCCGAGACTTTTATACGGAGCATTGGCCTTTCTATACGCCACTCTCGTATCTAACACTGGATCCCGAGTTTACAGACTCCGGATTGGACTAATGACCTTAGTCTGCTGTGTTAGGAAAATTTGGTAATGCGATGCGATGGAATAATTAATTAGTTAATGATGGAAAGTAAAGCCAAGAGGATGTGGCTCTTGGTGCGCGCTGTGATCACAAAAACGATACCAGGATGTCCGCGTATGGGTCCGCAAGTATCAAGAAAATTTCCCGTGAGCTAGAATGGCTCGTTGGTTGGAGACTCTACCGTTGGAGTGGCTACTGCCGTGGGTGACCCGCCATAATATATGGGTAACTAGAGACATGTCATGTTAATGAGACATTGTCACTAGGTATAACTGAACAAATAATACAGTTGAGAATTATACAGTGGCGAACGATATTGGTTCCTATACCATGGACGAGAACTAGTACTTGTTTATTATTCTCGTTGTTTCACTTGGTTGTTCATTTGTTATACTTGTGGTTATATTATATATGTTGATGGTTGTGTTATTGTATGGTTATTACTGTTAATTGTTTTACAGTTTAAAATATTAAAACGGTATTGCATGTAATGAACCTCATGCTCTCGACCAAATAATTGAAGGGTCTTTGGGGGCATGACGGGGCATGTGATGACATACTCAGCAGGGGCTGATTCCATACCACAAACCATCTTTATTGCAGGAGACTAGCTGGTGGGTCGACGCGGGGCGCGACTTTTGAGTTTGTTGTTGGATAGACTTGGTACGGTGTGATACTAATGGTGGCCATCGGGTCCGGTTCTACCCGGAACCGATTGGAACCGGAACCGGCCGGGAACCGGTGGGAATCGGAACCGGAACCGAACCGCCTCAGCCGGTTCCGAATACGAATACATGTTTTGAGATTCGGGCCCGAACCGGAACCGGAACCGCCTGGAACCGTCGTCGGATTCGGTACCGGAACCGCCCCGGAACCGGTTGAAGTTACCGTTGGGTTTTTAAATTGTAACCTCTTAGTAGCTGTACTCTTTTTCCTTATTATGGTTTTCCCAATGGATTTTTACCTAATAAGGTTTTAATGAGGCAGTGAATCATATATAAAATTCTCTTGTTCCTTATTTTTTGTAAATTCAATAAAAATTCCTAAGTCTTTGTTTCTTACACATTTAAGATTATAAACTTGAAGAATAACCTATCTAGGAGTAAAGTGGATGAAAAGAGCAACGTGTGCACTCAAACGGATCTCAAATCGGAGCTAAAACGAAGCAACTAGAGCCGATCGAATCTTTCCGGAACCGGTCGGAACCGATCAGATTCAGAACCGAAACCGGAACCGGCTGGAACCGGTTTTCGACCGAATCCGAAGCGAATCCAGATTTCAGAACCGGAACCGTAACCGGAACCGCCCAGACCGGTTCTGAATACGAATACACATTTTCTGGAACCGGAACCGGTGGAACCGGAACCGGAACCGGTGGAACCGGACCCGTGGCCACCATTATGTGATACTAAGGTTGTTTTGGACTCGGGTTGTTTAACCGAGGTGTGTTTGGTTTAGATGCTCACGGTCTGTAATATTTGGTTGTTGTTATATTTGTTTTAAATTGTTTAAGTACTGCTATCTATCTCTTGTGGTCACTGCGGGAATACATTTCGCAAGTTGATTATCAGGTAATTCGTTATCACCCGTATGGGCGAGTGATAACAGTGACACCATTAGGGCGACAGTCTTTTATTTACCGCTGTGAATTATTTATCATGTGCGATATTTATAGGATTGTTAGGAGCCGGATTAGTAGGGGTGTTACATCTTATCCTAGTGTAGTTAGACTTACACTTTTGTTTGTGCTGAAGCAACGTAGACTCTCAAAGTTTGTAATTCAACTCTCTTATTTTTGAAAGTTTGAATGGGTTTGTTTGCAATTCATTTTCGATGTTGCAATTCAAATTGGCAACTTGTTTTATAGTCATAGTGTGGTTGGTTACCAAAGGGCAATACCAGTTGGATGCCCTGTACAGGTTGTATATATTGGGTTGTGTTGGAAAACACATGGTAGAGGCTAAAAAAAACTAAAAAAAAAAAAAGAAAAAAACCACGGTTAAGTAAAAACCGTGGTTTAAAACTCAATGGAACGACGTTATAAACCACGGTTTATTAAAAAACCATCGTACAAAGTATGCTTTATACCACGGTTACTTACCAAACCGTCGTATAAAAGCACTATATACCACAGTTGTCGAGCCTGGACCGTCGTATAAAATCAGTCTCCCCGCGACAGAAACGGTATTTAAACGACGGTCGTAACAAACCGTGGTTTATAGTCTCACTTTTAAACAACGGTTTTAAACCGTGGTTTATAGTTATTTTCTATATGCGACGCGAGTATATACCACGGTTTTCTAACCATGGTATATAGGTAAAATAACCGTGGTTAAAAACATTTTCTGCACTAGTGTCACCTTCAAATTCTTTAACATGATGACTCATTGTGTGTTTAAACATCTTAAGTGTAGCAAAAATTATTTTAATTTTTTCCATCAAAAATCCAATATTTTATATGACGATAGGATCCACAAGTCCTGATATTTAAGTTTGTGGAGATTTGTAAGAAGCCAAGTTTATAGAAACACAATATTTACCGGATCAAATTATGTTGTAAATGTGGATTTAATATTTTCATACCAATGTTGTGATAGTAGCTTTATGCCAAAATGAGGATTTGATGGATTTGACTAGACAAGTTCAACTGTCAGCTGCCAAAATGAATAAAGTATAAGAAAAAAAGTGGGATCAAATTTTTAGCTGCCAATTGTCGGATTTCAACTGCCAACTGTCAAAATAAATAAAATAGAGGAGAAAAAAAATGAAAAAGTGTTTACAAAATCTAGCAGCCAACTATCAACTGTCAAAACGATATAAAGTAATGAAAGAAAAATGGGAAAGTGTGAACTGCCCGGTTGGATCATCAAAGGAAGCCAATGTTAACACAACCACTTAACTAGATGCTTGAACAAAACTTAGATCTATACTTAATCGTGTAGTACATATAAATGAGTATCCTAAACCGTAGACTGCACAACACTTTACTTCAAGCTAATGCAAATAGTAATTTAAGGTTCGGAACAGAGACCCTGGCTCTTACCGTCTTACGCAAGGGTATAACATGGCTTCTGCCACTTGTCAATATTTGATTGGAGAATAAAATGAAGGAAACAAAAAGAAGAAGACTCACATATGTGGGAGTTTTTGGGGTAGGAGAGAGAATTTTTTTTTTCCAAAATGTTATAACTCACAAAATATAAGTGCAAAAATAAAAAAATTATACCATTGTTCATCATTTTTCATGCTCTTCAAAACAAGATGCATCATGGATATGTTTTGGTAAACTTAAAATTTTTATATTTTTGGAAGGATTATATATATTGCGTATTTAAAGTGAATCTTATTCATTAACAAAATGAATTTTCTTTAACAGTAAAATGAACCTTATTCATTAACAAAATGAATCTTACCCAAACCCTCTAAAAACCACTTTAGGAAAGTTAAAAACATCGAAGACATTTTATGGTACCTTAAACCATAAACCCTAAAAACCTATTGAGTCAGTAACGACAATATAAAGTATAGACTAATACCAAAAAGAATATCCTACCCTCAAACACCCTAAAATCCACCCTCGTATAAGTTTGTGGTAGGATTAACTTTTACTAGTATTAAACAAAATATTCACTTTTCTTAAACCTTTGATTCACCTTTAAAAAAACCTTTGATTCACTTTTCTTAAACCTCTTATTCATTTTAGTTAAACAATCTCTATTTACGAGAATCACTTTTCCTAAAACTTTGATTCACTTTTCTTAAACTCATGATTCACTTTATAAAAACCCCTGATTCACATTTCTTAAACCTCTTAATCACTTTAATCAAACAATCTATGCTTACAAGATTCACTTTTCTTATTACTCTAATTCACTTTGTAACAACTTGTGATTCACTTTTTAACAACCTTTGATTCACTTTTCTAAAACCTTTGATTTACACTAGTCAAACCATCAAAATCAGTTTAGTTAAACAATCTCTGTTTATGAGATTCACTTTTTTAAAATCTCTTATTCAGTTTTACGTAACTCTCTGATTCAGTTTTTAACAACCTTCGGTTCACTTTTTAACAACCTTTGATTCACTTTTCGTAAACTTAAAGTTCACAATGAATTTTTAAAAAAATGTACATACAAAAAATAAAAAAATAAAAATTTATCAAAACATATTCATGTTTGGTCTTATTTTGAAGAACTCGAATTATGACGAACAATGGTATAAGATTTATGTTATTTGGATTTATATTTAATAAACTACAACATTTTAAAGTTTCATAATAGCATAAAGCATAAAATGACAAAATAAATAACAAAGAACCAAAAAGCCCATCTCCATATTACAACCTGACCACTAAGCGCCAGGTTCGAATTCGCGTTAAGGTTTGTTAATTTCACTGGTTAAATTAGAATATCTCATTTTTAAGGGTTCATAGCTTTGGATTACTAGTATCTACCTAAAGTATCTTTAAGCTTTATTAGATTAATTATTGGCCACTTTAATTAAATGGTATGTAGGCGTAGAGTCTTACTTTCTCATTGTTAATACTCCCTCCGTCCTGAATTGATCGTCCTGTTTGCTTTATGACATGTTTTTCCACTTCAATATTAAACATATAAGATAAAATAATTTTATAAATTAAATTTTGTAACATATAGTTTATCATGTAAGGAATCATTTGCAAAACTTAAATTTTCAAATTTAATTTATCTTATATGTTAAAAATTGAAGTCAAACGACATGTCCAAATAATAAACAGGACGGTCAATTCAGGACGGAGGGAGTAAGTGTTTAGAACAACCTATATTACAATTGAAACGTGTAAGCACTACACCATCATCTATAATATAAGTGCCAATCATATAGTAACACTATTACTTTAACCAAAGACTCGAGAATAAAAGAAAACGGACAACAGCACCCTTATTTGAATTTAGTGTTGCGCAATTTAAAATTATTTTCTAGCTCTATTCGTTAAAAGAACACACATTGGCTCCTTTCGATGAACCAAAACTACTTTTCTTTTTTCCCCCTACTTTAAGTTGATAACCGGCAGCTACCCGTTTACAAAAACGTTTTCACATTTTTTTTCCTGACTTTATTTATTTTGACAATTTTTTCCTAAATATTATTCATTTTGACAGCTTATCTACTTACATCAAACGGAACCAATTACTTCCCAACTAAACAAAACATCCATACAACTCGCCACCTTCCTGCCCCAAAACAGAGCGGTTTGAAAAAAAAAAAAGTGTGATGACTAGATCTGGTAATTCGGGTCATTCGGTTCGGGTTCAGTTCGGTTCGGTTGGGGTCAATTTATAGATATTTACTATTCAATTTGGTTCGGATCGGGTCAGTTTCCTCTGATTGAAATTAGATTCGGGTGACATCGGTTTGGTTGAGTTTGAGTCGAGTACTTTTGGTTCGGGTTAGCCATTGCATCATTCGATTTTTCAGGTTAGGTTGAATTCGGGTGACTTATTCGGGTTAGGTTTGATTGACAAAAATTTTAAAGTATGAATTTTAAGAAACCTTTGTAACTTGTATTGATTTTCATATGCGGCTCCAAATTCTTTTAATATAGTGTTACCTTTTATCAAGACTGCTATTGTGTATTGGTTTGACAAAATCAAATTGGATGGCAATTTTTATACTTGAATTTTAATTATAAATTTATTAATTGTATCGATCAAGTAAATGAGGGTCACTACGCTCAGTCGTGTTTTCACTTCGTACAGTCGGAAAATGACCATTTTGCCCCTGCTTTAATATCTTTCAGAAATTACTAGATTTACCCACAATTTGTGACATATTACGAGGTGACCCCAAATTTCATTACGCACAGTCGGAATTCCAATACGTTCAGTCAGAAAATGACCAATTTAGGGGCTAATGTAGACAAAATTTATTAAAAGCGGTTCGAAAAAAGCAAAGAAGGATTCCAAAGTACTTTGCTGATAATTTTTATGAAGTATGTATTATTTCTTCTTAAGCACAACATTAACTATCATCGACGTCTTGTTCGAAATTGTCTATCAACCACATGTCCGTTGAAGAAGAATCTATTTGAAATTCATTGAACGTGTCTATCATTTCCACCAATTTCACGTCCATTGACGAAGAATCTATTTAAAATTATCAAAATTTCCTATCAATATCAATATTAACTATCATTAACTTCTTATTCCATAGTAAAATAATCAAGCATGTTCTATTCTAATTAATAGATGAATTGGACACCAATCTAATAGTTAGATGTATCGACATTAACTATCATCGATGTCTTGTTCAAACTTACCTATCAATTCCACTAAATTCATGTCCATTAAAGAAGAATTTATTTGACAATCATCAAAATTGCTCAAAAAATGTCAACGTTGAAACATATTATCAATACTTCAAAAGCGAGATCGGTTTGTAGTCGGAGATTGCTCAAAGAATGTCATCTTTGAAACATATTTTCAGTACTTCAAAAGCGAGATCGGTTTGTCGTCAGAAATTGCTCAAAAAATGTGTTTTTTATAACAAATGAAATTGTATACATTTTGAAACATATTTTCAATACTTCAAAAGCGAGATCGGTTTGTCGTCAGAAATTGCTCAAAAAATATTTTTTTATAACAAATGAAAATGTATACATCTTTGAAACATATTTTCAATACTTCAAAAGCGAGATCGGTTTGTCGTCGGAGATTGCTCAAAGAATGTCATCTTTGAAACATATTTTCAATACTTCAAAAGCGAGATCGGTTTGTCATCAGAAATTTCTCAAAAAATGTCATCGTTGAAACATATTTTCAATACTTCAAAAGCGAGATCGGTTTATCGTCGGAGATTGCTCAAAGAATGTCATCTTTGAAACATATTTTCAATACTTCAAAAGCGTGATCGGTTTGTCGTCGGAGATTGCTCAAAAAATGTGTTTTTATAACAAATGAAAATGTATACATCTTTGAAACATCTTTGAAACATATTTAATACTTCAAAAGCGAGATCGGTTTGTCGTAAGAAGTTGCTCAAAAAATGTTATTTTTTTATAACAAATGAAAATGTATACATCTTTGAAACATATTTTCAATACTTCAAAAGCGAGATCGGTTTGTCGTCAGAGATTGCTCAAAAAATGTCATCTTTGAAACATATTTTCAATTATTCAAAAGCGAGATCGGTTTGTCGTCGGAGATTGCTCAAAAAATGTGTTTTTTTATAACAAATGAAAATGTATACATCTTTGAAACATCTTTGAAACATATTTTCAATACTTCAAAAGCGATATCGGTTTGTCGTTAGAAATTGCTCAAAAAATGTTTTTTTTATAACAAACGAAAATGTATACATCTTTGAAACATATTTTCAATACTTCAAAAGCGAGATCGGTTTGTCGTCAGAGATTGCTCAAAAAATGTCATCTTTGAAACATTTTTTCAATACTTCAAAAGCGAGATCAGTTTGTCATCGGAGATTGCTCAAAACAATAGTTCTATTGATGATCTTCTACTAGACTGCAAGAGCGATGAGGAAAGACTAAAGAAGATCAAGACTTCAAAGTGTGCAGTAAATGATGACGACAAACATGAACTACTTCATATTGACGGTCTTCTACTAGACTGCAAGAGCGATGAGGAAAGACTAAAGAAGATCAAGACTTCAAAGTGTGCAGTAATTGTCGATTTTTTAGTTTTAAACAACAGGGATTTTCCATATACACTAACATTGTCTATCATTACCACCGATTCCACTAATTAATTCATTTCGACAACTGATGCCCGAAATGCATTCCACAATCCTCAAATGACTAACATGAAAACCCTAATTGGACGGTAAATGGTACAACTTATTCGACACACGCATCATTTTAAATCCCAGAACAATTAACAATTCAAATGACTAACACGAAAACCCTAATTGGGGGGTACATGGTAGAGGAAAAGAAGAAATCTGATACATTTTGACAGGAGAAGTGAGAGGATGAACAGTGGGGTTAGGAATTAGTCTAGGTTTTAATGCTAATTGTGGGTGTGTTAGCCCTTTAGTGTATCATGATTCTCGTGAATTCTATTTAGTGAATTCTTTTAAGAACAACGAGATCGGTTTGTCGTCGGAGATTGCTCAAAAAATGTCTTTTTTAAAGACATTTAATTGTCATCTTTGAAACATATTTTCAAGACTTCAAAAGCGATTCTACTTCAGAATTACATACTTCGACAACTGATGCCCGAAATGCATTCCACAATCCTCAAATGACTAACATGAAAACCCTAATTGGAGGGTAAATGGTACAACTTATTCGACACACGCATCATTTTAAATCCCAGAACAATTAACAATTCAAATCACTAACACGAAAACCCTAATTGTGGGTGTGTTAGCCCTTTAGTGTATCATGATTCTCGTGGATTCTATTTAGTGAATTCTTTTAAGAACAACGAGATCGGTTTGTCGTCGGAGATTGCTCAAAAAGAAGTTTTTTTTTTTACAAATGAAATTGTATACATCTTTGAAACATATTTTCAATACTTCAAAAGCGAGATCGGTTTCTCGTCGGAGATTGCTCCTAAAAGGTTTTTTTCTATAACAAGTGAAAATATATACATCTTTGTAACATATTTTCAAGACTTCAAAAGCGATTCTATTTCAGAGTTTCATTTTCAAACAACATTGTTCGCATGTCATTTCTCATAATGTTACAACTTATTCGACACACACATCATTTTAAATCCTAGAACTGAAATACCCCTAAATTAATTTAAATTAATTTAGGGGATTTCTTTTATTAAACCTTTAATAATACTATTAAGTATTAAATTATTATATGGAATTATGAATATTAAATTATTATATGGAATTATGAATATTAAATTATTATATGGAATTATGAATATTAAATTATTATATGCAATTATGAAATTTATTTAGGGGTTTTCTCCTATTTAACCCTAATTATTATATATTATATAGTATTATGAATTTAATAATAAGATTTATAAGTCCATAAATCTTGGGAAAATTTCTAAACACTCCGACTATATTATAAAGATTTTAGGAAGTGTTGGAACATTGTTTTGCAACATAAAAGTCAATATAAAATTCTAGAAACCTTAAAGCTTATTAAACCTTGCTAGAGTTGACTTTTTGAGAATGGTCAAACCAGGCCATGAAACCTATACCAATAAATAGGTTATGGAAAACCATGAAGATCGATAAAAAGAACGTCAAAAACGGATCATCCTAGCCAAAGTTATGCTAGATTGAAGTTTTGAATCAAAAATTTGAAAGTTGCCCCGTGTCAAGCTCACAGGCGCCAGGACTTAACGATTCTGGATTCCCTGAATTTCGATAACAGAATTCAATACTTTACCCTAACTTTAGACGGTTATATCTTTTTCATCTCTTCATATTTTTCAATGCCGTCTTCTTTGTTGCCTTCTCCTACATTCCCTCTAAACAACTATAACTCATACAAACCCTAACTCATTCTGAATCAATCGGGAAATCGAGTCAAAGTAGCCACCCTGCAAAAACCGAAACTGCAATTCCAGTTTTCTCTTCGAATCAGGTAAATTCGATCAGCCATCATAACTTCTTCGTTACTCATCCAAATTCCATGTTCTTTAGCTCGTTTTGAAGAGCTCTAATTCCTCTAAAACTTTCGGTTTATGGTCTAAGCTAATTCTCAACGGATTGGAAGAGTAAGGCGTCTAAAGTTTCGGTTTCACCAGACATAAAATCATACCGAAACAGAGAGGTAAACTCGTGTTTTGCGACTTCAATTTCTTTTTGTGTGGTTCGAGTTAGGTTTAGTTCTTGCTATCAATACGTAGATCTAAGTTTATTCTTTCCAATGAGCCCTTACTCATAACCTAACTCGATTTGTACTGCTAGTTATAGATCCTCAAAGTTGGCACCACGAACTGCTCAAAGTTCGAGTTTTTTCCAGTTTTCCGAATTCGAAATCACCCAATTCGCACAACTCCGGTGAGTCTCCGATCAAATTGCTCCGATATTGTTGTTTGTAGTCATGTTTTCGATCTAACCCATGTCTCAATTTAGTCAATTACGTGTTATATTAGGAGAATTTGTGTGAATTGCAATCGAATTAAATTCTGTACTGAAATAAACCCTAACTCTCGAATCGATTTCGAAACTTGATGTATACTGCATTATAATTGGGGAAACCGGTATCAATAGAACCGAAATTTGATTACGAAGCTATAGAAACAAGAATCACTCGATTTCGTTCTGTAGATTGTGAGAAAACGAGATTTAGTACTCGATCTGCTTATTACCTTCGTGATGAACTCGGAGTACAGGGGCCGTCCGATCTCGCTTTAAGAGATTGGACGGCCGAGATTAAAACATTCCAGAATAAGTTTATAAAGGTTTTTATAAATTCCAGTAAATAGTCCTAACTTTTTGGGTTAATTTAAATATCTTCCGAATGTATTTTGACTTGAAATTTTAACCATAGATTCCTTATTTAATCTAGTTTATTTTGATGTAAATTATTATGGTTTTGGAGTTTTTAAACATAAGTTATGATTTTTACAAGTTAAGGGATTTCTGGAATTATTTGGATAAATTAAAAAGATTTTTTATGAAATAAAAATTTTGTAATATGTCTAAAATGTTATAGTTACTGTATATTAAATTTGGGAATTTTTGGGCAATGGTAAAAGGTTTTAAAAATTGTGTTTATGAGTTTTTCAGAAGAATAACCTATAATATAAGGTTTTTAATGTAACCAAAAATTAAAGTATGGTTTGTTAATAAACTTTTTAAGTTGGGAAAAATATGGAACACTAAATTAATATTTTATAACAGTATTTATAAATGTTTGGGTATTAGTTTTTATGAGAAGTGAAATTATTTACAATATGTATATATATACTTATATGGTAGATTTAAAAATAGGAACTTATGTTAAAACAAGGAATTTAATTATTTTTATGTTTTATTTATTATATTATATGGAGTTATAATTTTTAATTTAAACTAAGGAAATATATATTTATTTCTATACATATATATATAAGGAATAAAATAGTAACTTAGGTTAAATCAAGGAACTAAATTAATCTACATTTATATTAGTTATATAATATGGTAGTTAATATACTTAATTGAAACTAAGGAAAATTCTTTATTTTATAAACCATATTTCAGATGTAGATATGTGTAAAAGTTAATATAAATAATTAAATGCATAAAACTACATAAAGAATGTCTTGAATAAATCCTAGTATACATATACGATAAATAGATAAATAAATAAAAGACATAAAATACCTTATAGCAAATAGAATATGAAGGAATTAATAAGTTAAACTAAACCTATACATAATACTATTAAAAGAATATTATATGAGCTAGTATTGAATTGTGGTTATGAAATTGAGCTTAAAGAGTTATCTTGGATTTCTAAGATTTATATAAACCTATTAGAATACATGCGTAATATATTTGTCAAAGACCATAATGTAAATCTATAATTTGGCTAGGTAATGAATAAGTTGGGACTTAGGAATATTTGTAATTAGATTTTACACAAATAGAACTTACTATATAATTAATGTATAAATGTAATACTTTTACATCTAAATGTTCTTAATATATAAACAATAATAAATAAATAAAATACTTTTACATCTAAATGTGAGGTGGATTAGTAAGTCTAGATTTAATCATTTCTTAACATTTATGGTTTTGGAATATAACTTAATGTTTTAGGATAAAATCATTAAAAGGGTTATGATATAAACTATATTAAACTATGATTTGGAAATTTATGTAAATAATAATCCTTAAGTTTCCTGGCATTAGATAAGCCATATGAAATACATTTATAACATTTATTACCAATACTTAGGATGTGAGTTTACAATTAAGTGAGGTATTTAGTAGTTAGAATTTATAGAAGGTTTATAAATAGGAATTTGATACTTAAAACCTTTGAACCTTTTATTAGATAAAACTAGGTTACATAAGATATTATATTGATATACTTTACGGTAATGGGAAATAATGATAGGTTATTTGAATATAAAATATGAGAATTTTCATATAATTAACAATTTTGCTTACGAACCAGAATTTAATTCTTTGATAAATACTACTCTATGTAGATATATTGTCCATCCTAAATACAATAAAGGAAATTAATTTATTAAGTTATTCCTTTGAAACCTTAGGTTTTGTGAAACGATTTAAAACGTATTTAAGGCTTAAGTTTATTGAAGTTTAGTACAAAAGGATTATACATAGTCTATGGAGTGAATGGGTGTAAAAATAAAATATTTAGGATATTAAAGGTAAGTAAGGATACATAAAAGGTTATATTTAAACACCTTATTATATAGGTAATAATTAAGCAAATAATGTACTTTGTGAATACTAAATGTAAGAGTTCGATAAGTCTAAGTTAACTATAATATAGTTGTTTCAAGATGAAAAGTAATTTACGATCTTATGTCAAGATTATTAGCTGGATGTATAAAAAGTCTTTCTGGACTAAAGATAAGATAAATGAGTTAGTAACTCAATTAGGTTATGATATAATGCGTCTACAACACTATGGTTCCAATATACAAGATGTAGATCTTAATTAAGTTAAGGGGAAAACTTAATCACAATGGATTATCTAGTAGATATTTGTAACACCCCATCCAACAACATACACATAACAACATTCTGCAGCGGAAAGTATACTACTTCACATAACTTAACTCGTTGGTGTTACACGCCGTTAACCACCCACGTGGCTAACAAGGCTATTACATTTACATTGTACCGGTCTGATGGAGTAGATTCCCGAGCAACTGTACATTACTATACCTTTTCACTAACAACAACCAACATACATAAGCCTTCCAACTGTACCGAGTATTTACAAATTGATGCCGATAACAGTTTCGGTCTTACTACACCTACTGTATATATACAACTTAAATGATTTCCCATGTACAACGACTACCCCGTCCTACTCTCGAACGGCTTCCAGCTCTTGTACCTGAAATAGGAAAAGAAGAGAAAGGGTGGCCCCCAAGGGGCTCAGCACCTTTGCTGGTATGGTAATCTCGCAGCCCACATGCTACCGGGCCACGCACAACTAATTGTCGTCTTAGAATGCGGTTGATTATATTTAAATCATGCATGCAACTGTAAACACACAACACACAACATTTCGCCTCAATGGGCTCAATAAACGGATAATACATCCTTATTTGATAAGTCACTCATGGTATTCATTATCCCTAGAGTGTTTCTCCTCTAATGGAGCTACTTCCTTAATAGACGACACTTACCCGTTATTCGGGTTATCCTTAAACGCCTCTTATCACAAACTGGGATTCATATCCATGATCCACATACTCTACATTTTACAACATATAACATGCATCCCATAACAACACCTAACAACACTTTCACGTTTCAACGTGCACATAAACATCGCAATAGAAATTGCATTACAACAACATCACATGACATAACGGGAATGGTTCTCTCAGGAACCGACCCAAACATTGTTAATACACTGGTGAGCCTAGAGAATGTTGCCAGTCTCATGATAAGCTCGTTACATAACTCGTTACCGTCTCGCTAAATGAACGGATAACTTAACACAAGGTGTCTCGGATATAGTGATCCAAGCACACCGAACAAACATAACATAGTATGCCCCTGTGGCCCGACGTGAGTCAGTAATAGCCTTGGTTAAGCTAAAGGGAAGGTTGGAAACCAAATTGGAAAACAACCATAACATACGGAGAGGATCGAACCTGATATGACAACGACCCCCATACTCACACGCGTGGCCGGAACAGACCAGACTGCTCACTTCCCCCGTTAGCACTTGTTAGTGTTTCAACATTGAACTTTATTAAACAATCACAACATTGGGTTAAGCCTTGTTAGACATACACAAGGGAAGAGAGAGTCACACGTTCACACACAAACATTACACACAAACATCACATGACTAACTCACGCATAGCCGTGGTTAGAACGTTCCTTAGGTTGGATACGTTATCACCGGATACTGTTCTCTTACGTTCACCTAATGATGGTTAACTAGCCCTTCAAGCGCATTCGAGGTTACCGGTATCGGTACGTAAACATACAACAACAATAACGACTGTAAACTCATTTCATGATTTATCTTATAACGTGGCAAACACACAGAAAAACACATTGGCATACAAGCCGGTGTAATCCGGTAGGACACAGGTTGCAAGAAAACCATACCTTTCACCACGGTCCACTATATTGTGACCTCCTAGTTTCCTCGAACAAATCCCGTACAACTGGTAACATCACAATTACTTTCATTAACATTGGAGTAACATGCTTGTTTAACGTCTAATGCGCCCATAGTTACCCCGTCATCCCGTTATATTTAATTTTACACTTGTGATCTTAAGTTCACAACTCTCACATCAAACCTAACACTTGTTTACACACTTTAAGACCTTTACATGTCACCAAACAAGGCCTAAACATCATCTAAAACCATCACCTTGGTGTATCAAGAAATCATCCATTAGTTCCCTAAATCTCCAAGACTATGCCTAAGGCATCTTAACACCTAAGAACACCTTAATTCACTTTCTTTCACCATCTTAACACTTAAAAATTCCTAGTACCTTCTAGGTCATAAAATCTCATTACAACACATAAACTCTTTTGTTTATCAACTAAATTTCGCCATAGCTTCTCTTGTATCACCTTACACCAAAACACATTGTTTTTCACCTTTAGACAATCAAGAACATTCAATCTCTTAATACACACTCTTATACACAAACATATGGTTTTTCATCCTTTAACCATCAAACACATTCACCTTCACAAGAAATGTTCTTTACACACAACTAAACCTTTAAACTACACTACATCACAATATAGTGCATAAACTTAAATTGCTTGGCACTTAGGCCCTTAAATAACATGGCTCTTAGGCCCTTAAATTGCATTAAACTTAAACACTGAATCTCCACTTTTAAATGCCTTCAACCTGCGAATACACACAACAATGCTCCCATGTCTTTTTAGTCCACCTTGTGGATAGTTTTCTAGCTCATTTCCCATTGGCTCTTTAGGTTAATTATTAAGCAAATATAGCTCAATTTCCTAGTACATAAAACTACATTAAGAGAGATCATTTACCTCTTTGTTTTTAAAGCTTTCTCACTTGTTTTCTCTTGTTCTTTCTTGTTTGAAAATCGGCAAGGAACTTTTATCACTTGTCAACCTTCTAACCAATACACATATAAAGGTAATGAGCATTAAGTTTAATACTCAAACTCATAATTAAACCCTAGGTTTACATAAGTGTCTTGAAACACTAAAATTTGATGTTTACCTTTGGAATTTGAAAGAGAACTTGAATAAGTGGCAAGATAGGACTCACCTAGCCCTTTGAAGTTTGAAATGAAGCTAAACAAAGGCAAGAGAAAACACCATTACTAGGTGATTCTCGGTCACACACAAAAACAAGTGGAAACATTGATTTTCTTTGGTTTTCCTCACCTTGAAGCAAAGGAGAATGACAAGGCATGAAAATATGAGCTCAAGCTCCTTCAATGGTGAATCTTCATGGCACCAAAATGGAGTTCTTGAAGATTTGAAAAGATAGGAATGAAGAGCTTACTCTAACTAAGACAACGGTAGTCTCGGAATTAAATTCGGAGCATGGAATCATAAGTTACAAGTAAAAGAGATGGATATGAATGGTGCTGTAGGAGAACGAGATTGAGAAGGGAGGATGAAGATAGGTGACGGTGGGAACCAAGGAGAAAGAAGAGAATGAGGTGAGAGAGTGTACTTTGAAGATATTTATGTTAAAAGCAAAAGTAACCTTTTATTTACTTTTCTTTCTTTCTTTTAATTGGCTAGCCAAGTGTGATGACTCACACCCATAAAACCGTGCCCCCCTTACACATTAGAGATATTTATGGTCTTTGTTGACCAAATATTTGACTTATGTTGACTTATAACTTAAACTAGCACTATTTGAGTACTATTCACAAACTAAGGCACATATTTGTGAAATTTTTGATTTCCCATTGATATAGACTTCCAAATGTGATACTATATAGTACACATGTTAATTAAAGAGTAATGATGGACATTTAGCCATTCAAAACTCATTTACAAGACAATTTTTCAAAAATGTGCTTTAAGACTCCTTAAAGCACATTTTGTGTTTTAACTTGTTTTCAAGCTTGGTTTTCTTTGGTAATTGATTTAATATGTTCATTAACATATTTATAAGGTATAGGTATGACCATTAGGTCTTATACAAATTTATCCCAAGTTTAGAGCACATTTTTGCTCTTATTGACTTTAAGGTATATTCTTGTGTTTTATTTGGTTTAACTGTCTACCAAAGTTTCCTAAGGACTTAATTTGCCTTGTTAAATCATAATTGACTATTATTTAGTCTTGGTAGGTTCTTTGGGTCCTAACCAAGTTCACTCCAAGCTTAAAGCATGTTTTTGCTCAAACTGTATCTTAGTGCTTTATTGCATTTTACTATGGTTTAAATTGTTCACTGATGTTTCTAAGGCACTTTTTAGCCTTTACATACCATAGTTTAATATTTAAACCACATATCAAGGTTTGGGGTATTTCAATCTACCCCCCTTAAAAGAACTTCGTCCTCGAAGTTCACACTTTCCACACATCATTTGGACTAGAACGCAGAAATCACTTGGAAATAAACTTCCATAACCAAACATATTTTACATCACAACCTCGGACTTAATGGTCCGGGTAACATATTCACATCCATACATAACATAACATATTCACATGATAACCTCGGACTCAATGGTCCGGGTATCTTAACAACATTTACACATACATAACAACCCTTAGACTCTCTGGTCTTGGGTAACATAACAACATTTAGACACATAGGTCTTGATAACATAACAGCCTTTAGACACATAGGTCTATGTAACACAACACATTTAGACTCATAGGTCTTAATAACATACACTTTAGGAACTCAAGGTCAAAATAATATTTATTACACATACCACACAACATGTCATAGCATGTATAACAATCAAAAATATCTTTGATATACACTGTGATCCCGCAGAACCCGGTCGCGATGGACACCTTCCGTCCCCGTGCCTTTGGGAGATCAAAACAATCACTTAAATTTGAAAATTTTTCCTTGTGAGGTTAAGTAAGAAAACTTTAATTATGTAAAGTATCTATCGACGTTTTATAAATACCAATTAGAAATCCTTTTTGAAAACACACACAACTTCAAGTCCAACTTATGGTCTTTACTTCTTTTCTTAGCGTGGTTAATTGTGACCACTTACAGGGAGCTTCGAGAATCATCCAACCCTGATGTGATCAGCATCAGTGTTGAACTATCCTTCCACCCCAATTTGTGTTCGGCTTCCCTCGATCTCATGATAATCAAGTTTCACCTCCCACTTCAATTTCAAGCATCAAGTAAATCACTCATTTCCAATTTTCTATCTTTTTAATCATTCTAATCATGATCATAACATCTCCAAGGGATAGAACTTCGTCTATCAATTATTTCCATACACTTTAATGTTGTTACCTAGGGAATCTTATTCTCACTAGGTTCTAGGTCGGTTTCATAACCTTTCATGAATCACTATATAGTATATATATACACATATATTTTATCAAAATACAACACACAGTTTCACATTTATACACTGTCGGGGTTTTGTTCCCCGGGAGTTTCTCTACTCCCCACACTTGTACTATCACACACAACTGTTAACAAATAAACACACTTATCACAATGGTATTCGCATCTTCTGTGCGCAATTACCACAATTAAACCATGAATGAATGCGTATGTTTACATAACACACACACCAATCATCAAAACAAATGATTTTGTGCTATGCACAACATAAATCACGTACACTTGTACGGTAATACACACTAAGTGGTTTTGCGCTCTACCCCCCTTAAAAGGGATTACGCCCACGTAATCAATCACTAAACATTGGCTTAAAATGTTCTGCCGTCGTGAAGTGTTTTAACTTCCACGCGGTCTATCACACAATGGATTCTGATTAGAGGATCTTAACCCTATTGGCGGTTTAGTTCCTAAACCAAGAATTCTCATTGGAGTTTGTTTAAACTCTTAGTTGGTTTCGATTCTGGCCTGTTAGGCTTCTAGGCGTTAATAATTAGCCATTTACTCATATTCACTATGCACATTGTACACTTGACTCACTGGTTCACTAGCGTCTGCTGCGCAACTCTGACAACTGTAGGGCTTAGTTTGCCCCATTCATTATTCTCACTGTATTGTACACCTCCCATATATCCCCTTTATCTTGGTAATAATGGTTTCTCAACCGACGCGTGGTATCTCTTACCGTGAGCGAATTCAGTGAGTTATAAACTTTCTATCCACTTCCATAATAATTGACTGTATATACTGTTACGTATTTCACAATGATTGACTTGTTTCCTTCCGACTTACTGTCGGTTGAGATGGAGCTACTACCTAGTGTGTAGTGCTCTCTCAGCTATTTACAACATTTGGGGTATATTCCATACCGATATTTGGCAGTTAGTGCTACTGTAGTCACTTATTATTAATCATGTCTCCACATTTGGTTTTGTACAAGTACTCTTTTATTGGTGCGGCCTTGCATTTCCTATGCATCGGCCATTATAACATTATTCCTCCACAATTAGCATGTTTCCAATTCCTGGCTATCCCACTTGATCATTACTGCGCAAGTGCAATACCAAAACACTCAGTCATACAGAGTGCAGAGGCGTAAACTCTTGACAGTAAATCCCTTATGCGATTCGCCATGGAATTCACACTGAGTTCCTCATCACATGGTACCTACCACTGGCTTATTGCCCAGTCTGTTTAACATCGCTTACCTTGCATCTCCACTGAGTTTACTCATAACTGGTCTTATCTGCCACATTATTACTCAATAACATTGATACAACGGTCGCCAGCTGCGAACCGTGCTCTTACTCATTGCATAACAATAACTTATATGGTATTTACTGTCATATTAACTTCCACACATATACTTACATCACTCGCATTATGGTTCGCCATCCATTTGGACGACTACTGAATGCTCCTGGAGCGTTGCTCACTCGAGTTACAAGCTGCCGTTATTCAGCTGGGTGTTTCACATGGTACTAAACTAACTGCTCTCTTTCAATAATGATATCCTCCATCCCTAACATATTTCTTGAGCTTGATTCACATAACTACCGCTCCTGCGGTCTCACAATATCGAGAGGTATCCCCACTCTTAATGCAGTGGTTCGTTCTCCACTCTATTCACTTATATAACATAAACTTCTGCAATCAATCTAATTTACATAACACATTTTATTTGTGGCCTATAAACCTTATTTGCCTTGAGCTGCGCTCATTGTAGGCTGTCCACACACATGTACTTCTCTGTACAACATTACATGGTTTGGATGTTATATTGAGCTCCATGACAAGGTCGTTGCATTCCGTTTCCTTTCATGGGATGCCCCTTAGGATTGTCAGTCCGTCTCCTGACAACTTATATCTAAACTGGGTGTTAGTTTCAACCCTTGTGTTTCTGTCACGTTATTTCGTGCAACAATTGTTGATGCGGACACCCTTTAAGGATTGCTCCTGGGTGTTGCTAAGTCATACCATTACATCTGGTTCGCACTTATTGGTATATTCAGTTAGCCACGCCGTTTGCGTTCTTAACTGGCTTATTATCTCCTCCTGTGAAGATCAACATTTCCTGGTAGTGTAGGTACTCATTCTGGGAGTTTCATCCCGTTCATTGCACATTAATGTGTCCACATTAGGCATCTGCTTAGCCATGGACAGGCTGGGTCATCGTTCCAGCTAACATGTTTATCCCTGAGGATCCTTAAGACGTATACGATGTCTTTACATTACAGTTGGTGCACTTCGCGCCTCCTGACTCTTAAGCATTTCGTTGAAAGGAATTCACTAATTCCTTTAGTCTCGTCAACTTAACTGAGTTCCTTAACTTCAACCATTCATGGTAATCCTTAGTTCTTGTTTGACTTATACTGCTGACCGTAGTATGGAGTCGACTACTTCCCGTGTTCCGGACTCTACTCGTATACATATGTGGGGTACCATACTGATACATTGCTACTTACCCAACTAACCCATAAGTAGGTCTGTCAGGCCCACAAGCTCCTATCGGAGTGCGGTCGTCCCACATTACGGTTGGTACACTTGTAGTGTCCGTCACACGCCTAGGTGAAGTATTCTGTTGTCAACTCCCTTATATTGTCCCTTGACAATATTCATTCCATGCTTCCCGAACTTAATCGAGGGAAAGTTCATCCATTGTTGAATTCTTATCAACTGCCCTTGGTTTTACTGGTTTGGTTTAGAAGAAGGTTAGAAAGAAGTATTGGTTTGAAAGAAAATTTGGTTTTGTAAAGGAAAGAGTTTGAATAAATCTGGGTTGAAAGAAAAATTTTCATGGTTCTACAATGCCTTCTTGCCTTAACCAAATCTAGCTTCTTGCTGACTGGTGTACGTCCAATTACAAGGGTCAGGCTGTTAAGCCCTTCCATGGTTATAATGATCACACTTAACTTCGTGGTATTTTACTAAGTACTTTGTAGTGGTTATAAATTTCCCGAACAGCCCTGTTATAGCAGCACTTGCCATGGCAAGTGCGCCATGCTAACTGGCTATCGGTTCAACACATACCGGTTGTGGTATTGTTTTTACCCATACTGTCATCAGTGGCCTTGTTGGCCCTCACTGATCTTACTGTCTTGATAATAACTCTCTGGGTAACTTCAACTTCTCACTGTCTTCATATGATAATCATTAACTAGGGTGTTTCCCACTCTGGGAGACCCCTTTTACTTAGTATTGTATCCTCTTTGTAGCCCGTTCCACGTATTTGTCGTGGTTGCTGAGACTTGTCTCTTGTTTGGGCACTACGTTGTAGTTCCCTTGTCGGTTGGTATACCGTTGGTGTATTATTTATCAACTGTGGTCCCGAAGACACTCGTCTCGGGTTTCACTAATCCACTTCTTGCCTGCTGCACGGTCGGTGCGTTGCAAGCTGGTTATCCTCGACTGCTCGGCATGTCGACCCAGGTTGCCGGAAATTCTATTCTTCTGTACACAAGATTCTTCATTCTTCGCTATTAAATGCGGTTAACATTGTTCAAATGGAAACCGTCTCCGGGATTCCCACATTTCGGGATCCACCGTATGACAGGTTCTCCGTACTCACAGTGGTACTTAATAACAGCCAGATCGGGTATTCCCGAGTAAGAGAGGACTTCCATCTCTCTGGCGATGTTTCCCAAGTTATAAAACAGGGATTGTGGAGGGCGGGAAGGATATTGTAGGTTTCCAGTACACACTGGTAATACCTAACTAGCGTATCTCTCACGCTATCACTCAGCCCTTAACCCAAAGTACTAAAATCCTAACTCGGTACTTCCTAAGCTCGGTAATTCAGTCATCAGAGCGATACTTCGCTCTGATACCACTTTTTGTAACACCCCATCCAACAACATACACATAACAACATTCTGCAGCGGAAAGTATACTACTTCACATAACTTAACTCGTTGGTGTTACACGCCGTTAACCACCCACGTGGCTAACAAGGCTATTACATTTACATTGTACCGGTCTGATGGACTAGATTCCCGAGCAACTGTACATTACTATACCTTTTCACTAACAACAACCAACATACATAAGCCTTCCAACTGTACCGAGTATTTACAAATTGATGCCGATAACAGTTTCGGTCTTACTACACCTACTGTATATATACAACTTAAATGATTTCCCATGTACAACGACTACCCCGTCCTACTCTCGAACGGCTTCCAGCTCTTGTACCTGAAATAGGAAAAGAAGAGAAAGGGTGGCCCCCAAGGGGCTCAACACCTTTGCTGGTATGGTAATCTCGCAGCCCACATGCTACCGGGCCACGCACAACTAATTGTCGTCTTAGCATGCGGTTGATTATATTTAAATCATGCATGCAACTGTAAACACACAACATTTCGCCTCAATGGGCTCAATAAACGGATAATACATCCTTATTTGATAAGTCACTCATGGTATTCATTATCCCTAGAGTGTTTCTCCTCTAATGGAGCTACTTCCTTAATAGACGACACTTACCCGTTATTCGGGTTATCCTTAAACGCCTCTTATCACAAACTGGGATTCATATCCATGATCCACATACTCCACATTTTACAACATATAACATGCATCCCATAACAACACCTAACAACACTTTCACGTTTCAACGTGCACATAATAACATCACAATAGAAATTGCATTACAACAACATCACATGACATAACGGGAATGGTTCTCTCAGGAACCGACCCAAACATTGTTAATACACTGGTGAGCCTAGAGAATGTTGCCAGTCTCATGATAAGCTCGTTACATAACTCGTTACCGTCTCGTTAAATGAACGGATAACTTAACACAAGGTGTCTCGGATATAGTGATCCAAGCACACCGAACAAACATAACATAGTATGCCCCTGTGGCCCGACGTGAGTCAGTAATAGCCTTGGTTAAGCTAAAGGGAAGGTTGGAAACCAAATTGGAAAACAACCATAACATACGGAGAGGATCGAACCTGATATGACAACGACCCCCATACTCACACGCGTGGCCGGAACAGACCGGACTCCTCACTTCCCCCGTTAGCACTTGTTAGTAGTTCAACATTGAACTTTATTAAACAATCACAACATTGGGTTAAGCCTTGTTAGACATACACAAGGGAAGAGAGAGTCACACGTTCACACACAAACACACACAAACATCACACTAACTCACGCATAGCCGTGGTTAGAACGTTCCTTAGGTCGGATACGTTATCACCGGATACCGTTCTCTTACGTTCACCTAATGATGGTTAACTAGCCCTTCAAGCGCATTCGAGGTTACCGGTATCGGTACGTAAACATACAACAACAATAACGACTGTAAACTCATTTCATGATTTATCTTATAACGTGGCAAACACACAGAAAAACACATTGGCATACAAGCCGGTGTAATCCGGTAGGACACAGGTTGCAAGAAAACCATACCTTTCACCACGGTCCACTATATTGTGTCCTCCTAGTTTCCTCGAACAAATCCCGTACAACTGGTAACATCACAATTACTTTCATTAACATTGGAGTAACATGCTTGTTTAACGTCTAATGCGCCCATAGTTACCCCGTCATCCCGTTATATTTAATTTTACACTTGTGATCTTAAGTTCACAACTCTCACATCAAACCTAACACTTGTTTACACACTTTAAGACCTTTACATGTCACCAAACAAGGCCTAAACATCATCTAAAACCATTACCATTCAATCCCCCATCATTAGGAGCCTTAAACAATTTTTTTCCTTCATCTCTGGTCTGGACCGCCCCTCTGGGGCGGTCCCAGGGGCGGTCCACAACAGATGCTACACATTTTTTTTCACTTCTCTGCACTGGACCTCCCCACAGGGGCGGTCCGTAGGGGCGGTCCACTGCAGAACCAATTTTCTAATGTGCTTTTCTCCTCTTTCTGAACTCCAAATTCATCCCAATTTTTTCCTATGCTTTACACATGTTCTCCCACATGTTTTAACATCTTTTGGGCACACTTAAACCCTCTCGAAACATCCCAAAAATTCCTTAAACTTTTACTCAACTTTTACTAAGTCCTTAACACTTAGAACATTTTTTTCTTACACTTGTAACTTGTATTCTTGCCTAAAACTTCACCTAACCAAAGTACTCCCTCACTACCTTATAACCACCCTTTTAAACATCATTTGCACTACACTCATCCCCTTTACACACACTCCTCAAGTCTTTCCCACAAGTTCATAATTAAACCTTCACAAGGCATTACACTTCCATTGTTCACCAAACTTTGCACAAGACTTTACGACACCTCCACCATCACCTTGGTGTATCAAGAAATCATCCATTAGTTCCCTAAATCTCCAAGACTATGCCTAAGGCATCTTAACACCTAAGAACACCTTAATTCACTTTCTTTCACCATCTTAACACTTAAAAATTCCTAGTACCTTCTAGGTCATAAAATCTCATTACAACACATAAACTCTTTTGTTTATCAACTAAATTTCGCCATAGCTTCTCTTGTATCACCTTACACCAAAACACATTGTTTTTCACCTTTAGACAATCAAGAACATTCAATCTCTTAATACACACTCTTATACACAAACATATGGTTTTTCATCCTTTAACCATCAAACACATTCACCTTCACAAGAAATGTTCTTTACACACAACTAACCTTTAAACTACACTACATCACAATATAGTGCATAAACTTAAATTGCTTGGCACTTAGGCCCTTAAATAACATGGCTCTTAGGCCCTTAAATTGCATTAAACTTAAACACTGAATCTCCACTTTAAATGCCTTCAACCTGCGAATACACACAACAATGCTCCCATGTTTTTTAGTCCACCTTGTGGATAGTTTTCTAGCTCATTTCCCATTGGCTCTTTAGGTTAATTATTAAGCAAATATAGCTCAATTTCCTAGTACATAAAACTACATTAAGAGAGATCATTTACCTCTTTGTTTTTAAAGCTTTCTCACTTGTTTTCTCTTGTTCTTTCTTGTTTGAAAATCGGCAAGGAACTTTTATCACTTGTCAACCTTCTAACCAATACACATATAAAGGTAATGAGCATTAAGTTTAATACTCAAACTCATAATTAAACCCTAGGTTTACATAAGTGTCTTGAAACACTAAAATTTGATGTTTACCTTTGGAATTTGAAAGAGAACTTGAATAAGTGGCAAGATAGGACTCCACCTAGCCCTTTGAAGTTTGAAATGAAGCTAAACAAAGGCAAGAGAAAACACCATTACTAGGTGATTCTCGGTCACACACAAAAACAAGTGGAAACATTGATTTTCTTTGGTTTTCCTCACCTTGAAGCAAAGGAGAATGACAAGGCATGAAAATATGAGCTCAAGCTCCTTCAATGGTGAATCTTCATGGCACCAATGGAGTTCTTGAAGATTTGAAAAGATAGGAATGAAGAGCTTACTCTAACTAAGACAACGGTAGTCTCGGAATTAAATTCGGAGCATGGAATCATAAGTTACAAGTAAAAGGAGATGGGATATGAATGGTGCTGTAGGAGAACGAGATTGAGAAGGGAGGATGAAGATAGGTGACGGTGGGAACCAAGGAGAAAGAGAGAATGAGGTGAGAGAGTGTACTTTGAAGATATTTATGTTAAAAGTAAAAGTAACCTTTTATTTACTTTTCTTTCTTTCTTTTAATTGGCTAGCCAAGTGTGATGACTCACACCCATAAAACCGTGCCCCCTTACACATTAGAGATATTTATGGTCTTTGTTGACCAAATATTTGACTTATGTTGACTTATAACTTAAACTAGCACTATTTGAGTACTATTCACAAACTAAGGCACATATTTGTGAAATTTTTGATTTCCCATTGATATAGACTTCCAAATGTGATATATAGTACACATGTTAATTAAAGAGTAATGATGGACATTTAGCCATTCAAAACTCATTTACAAGACAATTTTTCAAAAATGTGCTTTAAGACTCCTTAAAGCACATTTTGTGTTTTAACTTGTTTTCAAGCTTGGTTTTCTTTGGTAATTGATTTAATATGTTCATTAACATATTTATAAGGTATAGGTATGACCATTAGGTCTTATACAAATTTATCCCAAGTTTAGAGCACATTTTTGCTCTTATTGACTTTACGGTATATTCTTGTGTTTTATTTGGTTTAACTGTCTACCAAAGTTTCCTAAGGACTTAATTTGTCTTGTTAAATCATAATTGACTATTATTTAGTCTTGGTAGGTTCTTTGGGTCCTAACCAAGTTCACTCCAAGCTTAAAGCATGTTTTTGCTCAAACTGTATCTTAGTGCTTTATTGCATTTTACTATGGTTTAAATTGTTCACTGATGTTTCTAAGGCACTTTTTAGCCTTTACATACCATAGTTTAATATTTAAACCACATATCAAGGTTTGGGGTATTTCAATATTGATAAAATACATATTCATTACATTGTGAATAATAGTATAGTATTATGGGATGAATCTATCATAGGTCATAATACAATGTTTATTCTAAATTAAGAATAAAGGTATTGAGCTTAAGATTATTATTGAATTCTTAGATTTAATTATATAATATAAACACATTTATGTTATAAAGGTCTCAAAAGTCTTGAATGTGAGGATTGTGGTTAAATATGAATTAAGTGGATAGGAGTGGACAGTTAGCAGGTGTTAATAAAATACATTCCTTGATCCTACACCCTTGGGCTATACAACGTTCTCAGATAACTCAAAGATTATACATAACATTTAAGTGAGGGCTTAAAAGACAAGGGAGACTTTGGAATAAGAGTAAGAAGTTTATTTAAGCTTAACATAGGCTACAAGTGATTGATGGTAGACTACCTTTAATATTCTTCAGAGTACTGTTGATTGTTTGCGCAAGTTGACTAGAACTGCTACAGCGTTACCCAGGTACGATTTCTCGTACTCAGCTTGACGTGTTTTGGACTTTATGGAATGTTTTGTACGATTTCTCGTACTCAGCTTGACGTGTTTTGGACTTTATGGAATGTTTTGTACGATTTCTCGTACTCCGATATTGTTGTTGTTTGTCTTGTGGAATGTTTTGGAAACGCTAACTAACTGTAAGAGGAATTTCTAAAAGGGCATGGTTGTATAACTAACTCAGCTTGTGTGACTAACTGAGCCTTGAATGTGAAACTTACATGGGTATTGATTCCTTCTATTTGGTACCCCGTTAGACATTGGCTGCTTAGGGTTTACGCTTCTGCACTCTGTAGGACTGAGTGTTTTGGTATTGCTCTGGGTAGTTAGTGATCTAATGGGAATATGGGAAAGTGTTATTCTTGGTATGGAGTATGGATTATTTCTATTAAGTGGTGCACATACTTTTCACCGATGACCGAGAACGGGTCGGTGGCAGCGGAGGTCTGCTATACCTCGTCCATCTGGACAACTGACAGCGGAGGTCTGTTTACCTCGTCCTTGTGACAACTGACAGCGGAGGTCTGTTTACCTCGTCCTTGTGACAACTGACGGACGGTGGGGGCCATCTCTCCCAATTGGTTTATTCCACTCTTGAGTATATTTTGTCTATGGGAATCATCTTATGAAATGGTGGAGACATGAACTGTCTACCACGGGTTATGGGTATTCATATCATTCCTAGTCCGTTGTGACTACCTGAGTCTTTCTATTCTTAACCAGAATTGGTTCTAACGTCAACAATGGATGCTTACTAACTATGTGGTGTGACTACTTAAGTGGACGACTTGGTTTGGAAGTTCTCTATCTCTATCTTTGTCTTGTTTTCTTTTCTCTTTAACTTGATTGTTTGAAGTGCTTTATCTCTGTTTTACTTTTAAGAGTTTGTTTTCATGTTACTGTTTATTTTGAAGAGTTAAGTTTATAAGTTTGTTTTTGGAGAATTGTACCAGTTCCATTCCAGGGAACTGACTCACCCCTCTCGGGGTGGGCTGCTTGGTTTCATCTTGCAGGTACGAAATGATTTACAGGTGGCCACGAAGAGAAAGAGCGTTTGGGATGGGACTAGGTTTTGTGGAGAGTTAATGTGTTAATTTCTATTATATTTGTGTTAAGTTTTTCTCGAGTTCAGACCGTAACTTAGTTAATTGTAATGGTTGTAATTGGTGAGGTTGGTACCGGGTGTTTGGAGCCCGATGGTCTGTAGCACCTTTAGTTTATTTTCCGCTGTTGTTTTATTATTATAGGGGTGTTACAGAAATTGGTATCAGAGCGTAGTTACGCTCTGAACCCGAGAAAACAAGCCGAGTGAAATACTTAGATTATAGGTGCACTTAAAACTGGGGAACTGGGGTAGAATTGGGAAGTGAGGACTCCAGTAAGGCACGACTCCTAACCCTTTTTGGAATTGTGAATGATTCCTTTACACACTTTTTTTGTGAATGTCTGTTGAGTGTGATGTGTTGTTATACCGTACCAACAATAAACTACAGAAATAATATAATATAATATATATTATATATATATATATATATATAAGTTTGGAACACCCTATACTAAGTACGATAAGATTTTGGTTGAGATGAACCAAATATTAAGCTATTTTTTTTCAAAAGTATATTCATGGAGAATACATTGCTAAAATACAATCCTTTAAAAGCTGGTATACATATTCCTAGAATTCTAAGGAATACTTTTGGTGGAAAACAGTATACAAATAGATCTTTGAATAACTAAGTTAGTATTGACATTATGTACAAGTGCTTCAACTCCTTTAAAGTTTGGAAATAAATTTCAAGAATTACTTGGTACAAATTGTTGCCTAAAGATAATGTTAGGATAAATCTCAAGTCTAGAAAATTATTAAGTTAACAAGAACTAGTAGCATACATCCAAACCTGTAAACCACACTAAAACTCTACGCTAACTTTAGAAAGAAAACACCTAAACCTAACACTCTACGGGAAGTGCCTGGTGCGACGAACTCCTAGGCCAAAAGTAGTGGGGGTGCACACCCACTTCTAGAAGTTTAGGGGCTAGACAAGCCTTGTCATCTAACTGTAAATAATCTTCTACGCAGGTGATGGATTGTGTTGAACTTGAGGGGAAGTGGTGGTAAGACGTTACCATCATGGAATCTTGAGCTAGGCATATTTCATTGCTAGCCACAATGAACAATTCAAAATTTATATCTTAATATCCAGTATTAAATTCATACATGTAAAGGATTTATTGAGTTAAATCTTTGGTGAAAAATACCTATATGGAGGAAGGGAATTTAAAATTTGGGTACTTCAAGGTAGAACATCTACCCCTTGTTGAATATAAAAACCATTAAAGGAAGTTACTTAAAGATTAAGTGAAGAGAAGAGTAACACCAAACTAAATACCATTGATCCTTAAATACTCGGAATATTGAGCATCTAGTGAGAAATTGAGAATTACTTAAAGATTTGGAAATCCTCATGTTTATTTAGAAGTTTAACCTTATACATAGATAAAATCTTAGAAGTCACACTAAGAGTGATATTTACAAAAGCCACCATTGTCTAAGGGGGTACTAAGATTTAATAATCAGGAGAATACTTACATAGAACAAACCTTAAGAAAAAATAATTACCAAGAGTGAGTGAGTTTTCATTAGACTAGCTCACTTGACTTAAAATTTTATATAGAGTCCCTACCTAAAAATATATATATAATATATAAATTTTAAGATAAAGGAATCAGATTTTGGAAGAACTTCCTAAAATTCTGCCTTGGGTGAAGTTATATAATAAGTAAATTTTATAAAGTAAACACTGAATGAATCGTCTAAAATACGATAGTTAATTATAAAAACAATTGAAACTTGAAAAGTCACAGAAAATATTTATCTTATAGAGTTTTAACATATGGTTGACTAATAAACCTTTGAAGATAATTTTGGAAGATTATTGAGGATTATTAATGATCGGGAATATTATGTTAAACTACTCAAGTACGTTACACCTGGTTTATAGCTTGGTAATATAATTGATATGATAAATGATCATATATGGACATATAATTCGTATCAGTCATTAAATGAATGGATAATAATCATAAGATAAAATTTTATAACCACCAAGGAAATACAAATACATAACAATCAAGAGATACAGATATATGTAACGATCATAGATAAAATCAACGGTGCAGTAAAATTCACAACAAAGCTGGTTAATAAGGTGTTGAATTCTTTGATTGTGTCGTTAGTAGCGGTACGAGGGCGTACCTTAGCTCTTTTAAGGGGGATATGCTGGCATACTCCTCCTTCGTTATCTCATCCGGATTATGCCTCGTTGCATTGTTAGTAAAGGGAGAACAGTATTAGCAGAATGAGAGGTGTTTGTATGTGCTTGGTTTTTACAATATGACACAATATGTGACTGTTGATTTTCATCATGCTATGTCTTGGTATATCTTGGTTCGTTTTGAGTGAGTAATCTCGAGTGGAATGTTGTTATGGAAATGGATGGAAATAAAGGATTGGATTGGTATGTAATTTCATTGGAATTATCATTGTCTTAGCACACCCGAAGCGGTGTGAGTGCCTACTAGTTGATTTTCTTAAACTTCGAGGCGAAGTTTCTTTTAAGGGGGATATACTGAAATACCCCTAAATTAATTTAAATTAATTTAGGGGATTTCTTTTATTAAACCTTTAATAATACTATTAAGTATTAAATTATTATATGGAATTATGAATATTAAATTATTATATGGAATTATGAATATTAAATTATTATATGGAATTATGAATATTAAATTATTATATGCAATTATGAAATTTATTTAGGGGTTTTCTCCTATTTAACCCTAATTATTATATATTATTATATAGTATTATGAATTTAATAATAAGATTTATAAGTCCATAAATCTTGGGAAAATTTCTAAACACTTCGACTATATTATAAAGATTTTAGGAAGTGTTGGAACATTGTTTTGCAACATAAAAGTCAATATAAAATTCTAGAAACCTTAAAGCTTATTAAACCTTGCTAGAGTTGACTTTTTGAGAATGGTCAAAGCAGGCCATGAAACCTATACCAATAAATAGGTTATGGAAAACCATGAAGATCGATAAAAAGAACGTCAAAAACGGATCATCCTAGCCAAAGTTATGCTAGATTGAAGTTTTGAATCAAAAATTTGAAAGTTGCCCCGTGTCAAGCTCACAGGCGCCAGGACTTAAACGATTCTGGATTCCCTGAATTTCGATAACAGAATTCAATACTTTGCCCTAACTTTAGACGGTTATATCTTTTTCATCTCTTCATATTTTTCAATGTCGTCTTCTTTGTTGCCTTCTCCTACATTCCCTCTAAACAACTATAACTCATACAAACCCTAACTCATTCTGAATCAATCGGGAAATCGAGTCAAAGTAGCCACCCTGCAAAAACCGAAACTGCAATTCCAGTTTTCTCTTCGAATCAGGTAAATTCGATCAGCCATAACTTCTTCGTTACTCATCCAAATTCCATGTTCTTTAGCTCGTTTTGAAGAGCTCTAATTCCTCTAAAACGTGTTTATGGTCTAAGCTAATTCTCAACGGATTGGAAGAGTAAGGCGTCTAAAGTTTCGGTTTCACCAGCACATAAAATCATACCGAAACAGAGAGGTAAACTCGTGTTTTGCGACTTCAATTTCTTTTTGTGTGGTTCGAGTTAGGTTTAGTTCTTGCTATCAATACGTAGATCTAAGTTTATTCTTTCCAATGAGCCCTTACTCATAACCTAACTCGATTTGTACTGCTAGTTATAGATCCTCAAAGTTGGCACCACGAACTGCTCAAAGTTCGAGTTTTTTCCAGTTTTCCGAATTCGAAATCACCCAATTCGCACAACTCCGGTGAGTCTCCGATCAAATTGCTCCGATATTGTTGTTCATAGTCATGTTTTCGATCTAACCCATGTCTCAATTTAGTCAATTACGTGTTAGATTAGGAGAATTTGTGTGAATTGCAATCGAATTAAATTTTGTACTGAAATAAACCCTAACTCTCGAATCGATTTCGAAACTTGATGTATACTGCATTATAATTGGGGAAACCGGTATCAATAGAACCGAAATTTGATTACGAAGCTATAGAAACAAGAATCACTCGATTTCGTTCTGTAGATTGTGAGAAAAACGAGATTTAGTACTCGATCTGCTTATTACCTTCGCTGATGAACTCGGAGTACAGGGGCCGTCCGATCTCGCTTTAAGAGATTGGACGGCCGAGATTAAAACATTCCAGAATAAGTTTATAAAGGTTTTTATAAATTCCAGTAAATAGTCCTAACTTGTTGGGTTAATTTAAATATCTTCCCGAATGTATTTTGACTTGAAATTTTAACCATAGATTCCTTATTTAATCTAGTTTATTTTGATGTAAATTATTATGGTTTTGGAGTTTTTAAACATAAGTTATGATTTTTACAAGTTACGGGTTTTCTGGAATTATTTGGCTAAATTAAAAAGATATTTTTATGAAATAAAAATTTTATAATATGTCTAAAATTTATTCACTGTTATTAAATTTGGGAATTTTTGGGCAATGGTAAAAGGTTTTAAAAATTGTGTTATGAGTTTTTCATAAGAATAACCTATAATATAAGGTTTTTAATGTAACCAAAAATTAAAGTATGGTTTGTTAATAAACTTTTTAAGTTGGGAAAAATATGGAACACTAAATTAACATTTTATAACAGTAAGTTTATAAATGTTTGGGTATTAGTTTTTATGAGAAGTGAAATTATTTACATATATGTATATATATACTTATATGGTAGATTTAAAAATAGGAACTTATGTTAAAACAAGGAATTTAATTTTTTTATGTTTATTTATTATATTATATGGGAGTTAATATTTTTAATTTAAACTAAGGAAAATATATATATTTATTTCTATACATATATATATAAGGAATAAAATAGTAACTTAGGTTAAATCAAGGAACTAAATTAATCTACATTTATATTAGTTATATAATATGGTAGTTAATATACTTAATTGAAACTAAGGAAAATTCTTTATTTTATAAACCATATTTCGGATGTAGATATGTGTAAAAGTTAATATAAATAATTAAATGCAATAAAACTACATAAAGAATGTCTTGAATAAATCCTAGTATACATATACGATAAATAGATAAATAAATAAAAGACATAAAATACCTTATAGCAAATAGAATATGAAGGAATTAATAAGTTAAACTAAACCTATACATAATACTATTAAAAGAATATTATATGAGCTAGTATTGAATTGTGGTTATGAAATTGAGCTTAAAGAGTTATCTTGGATTTCTAAGATTTATATAAACCATATTAGAATACATGCGTAATATTATTTGTCAAAGACCATAATGTAAATCTATAATTTGGCTAGGTAATGAATAAGTTGGGACTTAGGAATATTTGTAATTAGATTTTACACAAATAGAACTTACTATATAATTAATGTATAAATGTAATACTTTTACATCTAAATGTTCTTAATATATAAACAATAATAAATAAATAAAATACTTTTACATCTAAATGTGAGGTGGATTAGTAAGTCTAGATTTAATCATTTCTTAACATTTATGGTTTTGGAATATAACTTAATGTTTTAGGATAAAATCATTAAAAGGGTTATGATATAAAACTATATTAAACTATGATTTGGAAATTTATCTAAATAATAATCCTTAAGTTTTCTGGCATTAGATAAGCCATATGAAATACATTTATAACATTTATTACCAATACTTAGGATGTGAGTTTACAATTAAGTGAGGTATTTAGTAGTTAGAATTTATAGAAGGTTTATAAATAGGAATTTGATACTTAAAACCTTTGAACCTTTTATTAGATAAAACGCGGTTACATAAGAATTATATTGATATACTTTACGGTAATGGGAAATAATGATAGGTTATTTGAATATAAAATATGAGAATTTTCATATAATTAACAATTTTGCTTACGAACCAGAATTTAATTCTTTGATAAATACTACTCTATGTAGATATATTGTCCATCCTAAATACAATAAAGGAAATTAATTTATTAAGTTATTCCTTTGAAACCTTAGGTTTTGTGAAACAATTTAAAACGTATTTAAGGCTTAAGTTTATTGAAGTTTAGTACAAAAGGATTATACATAGTCTATGGAGTGAATGGGTGTAAAATAAAATATTTAGGAGATTAAAGGTAAGTAAGGATACATAAAAGGTTATATTTAAACACCTTATTATATAGGTAATAATTAAGCAAATAATGTACCTTGTGAATACTAAATGTAAGAGTTCGATAAGTCTAAGTTAACTATAATATAGTTGTTTCAAGATGAAAAGTAATTTAACATCTTATGTCAAGATTATTAGCTGGATGTATAAAAAGTCTTTCTGGACTAAAGATAAGATAAATGAGTTAGTAACTCAATTAGGTTATGATATAATGCGTCTACAACACTATGGTTCCAATATACAAGATGTAGATCTTAATTAAGTTAAGGGGAAAACTTAATCACAATGGATTATCTAGTAGATATTGATAAAATACATAATCATTACATTGTGAATAATAGTATAGTATTATGGGATGAATCTATCATAGGTCATAATACAATGTTTATTCTAAATTAAGAATAAAGGTATTGAGCTTAAGATTATTATTGAATTCTTAGATTTAATTATATAATATAAACACATTTATGTTATAAAGGTCTCAAAAGTCTTGAATGTGAGGATTGTGGTTAAATATGAATTAAGTGGATAGGAGTGGACAGTTAGCAGGTGTTAATAAAATACATTCCTTGATCCTACAACCTTGGGCTATACAACGTTCTCAGATAACTCAAAGATTATACATAACATTTAAGTGATGGCTTAAAAGACAAGGGAGACTTTGGAATAAGAGTAAGGAGTTTATTTAAGCTTAACATAGGCTACAAGTGATTGATGATAGACTACCTTTAATATTCTTCAGAGTACTGTTGATTGTTTGCGCAAGTTGACTAGAACTGCTACAGTGTTACCCAGGTACGATTTCTCGTACTCAGCTTGACGTGTTTTGGACTTTATGGAATGTTTTGTACGATTTCTCGTACTCAGCTTGACGTGTTTTGGACTTTATGGAATGTTTTGTACGATTTCTCGTACTCCGATATTGTTGCTGTTTGTCTTGTGGAATGTTTTGGAAACGCTAACTAACTGTAAGAGGAATTTCTAAAAGGGCATGGTTGTATAACTAACTCAGCTTGTGTGACTAACTGAGCCTTGAATGTGAAACTTACATGGGTATTGATTCCTTCTATTTGGTACCCCGTTAGACATTAGCTGCTTAGGGTTACGCTTCTGCACTCTGTAGGACTGAGTGTTTTGGTATTGCTCTGGGTAGTTAGTGATCTAATAGGAATATGGGAAAGTGTTATTCTTGGTATGGAGTATGGATTATTTCTATTAAGTGGTGCACACACTTTTCACCGATGACCGAGAACGGGTCGGTGGCAGCGGAGGTCTGCTATACCTCGTCCATCTGGACAACTGACAGCGGAGGTCTGTTTACCTCGTCCTTGTGACAACTGACAGCGGAGGTCTGTTTACCTCGTCCTTGTGACAACTGACTGGCGGTGGGGGCCATCTCTCCCAATTGGTTTATTCCACTCTTGAGTATATTTTGTCTATGGGAATCATCTTATGAAATGGTGGAGACATGAACTGTCTACCACGGGTTATGGGTATTCATATCATTCCTAGTCCGTTGTGACTACCTGAGTCTTTCTATTCTTAACCAGAATTGGTTCTAACGTCAACAATGGATGCTTACTAACTATGTGGTGTGACTACTTAAGTGGACGACTTGGTTTGGAAGTTCTTTATCTCTATCTTTGTCTTGTTTTCTTTTCTCTTTAACTTGATTGTTTTGAAGTGCTTTATCTCTGTTTTACTTTAAGAGTTTGTTTTCATGTTACTGTTTATTTTGAAGAGTTATGCTTTATAAGTTTGTTTTTGGAGAATTGTACCAGTTCCATTCCAGGGAACTGACTCACCCCTCTCGGGGTGGGCTGCTTGGTTTCATCTTGCAGGTACGAAATGATTTACAGGTGGCCACGAAGAGAATGAGCATTTGGGATGGGACTAGGTTTTGTGGAGAGTTAATGTGTTAATTTCTATTATGTTTGTGTTAAGTTTTTCTCGAGTTCAGACCGTAACTTAGTTAATTGTAATGGTTGTAATTGGTGAGGTTGGTACCGGGTGTTTGGAGCCCGATGGTCTGTAGCACCTTTAGTTTTTTTCCGCTGTTGTTTTATTATTATAGGGGTGTTATAAGAACAATTAACAATTCTGTTGACTACCAGTACATGAAATCCAAATGTGTTTGCACTAATAAAGTTTGTGTTTGCACTAATCAAGTCTGTGTTTGCACTAATCAAGTCGGGGACGTCGTCTCCTCGTACTAGCCCTGAAGCGTGCATTGTGTTCCCTACGGTCCGCCTCAGCCATGCTTCGTTTACTATCGAATAAGAAGTCAATGATAGTTAATGTTGATAATGATAGTTAATATTGATATTGATAGGAAATTTTGATAATTTCAAATAGATTCTTCGTCAATGGACGTGAAATTGGTGGAAATGATAGAAACGTTCAATGAATTTCAAATAGATTCTTCTTCAACGGACATGTAAATAGTGACACGCGCCCGCGCGCGGTCTTCTTTACCGGCGCCGGGCCGGCCCTTCCTTATCGGCGCCTACGCCGAGTTCTGGTCTTAAAATTGCCATATCTTTTTCGTTATAGCTCTGTTTGTCGATCCGTTTACGCCTACGCGTTCGTCTTTTCGTCTACTTTGTCATGGTATACTTTGCTGATAATTTTTACGATATATTTTTTACTTATATAAGTACTTCGGAATCCTTCTTTGCTTTTTTCGAACCGCTTTTAATAAATTTTGCCTACATTAGCCCCTAAATTGGTCATTTTCTGACTGAGTGTATTGGAATTCCGACTGTGCGTAATGAAATTTGGGGTCACCTCGTAATATTTATAAATTGTGGTTAAATATACTCCCTCCGTCTCCAATTGACCTTCCCCTTTACTATTTGGGCATGTCGTTTGACTTCACTATTTAACATGTAAGATAACATAATTTTATAAATCTAAGTATTGCAATGGAATCCTTATGTGAAAAACTATATGTTATAGAAATTTATTTTATAAAATTATATTATCTTATATGTTTAATATTGAAGTGGAAAAACGTGCCAAAAAGCAAACAGGAAAGTCAATTAGGGACAGAGGTAGTAGTAATTTATGAAAGATATTAAAGCAGGGGCAAGATCGTAAAGTTTTTTTAAATTCCGACTGTGCGAAGTGAAAACACGACTGAGCGTACGAGTTCAGTAAATTTATGAATTAGTGGTCAATATTCAGCACTCGATGTCCAGTCTATCCCGCCCACGCCTGGCGCCGTGCCTCCCGCCATCCCGCGCCCGTCACACCCCTCGCTCATCACCTCGCGCACGCTGCCCAAGCCCATCCATCAACATTCAAACCATTTCTAAGTCCTAAATATAAAGAAGCATAAGCTTATATAAAACTATAGAGTAATATAAAATACTAATGATACATATTACTCTATCTTAGAAAACATTTTAGGTAGATGAATTAATTGGTGGAGATTATTCATCCTCCAAAGTGCTAGTCTATTCCACGCTTCACAATACTCTACCATTGAGAATATTATTTTCCTCATTTTCTCTAGTCATATACACATCAATCTTGGTTTGTATATGTCTCAATTGAAAATTTTATGTTTTATAATTAAACTTCATCAATATGTAAACTATTCCCAAATCTCATGTCCTAAACAAAAAAACCTAACTTTATTAAAATCAAAATAAGTAGAATATTATAAAATAAAATATAGTAATGTTACACATTAAATTGTATTATAAAACATTTCAAAACAAAACATCTATAGTTTGTAGCAAAACATCTATGTGTGAGAAGGGTAACAACACTCTTCATGAATTTTAATACAACAAGGCTTGAGATGATTGAAATTTGAAAATGTTCAATATGATATATGTCATTTGTGAACAATGAACACCTATTAGATGTCTTCATTATATGTTTTTGGTTTCAAGATTATTTTTACGTTTATAATAATTATAGTATATTTAGATTTAACAAAACATTCAGGTAGATTCAGTTTAAATGAATTCATCAGGTGGATTCAATTTTGGTTTGACTCGGTTCCAATTTTCGGATCACAATATTTAATTTAAAATCAGATTCGAATTGAATTACATCGGATCGATTTTACTGATTCGGATCACCTTTGTAATTATTGTCATGACTCCTGAGCCATTACATACAATACGTCAATACTACTCTTTCAGTTCCACGGACTCTTCAGTTCACGGCCGCGCCTCATTCGCTATCCATTTTCCTTCCCTTCAACTTCCAGCCTGTCATGCGCCTTCGCGTAATCAATAATTGACAAATCAAATTTGGTTTACTCCAGTAAAATAAAGGGAAATCATAAATTTAATCTCAAGAAAAGAAGCGAGGTTCATCCCTTCTTTTCCTCGTTATTTCTTAGAAACACGGGTTCCTCTCTCCCTTGCATCCTTCTATCATTATTTTCTTCCCCGCCGTCCTGCCAATTTTCTATCACAGGCACAGGTTCCTCTCTCTTATCATGTCTCTCTTTCGGCCGTCCAGATCTCTCCTCAAAATTGTTGTGGTTGAATAAATTTCAGAACAAGCCGGTCGGTCTACTGGTACATATAACACAAATCTCTTCCACAGATCTTGCTTATTCGTATTCCTTCCAATTGAATTCTACTCGTTATTTATTAATTATTTTCTCCAACCTATCTCCTGATCTCAAATTCCAGTTTCACCTGAGATCTCTCTTCGTCTGATCCATACCAAGACACGAATTAAATTCTTCTTTTTTTCCGCGTGGGAGCAAAACAAAAAGAGTCCGAGATAAGGAAGATCGGAGGTCAATTCTTTGTGATCCGTCAAGTGACGATTAATCAAAAATGGCGGAAGAACATGAATTTCAGTCTCCTGAAGGACACATCCTGTGCGCCAACAATTGCGGTTTCTTCGGCAGTCCGGCCACATCAAACCTCTGCTCCAAATGTTTCCGTGATTTGAGGATGAACGAGCAACAAAACGCTCTAGCCAAAGCCGCCTTTGACGGTAGCAGCAGCGGCAGTCAGAAATCATCTCCACTTTCTTCTCAATCTCCTAACTCTTGTGTCACACCTTCTTCCCCTGCCAGTTTACTGCCTAGTCCGACGATGTTGACTCCGATCGTCGCCTCATCATCGTCCCCTGCCTTGGTCATTCCACCGCTCAAGTTACCAGAATCCGCAGGCGGGGACGTCGGAATTATGTTGAAGCCGGACACAAACCGGGAACAGCAGCAAGCCGTTACGAAACCAAATCGGTGCTCGAGCTGTAGGAAACGGGTCGGGCTGACGGGGTTTAAGTGCCGGTGCGGGTCGGTGTTCTGTGGGTCCCATAGGTACGCCGAGAAGCACGCGTGCTCGTTTGATTACAAGGGGATGGGAAAAGAGGAAATCGCCAAGGCAAATCCGGTGGTGAAGGCTGCCAAGCTCGACAAGATATGACGAAATCGGGGAAAGTGATAGAGCGGGTGATTTTTCCGCCGTTTGATCTGCTTTTGATTTTTCAATGGGAGATATGGTTGGGATGGTGGTGGGCATGATGTAGGACAAGACGTATTACTGGGATGTATGTTATTGGTCAAAAAATAAAAAAGAAAATATGTATCGCCGACGTTGATTTCTGTTGATATTATTGTAATAATATATCCGTTTTATCCTTTTATTGTTATCGAATGGGCTTGTCTTCTAGTATGCTTTCCTTGAACTCAAAGTTGGCTACTTAAAAATACGCAAAAAACTCAAAGTTGGGTACATTTGGGCTGGATCGACAGTGACGGATTTTTGCATGTTAGGGTAAGGCAGGTGCCAGGTGGTACTAGAATGCAATATGGGTTGGGCCGGTTTCTCACAATTAATTTCTGCCAAAATATCCATCAATTGTTGTGCAAAAAAATATCCACCGATGACCTTAGAGTTGTTTATTAAAATATCTAGAAAGGGGTCCACGAGAAGAATTTAGAAGCTGAACTAATGTAATTTTTTAGCACTAGTTTTTTTTCTGCGTAATATTTTATTTGATTTGATCTATTTTTTTTCGCGATTTCTTGGCTACGGCCAGGACAGCGCTTTGAGGGGTGTTTTTTTTTTTAAAAAAAAATCTTTAAATTATTGTAATTTTTAATATATAAGTCTAAAATAAAAAAAATTATATCATTATTCATCTAAATTCAATCTCTTCAAAATAAGACTAGCCATGAATATGTTTTGACAGTTTTAAAAAAAATATTTTTACATGTATGGAGCATAGAACGTATAAGAAAACTTGTACAGATGATCATACAAACATGTACAAATGTTCACTAAAACATGTACATCCTCGCATTAAAAACATATAGATAGTCATATAAACCTGTACGAATCATTAAATATGTACATCTTTAGATTAAAACACTTGTACAAACGGTCATACAAACATGTACATATGGCCGTAAAAACATGTACAGATGTTCATTAAAGAACATGTACATTATGTTCATTAGAACATGTACATTGTCACATAAAAACATGTACATTCTCACATTAAAATATGTACATCATCACATTAAAATATAAAAACATCGAATTCACCGTTTATTACTTAATGAATCATAATATCAATTTTAATGAATCAAAAACATGTTTTAATCTAAGGATGTACATATTTAATGATTCGTACAGGTTTATATGACTATCTATATGTTTTTTTTAATGCGATGATGTACATGTCTTTACGTGAGGATGTACATATTTTAGTGAATATTTGTACATGTTTGTATGACCATCTGTACAAGTTTTCTTATACGTTCTATGCTCCATACATGTATTTTTTTTAAGTTGTCAAAATATATCCATGACTGGTCTTGTTTTGAAGAGCTTGAATTTAGATAACAATGATATAATTTTTTTTTCATTTTAGACTTATATATTAAAAGTTACAACAATTTAAAACTTTTATGATAAAGAAAATAAAAGAGATAAAAACTCTTTAAAAAAATAAAAAATAATAAAAGGAGGACGCCGGAGGCGTGCAAAAAAAAAAAGAACGATGAACCGTGCAGGCATCCACCTGTAGCCTAGACTCACTCTTTTTGTTTTATTCGTTTTAGTTATCTTATATATTTTATATGTAATTTGATGACTTTTGTTATGTTAGCTGTCATACATTTGCTGATGAAATAATTTAGATTGAAAAAATAAAAATTATTAGAAAAAATATTTAAATAACAGCTTGATAAATTGTTTCGACAAGTGGAGCATTTATGTTTTCAGTTGGTTAATTAATGGTAAACTTACAAATAGCCCTAAGTAGAATTTGGATGTGACCTAATTGGTATTTGGTAGGGTTGATAAGTGTCCAAATGAGCATGTTTTATGGGTGTATTTCATATATTATATTAGCACTTTTCATGCTCATTTCTCCACTTTGGTTAGTTTTCCTCTAGTTTATGTTTTATTGGTTATCTTACAGATTTATTGGTTAAACATGAGGAAAACCAAGCTAGGAGCAAAGTAGACGAAGAGACGAACGCATAGGCGTAAACGGATCTTAAATCGGAGCTGAAACGAATATTTTAGGAGCAAACTAATTTTCGTCCGAACCACTGTCCAAACATTGACCTGTCCGAACCAGACTGGTCCGGACACTGGTCCGGACATATCAAAATCTGCACCTGTCCGTGGAAAAAGGCAGGACAGCAACCAAGGACATGTTATGTCCGCCCAAAAAAAGGCCGGACACACAAGGAAGGACATGTTATGTCCGTGTAAAATTGGCCGGACAAGAAAGAAATGTCCATGCCTGTCCGTGGATATTTGGCCGGACAGAAAATAGAGAATAAACCTGTCTGTGGCGTGTCGGTGGATTTAAGGCCGGACAGAAGAAGAGACCATGCTGTCCGTGGAAATAAGGACGGACAAGAGATAAACATGTCCGATGAAAAAAGCACGTACAGAAAATAAAAGCCATGCTGTCCGTGATTAAATGACCGGACAGACACAAGGACGCGTCTAAATGCAATCCAGATCTAGAATAATTGACGTGCCGACCGTCTTCCTCATTTTTCCTGCGGCGCCTGCAAACATATCTATCTACTCCATCGGTAATATCAGGCGCCGACGCACGCCTTAAATTGCTCACGCGTGTTCCAGCCTGTCTTCTTCCTCCTCCTTTCTTCTATAAAACCCACACTCCTTCTGCTCAAATTAATCATCCCTTCCAAAATCCAAAGTTCACCACCGTTCATCAAACCACGACCATCGACCACAACACAAACCACACCTACGATCCATTCCATCCTCTTATCCCCCACTTCTCTTTTTGTTATTTTCATTCTTCATTTCACCACTCAGCAGAAGCAGGATAAGAAGAAGAGAAGAGAAGCAGCTGGAGCAGAAGCGAGTCGCAGTCCCGTCTCCTCCGGCAGTCTCCAAAATAATGGCTACTTCTATCTTTATTTTATTTTCATTCGTGTTAATGTCTGAGTAATTTTATATTTGTGTTTAGGATGGGTGTTTAAACCCAAATAATTCAGACTTATTTATAATACCAAGTTTGCTTACAAATATTTGTTCTGTCTCTCTAAATTATTAAATGCTTAAGAACTGATCATTTTTACGCATTTACGGTTTCTCTTATTTCAATGATTTTGTAAATTTGAGAATAGACCACAAAGAGAGACGAACGTTAGATATTATCTCCTTGATTAGCAGATAAAATCCATCGCTGTTATTAAAAGAATTGCTTAATGCTAATTAATGATTTTAGACTTCTTCTGATTGTAAAAAGTCTATTGAATTAATTAAGAGTTGTCCTTATCTATGATTTAGGAAGGCCACAAGATAATAAATTCTTAAACAGACAAATAGAGCAAATTAGGATTATAATTAATATCTGAAATATACTTGGGCGATTCCACCTTCCTTAGCACACTTTTCATCCATTCAATACACTATAGTTTTATTTAAGCTTTTAATTATTTTTATTTTCCCAACACCGAAATTGCCACTGGCTAAACCCCCAATTTACAATTTATGCACTTTTATTTATCTTCTTGTACATTTACTAACTTGATAATTAATTAGATAGTTGCGAAGTCTCTGTGGATACGATCTTGTTGTACTACAATGATTGGGTTCACTGCTCATAAGTAGCAAGATAGTTTAACTATTATTTTGCCCAACAAGTTTTTGGCGCCGTTGCTGGGGACTTCGGTCCAACTATCTGGTTTATTATCTGTTTAGTTTTTCTTTTATTTCCGTTATTTGCCCCTTTTGTGTCTAAATTTTTGTTTTGTTTTTAAAAGGTACTTAATTCTGATGGATGGTCACTACGATCAAGCAGGAGGTTTTATGATTACCCCTATGGCACGAGAACTACAATCAATGAGTGTATGTCAAAGGTGCGGAGAGTACCATGAAAGCCCCCATTTCAGACCCAAATGCTGAATTGAGAGCTCTCTTGGATATTTCAAGTCATCTCTCAATCCCTATCCCCATCTTTGTGTGCCAAGAGTGTGGAGGAGATCATGAAATGTTCCCATTGTTCCTATGGTTGAAATAGGAGAGACAACGCCATTTTAGGGAAATGATGACAAATTTTACCTCAAAGTTTTGGAACCTCTAAAATGATCCAGCAAAGAACGCTAGATCAGGTAGAACAATGGCAACCGGTTCAACAACACTGGATGAATGTTCACGAGGAGGAACAACTTCTGAGGTAGATACTTACTACTCTCCACCTCCTCCCCTATTCGATATTAGAGAATCCACCACCAAACAACCATCAGCTTGATTATGAAGACAAACTCCTCAGAAGAGAGTTTCTCCCTGGACTTTCATGGAGTCTCCTCCCTCTGAAATCAACTACTATTTCCCCTCCTTCTCCGTGCTCTACCCAGAAGATGAGGGTGGATACTGCTCAACCTTGAGAAGGAGGAGATGCCGCCCCCTCCCTCGAGCCATCAGAAGAGTGCTATAATCAATTTCAAGGAGCTACTTCCCTCTGAAGTTAATTTACATCAAAGCTCGTCCAATGAGCCTCACCAAGAAAATGAGGACATATACATCCTCAAATTTGAGGAGGAGGAGCCATCCAACTTTGATCTTCGTCTGGAGGATCAAGGCCTTCCCCACCTAAGCAACAATGATATAAGGTGGAAGCATAAGGTTCACCCACTAAGTGTGGAGGCCACCTTCCCTTTTGATCCCGGACTAGAGATAGAAAACAAAGTCCGCCCCAGAGCTCTCCCTGCACCGCTCATTGAAGATAAGGATATCTTCATCCTTAATTTCGAAGAGGAGGCTCCACCAAAATTCGATCCTTGCACCAAGGATCAACAATCTCAACACCTTCACCTGACTAAAGATCAGTGGAGCCTACCTACACTTCTACATTCTAAGTGTTGGGATAGTTTTTCCTTTTGATCCGGGTGGTTTTTCAATAATTCATGATGACCGTCCCACCCACCCGTTGAAGCCGACTTCAACGTTCATATTCGATCCCGGCTGACTTCATGGTGGTAGCGTCTAGCCAAAGACGTTAAAGAAGGGCAGCTTTCCGGGAGGCAACCCGGATGAACTTTTCTTTTATTTGCTTTTATGCTCTCTTAATTTTCAGGTTCTCTTTAAATTTTGTTTTTGCTAACTCTTAACCCCGTTTGTAGTATGGTTGCTTCTAGTGTCTTATGCAGGTGCAACTTCATGTCTACACTGCAACCAAGCTACGATACTTGAGGCTGAAGCTCAAGTGTGGGGGAACTCCTATAACGCTAGCAAAAAATCTCAGGGGAGTACCAGTTTCTGTAATTATGCTTTTATTTTGCTAAATTCTGCTGTGGAGAGCTCCTGTGCTAAAATGTTTATTTGTGACCTTTGTGTTTTTTTTCTTTTTTTATCTACTTACCGAAAAGGTCTTATGAAACCTTCCCTTGTTTTTCTGGTGAACAATGAGGACATTGTGGGGGAGTGCCCTTTTCGGCGACATTTTGTGATTAAAATGCTTAATCTCTCTGCTTATCTTGCGTTTTTCCAAATTCAATATCGTGGACCCTTTATATGTGGGTTGTTCCCTTTTCGGCGACATTTTGTGATTAAAATGCTTAATCTCTCTGCTTATCTTGCGTTTTTCCAAATTCATTATCGTGGACCCTTTATATGTGGGTTGTTCTCTTTATTAATAATACTGTTATGAATTGTAGGATAAATGGTACAAAATTTTTCATTTTGATTACTTTTGAGAAGCATTTTATGCGGTGTGACCAAATGATCTGAAATGGTTGGATTTTTATCGCTTAGGGGTTCCTTCTGTCTTCTTTCTTAGGGATTGCTAAGGGTGCTTCTCTGTCAAAAAAATAAAATAATAATAAATAAACTAGGGACTTGCGAGACGCCATTGGTAACCAACAAATGAGAGTTGAGTGTTCTTAAATACAAAGGCTTGATGCCTACATATTATCTTCTCATCTCTTATGCAAAAGTGAAACAAATGCATAAATCTATTTTTCCTTTTGTTTTCTCCTCAATGCCCATTCTTAAGAGAAGTTGGCCGTGGTAAAAGTTCTCAAAGTCACATTAACTAAGAAGCATTGAAGTACTCTGGATCATACCCCGAAACTCTATATTTTGTTTTTACCCTGAGCACACCTGTGCCACCAGTAGTTGATGGATCACATTCCTCGAAAGTTTAAGATCATGTATGTTCACCTCTTTATCCTACCCATCATAATAATATTTGTTAGTATTGAGCATTCCCTACTTACTTGGGTACATGGTTTTGCTTGAGGACAAGCAAAAAGATAAGTGTGGGGGTGTGATAAGTGTCCAAATGAGCATGTTTTATGGGTGTATTTCATATATTATATTAGCACTTTTCTTGCTCATTTCTCCACTTTGGTTAGTTTTCCTCTAGTTTATGTTTTATTGGTTATCTTACAGATTTATTGGTTAAACATGAGGAAAACCAAGCTAGGAGCAAAGTAGACGAAGAGACGAACGCATAGGCGCAAACGGATCTTAAATCGGAGCTGAAACGAATATTTTAGGAGCAAACTAATTTTCGTCCGAACCACCGTCCAAACATTGACCTGTCCGAACCAGCCTGGTCCGGACACTGGTCCGGACACGTCAAAATCTGCACCTGTCCGTGGAAAAAAGGTAGGACAGCAACCAAGGACATGTTATGTCCGCCCAAAAAAGGCAGGACACACAAGGAAGGACATGTTATGTCCGTGTAAAATTGGCCGGACAAGAAAGAAATGTCCATGCCTGTCCGTAGATATTTGGCCGGATAGAAAACAGAGAATAAACCTGTCCGTGGATTTAAGGCCGGACAGAAGAAGAGAGACCATGCTGGAAATAAGGACGGACAAGATAAACATTGTCCGATGAAAAAAGCACGTACAGAAAATAAAAGCCATGCTGTCCGTGATTAAATGACCGGACAGACACAAGGACGCGTCTAAATGCAATCCAGATCCAGAATACTTGACGTGCCGACCGTCTTCCTCATTTTTCCTGCGGCGCCTGCAAACATATCTATCTACTCCATCGGCAATATCAGGCGCCGGCGCACTCCTTAAATTGCTCACGCGTGTTCCAGCCTGTCTTCAGCCTGTCTTCTTCCTCTCTCCTTTTCTTCTATAAAACCCACGCTCCTTCTGCTCAATTAATCATCCCTTCCAAAATCCAAAGTTCACCACCGTTCATCAAACCATGACCATCGACCATAACACAAACCACACCTACGATCCATTCCATCCTCTTATCCCCCACTTCTCCGTTTTATTTCATTCTTCATTTCACCACTCAGCAGAAGCAGGATAAGAAGAAGAGAAGAGAAGCAGCTGGAGCAGAAGCGAGTCGCAGTCCCGTCTCTCCGGCAGTCTCCAAAATAATGGCTACTTCTATCTTTATTTTATTTTCATTCGTTAATGTCTGAGTAATTTTATATTTGTGTTAGGATGGGTGTTTAAACCCAAATAATTCAGACTTATTTATAATACCAAGTTTGCTTACAAATATTTGTTCCGTCTCTCTAAATTATTAAATGCTTAAGAACTGATCATTTTTACGCATTTACGGTTTCTCTTATTTCAATGATTTTGTAAATTTGAGAATAGACCACAAAGAGAGACGAACGTTAGATATTATCTCCTTGATTAGCAGATAAAATCCATCGCTGTTATTAAAAGAATTGCTTAATGCTAATTAATGATTTTAGACTTCTTCTGATTGTAAAAAGTCTATTGAATTAATTAAGAGTTGTCCTTATCTATGATTTAGGAAGGCCACAAGATAATAAATTCTTAAACAGACAAATAGAGCAAATTAGGATTATAATTAATGTCTGAAATATACTTGGGCGATTCCACCTTCCTTAGCACACTTTCCGTCCATTCAATACACTACAGTTTTATTTAAGCTTTTAATTATTTTTATTTTCCCAACACCAAGTTTGCCACTGGCTAAACCCCTAATTTACAATTTATGCACTTTTATTTATCTTCTTGTACATTTACTAACTTGATAATTAATTAGATAGTTGCGAAGTCTTTGTGGATACGACCTTGTTGTACTACAATGATTGGGTTCACTGCTCATAAGTAGCAAGATAGTTTAACTATTATTTTGCCCAACAGGGTAAAGTGAACGAATAAAAAATATAAAACTGCTCAAAACTCCCTTAACCTTATAAATGAATATGGACGTTTTTATATAAGACTGCTCGTTCTTATACTGATAAGTATATCATGGGCATGTATTAAGGGTTTGTTTTATGTGTTATTAATGTTGATTTTGATCACTGTTCAATTTTAACTAGTTTTCTTTAAATTTTATACTTTTATTGTTGTCTTAACATTTGTTGTTTAAACATCAGAATAATTTAGCTAGATGCTAAGTAGACAGAGAGAAGAGCGTGTAGGAACAAACAAAATTGAAATCAAAGCTAAAATAAATAAGATAGAGAAAAAAATTAATGTAGAGACCGACCTTCTCACGAGGCACCCCAGGTGGAGAGGTCAAAGAAAATTTTTAGTTCGACTTTTGACCCCCCCTTATTAGTTCGAAGCAAACTTTAATTTGAATTTCGACCGTCCCACGTGGGTAGGTTGAAGCTAAATTCAGTTTGATTTTTGACCGTACCACGGGACCGCCACAGAGGCTAAGGGTAGGTCGAACTTGAAATCGTGCATGACCCCATCTCCTTCCAGCGCCAACCTCTCCACATGAAGAGGTCATTCGTAAATTTCCCATACTTTTGTTTTAAAATCCAAGTGTTAGAGTGTAATCTATGTTATAGATTTAGATTAACTCCTTTGTAGTATGGTGGTTACTGGTTTGAGTGTTATGATTAACTATAATAAGTGAGACATAAGGGTTCACGTGGTTTGATTTTGAATGATCTAGTCCACGAGGGTTGACAGGGGTTCTTAGTAGAATTACGAAATTACAAGTATCAGAGAGAGTGTAGATCTCCATGTGTATCTCGCACTCTTATTTCTAAATTGGGATGGGGAGCTATTTATAGATGGGGGACTGATGAGTCCGAGGGCTTCCCAGCTTATTATTTATGTCTACCCGGATCGATGATGTGAGCTATCCCCATGCGGAGTAGGGCTAGTGTAATCTACATGAGGCCTTGTCTAGAAGGAAGCTTCCTTTGTCTGTCCATGTCTACGTCAGTCAGAAGGAGGACACATCACTTTTTATTATGGCACGCCAGGCAAGGCTCGTGGCTCGAGGCAAAAGGTTGCCCGATGGGATTGATGGGACGGGGTGGTGCGACGTACTCGGGCAGAAAGGAGTACCTTTACGTTACCAGAGTCGGGTTACTTGTGGAGAAAGAGTTGGTCGAGGTTTCTTAGATGGTGTCATCCGGAAAGGGTGCCATCCCGGAAGGTCCATCCGAAGTCAGCAGAGCTGACCTTCTCTTCTGGATCGAGGTTCAGGCTTGGAAATCTTGTCCGGGGTTGTTGGTTTCTGGGATACATGCGACCTGGGAGATGAGATCTTCTTTCCTAACTTTGAGAGGGTCGACCGTACACCAAAATAAAGAAATAATAAGAGCTTTTAGAGCTAGAAGGAGCAAAAGAAGATGTGAGAAAACTTCCCCACCATTGGAGCTCTTCACACCTTACGCTCATTGCTATTTCTCACTCCCTCGCGCTCTCTCACTTTCTAATGGTTGTGTCGTTGTATTTAGTATCATGGGATAAGGATTTGACCCTAAATCCCTTAATTTCTTGTATGACGCATCTTCACTCAATATAGTTTCTTTTCTATCTCTTGCACTTATTTAGTGCTTTAGCTTGGTCTTCTATGCATTTGTGGTGTTTCCCAGTAATACATGATTTTGAGTTAGGATTGTGACCGAGAGACAAAAACCCTAACCCTCTCGTGGTCTGTGGTCATGCAGGTGATCGTGTTCCGATTTCCAAAAGAGCACCAAAGAACAACACCTCAGGTGAGGCCCCTAACCCTTCACTCCTAGATATGCTTCTAGTGAAGCAAAATACTAGCTCTTGAATATCTTTACGTATGATCATATTGTTAGCATAGTTATTAATAGCCCTTATATATCTATAGAGGGGGAAGGCATTTCGTATGAGATAAATTATTGGAGGAACTCACTAGTGGGTCATATATAGGGGGAAATTTGGGTGTAATCTTGTGAAGGAATTTGTGAAAAGAGCATGGAGCATTGGCACCACTCCCCAAATTCTTCTCCAGATGAAGGCTGGTTCTTGATTCGTTTTGACAAGGAGGAAGATCTCTAGTTTGTTCTAAACAAGGGGCCTGTTAGGGTTAAGTGTTATACGACACCGTTTCTGGTGTTAAGAAAACACTTCTAGCTTATTATATCTATAGGTTCAGACAGTGAGTGGGTTAGCTCCTTTTTCCCCCGATTCTTCTTCTTCTTCTTTCCCGGTTCTCTCTCGCCCTGTGTGGCTATCTCTCTTCTCTGGTTTCCCTTTCTCTGTGCGTGCTCTCTTCCACTCTCGTTACAGATTCCACGTTGTGTATCACTTTGTTTCAATAAAGGTTTTCTCTTGAGGTTTGTTTCATGGTATCAGAGCGGGCTTCGTAAGTCTCAGTCGCTACTCAAGAATCAGACCAGTCAATCCCGTTTCAACCAAGAATCGTTTGATCCAGTTAATCAAGGATGTCGGAGACGAAGTTCATAAAGAAAAACAAGTGGGAATCGAGACAGATGGGAACGAGAAAAACCCTGGACAAGGCAAGGAGATCAGTGGAGCGGCCGATAATTCGGATCCCCTTTTCTTGGCTAATTCGGAGAGCCCAGGAACTCTTTTGACGCCGAAGTTCGAAGGAGTAGGATTTAGGTCGTGGAAACAAGCGATGTCTATCGCTTTGTCGGCAAAGAATAAATTGTGCTATGTCGAGGGAACCCTACCGCGACCCACAGATTCCGCTGCGAAGGGAAGAGCGTGGGATAGGAGTAATTCCATGGTCATCTCCTGGATACTCAATGGCTTGCCCAAAGACATAGCCGACACGGTTCTTTACTGCAAGACTGCGGCCAAAATTTGGGAAGAACTATCGGGGCGCTTCGAAGAATCAAACGCGGCTCAAATTTATTCTCTCCATCAGAGGTTAATCGAAACCAAGCAGGAGGAAGATACGATTAGGGCCTATTATACCCGGATTAAAAGGCTTTGGGATGAGTTGGACTCTACGGAAGAAGCACCGGTCTGCAGTTGTGAGGCCACCACTGGTTATAAGGAGATTTTCAGAAGACAAAGAATTGTGCAATTCTTGATGGGGCTTTCTGATAAGTTTTCGGTGGTAAGAGGTAATATTCTGTTGATGAGTCCATTGCCTTCTATTGAGCAAGTCTATTATCTTCTTGTAAGTGAAGAGCGTCAAAAGAATGTGTGCGCATCCGCATCTGGAAAAGGAGAAGCTGTCCTATCCTTTGCTGTCGACTCTTACAAGAAGGGAGGAAAAGGACCACAGACAAAGGAAGGAAGACGCAATACCCTTTTCTGCTCCCATTGCGAGAAGAAAGGACACACAATAGAGAGGTGTTACCAGTTGCATGGCTTTCCTCCAACCTGGAAGAAAGGAAAGGGAGCTACAGCTGCCAATGTGGAAGCCACTGCCCAGCAAGGAAACCAGACGTTTTTCACTCTGGAGCAAGTCAACCAGCTGTTATCCCAGTATGCAAAGAACCAATCTGGAGCCAATGACCAGGGAAGTGTGACCTGCGGTTTTGTCGGTACTTCTTCTAATCCTAAGTCTACAACTTTTACTAGTACCAATGAAATAAACATGAAACATAGAGCATGCCCGATTCTTTGTGATAATGCTTCTGTTTTTGCTAAATCTCAGAAACAGAAACCATGTTTTGCCACACATAATGCTGTAACATGCTCTACTGTCTATGATGTTGCGCAACTTGGTGATAGCAGCCTGAAACTAGATACATGCTCTGCTGTACAAAATATTTGCAAAGGTTTTAGGAATCAGAAAGACTTTTTTGTTAAAGACCCGTGAGCATGACAATATTGCATGATCCTAGGTTAGTTCCAGCTGTTAAAAACCATGTCATCCATTCCATGAGTACTAGTAAAGGTCAAACATATTTAAAAGACAAGTGGATCTTAGATAGTGGGGCCACAGAGCACATGTGCTGTGACAAACCTCTTAGTAGAGCCCACACTATAGGCATGCCAGACGGCCATCCCCAAGAAGTCAAAATCATGGGTAGTGTTAAAATTAATCAGGCATTAACCCTAATGAATGTACTTTTTGTTCCCAGTTTCAGATTTAATTTAATTTCTGTTAGCAAATTGTCTGAACAACTTTCAAGGAAGTTCTGTTTTGATAAAAGTTGTTGTGTCTTTCAGGAATGTGAATCTCAGCTTGAGTATGAAATTGGGAACATGGCAGGAGGCCTTTATTTTCTGAATGAAAATTTTGCTTGCAATGAGAATGATTTCCAAGTTGCTACTTCAACAGTTGTTTCTAGCACTAGGAGAATAATAGATTCTTTTGATTGCAAAGATATTGTTAGCCTCTGGCATCACAGGCTAGGGCATTTGCCCATAGCCAAACTGAAGAAAATGCATCTGTTTGAAAGAAATTTAGCTAATAGACAGTTTCTTTGTGAATCCTGCTGTAAAGCAAAGAGTACAAGAATCCCTTTTCCTAAAAGCACAATCAAAACTAGTGAAATTTTTGAGATTGTGCACATTGATTTATGGGGTCCCTATGCAACTAAGACCCACGATAATTATCAATACTTTCTCACCTTTGTTGATGATGTGTCAAGAGCCACTTGGATACACCTAATTATGAACAAATCAGACTGTTTCAATGTAATAAAACAATTCATAGAAATGGTTGAAGTTCAGTTTGGAAAGAAAGTTAAAACCATTAGAACCGATAATGCATATGAATTAGGTAGTTCCAAGCAAGGGATAGAGTATCTTAAAGGGAAAGGAATTAGACACCAAACAACTTGTCCCCATACACCACATCAAAATGGTGTTGTAGAAAGAAAACATAGACACATTCTTGAAACAGCAAGGGGACTGATGTTCCATTCAGGTTTACCAATAGAATATTGGGGAGAAAGTGTCTTAACTGCTGTCTATCTGATAAACAGAATGCCATTGGATGTTTTAAAAGGAAAGAGTCCCTTTAATATCTTGTATGGAAAACTGCCTGATTATCATAATCTAAGATGTTTTGGTTGTCTTGCTTTTGCTCACAACAATGCCCCTTTAAACAACAAGTTTTCTCCAAAGGCTGTAAGATGTGTTTTCATTGGCTACCCAGCAGACAAGAAAGGATATAAGTTGTTTGATCTTGATAATAAAAGGGTTATTATTAACAGGGATGTACATTTTTATGAAAACATTTACCCCTATAGCACCAAAGAAAGGATAGATTTTAGCCATGAAAAACCAACAGATAGCAGAACCGAACCCTCAAATGACACTCCATTTACTTTTCACTCCATTGATGATGATGATAATTACTGTCAAACTAACCCCTCTTATGAGTTGTCCCAAGCTGATAATCTTGACAGTGAAGAAAGCACACCTGAAGTCACTTTGAATCAGAACAATGAAGGGACAGAAGATCAACCAGAAGAGATTGACAGTGCTGAGAACATCAATCCACCAGGAGAAATCATGGAGCTAAGGAGATCAACAAGAGAAAGGCAGACACCGAGACACTTTGAGGACTACCATCTGGGAAGTGTAACCCAACAGAAACAAGGGGAGTACTCTGATCCTTTCACTTCTCTTCTCTGCTATCGACTTTCAGCAAATCAAGCATGCCAACATGCTGATGATCATATTTGTAATACATATGCATCTCATCCCAAACAAACCTTGATTCTGTCATCTACAACTGATAGGATACAAGGGAAAACAGAATCTGACCATAGCTTGTTTGATGCTCATTCATACTCTGCTAGACTAGGAAGTCAAATTGAACCACAGGATTATTATGAGGCTGCTGATGATGCAAACTGGATAAATGCTATGACAGAAGAGATAGAAGCATTAGAAAGGAATAAGACTTGGGTGATAGTTGACTGTCCTAAAGGAAAAAGGCCCATAGGTTCGAAGTGGGTTTACAAAATTAAGTATAAAACAGATGGGACTTTAGAAAGGTATAAGGCAAGATTGGTTGCCAAGGGGTACAACCAGAAACATGGGATAGACTATCTAGAAACCTTCTCACCTGTGGTCAAGTTTACCACCATTAGGGCCATCATAATCCTTGCTGTCAAAAGAAATTGGGACATAAGTCAATTAGATATAAACAATGCCTTCTTGCATGGGGACTTGCATGAAGAGGTTTATATGGAATTGCCTTTAGGTTACAAAACAGATAGCAAAAACAAAGTATGTAGACTGCAGAAATCTTTATATGGGCTGAAGCAGGCGTCTAGGCAATGGCATGAGAAGTTAAGTAGTTTTCTTGGTACTTTAGGATTTAAACAATCCTTTAATGATTACTCTCTGTTTACAAGAAAGGATAAAGGCAAAATAACAATCTTGGCAGTTTATGTTGATGATATTTTGCTTACAGGAAATGATCAAAACATGATTCTGCATGTTAAAACTTCATTAGATAAGAAATTCAGAATCAAAGACATAGGCAGTCTAGGAAGATTTCTTGGAATGGAGTTTTACAGAACAGAAGAGGGTATGGTGGTAATGCAGAGAAATTTTTGTGATCAACTTCTTCATGAATTTGGGGCTGATAAGTTGAGAAAAACAGCAGGTCCATTAGAATTAAACACAAAACTGTTGATAGATGAAGGTAAGCCTTTAGAGGATCCTGTTGTTTACCGAAGATTAATAGGAAAACTTAACTTTCTGACTCATAGTAGGCCAGATTTATCTTTTACAGTCCAACTCTTAAGTCAGTTTCTGCAGAAACCTACTGAATTGCATATGAAGTCAGCTTTGCATGCTTTAAGATATGTCAAAGGAACCTTGAATTATGGCCTTTTGTTTAATGCTTCTGATAATTTTAAACTGAGAGCCTTTTGTGATGCCGATTGGGCTGGATGCCCCAATACAAGGAGATCCATTAGTGGTTTCTTTATTGAATTAGGAGGTAGTGCACTCTCTTGGAAATCTAAGAAACAGACTAATGTGGCTCTTTCTTCTGCAGAGGCAGAATACAGGTCTCTTAGACAGGTTGTAGCAGAAATCAGTTGGCTAACGCGGCTGCTAAGTGAACTGGGTGTGAAGGAGATTTTACCTATCCCGGTTAAATCAGATAGTCAAGCAGCAGTCCATATTGCAAGGAATCCTGTTTTTCATGAGAGGACGAAGCATATCGAAGTTGATTGCCACTTCGTGAGGCAGAAGATGATGGAAGGGCTTGTTCGGGTTGAGTTTGTCCCTTCTAATCACCAGTTGGCTGATGTTTTAACCAAGGTGTTGCCAGGAAATTCGTACCCAGTGATATTGAAGCAGCTTGGCATACAGGATGTTCACGTTTCTGTTTAAGGAGTGTACTTAGCCTCTGTTACAAAACTGCACAATGAGATTGTTAGTTTTGAGGGGGGTGTTAGGGTTAAGTGTTATACGACACCGTTTCTGGTGTTAAGAAAACACTTCTAACTTCTAACTTGTTATTTCTATAGGTTTAGACAGTGAGTGGGTAAGCTCGTTTTTCCCCCGATTCTTCTTCTTCTTTCCCAGTTCTCTCTCGCCCTGTGTGGCTATCTCTCTTCTCTGGTTTCCCTTTCTCTGTGCGTGCTCTCTTCCACTCTCGTTACAGATTCCACGTTGTGTATCACTTTGTTTCAATAAAGGTTTTCTCTTGAGGTTTGTTTCATGGCCCTAACTCTTTAACTCCTTCCATCTGGTCCTCAAGAAATTGTCCCTTACATTTGAACGGGTGAAAACGTATTACATCAAGTGTACCGATCTATCGTAGCAAGTTTTCTACAGTATCCCTTCAGGTTATCAAACTAAAGGAGGCGGTGTCTAGTTTGAGTCTTTATCTAAATCTAGCTAACTAATTAAGGAAGTCAAATAATAGGAAATTGGGGGTTTGAATGTGAAATTAATTATACTAAAAATAAAAACAAATAAAAAAAGTTTATTTCTCAAACAATTCTAAACAAGGAATCCTTGTTTACTACTTCCTTAGCTCTTCAATTCCCCTTCCTATGTGTTTTTCTAATTCCAGATTATAAACCTTAAATCTAAATTAATCTACTTCTGGTCTCCCACAAAATAGATTCTTACTAGCAATTGCTGAATCCCAACTCTCATTACGAATTTATTAATTAACTAATAGCATGAAAGTATCATCTGGTTTATAGTTAGCTAAAATGAGGAATTTCCATCTCTAGATTAATTGGTAGTATACCTGTAGTCTATTGAATGTCACAGTTCTCACTTGTAAGCAATCAAACTAAATAAACCGTAGCAATTGTACACCCACGAGAATAATGATTAAACAAGGAATAAAACTATAATCTTTAAGAACTAATTGTAAGCACAAGAGGAAGAAGAAATCACAAACTAGGGATCCATAATAAACCAAGACTCTAAACAATTACTCCGACATAGAAAACAAAGAAATAACAATAGAGGAAAGGAAGAACACCATCAAATCTGAGAGTGGATGTCCAAATCCGGTCCGATGTTGCTGCCTTTGTCTTCAATGGAACTCTCTGCTTTCTCCCTTTGTTTGTCGATGGCTAGGGTTGCAAAAATAGTCTCGTCCAAAGATGCCTTTTTTCAATTGCCAAAATCTTCTTTTATAATCTTGTCATGTGCAGCCCTCTTCTCCTCGGTCAATGTTCAGCTGCGTGAATTCATTAATTGCAAATAATGATGTGCCATTAATGAGTAATTATCATGTCCATTGTGTGCAGCCCAGTTTGATCAATGTAGAAACATCCTTGTTGGCCCAATGATATGTGATAGCATCAGGGGCGGAGCCAGGAAATAACATTAGGGGGGACAAGACTTTTTTCAATGTTGCATCTTTTTAATTTTCTAAACAATATAGCTTCATGTGATATTAAAATTTCATCAATAATCATCTTATAATAAGTTTGTATTTCAAATAACATAAAACGTGTATCCCATTTAGACATATCACATATGATCAATGCCTATACCAAAGAAGAGACAGTAAATCAAGTGTTACTAATATAGTATAAGATTAAGAAATAGAAAAATGATCTATCTCTCGACACAAAAAGGCTTCAATGGGTCTTCGCCAGGAAACATGATGACACTGCATAAATAAATAAAAACATAGATGTCACATGACCATTAAAAACAAAAAATAAATAGTATCATATTTTAAGATTAAAAAGGTTAAACTAGTTAAATAAATCTCACACCTAAATTGTATGTAGAAAATAATTAGGTAAACACAACATATAAATTCATGAGTTGACATATGTGCATGCCAAAGGCAAATAGACAAGAAGTAGACCAACTACATAGAATATGTACCTTGTTCAACTAAGGCGTGCTCGTCTTTCCTTCATAGAGTTGAAATCATCTATGATCTTGTTCGTAGAAAAAGTCTCAGCAATTTCCCTTTTGATATAGACAATCAAGTAGCTCTTAAGAAACTTATCATTCATGCTACTTCGAAGTCTTGTTTTTACGATTTTCATTGCCGAAAATGCCCTTTCACTTGTTGCGGTTGAAACAGGAAGAGTAAAAAAAGTCGAATTAACCTATCAACCAAAGGATATATTTCTGATTTCCCAGTTTCTTGCAACCCTCTGCATAACTCAGAAATGGAGCAAGCATTTCCCAAATGCTCATGGCGGAAAACATCTATCTCATAGTGTTGCAACTACTGCCTCAACTGAATCTATTCTTGCTTTGAAAAATCTGAAGGATAAAACTTTGCTGCAAGCTTACATATGTCACAAATATTAAAGGACTTGTATGAATCTCTAGGATCCAAAGCAACAGTAAGTGAAAGAAGTTCTGTGACAGACTCATTAAATCTGCAGTTCAGCTCTTGCAACTGACAATCAATATAGAAATATATACTTCAACCCGATAATGATGCTCAACACTTACAATTTCTTTCCTACGGCGAGATCGAATGATATCAGTGTAAGTTCCACTCATATCTGGTACTTGAATGTTGTGACTTCCACAAAAAGAAGTAACAGTGTTCAAAAGTGAATGCCACCCTTCATCTCTTAGTCTTTGATTCAATGTTTTTGTAGTAGAAAGCATAGTCAAAGCATTCACAACGTCTTGAGACTTATTTTGTAGTGCTTGACAAAGCATGTCAGTTATTCCCATGATTTCCTTCATCACATGCATTACAAGTACAAAATCAAAAGATAACAAGTGTCTTAAAGCAAAGTCTGCATCACCTCTTTGAGAAGCCGTTGAGCCTTTAATAGCAATGTTATCTAATACCACACTTGCAGGACCAAACAGGCTCATCAAGCTACAAATAGATCTAAAATGTGAACTCCATCTAGTATCTCCCGGTCTTTGCAAAAACCTGATTTGATTTGCCCTCTTTCCACTTTCAAGCTCTCCAAGTTCAGCTAGATGAGAAATTTCAGCGAGTTGAGCAGCTTGTAGCTCATCATTACGCTTGCAAGAAGAGCCAATGACATTCACAATAAAGTTTAAGTTCACAAAAAAACTATGCACCTCATTCACATCCTTAGATGCAGCAACTAGAGCCAATTGCAACTGATGGGCAAAGCAATGCACATAATAAGCATAAAGACATTCCCTTAAAAACAAGGCTTGCAACCCATTCCATTCTCCACGCATATTACTAGCTCCATCATACCCTTGACCTTGAATATTCTGAATATCAAGTTTATGATATAATAAACAAGAAGATATCTCTTGCTTCAAAGTTGATGCAGTTTTATCTTTCACATGAATCAAATCCAAAAATCTCTCTTTCACATATCCTTGAAGATCAACAAACCTGATAACAATAGCCATTTGTTCTTTTTTATTCATCTCGAGCCTCATCCACTATCAAGCAGAACTTTGCATTACCAATTTCATCACGAATGGCTTCTTGCACACTCATAGAAAAAACATGTAGAATCTCCTTTTGAACATCCGGTGATGTATATTTTGCATTTTGAGGAGCATTACCCAACACAACATCACTAACGTCTTTGTTGTAAGATGCTAAAAGCTTCAACAATTCAAGAAAATTCCCTTGATTTTTTGAATCATATTTCTCATCATGTCCTCTAAATGCACATGCCTGAAATGTAAGCCATTTGATAGCTTCAACTGAAGTTTTCAAGCGCAATCTATTACTTGCGATCTGTTGAGGTTTTGTTTGTGTATAACATTCTCAATGTGACAAGGCTGATTCTTGAAATCTTCATAGCATTTCACTGAATAATTATGTGCTGAGTTAGAAGATGTACCTTCATGGTTGACAAAAGCACAACCTTTGCCCTTGTTCACCTTCTTCCAGCTATTGAAGCCTTTGACAGTAAATGTGTCAGATCCACTTCGTCCCATGGGCTTCTTGCCGAAGAGATAACAAGGAAGGCAAAACACTGCATCTTTTGCCTCAGAATACTCCAACAAAAAAAACTTTTAAACCAAGATGCCTGAAACCTTCGTCTTTGGCCAACAATACCACTAAAAGGGTACTCATGTTTTTGAAACTAATAAGGTCCAAGTTTAATATATGCACGTCTAATATCATCACATTGACCAATTGGATACTCCGCAATTGAGGGTCGTAAACCTGGATCACGAATTAAGTAGTCCATGTTAAGCATCTCTGACTCTAGCATATTGACCTTATCAAGTCGAGGAGCTTTGAAAGGAGGTTCTTCCTCATGAGAAGGACTGCTAATAGAACTAGGATCTTCTACTAGCTCATCACTATGTTGTGGTCTTTTATGAGCGCTACTATTGCCGCTTGATTTGAAGAATGAATCAATTGTTCTTACTTTGACCATCTCCAATCTGAAATTTGAAACAAGTTGAGCAAGTATTTCAAATAAGAAAATCAATCTGTTGTTGAAATTTAAATATCAAATTTTCACTAATTAAGAAGTGTGTCTCTAATTAAAATAGATCTTTCACAAGTTAAAACTAAACCAAATAAAGGAACAAATTATTCTAAATTTCAACTACTTTAATTATATAATTTATATGAAATACTGCAGCAGGTTTGGTCTATCCCGTTTACCACCCACACACCTAAACAATTCACACTTTTTTTAATGCAAAATAGAAATTTAAAAAACTATTCTCATCACTTCTATATCAATGTCGGGACACACTCAACACTTTTATCCTATCTAATATCAAGCATACACTCTCCATCTTGCACTATTTTCCTATTACTTTAATCATGCCTACCCATAATCTCACATCACATGACTTTTCTATCATGGCCATCTGAATTCATCAACAATTAACTTAGTAAAAACCAATACGACAAATACTCTTCAAAATAGTCTTTTTGGTTTCTTCTTTAACCAACTCTAAGCAGAAAAAAATATATGAAGACGCTGCTGCCTGCTGGATCAATCAAGTTGAAAAATTAAAAACATACCTTTCCCACTGTAGCACTGCTCTGCGATGAGAAGGAAGAAGAAGTCTTCGCTTGCAACAGGGACGGACGAGCAGCGGGTGACAAGTGAAAGTAATGTGAAGCTTTTGTGAAAATGAATATAAAAAGCAACTATGCACGATTTGTTTTTCTAAGTAATGATTACTCCTGATCCTGACATACTTTATTTGCTAGGCTAGACTTATTATTTTTTTGTAAAGAAAGGATATGTCGAGAGTTGTTGTTTTGGAAAGAATTATTTTTTTTTTACTTCCTAGGCTAGACTTATAGTTCCAATGCAGAGAATGATTATTTTTGTTTCCTAGATTATAGATTTATAGTTCCAATGCAAGTTGGGGGGGGGGTCTAAAACGTCTATCAAGTCCCCAAACAAAAAATAATATTCTATATTCTAATTTTTTTCTGCAATGTTAGGGGGGTGGTTGCACCGTTAAACTTCCTTGGTGGCTCCGCCACTGGATAGCATGATGTTCATGCATGGTTCAGGGATATATTCCAACAAATAACCCAAACCACAACTGAATTATTCTACACACGGGAATAATCGCCTGGTCCTGAAAAATACTTCTAGCTCAAACACCCGGACATGGTATTAAAATCAACAGTAGGTTGTGTCCAAGTGTGGTCCGGCTGTGTTTATTTAGACACATACCCGGACCACCCTCAAAATAAAGCAGTAGGTCTCATTCTTTCCTGGTCCAGGTTTGTTTGTCCGGACCAAGACCAGGACCAACCCTAAAATCCACCAGAAAGCTCATTTTCGCTCCTGTTTGGTCCCTTCTAGATTCTAAAGCTCTTGGAACACATTCCTAGACCTTTTCTTTGGCGTTTTAACCTATTTTAAGAATGAAACCACATGTGAGGGATAATCTAAACATTTAATACATTTAAGCACTTAAGTGGGGAAACATATAACATTATAGCCTAAATTAATAAACAATAAAGCATATAAACATAGATAAATTCTCAAGTTATCAACTACCCTACACTTAGCTTTTTACTTGTCCTCATGTAAACATTTAGATCAAAATAAGGATGGCAATTGGTGACGGGTACCCGTTTCACCCGACCCGCAAAAACTGGTGAAAACCCCGAAATAAACGGGTGAAAAACGGGTGATGGGTGAAACGGGTGTGGGTGACGGGTCGAGTCGGGTGAACATTTTTCACCCAGTCACCCTACCCGTTCACCCGACCCGTCACCCATATGTATTCATATTAAATAAAAAAATATACATATCTCATATTTGTTAAGATAATTTAGAAATATTTTGGTTAATACTCCATGTTTCGAGTATGTTATTGATATTAGATGAGGTGGTATGTATTATTGAACAAATATGAATGATTTTGTTTTGAAAAATTAAGCTTATATAAAGTGCTAAAAACAAAACAAAAATTGCTGAAAAAATATATAAACGGGTGACGGGTTCACTCGTTTCACCCGCGGGTGACGGGTGAAACAGGTGACGGGTGATGAAGTTGCGGGTGACGGGTCGGGTCGGGTGGTGCTAGTGAAAAACGGGTGACGGGTCGGGTGGAGCATCACCCGAACCCGACCCATTGCCATCCCTAGATCAAACTCAGAACCTGAAGTGGGGGAATGTTAGCCTTAAGGATTTTGCACATGGAGATCCGGTTATAGACAATAATCAAAAGAATTCAAAAACTCATAGCTGTAAGTTTTACAAAACAGTGAACAAGAAACACAATCAAGAATACAAGACATATTTATTCTAGCTAAACCCTAAAGCTCAACTCGGACTTCACCTTGGATCTTACTCTCCATTAAAATCTCACACATCATGGATGACAAGGGGCAAGAAGAAATGTCCAATTCCACAATACCTTTCAATATCACATACTCATAATATGTAACGACCCCTTTCCATTGCATTTCAACTTATACGGACTTATAATTTCAAACTTGCAATTCATAAATATTTAACAATTTAAGCTCAAGAGGATCGCCTCCATCCCCCAGATTTTCTCTCCACCCATGTAGCAGCTTTGGACCAACTTTCCCAGGTTGGGCACCCTTGGAAGCTAGGTGATGAAGCACCCTTGAAGGCTTTACAACCGAGTGGAAGAGGCCCGTTTTGGGTTGGGAGAAACCAATTAGTGGAGTATCTTGCCTTTGTCCTTCCTTGCCTTTCATTCCATACATTTCCAAAGTCCAACACTAATCCAGCTCAAGCTAAAAACATCAATAATCCCAACATTCAATGAAAACATAGCAATTTCTCGAAAAGTAAAATGAAAGTTTTCAAACAAGCAGATGGAAAAATTCTTACAACTATTATTTAAACCATATCTCATATAAGCAAAACTATTACTCATGCTAAATCCTTGGATCAACTTACTCATTCACTTAACAAAATCTCAAGCAAAAGCTGAATAACTTACAAGAAAAACAAGCAAAAACAAGTGGCCTAAAGCAATAACGGAAGGCACTTCCTATCCCACACTTAGTTGAACAATGTTCTCATTGTATCACAAGGGAAGAAGTGTTAAAACCTAAAATATTTAGAGAAATAACCATGTCCAACTAAAATAACAGAGCAGTGGGAAGCAAAGATAAAAATTAAAAGAAATGAAAACAAGGACTCCCCTGGATTTTTGTTGTTGCAGGTATAACGACCCCACACTTGAGCTTTGCTCAAGTTCGCAGCCTGGTTGTAATAGTATCATGAGGAACTCATTTGAAAGAAAGATACTAAAAGCAAGCAAAAATTACAAATGGAGCTATAGATTAGTAAAAACAAAACAGGAAATGAGCTATAAAAAGAAATTAATGCTAAAATTTAAAATTTATAAAATTCACACTAGGTTGCCTCCTAATCAGCTGCCCTTCTTTAACATCTTTGGCTAGACCAAACTCTCCGATGTCATCCACGATCAAGTATGAATGTCAAAGTGGGCGCCAAAGGTTGGGCGGGGTGAGCATCAAATTTTTTCATGAAATGACCCCAGTCAAATGGAAACAAGACCTCAACAATCCAAATATGAAAGTGCAAACTCCACCGATCATGCGTCAGGTAGTTGTGTTGAGGTGAGTAATCCTTGATGTGAGGATCACAAAGTCATTGGTCCTCCTCCTCAAAGCCAAGGATGTAAGCATCCTTATCATTCAGTGGAAGCTTAAAGGAGAAACCTGTAGGGAAATCAACTTGAACAGGAAGCACAGGCTCCTTGAAGTCAATGAGATAACTCTGCTCTGCTGGTGCATCAATAGGTGTAGACAGGAGGTTGTATGGAAGACTCTCTGGCTCAGAAATGGGTGCAAAGGGAATAGACTGGGAAGCTTCACGAAATAGATCATTATCTAACAATATAGCTTCATTAATTCTCTCATTCTCTAGCTCCGACATCTCCATAATCTCCACCTCTGGTATTTCCATAGCTTCAGGGATTGGAGGATCAAGCTGCATACCACTCCACACGGTTACTACAATAGGTTGCTCAACCTCATGAATCTTCACATTTAAGTTGGTGGGTTGTTTGAGCTATCAAGGCTTCCATTCTCTCATTCATCTGTAGGCTCATGATGGAAGTGTCAAACCTAGTGTTGAAGGCTTCCTGATCACGGATGTTGATTAGCAAGATGATATGTAATCTTGCATAAGAGCCTCTAATCTAGGAGAAATAACTGGACAAGCACGCTCAAGGTCTCCTCCACACATCTCGCATACAACCCACTGACTGTAACTCAGTGCAGCACAATGATGTCTAGAAGACGGTTGTTCTTAAGGAGGTCAAAACGATATAAAATCTTTCAGGGCATTCTCTTTTATAGAAGAGAGAACCGGACAGTAAGCACGCTCATGGTCACCTTCACACCTTTCGCGTACAACCCATTGGTTGTAATATCCTAGCCAACCTCCTAGTGTATGGTAATATCAAGTCATTAAATTAAAGTACCTCGAAAGAAAAGAAAAAAAATTATATACATAAAGGTGAAAATAAAAATAAAATTATGTACATAAAAATAAAATAAAATAATAACAAAAGATAAAAGAAAACTAAAATAAAAAACTACTTGAAAAATATAAACAAAAGGAAACACAATAAAATTAATTAAAAACTATAAACTTAGAAACACGATTAAGTACAAATAAAATAAAAATAAAAATCCTAAAAACAAAAATAAAAGCAAAAGTAAAACCTAAACTAAACTAAGCATAAATAAAAATGAATGGAAAGATAAATAAAATCAAACTAAACAATATCCTATAAAAATAATAATAAAAAAGCAGACCCAAAACTTAAAGAAACAAATAAAAGAAAAACTAAAAGAAACAAATCAAACTAAGAAACAAATAAAAAAATAAAATAAAATAAAATAAACAAAACGAAGCAAAACAAAGCAAAACAAAATTAAACTAATAAATTAAAAATCCTAGAAACAAAAATAAAATAAAATAAACCTAAACGAAATCCTAATCTAAAAATTGAATTAAAGAAAAACAAAAAGAAAATAACGAAAAATAAACTCTAAACTAAATAACAGTGCCTCCCCAACAACGACGCCAAAACCTTGATGGGTAGAAACCTAACGACAAGTATACCAATCGATAATAGCAAGTTTAATCCTATTCTTTAGGTATCGAACCCATGAGAGCAATGACTAGTTTTGGTCTTAACTAAACTAATAAAAATAAAGGAATGAGTAATAGCAAATTGGGGTTTTTAATTGGAAAAGTTCCCAACTTCTAAAATAACAAAGAATTAAGAAATAAGTCTAGAACAATTCAACTAAATTAAAGAACATAAAAGTTAACATTGTAGAGAGAAAGATATTGGTTTGCTTAATAAATTGAAAAAGAAATCCCGGTTTGCTGTTTCTCCTAATTCTTTAGTTCCCTTCTCCATGTGTTCACCATATTCTAGATTGAAACCCCAGATCAAAGTTATTCCACGTCCGGTCTCGCGCTCGGTGGAATCTAATTAACAATCACTAAATTATAACTATCGCTACGAATTTTCAAATTGCTAACAACTTTTGGAGAAATCCAGTTTAAAGATCAGGTAGTATTCTAAAAGAATTATCATCTCTAAAAAACCGGTATTTTTCATGTAGTATGTTGAATGCCATAGTTTTCACTGATAAGCAAACAAACTAGTAAACTCGAGTAATTGACCAGATGACAAGAGGTTAACAAGTAAACAAAGAAAAATACTTCAATCTATTATCTGATCATTCACAAAGATAGTGGAATCTTAATTTAGGTATACATAGCAAACCGGAATTTAAAGACTTCCACTCAACCATAGACATAAGAACAATGTAAAAAGTATAATAAAAGAGCATTACGAAGAAAGAACAAAGGAAAAACTCTGATTGGGAACTTCATTGCGAAGCTTCATTCTCCAGTTCTCGATCTGCTATGTTCTGGCTCCGAAATTCTATCAACAACTCCAACATTGATTCCTTGTATGTCAAACTCTCTAACCTTATCTCTATTTTTTTTTCATTCTCCTTTTCTGTGCGGTGGCGGTAAGATTCTGATCCAAAAAAACTTTTCTCCCCAACGCGTCAAATACTTAAATCTCTGTCCTTTTCTGAGACTGGTCCGGGAAAACAACCAGCATAAATTCTTGACCATGTCTAAAAAACGGCGGAAACATGCTTCTAGGGGAGGCCCGGGTTTATTTCTCAACACATATTTCCGGACCACCTGCAAAATAAGGCAGAAAGTCTCACAATCGCATGGTCTAGGAAAATAGTCTTGTACACACACCCGAACCAATGCAAAAACTTATATTTTCCTTATGAGAATCACTGTTTGACTCCAGTTTGGCTTCTAATGCTTGACTCAACTTCTAAGGACTTCATTCAAGCCTTCATTTTGAGCCTTTTTAACCTAAAACATTGTCAAACCAATCATAGGAGACAAATATAACTATAAAGCATAAACAAGCTAATAAGAAGGGAATTTAAAGCCATATTGTAGATAATGAAGCATGAATTAGGCCCGTAAGTAGGGATGACAATGGGTGATGGGTGTCTGTTTCACCCGACCACCCGACTCGTAAAAATAGGTGAAAATCTAAAAAAATGGGTGGAAAACGGGTGATGGGTCGGGTCGGGTGAACATTTTTCACCCGGTCACCAGACCCATTCACTCGACCCGTCACCCGTATGTATTTATATTAATACAAAAATACTTATCTCATATTTGTTGAGATAATTTGGAAATATTTTGGTTAATACTCTATGTTTTGTGTATGTTATTGACATTAGTTGATGTGGTATGTATTGTTGAAAAAATATGATTGTATTTTTTTAAAAAAAATAAGCTTATATAAGGTGTTAATAACTAAAAATTCATGCTGAAAAACAAAATAAAAACGGGTGACGGGTGATGAAGTTGCAGGTGACGGGTGATGAATTTGCGGGTGACGGGTCGGGTGGTGTGGGTGAAAACGGGTGACGGTTGTCATCTCTACCCGTAAACTTAGGCAAATTTCTGACTTATCAACATCTTTTTCAACTCCAAGGACCTAAATCACATCCCGGTTTGGATCCAACTCCCTAGGCTACCTATTAGTCTCTGGTCCCAATATAGCCTTAGAAAGATCTATTCTAAGATAGGTACTCCCTTTCACACTCATCAATCTACTGCTTTCAAATTGAGGATCTCTTATGCTAGAGCCCTAGTTGAAGTGAATTTCAACCTTGATCTAACCAGGGATTGAGATACGCACCCCTTGAGGCACTATATTCTAGCATGTCATTTTTTGAATGGGAATTGTTACTTGGTCCTCTTAGCCTGCTTGAGCACTCTTCCATGCATTATCCAAGCTCCGCTCTCCTTGCCACCCCCTCCCCTCTCCCCGACCAATTCGTTCCCTACATTCCAAGCCTCACCCCCTTCTTCAACTCCACCGATCCTTCCCACACCCTTTTCTCTAACACCCAACGCAAAACCATTTAAACTGAGATACCTTCTATTGCCTGGCCTTCAGCTCATCCCCCTCCTCCCTGAACCACCCTGGCCCATTATTCACAGATCTTCTCCCTTCTTGATATTCATAACTAGCCTATGTCTCCCTCCCTTCAGTTGGTTCTTACGCCCTCTCATTCGAAGACCTAGCAAGTGGTTCCCTAGAAAGGGAAGACCCCTAACATAAAGTCTTGAGTCCCTCGGCTGAGGAACTGTCTCTTCAACTTGCAAAATCCTTCTTTGTGTTTGATCAGGGCTCTACTCTACCATCCCCCTCCCCCCTCCCTCCACCCTCTCTTTATGAATATTGCTATTTGGAATGTCAAGGGATGCAATGATCACTTCAAACTTCTAGAAATTCAAAATTTTGTTCACAAAACAAACTTTATGCCTTTGGCCTTCTGGAGAACCATGTCCCTATAAACAATCACCAATCTATTTTGTATCATATATTTTTTTTCCTTTTGGAATTTTGTCCACCATTACATTGAACATCCCAATGGCCGCATCTGGGTTCTCTACAACCCCTCCCTCATCTCCCTCTCCCCCTCCCCTCCATTATCCGCGCAAATGCTAACCTGTAAGGCTACTCTCTAGGGCTATTCCATCTTTACCATTTCAATTGTGTGCAATAGTAACAACTCAGTGCTTTGATCTCACCTTGGGAGGATATCACTAACCTTAGTTGTAATATAATCAGCCCTTGGTTGGTTTCTTGGGATATCAACAACATTCTCTATGCTGATGATAGGCTTAGCTTCCGCACCCCTTCACTTAGAGACTGCCGTGACTTTGTGGACTGTGTCTCCGAGGTTAAGCTGAAAGATCTTTGGTACAATGGGTTGTTTCTATACTTTAGAATAACCAATACGACCATAGGTACATCATGTGTAAAATTGATCAGGTCCTTGTTAATGAGGATTGCATCCTGGTCTTCCCTACCAGCTTCGCTTCCTTCCTCACCCCCCTCGTTTCAGACCACAATCCTATGACTATCACCATGCCCATTCCTTCCCTCAAAAGGAGAAGTTTTTAGTTTTTGAATTTTTTTACTGATGGCTCCTGCTTCAATACCTTAATTCATGAGGCCTGGGACATCCCACCCATGGGGAACCGTCTTTTAATCATTATTACTTGGCTATGCCCCTTAAAGCTAATCTCTATGCGCTTCACAAAACAAAATTTGGCTCCATTTTTCTAATAGGCCAAACTATGAGAGATGAGCTTAGTGATATCCAAAGAAAAAATAGACCTAGACCCCTGGAACCCATCCCTTATATCCAAAAAGAAATACCTGGGCATAACCTTCTGGTTATGGACAATGACAAGCTTTTATTCCTCCGACAACTTTTTAAAATTCACTGGCTCAAGTTTGCAGATTCTAAAACTACCTTTTTTCATAGAGCCATTAAGGTGAGAAGGACTAAAAATTCAATTGCTCTCATTACTAATGACCTTGGGGAGGTTCTCAATGCCCCATCCGACATTGAGAACTGCCTTATCTCTCATTTCCGAAGCTCCCTTGGTTCTAGAGCTTCACTCCCCTACTCCCTCGGATCTCAGTTGGAGACACCATGACTCTTGATCACTACAGGTGGGCTCCCCTAACCCAAACTGTTGATAACAATGATAATAAATTGGCCCCTTCTCCATCAAATGGTAAAATCCTGGGTCTGGTGGTTACACGGCCGAATTCTTCAAATCTGCTTGGGATATCATTGGGGAGGATGTTTGTTGGGCTATCAAAAGTTTCTTCCACAGTGGCATACTTCTTAAAGAAATCAACTCCACCTTCATCATCCTTATCCCTAAATCTGATGTCGCTTCTCACCCAAGGGATTTTAGGCCCATCTCTTACTACAACACATTGCACAAAATCATCAACAAAATCTTGGCAGATACACCCAAAGACGCTCTCCCTTCCTTTGTGAATGAAAGTCAGGGGTCATTCATCAAGGGCCACATCATCTCGGATAACATTCATCTCTGCTCTTGTCTGATGAAAAATTACCAAAGGGCTAATATATTCCCTCGGTGCTTGATGAAGATGGATATTAGGAAATCTTTTGACACCGTTGACTGGACATTTCTCTAGGACACCCTCCGCTTCCTTAATCTCCCCTAAATGTTTGTTAACTGGATCATGCAATGCATAACTACCACCTCTTTCTCGATTAACATCAATGGCGCGGCCTTCAAGGTTCTTTAGAGCCAAGTAGGGGCCGCGGTAAGGAGACCCCTATCTCCCGACTCATTCATGTTGGTGAAGGATAAGCTCTCCCATCTTTTGGACCAACTCCACATTTCTCCTAATTTTCGCTATCATTCATCATGAGAGCCTCCCGCCTATCGCACCTATTCTTTACTAATGATCCCTCTTATTTTGTATGGATGACCAGGACTCCATATCTCTCATGCTTCGTAAGGTCAACCTTTTTTTAAGGCCTCGGGACTCAAGCTTAACTCCTCTAAATTTGACCTATTCCTTGGATTGGGGTTAGCCCCACCCTAACAGCTACAATTTTTCGATCCACTGGGTTCAACCTCGACTCATTTCCCTTTCTCTACCTAGGCATCTGATAAGTGGTGAAATAATGTAATTATAAGGTCTTTATTTACCTTTATTTCATGCAACCATTGACCTATTTCACCTCTTTATAGAGCATTTCATCAATATAGGTGAAGTTATACAGTTTTGGCTAAAATATAGGTAAAAGCTTACTTGAGCAATGATTTTTGGGAGATCCTCAAGACTTGTGGTCAAGCTTTATTTCCATGAGGAGTGTGTCAAATACAATGAGTTAAATGAGACGATTTTAGTGCAGAAAAAGCATTTCTAATGAAGACCTACCCTGAGGATCGCCCCCTGTAGGGGCGGACGAAAGCAGAAATCTGTCTCTGGTCCGGACCGCCCCAGGAGACCACCCCTGTGGGGCGATCGAGGCTATGCTGACGTGAAAAACTCTCTGGTCCGAACCGCCCCAGGACAACCGCCCTGTGGGGCGGTCAGGTGAAAAATGGCACACAAATTTTCTTCTGATTCGGACCGCCAAGGACGACATCGGAGTGAGATTTTGCCCATACTGCAGTTTTAAAAACGGGAAAACTTACACACTCTCTTATACTTTCCCACTTCCACCCACACACACAAAGTAGAGAGAGAAAACACCAAGGAAGAGAAAGAAGATGAAGAAGAGAAGAAGAAAGATCTCACCTTCTTCAAAGCTTCCAAGCTCCATCAATGACTTCTTCTTACTCGTTTCTAGTTTCTCTTTTCTCTATGTTTGAGTAGAACTCCATTGTGCTTTGGCATGGATTTTGACCCCAAACCCTTGAATATGCTTCTGAATCTTGATTATGCCTTAATATAATTGTTTCTCTCTTAATTATCATTCAATGCTCTTGAATTGATCTCTTGAGTGCATTTTTGATGAACCCTTTCTACAATTTGGTTTTGAGTTAGGGTTTGTAACCAAATTGAAAGAGAACCCTTGATTTACACCCCTACAATTAATGGGTATGATTTAGGGCTTTTATCTAGAACTTGCTTAATACTACTTAGTGAGTTTAACCCTAATTGATTTTGAAGGTTAAAATTAACTAAGTAAGATTTAGCCCATCTTTGGTTTAGAGGGTTATTATACTTGTTCTAAAAAGACAACTATGGCATAAGAAGAATTACTAGCATATTTAGGTCGTTTGGGTGATTGCCAAATTCCCAAAGTACTCTTCCATCCAATCCATCAAACTATGATCTCTAGTTTATTGTAGTCATTTCAAGTACTAAATCAACATAACCAAGCTTGCCTCCAGCTAAACCCCCATTTATTGCTTACATTTTAATTACTAATTACCAAGACTAGGAAGTTAGGATCAATTTCCTTGTGGATACACTTGTTGTACTACATCGATTAGGTGCACTTGTCTATTCCTTGCATTTATTTATATACTTTGCTATATAGTACTTTGCAATCAACAAGTTTTTGGCGCCATTGCCGGGGATCGAACCTGAGTACTCACCACTATACCTGTTACTGCTAGGAAGCCTAAGACTGCTGATTTTAACCCCCTTATCGATAGCATCCACACACCATATCCTCGTGGGGCAATAAATCCCTTTCATTTACGGGTCATCTTTCCCTCATCCAAAGTACCCTCTTTGGTATTATTGGCTTTGGGCTTCTGGCATTTCGATTTCCAAAAATGTTATTAAGAGTGTTATCAAAAGATTCTGATCCTTTATTTGGTCAGGGGATGCTGACATCAACACTACCCCTTCGGTAGCTTGGAGTGCCATTAGTGCCACCAAGAAAAATAGGGGGCTAGGGCTAAGGATATCCATAAATGAAATATGTGCTTCATGCTTAAAACCATCCTCTGTACACTAATAATCTGAAGTGTTTGTGGATCAAGTGGATCCATAACTTATTCTTACTGGGCGGTAGCATATGGTCAACCACATCTAAGGGGGACGACCCATGGACCTGGAAATCTATCATCCACACCAAAGACTGGTGGATGACTGGTGGATTAAGCAATGTGAGTCCATCTCTGAGCTCCTCTTTTCCTACCCTCTTTGTCCTGGTGTTAGCTCATTTTATGATGATGTCTCCACCCCCCCCCCCCTCCAAGCCTTTTTGTGGTACAACATATGTTAGAAAACTTAGTCTACCCCCAAAGCCAAATTCATTTTATGGGTTACTCTTTACAGTAGACGTAAAGCTTGTGATAAGCTCAAATCTTGGGGCATATGCCTTGCTAACATATGCTGGCTCTGTGAGCACGCTCTAGACACTAGCCACCATCTATTTTTTCATTGCAAGTACTCTAATGGGATTCGGTGGAATATTTGTGATTGGTTGGGTATCCTGACCAACAGAAAGGGTCTTCACATATGTTCTTACTAGATACTTGCAAGTGCAAGAGGAACTGTCTGATCGACTTGGTGAGAAGAGCAACCATCACCAAAGTTGTTTACTATATTTGGATTGAGAGATGCAAGCGTGTCATGGCTAACCTAGCTAGAGACACCACTTGCATTATCTTTGACATCAAAGTAGCCACAAAGGCAATCATTTGGATGAAGATGGTAGCCTCCACCAGACATCTTGACTAGCTAGACAGTGCTTTGCTCATAGAGTTTTAAGCTGTGTGGGAAGTTTTTGTATTATGTATCTTCCCCCTCACCCGATTGCTACTAGTGTTGGCTTATTGCTCTTTTGTATGGTGTTTGAGAAGTTTTTGGATATCCTCATTCCCTTTAGCAGTTTTGTATATCCTTTGGTGTCTGATATATAGGTACTCCTATATATCTCATTTTATATTAACTCTCTACATTATTTATATATTATTACCTTACTAAAAATAATCCTTGGGTGCGTTACCTTTCAATTGTCTTAAGCTAGATTTCAATTTATTTGTTAGATATTTTACTTGTCTTGAATTGAATTATTAAGTTTTCCATCGACTAAAACCTACATTTACATTACTTGCACATTGTGTGCGTGTGTGTGTGTGTGTGTGTGTGTGTGTGTGTGTGTGTGTGTGTGTGTGGTGTGTGTGTGTGTGTGTGTGTGTGTGTGTGTGTGTTGTTGTGTGTGTGTGGTGTGTGTGTGTGTTGTTGTGTGTGTGTGTGTGTGTGTTTGTGTTGTGTGTGTGTGTGTGTGTTTGTGTGTGTGTGTGTGTGTGTGTGTGTGTGTGGTTTGTGTGTTTGTGTGTGTGTGGTGTGTGTGTGTGTGTGTGTTGTGTGTGTGTGTGTGTGTGTGTGTGTGTGTGTGTGTGTCTGTTGTGTGTGCTGTGTGTGTGTGTGTGTTTAACATTGCTAAACTAGTAATAAGCTAAAGAAACTCCAAGTCCGAGTCGAATGATACAAAAACGCACTCACCCATGAATTACATTTTAATTCTTTCTATCACCTACAAGTATGAAAATCTGCATTTAGGAAAAAAGCTCAGTTCTATGTCATTCATTGTTTGCGGTTTTACATATATGCCCCTAATTTTGTCGTTTTATACACATGCCTAAAAATGAAGAAAAGGGTATGACTATAATGATTTTGTGCTATTAAAGCAATGAAGGATATATTCGTCTGTACAATTTGTATATAGCTTTATTTTTTTGATAGTTATAGTAGTGGGTAGGTTTCAAACCCAAAGGTCTTGTAAACCACTCCTTTACCGACCAAGACACAGGGGCTTAGTGATGAGTGTCTAAATGAGCATGTTGTGGAGGTGTATTTCATATGTTTTATCAACACTTTTCATGCTCATTTCTTCACTCTAGCTAATTTTCCTCTACTTTTTGTGTTTTATGGTGTTACACAATTATTGCTGATACATGAGGAATAACATAGCTAGGAATAAAGTAGAGGAAAATACGAATGTGTGGGCGCAAACGGATCCAAAATCGGAGCTAAACGAAGAAGATACAACATGTTGAAGATTAGTCTGTCCACTAGACCTACCCAGGGACCGACCCATCGGAAGTTCCAGAGGCCAGAAATGCTCGTTCCGGGGGCCGAAATTGCTTCTGGACTGGAACGACCCTAAGACCGACCCAAGGTGGGTCGGTCGGACTTAAAACGTGATTTTCGGTTCCTGAAATTGCTTCAGGACTCGACCGACCCACATGACCAACCCAGGGTGGGTCGGCCGGTCACAGATTTTGACCAAATCTATCTTTTTAATAGCAGAAAAAGAAGGAGAGAGGGGGGATATAGAGCCACGGCCCAGAACAGAAAAAAGAGAGAAAAAGAGAGGAAAAGAAGGAAGAAAAAGAAGAAGAAGGGAAAGAAGAGGAAGAACCCCTCACCATTGAAGCTCTTCTTCAACCTCCCATGACTATATCTTCTCCTTTCTCTCTCATTTATGCTCTAATGGAGGCTTAACCTCCTTTGTAGTGTGGGATGGGGAACCTCAATTGTTGAACCTTGAACTTGTGTTTATGCTTTATTTTAGTCTTTGAGCTTAATGAAGATGATTATTGGGTATTTATGATTCTTAAACTTGTCACTCATGATTTGGGGATTTGTTTAGTGTTTTGCTCAATTTGTCATCTATGTGTTAAATTGGTTGGTTGGGCCTGTTGATTAGTTTGGTATTATTATGGGATTCTATGAAAATGTGATTCTGAGATAGAAACCTAAACCGTCGGAGACTATAACAATGTACTCTAATTCAATGATTTTGATATTAGACTACATTGCAACCTTATGAGAACTTGAGCTCAGTGCTATCGATTGTCCCTGGACTTAACTGATTAAGAAGTCCGGTCAGATTGGTTAGGATTAGTAGGCCTAGATTAGATTGCTAATTAATTAAGTGTTCCGTTGTTTAGCTATAAGTTCAAAGTTTGACAAATCGGTAGAAAGGGGAGGACAGGTGCAAAGATCCATCCCGAGCTACATCTATCCTAGATAGTTAGTTTAGTGTTTATTTTTTTCTTTATTTCTCCAATTAACACCCAACCCCCCCCCCCCCCCCCAATTTACATTTATGCACTTCTGTATATTTCTATGCACATTGACTAACCTTATAATTAACTAGATAGTTACGAAGTCCCTGTGGATACGACCTTGGTGTACTACAATGATTGGGTACACTGCCCATAGTTAGCAAGATAGTTTAACCCATTTTACACAACAAGTTTTTGGCACCATTGCGGGGACTTCGGTCCAACTATCTAGTTAATAATCTTTTTAGTTTTCGTGCATATTTTTCATTTCCTTATTTTCCCTTTTGTGTTTAATTTTTTTTCTTTCCTTTGTAGGATTTTAAGCTGATGGATGGTTATTATGATCCAACTGGAGGTTGGAATGGCTACTCTTATGGCCCGGAAAGCTACAATCAATGGTTTGTGTGTGAGAGATGCGGAGGAAACCATGACAGTTCTCAATGTCAGGTTGGAAGCTCTAGGTTGGAGGACATGATGACAGATTTTATCTCAAGATACCAACCAGCTGGGAGTAAACAAACCGGATTTGAGGACTATCATGAGTTTACACAAGTCGCCAACCCATGGATTGTATGCCAAGAATGTGGAGGAGACCACGAGTGTTCTCAATGTCCAGTTGTAATGTCAAGAGTGGAGGCTCTCATGGAGGATTTCACCACTTCCATCAAGTTTGCGCACCAAGCAGCAGCATGTCAACGCTTGCTGAGAAAATACCATCAACATGAACATTCAAGCTCAACTAGATCAAATTGTGCAACAACTTGAGAGCGAAACAATTCAAGAGGTGGAGCAACCTTCTGAAGACTTGAGTTGCCCTCTCTCTCCTCCCTTAAGTGAATCAGAAACTCCACCACCAAACAACCGCCAGCTTGATTATGAAGACAACTCGTCAGAAGAAGAGAGTTCCCACTTTGACTTCATGGAGTCCTTTGCTCCCTCTGAAGTTGATTATTCCAGAGGCCGCCCCCGTGCGCTTTACCAAGACATTGAGGATGCTTACATCCTCAACTTTGAGAAGTATGAGCCATCGTCTTCCTTCAAGTCATCAAAGGAGAGGGCCATCACCAACTTCAAGGAGCCATCTCCCTCTGAATTTAATGTCCATCAAGGTTTTTCCTATGAGCCTCACCCTAACAACGAGGATTACTACACCCTCGAAACTGAGGAGGAGGAGGAGCCATCTATCATTGATCTTCCTGGAGGATCAAGGCCTTCCCCACCTATGCCACAATGATGTAAGGTGGAAGCTCAAATTCCACCCACTAAGTGTGAAGGCCACCTTTCCATTTGATTTGGGACCAGAGTTTGAAGACAAAGTCCACCCCGGAGTTCTCCCTGCACCACTAAATGAAGTTAGGAATGTTTTCATCCTTAAATTTGAAGAGGAGTCTCCAAAACATGATAATCCTTGCACCAAGGATCATCAACCTCAATATTTAGTCTGTTATTCAATGAAAAATGATGCCCTCTCAACCCACCCGTTGAAGCCCGCTTCAACATTCATTTTCGATCCTGGAGGACTTCAATGTGGTATGGTCTAGCTAAAGACCTTAAAGATGGGCAGCTTCCCGGGAGGCAACCTGGATGAATTTCTTTCATTTTCATTTATTTTAATTTTTCAAGTTCTCGTTTGATTTGTTTTTGCTAACTCATACCCCGTTTGTAGTTTGGTTGCTTCTAATGTTTTATGCAGGTGCAACTTAAAGTCCACACTGCAACCAAGCTACACTAATAGGCAAAAGCTCAAGTTTGGGGGAGTTCCTTCAATGCAAGCAACAACAATCTCAGGGGAGTACTAGTTTCTTTTATTTTGACACTCTCATTTCTCTTCCTTCATTTTGATTGCTTGATTTTGTCAGTGGGCATAGCTTCTGTGCTATAATGTTGTTTATGTCCCATGTGTTTTCTCTTTTTTCTGCTTCTTGAAAAGGTCTTCTGAAACCTTCCCCGGTTTGTTGGTGAACAATGAGGACATTGTTCAAGTTAAGTGTGGGGGAGTGACCTTTTCAGTGAATTGTGTGCTTAAATGCTTAATCTCTCTACTTATCTTGTGTTTGTCCAAAATCAAAAACTTGGACCCTTGTGTTATGAGTTGTTCTCATTAAGAACAAATACTGTTATGAATTGTGGGATAAATGCTCAAATTTTTCTTTTTGATTGCTTTTGAGGAGCATGTTTCATGCGGTGTGTCCAAATGATCTTGAATGGTTAGATTTTTATTGCTTAGGGGTTCTTTCTGTCTTCTTTCTTAGGGATTGCAAAGGGGTGCTTCTTTGTGAAAACCCTTTAAGGGGCTTGTGAGACGCCATTGGTAACCAACAATGAGAGTTAAGTGTTCTTAATTGCAAATGCTTGATACCAAAATTTTATCTTCTCATCTCTTATGCAAAAGTGAAACAAATGCATAAATCTATTTTTTCTTTTGTTTTCTTCTCAATGTCCATTCTTGAGAGAAGTTGGTCATGGTAAATGTTCTCCAAGTCACCTAATCTTTAGAACTTTTAAAAACTCTTGATCATACCCCGAAACTCTATATTTTGTTTTTCCCTAAGCACATCCATGCCACCAGTAAGAGATGGTTCACACTCCTCAAAAGTTTTAATCACTTTTTGCTTCTTCTCTTATCCTACAATTCACGTTAGTATTTGCTAGTCTTGAGCATTCCTTACTTGCTTGGGTCCTTGGTTTTGCTTGAGGACAAGCAAAAAGGTAAGTGTGGGGAGTGTGATGAGTTTCTAAATGAGCATGTTTTGAAGGAGTATTTCATATATTTTATCAACACTTTTCACGCTCATTTCTCCACTCTAGCTAGTTTAGCTCTACTTTTGTGTTTTATTGGTGTTTTACACATTTATTGTTGATACAAGAGGAATAACTTAGCTAGAAATAAAGTAGACAAAAAGACGAACGTGTGGGTGCAAACAGATCCAAAATCGGAGCTAAAACGAAGAAGATACAACATGTTGGAGATTAGCCTGCCCACTTGACCGACTCAGAGCGGGCCAGTCGGAAGTTCTGGAGGCCAGAAATGCTCGTTTTGGGGGCTGAAATTGCTTCTGGACTGGACCGACCCAAGGTGGGTCGGTCTGACTTAAAAACGTGATTTTCATCTCCCGAAATTACTTCTAGACTCGATCGACCCATAAGACCGACCCATGTGGGTCGATCGGTCACAGATTTTGCCCAAATCTATCTTTTTAAAAGCATAAAAAGAAGGAGAGAGAGAGAGGGGATATAGAGCCACGACCCAGAACAGAAAAAAGAGAGAAAAGAAAGGAAAAGAAGGAAGAAGAGAGGAGGAAAAAGAAGAAGGGAAAGAAGAGAAGAACCCTTCACCATTGAATCTCTTCTTCAACCTCCCATGGCTATTTCTTCTCCTTTCTCTCTCATTTATGCTCTAATGGAGGCTTGACCTCCCTTGTAGCTTGGGATGAGGATTTTGCCCCAAAATCCCTAAAACCTCCATTGTTGAACCTTGAACTTGTGTTTATGCTTTATTTTAGTCTTTGAGCTTAATAAAGATGATTATTGGGTATTTATGATTCATAAACTTGTCACTCATGACTTGGGGATTTGTTTAGGGTTTTGCTCAATTTGTCATATATGTGTTAAATTGGTTGGTTTGGCCTACTAACTAGTTTAGCATTATTGTGGGATTCTATCAAAATGAGATTATGAGATAGAAACCTAAACCATTGGAGACTAGAACAATGTACTCTAATTCAATGATTTTGATATTAGACTACATTGCAACCTTATGGGAACTTGAGCTTAGTGCTATCGATTGTCCCTGGGCTTAACTGATGGAGAAGTCCCGGTTAGATTGGTTAGGATTAGTAGGCCTAGATTAGGTTGCTAATTAATTAAGTGTTCCGTTATTTAGCTATAAGTTCAAAGTTTGACAAATTGGTAGAAAGGGGATGACGGGTGCAAAGATCCATCCCGAGCTACATCTATCCTAAATAGTTAGTTCAGTGTTTATTGATTTTCTTTATTTCTCCAATTAAACCCCAAAACCCCCCTAATTTACATTTATGCACTTTTGTATATATCTATGCACATTAACTAACCTTATAATTAATTAGATAGTTAGTAAGTCCCTATGGATACAACCTTGTTGTACTACAATGATTGGGTTCACTAACCATAGTTAGCAAGATAGTTTAACCACTGTTTTACACAACAAGTGTTTGGTTTTATTTATTTTAGTTTCCTTTAGTTCTTGTTTATTCTTCTCACTTCTAATATTAAGTATTGCTTGTGGTGAGCTTATTCAGGTACTTTCTTCTTCTCTTGTGTATGTCAAGTACCCGTTCTAGTGACTCTCCTCTTGCTAGCCCAAGGTTCGAGATTGAACGATCTCTAAGAAGAATCGGAAGGGATTTGAACAATCGCACCATGGCCGGCATTCACATTGAGCCAGAAATTGAGGACAATGGTCATGAGGAACATGGGCAACACCATGGCCAACACCGACCTCTCAAGGACTACCACCGACCAAACACCGAAGGGAGAGCCTCAGCAATAGTTCTTCCAACCTTGACACAAGCTGAAGTGGCTCAATGGGATTTTAAAACCCACTTCATCACCGCAATCCGAGATCAAGGAAAGTTTAGTGGGGCAAATCCGGATGATGCTCCAAATCACTTGAGCCTCTTCTTGGATTTTTACAACTCCTTTGGTAAAACGGACAATCTAAATGAGAGGATCAGGCTACAACTCTTTCCCCATCATTGTCCGACTCAGCTTTAAGGTGGTACCGTAGCCTCCTATCAATGTCTATCTACACATAGGAGCAAATGGCTAGCAGATTTCTTGCCATGTACTACCCCACAAGTAGGACAAGGCAATTAATTGGCAAAATCAACACGTTCTACCAAGAACCGGGTGAAACTCTATATGATCCTTGGGACCAGTTCAAGGAGTTGCTCATGAATTGATCCCATCATGGTTTAGATGACCAATCCTTGTGTCTTCCGTTCTTCAATGGGCTGGATGACTCCAACCGCCTTCTTGTCAATTCCTCCGCGGGAGGGAGCTTCATGACAAAGTCTCCCGAGGAAAGAATAAAACTTTAAGAGACGATGACTAATGACACAAGACAATGGCCTAGAGCCAAGGAAAGAGTACCAAGAGCAGATGGCCTTCTCAATGTGCAACCCACCAATCATCTCTCAGCTCAAATATCATCTCTCACGAAGATGGTAGAGAAGCTAGCTACCGCTCAAACCGAAATTGTCAAGACCATATCTTCTTCATCTTCCGGTCAATCCTCAGAGGGATGTGCCATTTGTGCGGGTCCCCTCGACACTTGATGTTGTGAAGGGGAGATGAACATGAACCAACAAGAGGATGTGAACTACATAGACAACCAATCTTACAACAACAACAATGCGCCATGGAGGAACCATCCAAATTTTTCATACAGAAATGACCAAAACCAAGGAGAACCAAACAAAAACTTCAACAACTCTCAAGGGTATAGACCTCAAGCCCAAAGCCATCCATCAAATTTTCAATCTGGTTATAGACCACAAGGGACCCCTCCTGGCTTTCAACAACAAGAACAACAAGATTCCTCCTCTTCTTCTTCAAGTGGGATTTCAAAGTTAGAGAACCTTATGACGGATTTCATTGTCACCGCCAAGACTAAATTCTCGGAGCAAGTGGCCTTCAATGCCAATCAAATGGCATTTAATAAAAACATTGAAACTCAACTTGGGCAAATATCTCAACAGCTCACTCAAAGACCTCTAGACACTTTCCTAAGCCAACCCAAGCCTAATCAGAAAGAGCAACTCAATGCTATTTTCATGAGAGAAGATGTTGAAGAAGAGGTTGGCAAGATAAATGTGATTTAGACTTCAAAAATTCACCTTTTCATCAAGGATGGGCTATGTCCATTGAAGCATCGAAAAGAAAGATAGCCCAACTTGAATCTTCTTCGAGAATTCATGATCAAGAAGTTCAAGATGAGAGGGAGAACTTGGGGAGGCTTCTTACAAACTATGTAAGAGAAAAATCCAAGTTAGAGAATGATGAGGAAGAAAGGATAAAAGCTGTTACCTTGAGGAGTGGTAAAAAGACGAAAGGGTTCCAAACCCCACAAGACTCAGGTGAATCCAAAGAGGATGACGGAGAAAGAGCTGAGTTTCCATTAGAGAAAGCTTCCCAAAGCACTCCTGTAAACCAGTCCACTCCTACAAAACCTTCTCCTTATGAACCACCCTTGCCTTTCCCAAACCGAGTGAAGAAACAGAGTTATGGAAAGTTTCTAGCGGTGTTGAAACAATTGAGCGTCAACATCCCGTTTATGGACCTAATTGCCAAGATGCCTAACTATGCCAAATTTCTCAAGCATCTCATCTCTAACAAAGCAAATTTGATGGAAGCCGAAACTATCCAGCTAAATGAGACGTGCTATGCTATTATTCTTCATCAACATTTGCCCTCAAAGTGTAGTGACCCCGACAGTTTCACCATTCCGGCCATGATTGGTAACACCTTGTTCCAATACTCCTTATGCGACTTAGGTGCTTCCATAAACTTGATGCCTCTCTCTACCTTCAAGAGGCTAGGAATCGGTGAAATGAAGGAGACCAAGATGGTCCTCCAGCTTGCAGATGGGTCAACAGCCCACCCAAGTGGAGTGATTGAGGATGTTATTATCAAAGTGGAGCACTTATTCTTCACATGCGATTTCATCATTTTAGACATAGAAGAAAACTCCACTACACCCCTCATCCTTGGTCGATCTTTCCTTGCCACCGTTGATGCTCAAATTGTTGTGGCGAGAAGGACAGTCACCTTACAAGCATATGATGAGAAGTTGGTCTTCAAAGCGGGGAGGTCCCCAAACAGCAAGACGACGACGGTCAAGGTTGTAGAAAAGGAGACCCAACCACACTCATCTTATTCACTTCTCTTCATCACTCTCCCCGAAGGGATGACCATCAAAGATGAACCACCATTAATCCTTGAGGAAGAGAAAGAGAGGGCCGGGAAAGAAAAAGGTAAACGTGCATTGCATTAAAGGGAGACCCAAGAATGTCTTTGATTCATGCTTTGGATGTCCTTCTCACGTCCACTCTCCAAGTTTCTTCTAACCCTAACTATAGTCTATCCAAAGACCTTAAAAAGACAGACAACTTTCTGGGAGGCAACTCGGACTACTTTCATGCTATTGTTATTGTGTTTGTTGGTTTGCCTGTTGCATGCTATTGCTATTGTGTGTTTCTGCCGGTCTTTGTGTGTTTAATCTAGTTGTGGATGATAATAAGTGTTTTGGGCAAGAAAACATGCGTTTTGGAGAGGTTCTGTCCATGACCGACCCTAGGACCGACCCTAGGTGGGTCGGTCAAGCCCAATTTCCCAAAATGAGAAGTATCTGCGCCGGGCCGACCCTAGGACTGGCCTTGAGGTGGGTTGGTCGGTCCCAGGTTTTTGAAAAAATTTGTTTTGTAACGGACCAACCCACCGACCGACCCTAGGGTGGATTGATCGATTCGAAATCTCTGAAAATTTCCTTTCTGAAACAGATCGACCTTGTGACCGACCCTAGGTGGGTCAGTCGGGTCGAAAATTTTGAAAAAAAAAACAGAACGCGTCGTTTTAATTAAATTTGTATCCCCCTTTCTCCTTTTCTCTCGTCCCCCGACGTCAACTCCCTAACCCTCCGCGAAACCCAACTCCCAACCCTCTCTCATGCACCCTCACCCCATCCAGCTACGCCCAGATTTTCGGCGGCCCACCACCACCAAGAGCACCGCCTCAGTCTTCCGACCACCCTCCCGAGCTCCGCCAGTTGCGCGGTCCACCAGTGCCGGCCACCACCACAAGCCTCAACCCTCACACCACACCCAAATCTCTAAATTTACCTATTTTTCCCTAAATCGGTTTCAACCGATTTTTGCCCCTATTTGCCCCATTTTCTGCTTAATTTCACCACCAAAACACTAGGATATGTCATTCTAACCCTAATTTGTCAATTTTTGCAATTTTTGAGCAAGTTATAATTTGGGTTAAAATTAGGTCGAACCAAACAAGGCTTTGGGTGAAATTTCTGAATTTCGGTCAATTTGATGGTACAAATGTTCTTAATCAATAGTGTTAATTAGGCTTTGTGTGTGGAATTGAGCTAGAAAATGTGGCTTTTAATGGTGGTATCATAATTGGTATACTTAGTGCCTTATATTGAATCTTGCCTAATATATCATGTTGTGGCTATACTTGGATGACTTTTGAATGATTTAATGATGGCTATGCTCTTAATTGTTAATGTTGGGCTTTGTGTGTGGAACTGGACTAGGAATTGTGGCTTGTTGATGGTGCTAGAACACTTGGTATACTTGATGCTCTAGCTTGAATTTTGTCTAATGCGTAATATTGTCATTACAATTGATAGTGCTAATACCGTTTACTTGTGGTGGTTGATTAGCAACCATGCTTGGTCTTTAATTGATAAACTAAATGAGGTAATGCACTTTCATGGGTGAGAATCGAGGTGACTCAAAATGTACAAAATGGAGTGACTTATTTAACCGCTTGGTGCCTTGTGAATCTGTGATTAATTTGTGGTATGGGGGTGCTCAACTATCTGAATGTCAGCCTTTTGGTTGATTTGTGGATGTTCTTAGAACCGGGGAAAGGGAAGAAAACGGGGAAAACCATGCTGACATTTTTCTAGAAACGAGTCGTGCCTTTGCTCTTCCATGTGCTTCATGCTTACTCTTTACCCAAAATGCGTAGTCTTTTCCTCTTTTTGTTCTAACTTCACATTGTTTGCTATTTGTTCCTTCTTCTTTTGTTTTTATTTTTCTTTTTCCATTATCCTGTTTGTAGAACAATGGCCCACAGAAACTGATGCGCAGCTAGGAGGGCGGAAGCCAATGCCGGTCTCATTGATGGCTTGTTCATCAACGAAGCCGCTCGCACATGGTATAATGCTCCCCGCCGCAAGGAAATCGTGCGGGAGAGGATGGTGGACCCCGCCCTCATTGATACGCTCTAGCTCCTTATCCTACTTGACCCCATTAATTGGAGCTGCCTCTTGAGCATGGGTGGTCAGTACTACCCTAACCAGATCTATGAGTTTTACGCCAATGCTACTGTAGATCGCCACGAGCGTGAGGTCTCCTCCTACGTTGGTGGGTGTCCGATCACCATCAACCCGGAGTCCTTTCAAACTTTTCTTGGGTTGCCATGGGAGGACGTGACTTACCGTCATTGGGTTATGCTGGGTGAGCTGGACGATCACCGGAAGCGCTACTTGTCCATCCTACCGGTCCAGCGCCGAAAGAAGAACCAATCAGGGACCGATGTTTTAGTCACGATAACTCTGAACGTGGTGACGGATCCGGTCAAGACATCCTGCTTGCGCTTGTCCGACACAACCTCCTCCCCCGGAACAGTAAAGACCTCAACGCTACCGATTGCTTCCTCATGGACTACTTTGTAGAGCCGGATCTTGACAAGCCGATGTCTCTCTCTAGCTTTATGTTCAGGCATCTGCTATACATTATCGCTAAAAAGGACACCCAGCACTTGGGTTTCCTCTTCTTCATCCAGGGGCAGATTGCCCGCCTGAGGGTGCCGACTGATGGACTTCTGGCCAGCCCTCCCATGGAGCTGATTAGAGACTAGATGATGAGGAGGATGGGCTTTACTCTCACCGACGCCGGCTGGAGGAAGGGCGATGCTCAGAATAGCGTGGAATCCTCCTCGGGTCCCTCCACTCATGCCGCTCCACTACTGCTCCTCCATCCTCCACCACGACCGGCGTCGTGACGGAGGAGCGCTTCGAGGCCTGCCAGTGCCAGGTTGCAGAGCACTAGCGCCTCGTCGCCGAGCACCAGCGCCGTATGAAGGAGCATCAGAGCCTGTTGGAAGCCCAGATCCGGTCCCTCCAAGAGCAGATAGAGCGCGCGTCTTCAGTCCTCACCTCAGTAACTGTATTTTATGATCAGATGTGGCTTGTTTTTGTTTATCTGTACTTTTGTTATTTCTGATGACTCTTTAAGATTTCTGTCATTTAAATTTTGCACTTTCTTGCTTTGTAGTATTTTCTTTCGACTTTATCATTTATTTACTGCACTTTCTGATAATATGAGTCCCCTTTTGATTACTAATTATGGCCTTTTTTAGTATTCCTCGAAATCCTTTTGCGCCTAGTTTCTTTTTTGCTATGCATTGTAGATATATACACATTGAAAACAAGAACTCCTCAAGGCTGAGTTGGGACAAATGCAAGAGGAACTTACAGATTTTTCCTAGGGTCTCCGACTCTTCACCGTCAGAGCTAGCGCTTCAACAACCCCGGACACTATCAAGTGTGGGGGAAACCTTCATCCAACTCACGTCTTATCAGGGGAGTACTAGTTATTTAACTCCTTAATACTTAAACAATGCATTACACTTTTATACTCTATGTTTAGTGCTTCGAAAAGGTCTTCTGTTTGTTTTCCCTTGAGTTTTGCTTTGAACAATAAGGACATTGTCCCATTCAAGTGTGGGGGAAACAACCTTTTCTTTTTAGTGCACTACTCAATTTCCTTATGCATATCTATAGCTTCCATCTAGAAGTTACATTTATAGTAAGCAAGTGTTTCCATGAATTATTAGAATCTTTCACCAAATTTTTCGAAAGATCTCTCTTGAGGAGCAATTTTTACGGTGCAACCATAAATCCCTTTCTTGGTGAATTTTTATTGCTTAGAGGTTCTTTCTATCTTCTCATCTAGGGATTGCTAAGGGGTGCTTCCTTGTGAAAAATGTTTATAAAGGAACTTGAGAGATACCATAGGTAACCAACAAATGAGAGTTGAGTGTTCATTAAAGCAAGGTAAAATGCCAAATTATCTCTCCTCATCTCTTGTTGCAAAAGTGAATCAAATGCAAATCTCTATTTTTTTCCTTTTGTTTTTCCTCAATGCCCATTCTCGAGAGAAGTTGGCCACGGTAAAAGTTCTCCAAGTTCCAAAATCTTTTTTGAACTTGGAAGCACTCTAGATCATACCCTGAAACTCTATATTTTATTTGCCTTAAGCACACCCATGTCACCATGAGAAGGTTGGTTGCACTCCTCTTGAGATTTTTCACAAATTTTCCTCACTTGAATTCAAGAATTCATCTAAACACTTGCTTGCTTTAAATGTTCCTTTTTATTGTGGGTTCCTAGCTAATTTTGCTTGAGGACAAGCAAATAGATAAGTGTGGGGAGTTGATAAGTGGTGAAATAATGATGTTTTAATGTCTTTATACACCTTCATTTTACTTGGTGCATAGCTTATTTCACCACTTAATAGAGTGTTTTGTAATTAATAGTGAACTTATATAGTTTGATCTTTTGATAGGTAAAATCTCACTTTGAGCACACTTTTTGACCCTTTTAGAGCTAGTGGCATGCATCAACAGATTCTTTATTCTTCAAGCTTTCCAACGCCACAAACAGGGAGCAATTCCGAGCTGTAACGAAGATTCTAGGCCCCGCGCAAGTTAGAGCAAAGTGCCTCTGGTGTCAACCGACCCATAAGACCGACCCACACTGGGTCGGTCGGAAGCTCCTGGGACAGAAATTCACCTCTGCATTGGACCGACCCACGGGACCAACCCAGACTGGGTCGGTCGGAACTTAAAAAAGGTCAGGTGCTCCGTCTCAGAAGGCCGACCGACCCACGGGACCGAGCCACTGTGGGTTTGTCGGATGCGGAAACTTCTCAAAATTTGCCAGATTTGAGGCTTTTCATACACTCTCACTTCCACACACTTAGACAAAGAAAGAAAGAAAGCTCACCTTCTCCAAGCTCAACCACCTTCAACAATGACTTCTTCTATCTCTCTCCCTTTTACTTATCTCTATGTTTGAGTAGTCTCATTTAGCACTTTGGGATAGGGATTTGAACTTAAATCCCCCAACTAGCTTGTAAAACATATACTTCATTTATTGTTATTGTTTTCTCTTTCTTGTTCATTTAATGTTATAACTTGATCATTTATGGCATTTATGGTGATTCCCAACAATACATGATTTTGAGTTGGGTGTTGTGACCAAAAAGAGGGAGAACCCAAGATTATGCTAGCTTGATTAGTTGCTGAAATTTGGGACTATTAATGTGGACTTGCAATTAATGCTATCTAGTGATTTGAACTCTACTTGATTTAAGAGTTGGAAGTAGTAGCTAGGTAAGAGTTGGCTTTTTCATGATTTGGAAGGTCATTATACTAGTCCAAATTGACAATTTGAGTGAAGTAGATTTATACGTGAAATTGGGGTGAATTTAGGTGATAGTAACCATCCTATGGTGCTTTCCATCCAAATCCATCAACAACCGATTTTAGTCTCATTATTTAGTTTGCAATTCCTTTTGAATCAAACCATTAAGCTTGCCACCGACTAAACCCCCACTTTAATTATTGTATCATCACCTATTACCGAAGCTAGGGAGATAGATAGCCAATTTCCTAGTAAAATGACACTCTTTACTACTACTTCGATTGGGTTCACTTGCCCTTATTTGTGATATTGACCTATTGCATAATTTTCCTAACACTTAGTTGTATATAAATGATTTAATAACATATAAAGTATTCATAAAGGTGATGAGTTTATTAACAAATTTTTAGGTGTCATGTCATCTTAAACTTATATTTATTATTTAAATAACTATAATTAACAAGCATTCACTACAATAACAAAGTTTTTAACATATTCTTTTTTTTCTCTCACCATCTTTGACTTCACTGTTCTATTAAGATTTTATTATTATTGTTTTAGCACTTAGGCCACACTATTTTCGGTAAGATTCTTATTTAAGAAACGTGGGATTTTGGTAGATTTTTAATTAAGAACCGAGGGTAGAGAAAGTGGGTGGATTTTACACTGAAGATATATTTTTTGAGAAATTTCACGAGATACCCCTAAGATTTTGAGTGACTTTTACGATATACCCCTAAGGTTTCATTTTCATTACGAGATATATCAAATGTTTCATTTTTTTTACGAGATACCCGTAAGATGTCATTTTCATTACAATATGTCCGAGAGGGGTCAATTTTATTACGAGATGCACCTTCGTTCAAATTTTGATAAATTATATTTTTTCATGTCCCGTTTTACCCTTGCGCCATATGTCCCCTAGTAAACTTAGGGGTTTATGGCTATTTTTAAAAAAAAATTAAATATAAACAAAATACACAAAATAATTAAAGATCTTATAAAATTTAAAATTTTAAAACATGAATAAAACTAAAAGAATAAAATCATAAAAAATTTAAATAGATAGAAATGAAAAAACAGTTAAAAATTACTTTATTTAAAAAAACATATATGTTATGTAATTTAAAACTATTATAACGGTGACTTAAAATCATAAAAAATTATAATAATTATATTAAATAATTTTAGAAATTATAAAAATTTATTAATAAATATTATTTGAGATCCCAAATTTTATGTTTTTAATACTTTATTTCCTAATTTTATATAATAGTCATAATTACTTTAATATTTTTCATATTGTTGTTAAATTTTTTTACCGTTACTAAAAATTTATGTTTATTTTCAAAATAATTAATTTTTTATTATTTAGTCATTTTCATATATTTTAATTTTGTATATTTAATTATGTTTACTTTAAAATTGATTTCACAATTTATCTGATCTTTCATTTTTTTTTATTTAAGTTTATGTATCTCTAGGTTATTTGAGGGGCATATGATGCGAGTGTGTAAATTGAGATGTGAAAAATATGATATATCAAAATTTGATCTCGTAATAAAACTGAAAATTCAGATACCTAGTAATGAAAATAAAACCTTAAGGGTATCTCGTAAAAAAATTGAAACTTTATATACCTATAATGAAAATGAAGCTTTAGGGTATCTAAAAAAATAAAACCTCAAAGATATCTCGTAATAAAATGAAAGCCCGGGAAAAAGCACGACATGAGAATGCCCTTAAAAGAAGGATAGCGAAATTGTTAAGCTCATGAATCTTTTTATTTTAACTTCAATCTAGTGTGCATTAATGCATGTTAAGTTATCCATAATCGGACTGGTAGATCAGATACAAACTGATTCTGTTACTCCTCAACGGTTTTACCCCCAAACATAGCGGAAAGAGCGATAATAAGCCCAAAGCCCACGAAATCAGTCGGACTAAAATAGAACCTTAGGCCCAACAGTTGCCCGTTCGACCACCGAAGCTGAATACCGGGCTTTGGCCGCTGCTGCTTGCGAACTTCTCTGGGTTCAGCACCTTTTCTCTAAGCTAGGCGTCGTCCTTCCCACCGCTCTGACTATCTGGTGTGATAATGTCGGTGCCATCTACCTCTCTGCAACCCTATTCTCCACTATCGAATTAAACATGTTCAACTGGATTTTCATTTCCTTCGTGAGAAGATCCAGAATGGTACTTTGAAAATTCGCTTTATCTCCAGTCAGAACCAACTGCGGACCTCTTTACCAAGCCCTGCCAACGCGTCGTTTTAAAACTCTCCGCTCTCACCTTCGTTGGCACCCGGTTCAAGCGTGGGGGATAATAAGCCCAAGGCCCACGAAATCAGTCGGACTAAAATAGAACCTTAAGCCCACTTATCTTACTTATATCTAGTCCACACAGTCCATTATACACACATATATAAATACTGTAATGACGCCCTGTAGACGTTGAGGTTTTATCAATATACAATTCATATCATTCATATTGTCGGCTACAGTTCCTCCTATACTTAACTAAGCGAGAGCCTTACCATAGTCAATCAAACCATCATTTTCGATAAGCTTGAGCACAGAGCATCTAGCATCTTCGTGGCAAATATCCAACAATTTTGTTAAGAAAAAAATGCTTTTCCATGTGTTTCCGTTTGTAGACACAAATTACAATTTAATAACAGAAGAAAGAACAGCCGAACTTCAAGTACAGAAATAATTTATACACGATTTGTGATGGACCAACTCAGATAACAACCGATGTAACACAAGTGAGATAAGTAAAATCCGCAAAACCAGATCAAAACAGGGAAAGACATACCAATTCAAACAACACAACAGAAGGATGATCTATGATAGATTACACTTGATTACATTTACAAAAACCAACAAAATTTAGATTTCAGATCTCCAATAGACAAAAGATCGTTTATTAGTCAAGCGAAGAGCTTCTTACTTACAAGCACTAGGAGGCGAACTTGGAAGCTTCTAGATCCGCAGCCTTCTGGAGAAGATTACCCTGTCCATCCTCCAAAACCATCTGAATCGGTGAGTTACCAAGCCCCTCAGCAATAGCAAGCAGTATCTTTTTAATCTCGGACTTGAACTCGGCTCTGTCAACGGTACCGCTGTGGTCGCAGTCGAATCCCTCGAAGATGGAGTTGTAGAGCTTGGTTAGCTGCTCCTCGGTGGGCGCAGAGGCGTTGGTACCAAAGTGTGCCTCGATTAGACGCATCGACTCACACGCCTTCCTCAGCTCCGCCCGAGAGAGAACACCGTCGGTTGAGGTCGAGCGCAGTGAAACTCTCGTCTACACTTTTAGTGAACTGCTCGTCGTCATCCACGAACGCTCGAACTGTAGATCCGTCGATTATCACTACTCCCATGACGTCTTTCTTTGGGCTCTGCTTGTGTTTGACCTCCGCGTCGCTCTAGTCTCTCGCAAATGGAAAGTCTTGTGAATGAAATGAGAAGCGGTGGATTATTCCTTATCTAAGGGAAGCCAAGTACAAGAGCATCCACAGTCAGACGAAATGGAGGGCCCCACAGAAAGGAGATCTATTTATCTTTTATACTATTCCGTCCGTCCCACTTTGACCTTCCTGTTTGTTTTTTGCACATTTTTCCACTTTATATATATAAAATAATAATTTTATAAAACAAATTTTACAACATATAGTTTTTGACATATAAGGATTCTATTACAAAACTTAGATTTGTAAAATTATGTCACGACAAGTTCAAATAGTAAATCGGTCAAATTGGGACGGAGGGAGTAGTATTATACATATAAATAGTAGTTTCTCTCCCGGTATATATTGTTGCCTATCTCTCACTCTCCCTGTCCATATTGGATCAATTTTTAAATACAGCTATTAAAACAAAAACTGAATAAAAAATTACGAAATTACTATAAGAATTAATGATAAAAAACTGATAAAAAATCAACAAGATAGACAAATGGACGCATTATGTTTTTGTTCCTGAATACTATTTATTTTCTCTATTTTAATTAGATGATTCTCATCTTTTAAAAGAATAGGATCGCTTCTCTTAGAGCACAACAAAAGAAAAAATATCTCATTTATTCCTTAGATTAATTAAACTAAACTCAACGAAAACAAGTACTCCATATAAACGTGCTCAAGAGAATAAAGAAGGGGCCCCACAGATTTATTCCAGATTGGAGGCCGTATGTAGCCGCGAAAACACTTGTGCCAAAAAAGAAGAATCTTTTGGACTAGGGTCTTCATTGGGTCAACAAAGATTAGCCCAATTTTATCGGGCTTTGTTGTCGGGTCAAAAACTTTGCTATGGGCTTGTATCCGTCTCGAATTTTCATTTCAACGGAGGAGGTCAGTTTGTATTTTGAAAATGTGGATGCACTCCTTGCTGGGGTCAGTTGTATGTGTTTATTAGTGGCAAAATTTGCAGTTATTTCCATTGGTCAAAGAATCAAGGATGCAAATGAATGATTGTTCTTGTTGCTATCCTCCATTTTGTCTGACTTTTTTTTCCTATAGCACTGCCGCCCATTCTACCATATTATGGTAACCCATTTTTGCTGTACGGAAATAACGATAAAATTTGCGAAATGTATTGATTTCCATCCGTACATCCTTCTTTTTCAACAGAAAACAGGACTTTACTAACCATTTAATCTAATGCTATTATATAGAATAGATCCATTTACCATTACTTCTCTTTTTATGTGGGTAAATCAATTAATTTCATCGATTACAAAACTTTGCCACGCCATAAGGTCAAGATAATCTATGTCTATCCAATGGCATAACAGGTATCGTATTCATATTCGGCTACATACAAAATTATTTTTTAAAAAAAAAAAAAAACCTTAGATGCAAAAGGCGGGACAAGAAAGCAAAGGAAAAAGAGGGTAAATGATCGCTAAGGCGAAAAAGAAGGTCGTGTTCTCACGTGTAGGGCTTCGATTGTTCCTTTAAAGACACCTATAATGAATGTAATTCTCATCCATGCAGAGCATTGATTCTTTGTGAAATGATTAAACTTACCTATGCACACGTAAAAGAAAAATAATCATTTATTTTAATAGTAGTAAATAAGTAGTAGTAATGAGAAAGATCCACCGGAAATTTACAGGTTACCATATCGTGGACATTTCTTATAAGGTAAGTCTGCCTGCCCCCTCGCTAAATTGGGTTCATATTTGTGTTCTAAGTAGTAATTTAACTTATTGGAGATTAATTAATATGGAGTTTATACTTAGGAGATTAAGTTATGTCAGCTTAATAAAGTAAATTCAAGAATGGAAAGACTTGAAACGAAAGGTAAAATACTTAAGGGCTCTACAAAAAAAAAAAGTACTATATAGTACCAAATAAATAGTAGTAAAGTTTGAGGTCAATTGCTTTCATAATTAATTTTCCAATTTCTTCCAAATTAGTGTATTGATTTCTCAGCTACAAATTTTAATTTATTCAAAAATGACTTGAGTTTTTGTTATTACAATTGTAGAGCTGAATACTACACTTTGATTTATTTGTAAATTCACAATAATCTTAAAAAAAAAAAAACAAACAAATCATTAATACTAACAAAAAATATACTTATATATCAAGAGCCTTTGCAAACACATGAGAACATCTTCAAAATGTTAGGACTTTGGATGTCTCGTAAGAGCGTTACACAAAAGTAAAAGATTGGCATTTGGCATAAAATGAGATTAAACCACTTTATAAAATCCTAAGGATTATCATGTTTCATTTAAAAAAGACTTACATAGTCATAAGGATAAATCCACCATGGATGTCCACTGGCAAGAGTAAAACTAGTAAACTAGTACAATGTGATCGATCTATTCATCACCATATCTCACCCACTGCCCGAAGTCATCTAAACTCCACACATGCCACTCTTAACACAAGAGTTACAAAATGGGAAGACTTACATAAACAAGACAACTAATTAAATGTTCATCTTACTCTCTCTTCCTCTTCATACGAAACTTGGTCATAGTAAATATGGAATCACAACTCTTCCTTTAAATATTGATGGATTCAATAAGCTATAGTCGGTACTTTTTCTTTGAAAGTTTTATACCTAATTTAATTACAGATCATGTGTAAGAACTCAACAAACCCTATTGCTATTAGAGTGATAATTTCCATTTGTGGTGTTGGGTTGTGCAATGAGTAGATGTGGGAAGTGCGTGCGTGCACAACTAGTTATGTCAAATATAATGATGATACATGTAACGAGTGAGTATGCACTAGTTAGGTATTATTAGGCAGGTAGATGGTACTATTATCTCAAACTCTTTGCGTTTATGGTCAGCTAGCACTAGCATTTAGTATGCCTACTCATGATCATACTTGAAAGCTTACATGCAAGCTGCCACCATCACTAGAGAAGGAAAATTAGGTGTAGAATGGAAAAAATATCTCTCTCCGTTTTTTTTTATCTACTTTTAATAAAGAATATATAATTATCACAATTTTGACTGATCTAGATGATCATTTCACTCCGGTCGGGCCCGTTTGAATTTATGTGTATGTATGATATTAAATTTACCATGAGAAATTACCAACTGCTCAAAATGATGAGTTGGGTTTGAAAGAAGTCATTACCCAAATGTTTTAGGTTTAGTTTAAAACCGCTTCTTGGTAAACAGTAATTTTTAAATTATATAATTATTACTTCCAAAAACTAAGCTGATATACCAATAGAGTTGATTATGGCGTACCTTAGACAACCTCGGACAGGCAAACTCCAAAATCGACTAATCAGCGCATTTTTGTCTTGTCTAAGTCAGGCCCACCTAATTCAAAAATATAATATCACCAAATTATTTAATTTTTAATATACTTTGTAAATGGATGTATGTATATAATAAAATACACTTCTTTGATGTTTGAAGCATTAATGAAAATATATATTGCATACAAAATTAGATGATTCAATACACTAATATAATATAAACATCTATTGATTTGGGCTTTTCTGTAAATCTTTTTTTCCGCGAATTAGAAGCTGGCGCTGGCGCCATACAGTAGCGCCATACAGTAAGGTGGTGATGGCTATTTGCCATTTTTTTTGTCTTTTGTGTTATATGTTTTTGTAAAACTTTAAAATATTATAGTTTATTAGATATAAGTCCATATAATATAAATTTTATACTATTGTTTATCATAATTCGAGCTCTTCAAAATAAGACCAAACATGAATATATTTTGACAAATTTTAAATTTTATTTTTTGTATGTACATATTTTAATATTAATTGTGAATCTTAGTTTAAGAAAAGTGAAGCAAAGGTTGTTATAAAGTGAATCAAGGGTTATTATAAAGTGAATCAAAGAGTTGCTTAAAAGTGAATAAGAGTTTAAAAAAAAGTGAATCTCATAAAGAGAGATTGGTTAACTAAAGTGGTTATGATTGTTTGACTAGTGTGAATTAGAGGTTTTAGAAAAGTGAATCAAAGGTTGTTAAAAAGTGAATCACAAGTTGTTACAAAGTGAATCAGGGTAATAAGAGTGAATCTCGTAACCATAGATTGTTTAACTAAAGTGATTAAGAGGTTTAAGAATGTGAATCAGAGGTTTTATAAAGTGAATCATGCGTTTAAGAAAAGTGAATCAGAGGTTTAAGAAAGTTATTCCTGTAAATAGATTGTTTTAACTAAATGAATAAGAAGTTTTAAGAAAAGTGAATCAGAGGTATAAGAAAAATGAATAGATTCATTTTGTTAATGAATAAGGTTCATTTTATTATTAAAGAAGATTCATTTTGCTAATGAATAAGATTCACTTAAAAAATACCTAATATATACTCATTCTAAAAATATAAAATTTTAAGTTGCCAAAACATATCCATGATACATCTTGTTTGAAGAGTACGAAAAATGATGAACAATGATATAATTTTTTTTTATTTTTGCACTTATATTTTATGAGTTATAACATTTTAAAAAAAAAAAATTTCTCTTCTGACTTATCTTTCTCTTACGTAGCAGAGAGAGAATATTTAAAAAAAGAAAGAGACGTAGCGATTGCATCGATCTCTATCATATTTTTCTGTCTTTTTTTCTCTAATCTCATACTGACATGTGTACTATCGCCATATTATAATGTGGCGCTTGCGCCAGGCTCGCCATGCCGTTTTTTCTTCCAGTAAATGGGTTATATGAGTTTAGACCATTGTGATTTGACTCGCTCTGAATTTTAGTTCAATTTTTTATTCAGCTTTGGTAAAAAGTAGTACTATTAATTTTGAGTGAACAAGTGGATTAGCTTTGTAAATATGGAGTGGTAGTATTTTTTTTATATATCTGATTCTGAGTCTACTTGGTAATAACCGTTAGAGAGAGTGGAAAAGAAAAAAAAATGTCAAATTGTATATAAAGAAATATGAGAAGCTGCAAATATACGGCCGATCCATTCTTTTTTCTTTGATTCGGGGGCAGGGATAAGGTGAAGATAGATATATACGTGTAGTGTGTCATTGTTGTAAGATTTCGGGTTCAGGTGAGTAAACCTGTATGTATATTCTGTATGCTTTGCCTTGAGGCTTTTAACTATAAAACAAACTATATATATATATATATGTTTTATTGTTTGAAGTTCACAATTTTTAAGTTATTTTTTGCAATGTTAGAAGAATCTAGGTATTGTAGTTATTTACGCAACTCTTATCTAATGATTAAAGTGCTATTGTTACATTTTTTTCAGATTTATATATGTGACTAATTACTTTGCTACTGAATTTGTTTTTGTTTTATATATAAATTAAGATAGCTAGACTTAATTATTCCATCCGCAAGGCATCGTTAAAGATCGGTTGTGTTTGGTTATCATTCACCAGAAAGAAAGCTGATAAAACAATTGCATCCGTGTAATTGTGAATTGAATTATTAAATGAACAACAGTTCAGAATCAACCTAACACATATTTAACAAAAATCATCATGATCATCCGAATAGTTCTTCGCTGTTTTTAAAAAACGAATGGCAGGGGAGGTGAGACAAAAGGGGTCAAGATAAAAAGAGGGTAGTAGTAGTAGTAATAGTAATAGCGGTAGTAATTGCAAAAAAAAAAAAAAAGTAAAAATAAATAAACAAACCCAACTTTGGGGATTGTCAGAATGGTGGTGAAAAAGAAATACCATGATGACAATAATAAGGTAGAAGAACAACAACAACAAAAATGAATTAACACACCCCACCCCCCTATATAATCATTATAACAGGCGCATCTTTTCTTTTTCTTTTCTTTCCCTTCCATGGTAATTATTAATCAACCCATCGATCTTTGAATATTCAAACTTTAATACTACTACTACTACTTACTTACTGCTTCTCCCCTTATCTTTTCCACCTCCTATATTTATGATCCTTAATTATTACCACGGACTGGTCTGGTAGTAGTAGTAGTAACGGGACGCTTTTATTTTGAGTATAGTGCTTGCTTTTATTAATTGTACGCTCTCGATTACTTCATAAATGATTATGGCTGGCAGATACTAGCTTTGAATTAGCTAACCTTTTTTTTAAAAAGTTTTTTTTTTTTTTGCATGAATATTGGAAGCCGGCCAGAGCCAGAGGAGAAAAAAAAAAAGAGGTCGATTACTGGCAGGCAACAGCAGAGAGTCTCTGGACGCGGATCAATATCATGATGCAAAGACTCTTTGATGATGATAATGAGTACACTTCCACGGCTCCGTCCATCATCATCATAACCCGTTATCCGTCCGTCTATATGAGTACTATCTCACTCTGCAAGTACACATAAACATATTCCTATAATTCTATTCATAAATCACGCCCATGAATATATGATACATAATCATACACATGTAGTTGTGGATGGATGGCCTCTCTCTTTTAATGTTCAAACCCTCCCAATCCCTATATCTGCATTGTATATGTAGATGTCATTGAAATTATTACTACATCCGATTTTTGTCTCTGTTATAGCAAAAGAATGCATGCATCTATAGGCATTAGCCTGCCTGGATTCAGACTAGACTTAGATGATCATCAAGTTGGATTTTTGAAAATAAAAATCAAATTCAGTGGCCTATTGCCTTTGTTTGTGACATTAATATGCATATTGATCAATGCACTTAGTAGACTATTTGTCTAAAACTGCATCGCAACTAAACTCTTCAAAATTAGTATAGCATGGTCCATAGATTTCGCTAATTTAGTGTGGGGTTGACAATAAATTAGAGAATTGTTGTCGATGATGTGGTCGTTTGGAGACGACCAAGATCCTTTCGATACTACATCTTAAACTCTAATTGAATTATTCACATTGAAGATTGAACCATTTATTTTCATCTACTAACCGATTTCTAGAAGTAGTGGCTGAACAATGAAGAATTTTGAGCTTTACCCACTCTTGCATAGTCATAATGCAGAAGAATGACGAGCAATTTTTTTTGGTACATCAAAAGTGACAACGTTTACTATACAGTTACGAATGAAATTTTTTACATTGAATAAGAAAAATATGTACTATGAACTAGTATTTTGGTAAATATATAGTTTTCATGTACACGAGATTACTGCTTTTATTGTACATTAAATGTTGAGTTTTTTATATGTTTAATGTAAAAAATTCCTTACTATATGTATAATTATTATACAGTATAATATAATTACAAAACTATTTAAGATCGTATGTTATGATTTGGAGTCAAGGTTGAGAGTTTAACAAGCTTAAACCCTATCCCCTAAAATTGATCAATAAAAGCAAACTACAAAGATCACAAGTCCAACAGTTATAGTACGTTCTGCAACCGAAGTGTCTTTGCGGGAGAGGGTAAAGTTTGATGGAGCTCCATAATTGTAATGAATTGTTTTAAACTTTTTAATGATTGTAGTTGTAAACAAGATCACGGTTTTAGTATGGTGTTTGTGCTCTGTTTATATGATATGAAGGTCTTTACAAAGGGGAAAAAAAGAGTTGTTGGACTCAAACTAGCCGTTTGAACTCAAAACTAACCGTTGCGGGAAAAATATGGGCATTTTGTGAACATTAAAACTCAAACAGTGACATATTGTAAACCACAAAACTAAATAGTGACATATTCTAAACTATAAAACCAAACAAGGGTGTCTTATGTCTTTTTAAGTTGTTTGCATAGGTGCCGTCGACGGCAATCGTGGTTTTTGAAAAACGCGGACGATTTGCCCAGCTTTAACTGTTGCTTTTATGGAGATAATGTCAAAACCAACCTTTATCAAACGCACCAAATACTTGCGTTTGCCTTTTCCAGCTCATTTCCCACTCCATTAATCTAATGTGTCTCCCAATCTTTACAACATTGCCCCTGCATCACGTACACAGAGAATACCTTTCTCAACTCCCGTCACTTCCGCACAGCTGGTGTCATTTCTCGTCGTCAACCACCACCTGGGAGAATTCGTCTAGACATCGCATTCATTGCTCAGTTCGAATTTGCACTTCAGGAGCTCCGATTCAGAAGCAATTACTGTCTCGTCTGTCATTACTCTTCCAGATCGCTGTGAGTTTCGAACAACAATATGTGGATAAACATACACTCCTTGAAGTGGATGGTGTTCTTTTTTTCCAGTATGAAGCAGAAGAATCGAAGAAGATAGACACAAGGTCGCGCGTTCGACGAAAGTAAGGGTATAGCAGTCATTTGACGAAAATTATCAACATTTTAACGTTCGCGATCATCGAACGGGATCCAGTTTAAGCTGCACGAAAAGCCACGAATCACCCCCCGTTAGCTGCACCTCTATAGGCTCAAAGTGAGAAGCCCGTAATCGAACTGACCCATAGTCATTGCATAGTCAAACCAGTATCATTAACATTTTTTTAAAAAAATCAAACTTTTCGCCAGAGACATTGGTCATTTTCTAGAGAAGGTAACGGTGAATTAACCTTTATTACTGGACAGTGACATTTTGTGAATTTCAAACTCAAATCATGACATATGGGACAACTTTCCGAAAAAGGGTTATTATGAATTACAAGCTCATATCGTGACATATTGTGAATTTTCCTTTTATTGCTCAATATTGTGTTTTTCATCTTATATCTCGACTTTGCTCAATTTCACTTATTGTTTCATGTAAGCTCATACAAAACGTTTTTTAAAATATTGACTTTGATGCTATTGTTGTATATCCAAATTAGATTGAGATCTTAATAAATATTAGTTATCAAATTTATAAGCATTTATTCATATTATCAAAACTTAAATAATTAGAAATTACAATTTTTGAACAAAATATAATATGATTCGATAGTAATAAACAATTTAATTAGTATAAAAATCACAAAATGTTAACTATTTAACAAAAAAGATAAAAATTAAAAAGTGAGTTATTGTTTGTGAGATATTTAATAAACACAAACATTTCAAATCATTTAAATATGAGCTCATAAAAGTTCCTCAATCTTCCGGGGACTGAAATTGATAGCTGATGTTTTAGTTGTCAATTGAAGTTAGTAAAAATGGAGAGAAAAAATATGTTATAGAAAAAGTAAAAAATTAAACAGTAGGACATAGAAGTGTGCAAAAAATCCTTGAAACAAAAAACCGCACTGAAAAAACGATAAAACCTATAAACCATACTGAAAAATTGGTTTACCGTACTAAAATTTCAGTTCGGTTTACCATACCGATTTTTAAATCGGTTTCAGTTTCGATAAAGGATTAAACTTTTATAAAATCAGTTTACTCTAAACCGTACGAATTATATAAAAATATTATTTAATAATAATTTATTTAAGAAACTAATAATTTTTTTTTTATACACTTTTAGATTCCTAATCATTCACTATATATATCCAACTCATATGCCTTTTTATTCACCATACATAACCCATAAGCCATACCGAATTATATAAAGGGAAATTTCACTATATTTTTTACCAATTCATGAAATTCCCTCCTAAAAAAGAAAATTTTAAAATGACACTATATTTTTAAAAAATTCCATGATATGCCACTATGTCATTAACAATATTATAAAAGACAAAATACCCTTACTAGTTAACATAGTATTTTAAAAGTTCACATATGCTCCTAGCTTTAAAAACTTCTCAAAAATTTTCAAAATACTATAAAATATAGAAAACTATAAAAAAATATATAATATAATACAAAATAAATAATACTAAAAAAATAAAATATCATACAAATTTGAAAGAATATAATGTTTTAAACACATAACTTACACCAATTTTTCTACTATTTTATACCAATTAAGTACCATATTTGATACCAATCAAGTACCATAATATTTACCACGCATTTTTAAAATATTTATTTTCAAAAATATTAATTATTTATTCAAAATATTATATCATATTTTTAAGTAGTATTGAGAAAAAATTTAAAAATTTAAATTCTATTTTTTGTAGATAACTTTATGACATAATATTATTTTCTGAATATTAATAAAAAATATAATACAACTTTTTTTGAAATGCAATTCTTTTGTATTTGTTTAAAATAAATAATTTTATATTTTAAACTAGTATTTAGAAAATTTATTGTTGAAAAAAATTAATATTCCATTATGACATTAATATTTTTGTTATCTAGAAATACAAATAATATTTTTTGAATATTACTAATAATAAAATATAATTTTTAAAAAAATAAATAAATTAAAGTGGGAAAAAAAAAGATAAAGTGATTGGTATAAATTATGGTACTTAAGTGGTATAAATTGGTAAAGAAATTGGTAGAAATTATATATTTAATACATTATATTATTTTCTATGATACTGAATATTTAAAAATTGAAGAAATATTTACTTTGTTCAAATTTTTATGATATTTTAAATATTTCTATTTTCCCATAAAAATAATTTGTATTTTTTTATTGTTATTTATATTTTTGAAGTCTTTTGAATTTTTTGTAAAAATTTTAACACTTAGGGGCATATTGTGAACTTTAAAGTAATTTGTTAACTAGTATGGGTATTTTTTCTTCTGGTCAATGACTTAGTGACATTTAATTTTTTGCAAAAATATTTGAGGCATTTGTGACTTTTTTTTTGTAGGATTTCATGAATTAAAAAATATAATGGTGTTTTATGAATTTTTTATTTATTAATTAACTTTGAAAATAAAATATTAACTAAAAAATTTATGATATTTTATTAACAAAATTGTTTTTTTAAACCGTTTTAAGAAAATTGTCGCTTGTCTATTATAGAGGTGGGTGCAAGGAAGCTTGTGAGGGATGGTAAGAGTACAAAGGTTGTTGATCGGTGACATATTCCTCAGAACCGAGTGTCGGGTGGCAGATTTTATTAACACGGTTCCTAGGAGTTGAAAAGAAATGGTAATCAAGAATTTGTTTAATACGAAGGATATGAGGCACATTTTGGCCACAAACCATAGCCAGCTTACCAAGTATGATGATTGGGTATAGGTAAACCTGGCAAAGGTGACCCAAACCATAAAAACCGAACTGATCCGAACCTGATTTTAAGCCGAATAACGTTACTCGAAATGTGACCAAAAATCCGAACCGAACCAAACCAAAACCGAATCAAACTGAAATTCGGTATAACTTGAATCCACCTGAACCAAATTCACCCGAACCGAATCCACCCGCATGCTGTTAAATCTTAAATCATACTTAGTTGTGTCCAACCGCAAGAATAATTCTTCAAATCAAAAAACACATAATGAGATAAGACATCTAATAAGTGCTCATTGCTCACAAATTATACACATCTTCAATCTTCATGCATCTCAAGCCTTGTTGTATTAAAAACATATATAAACTGTGTTGTCACCCTTCTCACACATTGATGTTTTGCTACAAACTACAGATGTCTTGTTTTAAAATTTTGGGAAATTTCATGAAATGCCACTATATTTTTGGCTAATTCATGAAATGCCACTAAAAAAAGTCACAAATGTCACTATATTTTTCGAAAAGTCCATGAAATGCCCCTATATATTATTAAAAAGACAAAAATACCCCTACTAGTTAACAAAGTACTTTTAAAGTTCACAATATGTCCCTAAGTGTTAAAAATTAACAAAAATATCAAAATACAATAAAAATTTAAAAAATTTAAAAAATTAAAACACCATTAAATATTAAAAAATAATATTTCATTTTTTAAAATTTATTCAATACCATAAAAAGAATATTGAGTTCTAAACAAATAATTCTTACCGATTTTTTCTACCAATTTAATACCATAACTTATACCAAATAAGTACCATAATTTTTATCATACATTTTTTTTTATCTGAAAACATTTTATTCTACATTTCAAACAAGTTTTACTATTTAATATTGTATGTTATATATATGTGTATATATATATATATTATATATATATATTTCAGTCGCTATATCTCAAATAAATTATTAATTTTAGAATTTTAGTTTTAAATTTTATCAGTGATATAAAAAAATTATTTACTTTAATAAATAAATAATAAGTTGCATATTATTATTCTAAAAACGTTTTATTCTACATTTTCAAACATGTTTACTATTTAATATTGTATGTTATATATATTCTCATTCATCTATTTCCAATAAATTATTATATTTAGAAATTTTAGTTTTTAAAATTTATCAGCAATATAAAAATTATTTACTATAAAGAAATAAATAAGGGAATTTTCACCAAATACCACTGAGTTTTTCTTTAATTCACGATATACCACTGTGTTTTAAAATTACACAGGATAACACTTAGTTTTTACTTATTTCACCAGATAACACTCTATCTCATATTTTGTTAAATGTTCCATTAAATCTCTAGAAAAAGACTAAACTACCCATATAAATAGTTAAATAAAAGTGATGTCTTATGAAATTTATCAGAATGACAAATTACTTTTAAGTTGTTAATTAATAACAGGGGCAGTTTAGTCATTTTCCTGGAACATTTAACAAAATATGAGACAGAGTGTTATCTGATGAAATAGGTAAAAACTTAGTGTTATCCTGTGTAATTTTAACAACATAGTGATATATCATGAATTAACCAAAAACTTAGTGGTATTTGGTGAAATTTCCCAATAAATAATTTAAATTGATAGGAAATAATAATTAAAAAATGTATGGTACTTATTTGGTATAAAAATTGGTATAAATTATTTGTTTAGAACTCAATATTCTATTTATGGTATTGAATAAATTTTAAAAAAGGAAATATTTATTTTTTAAAATTTAATGATATTTTCATTATTTTTTTAATTTTTAATTTTTTTTTAATTTTTTTAAAATTTTTTAAATAATATGGGTATTTTTGTCATTTTTCCATCTATAGCGGCATTTCATGGATTTTTAGAAAATATAGTGGCATTTCGTGACTTTTTTTGTGGCATTTCATGAATTAGCCAAAAATATAGTGGCATTTCACGAAATTTCCCCAAAAATTTTAATATTAAAATTTAATGTGTAATCATTACTATTTCATAATACTCTACTATTTTGATTTTTAATAGGGAAAATTCACGAGATACCCCTGTTTTCTTTCGTAATTCACAATATACCCCTGTGGTTTTAGTAATTCAACTTTAAACATGCTTAAATGTTGTCCAAAATTGATGAAACTTTACATGGGCGATGCTAAAATGTTATATTTTGATCCAATATCAAATTCAAAGTTTTTAAGCTCACATGTGACCTGTGAGACCCAATGAACAATCACATATTCATTGGGTCCCACATGTCACATGTAAGCTTAAAAAACTTCAAATTTGATATTGGACCAAAATATAACACTTTAGCATCGTCCATGTAAAGTTTCATCAATTTTGGACAACATTTAAGCATGTTTAAAGTTGAATTACAAAAATCACAGGGGGTATATTGTGAATTACGAGAAAGAAAACAGGGGTATATCGTGAATTTTCCCTTTTTAATAAAGTTAGGTTTTTATGTCTAATAAAGTTAGGTTTTTTTTCATGGTTAGACTTGGGAATTGTTTAAATGTTGATGAAGTTTAATTATAAAACCTAAACTTTTCAATTGAGACATATACTAACCCAGATTGATGTGTATATGCCTAAAGAAAATTACACAATAAAATAAGAAAAATATATATCTCAATGGTAGGTTATTGTAAAGCATGGGATATGCTAGCATTTTGAAGGATGAGTAATTTCCACCATATTATTTCATCTACCTTGACAAGATAACTTAAAATTTTTTATAAGACAGAGTAATGTGTATCATTACTATTTTATATTACTCTATATTGTATATACTTAGGTTTCTTTATATTTAGGACTTTGGAATGGTTTGAATGTTGATGGATGGGCGTGGGCGCGTGACGCTTACTGAGGCGGTGATGGATGGGAGCGACGCTTGCACTAGGTGATGAGCGCGAGGGGTGTGACGGGCGCGGGATGGTGGGAGACAGGGTGTCAAGCATGGGTGGGGGTAGACTGGGCATTGAGTGCTGAATATTGATCACTGATTCACAAATTTTAATTTGTACTTGGTCAATGCAATTAATAAATGCATAGTTGAAAATTCATATACAAAAATTGTCATCCAATTTGATTTTGTCCAACCAATACACAATAGCAGTCTTGATCAAGAGTAACTCTATATTAAAGAATTTTGGAGCCGCATATGAAAATGAGTACAAGTTACAAAGGTTGCTTAAAATTCATACTTTAAAAATTTTGTCAATTAAACCTAACCTGGATAAGTCACCCGAATTTGATCTATAACCTGAAAAAACCGAATGACGCAGAGGCTAACCCGAACCGAAAGCACCCAAACCCGAACTCAACTAAACCGAAGTCACCCAAATCTAATTTAAACCAGATTAACCCGACCCGATCCAAATCGGATAGTAAATATCTACAAATCAACCCGAATCAAACCGAACCCCGAACCCGAACCGAGTGACCCAAATTACCAGGTCTATGTATAGGGTTATCAAAGAATGACGATTTATCTAGGAACTCGGCTTACTTGTTGGCCAAACAGCTAACTTGTTCCCAAAAAGACGTCAGGATCTTTAAAAAATTCAAAACTATAACATGCATTGAGAAATACAACTGTATACATGAAAGCTTATTAAGGGGATTTTACCTTGCAAGACAAACATTGCTCGAAGGTGTAATTATCTGGATGATTTGTGTGACCTCTGTGGGGATGGGTATCACCAGTCCACACACGTTGATTCTTTGCCGAAATTGAAGAAGTTCTGAAAGGAATGGCCCCGTGGGTTGCCGGCAAAACCAAGAAATGATATGGAATTTGTTGATTGGTTATGTAATTTTGTTATGCAGGAGAGAATACTATTGAAATAAAGGAAATTGTTCTAACCTGTGGGCCATTTGCTTGCTTGAAGCAAGGTCAAGTGAGGAGAGGCGATCAATCTAGCATGGGGGTGGTATCGGGCATGGAGTTTCCATGGTGGTGCTACAGGTGACCGTCGGTCAAATCCTTACTTGTTGGATGAGTATGACCGGCCTTAAAGAGACTTGAGGGGCTAGAATTTTGGTGGATGACATTGTTTCTCAATGTGGCCAATTTGAGATGAGTGTGGTGTGTGAGATTAATGACGGAAGGAAGACGATCACACTAGTAATAGTAGATGGTGGTGTGGGAGATCTCTCATCAAGTGAGGCTGATGCAAAAAGATTTACTTGGGTCAAAAATCTCAATGGGATTGAAGCTTAGGAAAATCATGATGCTCTAAGACAATTTTGCTTTTATAAAATTGTTGAGAAAAAAAAAAGAACATCTAAATTAATTTTAGATGATCTAAAATGGATGTCTGTTTTGTTTTATGATGTAGACTAAGTTTTAGTTCCAGGGATAAAAACATCAATGGCCATCAGTCTGGTTTTAAAAGAAAAAGTAAATAGCTAAGGCCTCTATATATAGCCATGAGTTTCTAGCTGATAACTGATACTAGTTGATATTAAATGATGACTGATTTTAGATAATGAGCTGAGCTGGTCAACCCAGTCAAACATATTAAACCAACTGGACATGAGAGACAATTTAAGTTTTAGTAGCTTTTAGCTGGTATTGACGAATAACTGATTTTAAAAGAATGGGACCGAGCTGATCAATCAAACTAATAATACATAAACCAGTTGAATCATATTATCAAACGAGTTTATCTGATCAACTAGTTTTTCTCTATGTATGTCACATACATTAATTGTCATATCAACTATTTATTCTCTCTGCTATTTCTAATTTCAGCTGACAACCGACATCACCTGTATATGACAAAAGAATAGGCCTTATTAGGTTACAAAACGAAGCTACCAATACCAATATGTACGAACTAAAGTCTGTTCAACAGTACTTGAGCACCGTGACATTGTTCCTTCGTTCCCTCCTATCTCTCATCGCAATCGAATTATTTCCAGCGAGAGACATTAAGCCAGAATGGGGCCGCCTGTGATGGCATGGATGAGATGGCGGTGGGAATGATGACGATGATAATGACAATAATGAGGATTAAGGAGGACGACAACCGGCCGGAAGGAAACTGGATGCGAATGAGTACTTGGAATAAGAGAGACGACGGCGAAAACCAGAAACCGAACATTACAATTACAATGAAGAATTGAGGAACAAACCAGAAGGGAAACGAAAACCATATCTCTCAATCTAATCTAATCCTTTCTTCCTCCCACCTGGTCCGCCTCTCTCTCTCTCTCTCTGTCTCGCAAATTTAATGTTCGAATCCAATTTCTTTTCAATATTCACTTTTTTTTTATCGTTTTATGGCAAAAACAATCCCAACCCATCATTGCGAATCTTCGGGGACCGGTTTGGCTTTAAGCCCAGCAATCATTTCTAATTCCCGAGCTGCAGCTGCTGGTGCTGCTCAATTTCTTCGTCTTCCTCCTCTTGCCTCTCAACACTTCTTCACCCTCTGGGACCTCATGATTGAATTGCCCAGAATACCCTCCTTGACCCCATTTGGCATTTTCCTCTCGTTCTCCCTCAGTAGATCTCATCATTCATCAGTCACATGACGCCATAACTCCTTCCCCTCCCCTTCTTTTCTTCTTTCTCTGTTTTTTCCTCTTCATATCGTCCCAAAAAAAAATCATGAGATACATACAGAGAGAGAGAAGAAAAGGGAGGGGATTCATGATGATCATGATTGCTCTTTGCTCTTTCTTGCTGCTACTCCTCGTCGTCGTCGTAGTAATATAGCACTTGCCAATACGCTCGTCAGATAATGATTATCCTTTTTTTTCTTCTTTTCATTAAATCCTCACCAGTACACACAAACTGAGCGAGATTCACACACACACGATCCAAACGCAATCCTCCTTAACTCGGCCGCCTTCCATGCTTACACTTCTTTTGCATGATTACCAGTCCTGAGAGAGCACAACAATTACACACAGACAGAGGAGACGAGAGAACCACGTTGATGTACCCTCCCACCTTCCCACCCCCACTTCTATATAATAGGACTCCCTCGTCTCCAAAGCTTTACAGCTCATATCTCTCTCTCTCTTTCGAATTCTAACCTCAGTTCCATATCTAGTCCTCTGCCTCTTCTTTCCACTGCTCTGTTGCTGATACAATAGAAGATAAAAACAGGGCCCGGTCCATTTCGTCACTCTGCCCAAAGTTCAAAAATCTTTCCCCTTCATCTCCTTCTTCGTCCCTTCACTTTATAGTGGATAACCAACAAGACCAGACCAAGACCAGTTCAACAACCGAAAGGAAAAGGTAATCTTTCTAGAAAACCTCAATTTATAAAAAAAAACAGAGGCGAGAGCGGTCCCACTCCCAAATATCTCTATTCTATTTGTTTCAACGCTTGCTTACTTGTGCTGTGTGCGTTTGTGTGAAGGTATTTTGTTTTATTTCTTTCACCGAAGATATTCATCCTCCAATTTCAGATATATCTTATACTTTAGGGTGTTTAATTTCACCGCTTCTACTCACGTTTTCAATTACTCTTGATTCTAAAATCTCTTCTAATCGGTACCATACGGCATCAGAGATTGTTAGTGGTATCCGCATGATGTATATACCCAAACTCCCAAACATATCATGTGGTACGCCCCACCTTTTTTTTGACACAAGGGATTGGTTGGGGGACAATCGTCTTACTCTTGTGAACAGTTGAGTTTTCTTCACAAGGGAATGTTCGTTAAAACCCTTCCATTCCACTCCCCTTCGATCACTTTTCACCTCTTGTAATTGTTCTCTGTAGCTTGATGATTCATTGTTCTCTACTGCTGCTACTGCTCTTACCTTTATTTAATGGTAGAGTGTTCAGTTTAAAAAGCTGGTCCCTTCTCTAACAAACCATTCATGCTGCTATTCTTTACTTCTGAATACAGGTAGGATGAAGGAAGGACAATTCATCTCAAATATATCATTTAAAAACTTCTCTTTTTGTTTTTCTTTCCAAGTTGTTTCTGTTCTAACTAACACTTCTATCTCCATGATTTTGCTAAGATATGGTGGAATGTTCTGTTCCCACTTCTTTCTCCTCGTTACACACTATTAACCAATACAAAAACCCATCTATTTAATCCACCAATTGATTGCTCTCTTTCTCTTCCAATTCGCTGAAAGATAGCAACAACAGACTAATTGCTTGGTTTGTTGCACTGCCTGCACTGTTATCTAATCACAGTGTGTGTTCTCTGTTCACTCTTTACATGTTGAATAGCTAAGTATTTCGCTGCTCAAACACTCATCAGTAAATCTAACATAGGTTTCGACATTATTTGCAGGAATCAACGAAAACAAAAAGATGGAGAGTTGAACTCAGAGCTGTACTTACAAAACTGCTACATAATCAGAGAGAACGAGAGGCTGAGGAAGAAGGCTCAGATGCTCAACAAGAGAATCAAGCTCTGCTGTCTGAGCTTAAGCAGAAACTATCAAAACAGCAGCAAGGTGGTATCAATAACAATAAAGCAACCAGCAACATGCGTGATCATCATAATCATTTTGGACTCAGCCTCAGCTCCTCCACGTCAGACGATACCAAACCCAACTAGGATGACTACCAAACTACTTGCTGGATATTTGTTCTTAGATGATGGGGTGATAGTTCTGTCTTACTCTTCACAGGTGTGGGTCATCAGTCATGTGTGTTTAGATTTATATCAAAATCTCTCTTTTGGGTCACATCATAAGATAACAGATGTTAGTTTCTAGATTTTTCTCTAGTTTCCCAGTTTCTTTTGCAGTTTGGAAGGTGGTGGGTTAGGGTAGGGTAAGTACAGGAGGGTCAAACAGATTATCATGGGTAGATTTTACTTGAAGTCTGCTCTTTGATGATGATGGGTGTTTTTAAGTAGCTATTAACTAAATCTAGAATGCCAACAGTATTATTTTCCTACAAGATACCTCTTTGGGGATGGGTTCAGAAGACAAGATGTAGTCTGCAGTTGCTTGCTTGGTAATGGTGTTTTATATTGAAATAACATAGTTCAGTTTACTTATTTCTTTCATACCTGTGCTCTTTCGATTTCGAACAATATATGGTTTATCAAGTTGTAATCGGGTTGACATAATTCAAAGCCCCTTTTTATCTACCATGCATAGATAGCAACATCAGTTGCTTTATCTGTCTGACCTTAAACTCCCGCATCTGATGAAGATTATCAATGAACAAAAGAGAAGCATAGATGAGAGGGAAAACGCCATCTGTTTGAATTCAGTCTGATGGAGAACAGATGTTTGAAGGGGAAAGCAAGGTCAACGATAAATGATTACTAGCAGTGACTCATAAAAAATGTGTAGGTGTGAGGTGATGGAAGTCACACTGAACAAAATACTACTACTACTCCTCCGTCGGAATTGAACGTCCTGTTTACTATTTGGAATGTCGTTTGACTTCAATTTTAACATATAAGATAAATTAATTTGAAAATTTAAGTTTTGCATATGAATCCTTACATATAAACATATGTTACAAAATTAGTTTTATAAAATTAATCTTATATGCTTAAGATGAAGTGGACGTGCCATAAAGCAAACAGGACAGTCAATTCACGAGGGAGTATATAAATAAAATGAAGTCAAATAATATACTACAATAAGATGGTAAGTGGGACGAGTGAGTAGTAATAGTAAGTAAATAAAACTGACAATTTAGTGTTATGACGGACATTAAGATCTGTGATTGACAGATTGACCATTATAGCTCTTACCGTCAGAAGAAATAAGGATCTACTATATCTTTCTAAAGTTTAAACCCGCGTCGTACATGTCTTTTCAAACTAACAACCTAATATAAGAGAATATCTTCGTCCAATAATCATTCAACCTCTATGCCCTTTTTTGAGCTGCTCCTCCGTGCTCACTGTTGTTGAATGTGATTGTTGTTTTATAAAGTTATGTATGTTTACAATAATTATTCTGTGAGCATTATTTAGAGACTGATAAGTCTTAACTTGCTTTCTTCTGCAACAGATAAGTGGTAACTATTTTTTTTTTTGAAACAAGGATAAGTGGTAACTGTTTTTTTTTTTATATCAATTGCATCTTCATTCATTCATAAAATAGCATCAAAGCCAAAGACCAGCAAACAGGACAATTCAAAGATACACACCAGGATTGGGAGTACATAGAGAGTAGCTCATTATCCCCATCCTCACACATCAAACTACTACTAGAAATAATTACAACTCTTTCACTATTAATACCAATAGTAGAAGAGACAAAAGTGAGACTGAGTTTCCATTGCTTCAAACAACAAAACACTTTAACAGCTCCTTCTATTAAGAACAGGAGAACAGAATTAAGGAGACACCAGGCAGTATCCAAACTATTTGTGACTCTCCTGAGAGGTCTTTTGCTTCGCCCTACCAGGTCCATATTGAATCTCCTGAGTTCCCCACCAATATTAGCCAGATAAGTCAAACCTTGGTGCAAACACTTGGTAATCAAAAACAACTCTAGTATTAAAATCCCACCAAATCCTCCACTTGTTCGACCTCCTTGTTAGTAGACAGCACAAGCTAAGGCTACCCATCCAGAGGATAAGCTCCAGAGCTATTTGATGTGGTGAATGCCTAACCATTTGCACACTAATGGTGCTTGAAATCTTCCTAGTTGGAATCTGATCATGGACCTTGAAACTAGACTGTTTTTTCTTCTCTTGGTAACTAATCTGATAACTCTTCTCTTGCTGTCTAAGGTTGATCTCCACCTTACTACCACCACCTATGTACCTGATTATCTGATTACTATTGTAGATCCACATCCCAAAAATCCAGCTGAATAGTTTCTTCCTAGCCATCTGTAGTGCTGCTCCCGCTTCCTGATTCCTAGCACTTACACTCATCCCGTAGCTGATAAACCTGATATGCCAACCATCATTATCCCCTTTCTTAACTTGCTTATCAATCTCATCAGTAGGAAAATTAGCCCCCTTAGAATTCTGGATGGGCATAACCTCATGTACTGCTGCTAGGAGGAGACCGAACCCCCAGCAGCAGACCCCAGAGTGAATCATTCCTCCTGGCTGCCTTGCTTATCAGCAAGAGTAGCCTTATTTGTTTTGACCTTGTCTTTACCGGAGCTAATCTCCTTTTTCTCCAGCTTTAGGACTACCTTCCTCTGCACCTTCTTGAGAGGAGAACTCCTCTTCTTACGGCTCCATTTTTTCCTATCCCCTTCTCCCAAGCCTAAACTGAACAGCTGTTTTCCATCTCTCTGTTTGAATTCTTCAAGCTGAGGTACAATCTTGTTTGGGAAACTAGGAGGAGCTGACGCTTCCTCCATGATTTGGGAAATAGACTGATTGAGATCACCTTCATCCTCCAGAGAAATCTTGGTTTTCTTTGCCTTAGAATCTTTGAACTTTTTTAAAGCTTCAGTCTAATCCTCCATCTGGTATATTGTTCTTTTTTTTAATGGAATTTCACAGCTTTTGAAAGCTCCATTCAGACCCAGTGGATCAAACTGAATTGGAGGGGGGGGGGGGGACATTCTTCTCCAAATCTAGTTTCTTTGGGATTGTAATGATAAGGCTGGCCTGAGATGAACTCTTACAGAACTCCTTCTCTTTTACCTCTTGTTTCCCTTTGGCCTTCTCACCAATAACAGAGTGATGACTGAGACGTAGCAAATGTTCAGCTCCCTTCACCTTGATAACTACTGACTCCTTTGCTGAAGCTAGCTCCCCTGATTTGATTACAGCAGAACTGTTTCCTACCATCCTGGAGCAGCTAGCCTTATCCTTATGCTGCTCACTAGTAAATCCTGCTGAGATAATCTGATCATCCTTACTACTCTCAGAATAAGCTGACACATCTTTCTCTATCAATATCTCATTCCCAACCTCCTCAAACTACCACTAGCATGGTCTGTTAGGAAATTGTCTTCCATCACCGCTAAGGATCCTGCAAATTCAGATCTCATCCAAGGCCCATATTTATCTTGAGCAGACATAGCATCATTCTTGTAAACATATTCAGACACAACATGGTTAATCCTTCCGCATCTAAAGCAAAGGAAAGGCAGATTGTCATATGAGACACGACAACATCTATCTTTTCTTGCTACAGACAGAACTAACACCTACATAAGGGATCTGCAATGTTAACTTCGACACAGATTTTAAGCACCTTGGACGCTAGTGGGTTTAGCCGATCAGAGCATGAAACAAACTTCCCTATCCTGTTACCTAATCCCACTACTGACTCCTTGTTATAAAAAGAAATGGGAAGATTATGCACTGAGGCCCAGAGTTTGACTGAGGATGGATCATGTTCATCAATGGATAAATTAGGATCAAGAGCTGTCACAACCAGAAGCCTATTCTGGAAGTACCACGGTCCAAAGCTCAGGACAAACTTAGCATCAGTTTCATTAGAGAACTCAAAAGTGAACCGGTTATTATCCCCTTCATTAACCTTAAACTGAGACTTTGGTTTCCAAATGAGATTTAAAAACTTATGAAGGGCCTTACAGTTGATGGGTTTTGGATGCCAAAGCCTCCCGAACAAAGCTTTATTCAGTTCTTTAGGTTGGCTTCCTTCCAACAGAGCATCACCATAAACTATCTCGTTTTCTGCAGGATGAAGTCGAAGAAAGATCGCAGCTAGCAGTGAGTAAATCCATCTCTGCTTCCTTCCTTTCACCTGGCCGGTACCAGTAGCTAATCGCAGCAAGAGAACTCAACGAACAAGGCCCAGCCGAAGAGATACCACTGTGAACAACGATTTCCGACAAGATTGAAGGTTCGAAAGAAAATTCCTCACAATTTTTCTTCTCAGGAAAGGCCAGGGGAGCTTCCGTTCTATCTCCAATAGCGGGGTTAATCTTGGCAAGAAATGAGAAAAATACACCCGCAAACTCAGAGGGAAGGTGACGGGACATTTGGTGGTTGAGAACAGAAGCTCGAAGTTGTTCGACCTTACTACTACCATAATTGCTAGGAGGGAGTTTGAGAGAGGCATTAAGGCTTGATTTGATTTTTGTACTATACTCAATAGGATACTCGGAAGGATAGCCTAGGACAAGCATAGGAAATATACCCTAATACCCTTACGATAACAGAGAGAATAATCAGACCTTTGAGGGGAGCTGAAAAGCAGGGATAAATCGCCTGCACAATCGCCTGTACTAGCGCGATAAACGTTGGGAGAGAAGAGACTATGTTTTTTTTGTTTATTAATAGTTGTTACTCCCTTCTTTTTAAATTGAAGTTATTTTTAAAGATGAATCTAAACTACTTTAGTCCATATATATCTCTAAGATTATTTAGATTTCAAATAGGATGAGTATTTAGCTAATGATGTTTGATTTCTGATTAATGTGTATATGATACTATGTTTTTTTCGTTTTGAGATATGTGTGAATGGTTTAGATTTAGTGGTTTTGTATAGGGGTGACAAATTTTACCCTGTAAATAGCGAATATGAGTTAAGATTATTGACCTATTTAATTTTTGGGTCAGGTATGGGTTACCTGTTAAATATATGGGTTGGGTATGGGTTAAGGGTCATAACCGAATTCAACCTGACCCGTTTACTTAATTTAATTAAAAATAAAATAAATCAATATGTATATATATATTACTTATTAATTCTATAACCATTAATAACATAGCAATAAGAATACTATCATTTTTGTAGGTCCACACAAATAATTATTTTATAAATCCAAATACATTCTCCAGATCATCTATATCTATCATTCATTGTTTGTTTGAAAACCTAAATACTATGTCAGTCATTAGTGACACAAACTCCACCAGTCACACTATTTCATCCACACAAATAACAGCTATGGGTTAAGATTATTGACCCATTTAACAGAATGTTGACATTTGGAAAAACGACACACAATGATTCAAAATAAATGACCGTCATATGCACGCTTTATGGACAACTGATCATTCTGTAAAAAAACAAGAGTAATTGTACTTAAACAGGTCGGGCTTGAGTTCAATGATTTTATATGGGTTGGGTATGGGTTGAAAGTTTGTAACCCGATTATTTTTGGGTCAAGAATGGGTCAATACAATTTAATCGGTTTGGATATGGGTGAGCTTCAACCCGACCCATCAACCCGAATTGCCACCCCTAATTTTGTACTCCCTCCGTTCAAAATATCTGTCATTTTAGAAGCTTGCACACTTATTAAGGAAAGTAGAATAATGACGCATGTACCCGCTTTTTACTTTTCCATCTAGATAATAATTACTTTTGTGTTGAATAGTAGGGTTAAAAGTGGAAAAACGTGTGTCAAAAAGCTAGAATGACATATATTTTTGAACAAGAATCACATCCTAAAACGACAGATATTAATTAACGGTGGGAGTATATAATAATATGTTATTGGATGAAGACAAACAAATGATTCAGATAGAGACCATTTCAGTATACTATATATATATGTCATCGAACATGACACAAAAATACCAACATAATTAAGCCCTATTTGGTATCCACTTGAATTATTTACCCATTTAACAATCTTAGATATGACTACCAAATTCAAAGATTGGAAAATACAATAAGTAAAAAAAAACTATTAAGGGCATCCACACTACTCTAAAAATATTATTATGATTTCTTCTCTCACATTCTCTCTCCATATTTCAGCAAGAACCTTCTCTCCAAATTCTTAATTAAGCACCCTTTCCCATCTTCTCTCCTCCACCTCATCATTTCTTTTTTCTTTTTTAGGAAAATTCACAATATACCCTTTTTTCTTTTGTAATTCACAATATACCCTTGTTGATTTTAATTCAACTTAAACATGCTTAAATGTTGTCAAAAATTGATGAAACTTTACATGGACGATACTAAAGTGTTATATTTTGGTCCAATATCAATTTGAAGTTTTTTAAGCTCACATGTGACCTGTGGGACCCAATGAAAATTGTGACATGTTCATTGGGTCCCACATGTCACATATGAGCTTAAAAAACTTCAAATTTGATATTAGACCAAAATAAACACTTTAGCATAGTTCATGTAAAGTTTCATCAATTTTGGACAACATTTAAAACATGTTTAAAGTTGAATTACAAACTAACAAGAGTATATTGTGAATTACGAAAATAAAAAGGGGTATATTGTGAATTTTTCCTTCTTTTTTATCATCATGGGTGAAATCCACACCATTTTGGATGTCCCAAGTCTCAAAATATGACTTTTCAATCTTAATAATAAAATAAGAAACAATTTCAAGCACCTTTGATGTTAAATAGTACTACACACTTTAATTTACATTTATATATAAGTATGATAATTATGATATCAATGATGTAAGGTTAAGTAAAGAAAAAATATAATACTTAAAATGAGGGAAAATATGGAGAAAATGACTTTAAATGTGGAAGCAAGTTATTGTTTAAAGTCAAATGTATTACATTTATGTTAAATTAAAATTAAAAATATAATTAAATGGCACGTTAAGAGCATATATCAATTCTTAGTAAAATAAAAAATATTAGAGGGTAAGAACTCTAATTTTGAGTTATGGGGAAGAACTTTTTAAACCCATAAATGGGACCCACCATTGTTTCCTTTAATTATAAATGTCAATCAAATAGTAAAATCTTATAATTTTTTAAATTAATACTTTAAAAAATAATAAGATATAAATAAACCAAATAATACATCAAATCTTAAAATCTCATTCTACAAAATGAGATCCATTATGTTTTGCATATTTTATATGTATATAATTTATTTAGGTAAATTAATACTTATTATTTGTATTTTAGTGATATAAAAATATAATATTAAAAAATTATTATTGGTGTATTATTAAAAATAGTAGTAATAATAATTAATATTAATGTTTGTATTCTTATAATAATTAATAAGTAAAAAATAAAATGATATAAGAAATGGAGAGAGTTTGAAACCAAATGATGGGTTCTCTAATATTGGTAAAAAATTAGATATGGTTTTTAAAATGATGTAGCGGTGAGAGAAAAAAGAAAGAGAGTGTTAAGAACCCAAATTAAGTTCTTTGATAATCATAGTCTAAGTTCTTTTTTGTAACTTCTATAATTTTGTTATTTTCCTCTAACGCAATGGCGTGATTGTTCGTCATGACTACATTTTACTCTTTTCATTTCTAGCACTATATATATGGTTGCGCTCGCCGCAGTTTTTTCCAGCATAAATGCAATATAAGTCAGCATATATGTTATAACGTATGCTACTTTATTCTCATTTATTCGTTTTGTTGTTCGATTAAAAGAGTATAAATAACGCAACAAATGCTATTTTCTGTTTCCGCACCTTCACTTCTGTTTTTTTCTCTCTTCATAATACAATTAGAGTGACTATTAATTAAAAAAACTACTTATCTTATGACATTTTTTACAAGTTACTTTATTTGTTACAAATTACATAATGCTTCAAATAATTTATAAAAAATAGTATTACTTCTTTAGCCAATAAATAAAATCACATTAATAATACTAAATTATAATATATTATTTGTAATACCACATAGATTAATAAAATTAGAAAACCAATAGATATACACACTTGTTGATATATGAATTAAAATATTTAAAAAAATATATAGAAATATGAATGTATATAAATTTAATAACATACAAAGTTACAAAAATATTATATATATCAAAAGTTACAATTTCACTAAATAAATTCAAACAACATTAGAAGAAATTTAAAACACTTGTCTCTTTTTACATTTTTATATTTGTAAGAATTATAAAATTAAGAAAATAACAATATATTGTTTAGAGGTTATAAATTTTACTTAAATAATTAAAATTAAAATGTTATAAGTTATATAAATATTTTTTGGTTTCTAGGTTTTTTATTATATGTTAAATACTCATAGTAATATATTGTTTGTGAATTTTTCTATTATTTAGACTAACAAAAAAATATGTAATTTAATATAATAAATTGTAATTGTGATACAGAGACAGTAAATGCAACACATATAGCTAACTTAACCAAATATGCTACATATATGCCGCACTGCCAAACAACAGTTTTTTAAGCAAGTACAAATATACCAACACAAACCTGACAGTAAATATGCTGCAAATATACCAGCACAAACCTACTAACAAATATGCTTCAAATATACTGTCAAAAAACAATATACCGAACAAAACCTATAACCTATTCTATTTTCATATATAAATCATCATATATCAGATAAGCCAACCATATATGGTTATGCAAAACACCTATAACAGCAAGAAACAACCATCAATAAAACATGGAGAAAGCGTCCAATAGGAACTTAGGGGCTTTTGATTTGCACAGGGAATAAAAATTAAGAAAGAGAATAAACAAATTTTCCTTCGATTTTTCTGTGAGGAAATAAATTAGTAGTCGAAGACCTCCAATCACCGGTAAACAATACCCAGTGACCTGTAGAGCCTCGGCTAGAAAGAAAAGAAATTCCATTTTCGGTTTGATTAATCAGAATGGAGAAATGTCTTATGATTGGTCCAGCATTGAATTCATAGCTAGGGACTACTTCCAATCTTTATTTAAGAGCTCTAATACTGTTACAGATCCTAGGTTTGTTGATGCAGTCAGAGACAGACTCTCTCCAGCTCATGTAGCTTCTTTGCTGATTCCTTATTCAGCTTCTGACATTGCTACAGCTATGAAAGACCTTAGTGGTGACAAGTCTCCTGGTCCTGACGGCTTCAACGGCAATTTCTTCAAATCCTATTGGCATGTTGTGGGGGATCAAGTCACGTCTACTGCTCTCTCCATTCTTCAAGGTAATCCTATCTCTGATTTCACAAATCAGTTTTATATTACTTTGATCCCTAAGGTTAAGGGTGCGGTGGACATCAGAAACTTTAGACCTATAGCTTTATGCAATTTCACTTATAAAATAGTTGCTAAAGTCTTGGCTAATAGAGTTAAAAGTTTCCTCCCAGACATCATCTCTTCTAATCAATCAGGTTTCGTTAAAAATAGGCTCATCACCGACAATATAATCATCTCAGGAGAAATCATGCATTTTCTGTCTAGAAGTCAGGCAGTTAAACATGGTTATTTTGCTCTTAAAATGGACTTGAGTAAAGCCTACGATAGATTAGAATGGAAATTCTTAGAGGATATTTTATCAGCCATGGGCTTTCCTGATATGTGGCTTAGACCGGTCATCAACTGCATTTCCTCCACTAGATGCTCAGTTATGATTAATGGAGTTCCTGGCCCTTTTTTCTCCCTCTAGAGGTATCCGCCAGGGAGATCCACTTTCCTCCTTTCTGTTTATCCTTGCTCAAGAGGCTTTCTCCAGTGTGTTGAATAATGCTGACCTTAGGGGAGAGTACAAAGGTTAAAACTATCTAGACAGAGTCCTAGTATCAGCCATCTTGCCTTTGCAGACGATTTATTGGTGTGTGGTAAAATATCTGTTGATAATGCCCTTCCTTCAAGATACTCTCAACTCCTTCTTAGCTTCTTCAGGCCACGAGATCAACAGACAGAAATCAGAGATTCTGTTCAGTAGAAGAGCTTCATCTCATTCTAAGTCTCAGTTTTGCAATCTGCTGGGTTATGAGGAAACTTTCAATTTTGAGAAATATCTAGGATTACCTTCTGGTTCTGGAAGAAATAAGAAACAGATCTTCAATTACCTCATCGAGACTATTCAAAGGAAAGTTACAAGTTGGGGCAACCCTATGTCCCAGGCTGCTAGGACTGTTTTAGTCTCTAGTGTCCTTCAGGCGATACCAACTTATACTATGTCCATCTTTCTCCTTCCTAAAAGCATCAACGACAAGATAAATTCTCTTCTTGCTTCCTTTTGGTGGGGAGGGAATTTAAACAAAAAAAGTATTCATTGGAAGAAGTGGCATGAGGTTTGTAAAAGCAAAGACTTAGGTGGAGTGGGATTCAGATCCTCGAGAGAATTCAATCTTGCCCTACTTGCTAAACAGCTTTGGCTTTTCCTTTCAGATCCTAATTCTCTAGTTGCTAAGATTGTCAAGAGTATATATTTCCCACACTCTGACTTGCTCCAGGCGAAGAAGAGAAATACAGACATCCCTATATGGAAATCTTTAGTCTCAGCTCTTGATCTGTTAAAGTCAGGGATTAGAAAGGATATAGGTAATGGAAAAGATACTCTTTTTTGGACAGACCCCTGGATTCCTAGACCAAACTCCTTTAAGTTTTATTCCCCGACTCCTGCTTCCAATGTTTCACACACTATCAGTCACTACTTCGATATTGACAGTGGAGATTGGAACTGGTCCCTTCTTCAACAGCATCTGTGGATATAGATCTTGAATTGGTCAGGAAAGTAAAAATCAACTTGCAGAATACAGATCGATGGATCTGGCATCAGTCAAAAGATGGTATTTTCTCTGTTAAATCAGCCTATTTAGTAGCTATCACTGCTAAAGAAGCTCTTGTCCCTTCTTCCAGCTCGGTTAATCAGGTTTTAGATAACAGAATCAAGAAAAGTCATTGCAGTCCTAGAGTTAAGCTTCTCTTCTGGAAATTTAAACATAATATTGTAGCTTGTGTAGCGAACCTTGCCAGAAGACTAGGAGGTTCTCCTCTTTGCTGTTTCTGCGGATTGATTGATGACATGTTCATACGTTCTTTGGTTGTATTATGGTTAAACATCTGTGGAAAGACATCTTAATCTTTCCAAGTAACCTGAGTCCCGAAGAAAAAGATGTCCAAGAGTACATTTTTTCTGATGTCAAAAACTGTCCAGTGAAAACTTAAACACAGTTATCAACACCATGTGGAGTTGTTTACGATGCCAAAAATTCGGTAAGACATAACCTCTCCATTCATGGATGGCCCTGATTGAAGCTAACCAAGCTTTTGTTGCAGCTCATAAAATTTCTTCTGATAAGTCTACTGCTTATTCTATCACTAAGTATGTTTGGTGTCCTCCTTTGCAGAACTCACTAAAAATCAATTGTGGAGTTAAGATCAAGCGCGGTAGTGTTTTGATCTTGGCTGGATCCATTAGAAGCATGATGGTGGTATTCTGTTGCCTTTAACAAAAAAATGAAAGCTTCCTGCAGTTTGATAGGAGCTGAGATTCAAGGATCAAGGAATGTGTGTTCGCTTTGAAATGGTGTGTGGAAGAAGGGCATCACAATGTCGAGATTGATGTTTGCAACCCAGATATCTACAAGTTCCTGAAGTACAAGAGAAACCTGGGTCTTCAAACAGCAATATTTTGTGAGAACAACTTGTTTGTCTCTCTGATCTTTGTAACTTAAACAAGATCATTCTAGATAACTCCGGTTGTAATTTTCCGGTTACTTTGATTTCTCACATGTTTAATAGCTCGATTATGTTTAAGTGTTGGGTAGGAGAAAACATTCCCTACTCTATTTCTAAGTCCTGTACTTTTGATGTGGATGATCCACCCTTTGAATGAAATCGTAGATCCAATGTTATGATCAAAAAAAAAAAAAAATACCCAGTGACCTGTAATTGATCAATGACTATCACTAATCAAATACTAAGAAAAATGAATCATACCTGGTGGAAAGTGAAGAAGCTAATCGAAGGGACTTATGCCTCGTTCTCACAAAGTAGATGAAGATTAATTTTGATAGGGCCCATCAATCTAATGATGGAGATTACCCCAACTTTCTGATCGAACGCTAGTTGGACGAGCGTTTTCAATTCTTCATCTTAATCTCGTGGGTCCCGCTTGATTTCATCTACCTCCAGAACGAGGCCTTAATAGTTCAAATCTCTTCACTTCTTCCGCAAAAAAAAAAAAAAACTATTCCAACAAATAATTAAAAACAGATACTCTGATTCATTTTCCTAATTCCCAACAGACGCCATATAATTCCCAATAACCCCTGATTAGCACTTCCCGGACACATCAGCCTTTGCTCCAGCTTAAATATAGACTTTTGTAAGTTTAGGCTTTGGTTGGTAAACATGACATATTTAATGACATAAATGTATAAAATGATGCTCCTGTATGAGTCATCAATAACATATTTCCACATATAAAACAGCCACAAATAAAACAATTAGACCACAACAGCTTTGAAATAGAGCCTAAAATGATTTTCAAACAAGCCCACATGGAGCTGGCTTTCTTCCTTGTAATTATAATGCTGTTGGACCAAGCTAAAGATTCACTGTTTATATCATCACCTTGAAGGAAATCAAGACTGAACCAAACTAAGAATAAAATTTGGGTAAGGATTCATGTTATCTATTTGTTAAGATTTGAACGGCTAGTCTTGAGGTAGATGATGATTTCTGAAAGCCAGCTATCCTACGATGGAAAGGAATTCCACTTACGCATACGATAAACCTCGCTATCATGTTTTTTTTGAGAAAAAATCCCACCGCCATCATTCGCAGTCATTAGCTTTTACAATCTTCTTTTTTTTTTTCCCCTCTTGTTTTACATTATGTTTTAGCACATACCATAAAAGCAAGCAAGAACACGGCAACGTAAACAAGAACACCCTGAACAAAATCTAGATATTTAAAATACAAACATAAAAGCGCCTAAGGCTTGTGAATGTACAACGGTGGGCTTTGTTTCTCTAATCTCTTCTAATGTCTGGGTGTCAAACACTTCTCCAGCCTTTCGTAGCAAAGGATGGTGGCATTGAAAGGTCTAGGAGTTCCAACTACAATATCCCAGCCAACAGTTGCAACTGCCCACTCTATCATTATACATATCTGGGTCAGTGGCCGGAAAAAGAAGCCACAAGAAGCCAATGGTTCCAGCCATGAATGCCAACAAGATTAACCACCCTGGAAATAGCAAGTTACAAAAAAGTAAAGGAGAAGGCACTACTTAAAAGTGAGGGTCCTAATTTAAGCACCCCAAGAACAAGGAATATGTTATCAATATTCTTAAGCACCGTTGAGTGTGATATAGGGCCATTAACCTAGAGATTAAATCGATAGCACACGATGAATACCGGTTGATGAATATTGAGGTAGTTTGAAGGATATCCTGGAACCTTGCAACTTATGTGATAGAACAAAAAGAATAACATAAATAAAGCTACGTTTTTGATGCCTTACCTTTTCTTTGTGAATATAGAGCAGGAAGACCCATGAAATTGCAAAAGACGTGTGCAGCTATTGGGGCCATAAGATGACCTGCAAATAGAAACAGTCATTCAAGCAGTGGTCTAGATAACAAGTAGATAAGCATATTACATTGGAACTCAGGAAACAGTTCGTCAAGTCAGCAATGAAATAGACCATGAAGAAGGCAGGAAATTCTACATACCTGTTCTGATGAAGAGAAAGGACGCAAAAGACCCAAAAACCATGGTGTAACCCAGTTGCATACCTATGGTATCAAGTAAATGAAGTCTTCAATCAAGCAATTTAATGATAGAAATCAAGGGAATCAGATTCAAAAAAAGAAAATTCCCTAATTTTTCCCTGCATCACTTAGTCACACTAAATTTGATTGAAAAACCTCTGATGAAGGTCAGTATGACGCCCAAATATCGAGGGTCACACCATGAAGTTGGCAATACATCAGAAGAAAATAATTATTATAGAATATAAAAAACGTACCAACAACAACTGATGCTCGGGCTAAGCTACAATTTTTCTGGGTGTAAAATTCCCATAAATGGTTCAAGTGAGCTGCAAGAGAATTACAATGCAAGAAGCATCATACCAAAAGGGTGCAACAAAATCATAAAAGTCCAGGACATAGCATAAGAAGAAAAAATAGTAAACCTTCACTCACCCAAACTAAAAAATAAAGGGCATAGAAATACAACACTCTGTGGTTTAAATCCTCCACATAACAGTAAGGGTATCATACAAGCTCTGAATACCAACTCCTCTGTCAATGGTGCCTGTTTAATTACACATCTTGGTCACTGAATCAAAGACAAAATGTTTTCTAGAGCTGAGAGATGGAGAACGAGAAAGAGAGAGGAGTGCAAACTTACAACAACACAATTACGCCAAGCTGCAATGTTATAGAACATTGATGTTAGCCCGTCACGAATATTTACCAGGGCATAACTGACACAGTAAAGAGAAATATCATCTTCTCTTATTTCGATCCAAGAATCCAACATTGATAAGGACTTGAGTAGAAATGATCCAATGTACATGAGGGAGGTCAACAAAAGTGGGAAAACCAAAGCTTGCCACTGTTCAACAAACAAAACCTCACTCTTAAGAAAGGATCCTTGATTACCAGTTAGTATCTACTTAACTATCTTAGGAAATGATAATCAAGTAATATGACATAAGCAGTGAGATTTACCATGTGATCAACTCGAATACCAAAAGCGTTTAATAAGGTTACCAATTTCCAACCTTGTATCTGCATGATGAATCACTAGTGAAGGTGTTTAGGTAAGATCCAACGAACATAATCTAGATATATGCGTGGCATATAGAGTAGAAAAACCAAAGCAGTAGATGTTACTGAGACGTATAATGTACAAAAAACTGCATAGATATAAACAGCCTAAGGAGAAGAAACGTTGCAGTTGATTGTGATTTTTCTTTTTCTGAAATATATTTTCCAGCAATTACGCAAATTCGCAGTCAAAACAAGTGGACATCCAACTAGGAAAAAGATTAAATCTACATAGAATTTCACCAGAGGGATACAATGACGATCCACTCACCAATTACACCCTTTGCAATAAAAACAATAGCTATTGAATGCGACTAGTAAAAGAGACACTTGCCGAACTTTATCTCAGTTATCACTGAACTACAGCTAACTCGAAAGATAATTAACAAAATAATCACAGTGCTCAATGAACTCCTCCATCCTATAGTTTATCCTCATTGTAAAAGAGACACTTATCGAAACTTATATCGGATTCCACTGCAGTACAGCCAAACAAGAGATACTTTATAAAATTATGGGCAATGATTAATGAACTCCTCCAGCCTGCTCTTAAGCCCCTTCCGCCAAAGAAATCACAAGACTAAGTTCAAGCTCATGAGGGAGTGAGCACAAATTAAAAGGAAAAATTCCCTGACAATGGTGAATTGATCTGTCAATTACCTGTTTAGAGTGTCTGTCTCGGGAATTCCCGGACAGAGGTGTTTCAAACTTGGAATTGAACAATAGGCGTATGTGGTGGAAACTGCCATTGAGTAGGCGTTCGCTCCAGAAACGCCCATTGCGCAAATATAAAATCTGACCGTTACACTTTGTACAATAGGCGTTTATGGGAGAAACTCTCTCTTTGCAATCCCCAACCGTAATATCCCACCCTCGCGCCTATATATATATCCAACCTTTCTTCCATTCACCACGCCTGCATCTCGCACAAAGTGAGATCCTCCCATAAACTCTCTCTGCAAAATTTTTTTCTCCCCCCAGCAGTAAACATGAGTCAATATCAGATTTATGCCCAACAAGGTCCTATTGAAGAGCAACCTTTTAGTCTATAGACTACCCATATTTCTGCAGCATATGCTTCTAATGATGAGGTTAGTTTTTATTTTAAAATTTAATTAGAATTAAATTAATAATTATTTGTTTACGTTCTTGCATTAGCCAATTACTTATTAGTAATCATATTGTGGAATGGATAATTTTGATTGCGCTGAATTAGTTTATTAAACTTGAAGTTGAATGGGTAATTAATGAAAGTATCTAGATGGATTTAACTAGTTAATTAAATTTGTAGTTAGTAAATGTAAATTAGTGAAACTAGTTGTAAATATTAACGATGATAAATTAGTAGTGAAATGTACGTAAGTAAATTAATTTGTTGTAAATATTATTTATATGTTGTTAAAAATATTTACAACAAATTAATTTATTTACGTACATTTTGCTACTAATTTATCATCGTTAATATTTACAACTAGTTTCACTAATTTACATTTACCTATAATATAATTACCACTGAATTATTATAAAATACGAATTAAATTAACTAAGTGAGTTTAACTAACTAACTAAATTTACTAACTACAAATTTAATTAACTTATTAAATCCATCTAGATACTTTCATTAATTACCCATCCAACTTCACATTTAATAAACTAATTCAGTGCAATCAAAATTATCCATTCCACAATATGATTACTACTAAGTCAGAAAAACTAACTAAATTCCTTAACAATAATATTTTTAACAACATATAAATAATATTTACAACAAATTAATTTATTTACGTATATTTTGCTACATTTATCATCGTTAATATTTACAACTAGTTTCACTAATTTACATTTACTAACTACAAATTTAATTAACTAATTAAATCCATCTAGATACTTTCATTAATTATCCATTCAACTTCAAGTTTAATAAACTAATTAAGCGCAATCAAAATTATCCATTCCACAATATGATTACTAATAAGTAATTGGCTAATGCAAGAACGTAAACAAATAATTATTAATTTAAATCTAATTAAATTTTAAAATAAAAACTAACCTTATCATAGAAGCATATGCTACAGAAATATAGGTAGTCTGTAGACTAAAATGTTGCTCTTCAATAGGACCTTGTTGGGCATAAATCTAATATTGACTCATGTTTACTGCTGGGGGAGAAAAAATTTTGCAGAGAGAGAGTTTATGGGAGGATCTCACTTTGTGCGAGATGCAGGCGTGATGAATGGAAGGAAGGTCGGGTATATATAGGCGCGAGGGTGGGATATTACCGTTGGGGATTGCAAAGAGAGAGTTTCTCCCATAAACGCCCAATGTACAATTTACAATTCTGAACAATGGAAGTTTCTCTCGTAAACACCTATTGTACAAAGTGTAACGGTCAGATTCCATATTTGCGCGGCGTTTCTGCGGTGAACGCCTACTCAAAGTTTCTACCACAAACACCTATTGTTCAATTCCAAGTTTGTAACAGATCTGTCTGGGAATTCCCGAGACAGAGACTCTATATAGATAATTGACAGAACAATTCACCATTGTTGGGGAATTTTTCTCAAATTAAAAGGGCGAGAAAGCTTACAGGGGATAGGATGAGTGAGCACGCAAGTAGAGACAAAACTGAGGAAACGGCGGCGCACACAAACCGTCGGATTAGAAATTGCTTGAAAGAGGCAGGATTGGGGAGCCGTAGGATCAGCGTCGGAGAGTAGAGGATGATAACGTACAGAAGAGCCATGGTGGCGCAGGAAATAACCGCTACCGGTTTCGATAACCTGACCACCGCCTCTTCCTCGTCTGAATCCATCCGTCAGTCGTCGTCCTGGATCACGGAACTCCGACGTATCTGGCAGCGGTGGCGACGTAAGGAGGAAGTGAATGAGTGGGACTGTGGGAGGAAGATACTTGCGGGTGGGGTTCCGAAAGTAGCATTTGCGAGTTGGGCTTCACTGTTATTGGACTGTACAGGACGAAAATGGACGGAAATGGACTGGACTGTGCTTTTCCGCTTCGCAATTACAATTGGATGTATGCAGCACTTTACACGTGAGCAACACGTGATAAAAAGATCCTTTCCTTAACGCGTTTCCAAAGCCTCAGTTACGACAATGATGTCATGTAAACGCTACCCAACTAATAGAATTTGGACAAATCAGCAAGGAACTATTCATCGGTGAGTCCTAAAATTAGGGAGGGAAAAATTGGATCGCTATGTTTAAGTTGAGGAGGGTATGATTGATACTCCCTCCGTCCTGAATTGATCGTCCTGTTTGCGATAAAATAATTTATAAAACTAACTTTTGTAACATATAGTTTTTATCATGTAAGGAATCATATGTAAAACTTAAATTTTCAAAATTAATTTATCTTATATGTTAAAAATTGAAGTCAAACGACATGTCCAAATAGTAAACAGGACGGTCAATTCAAGACGGAAGGAGTAATATATACAAAAATTCCCTATTTCAAAAAAAAAAAAATCCCGCTCTAATATGGTAATTTGACACTAAATTTCATTATCTTTGTAAAAGTAACTACTCCTATAATTTGAAATTTATTTTTTTAAATTCAACTCGAAGATATCAACTAGTTAAGTTTTTGTGTAAAACCAAACAAAAATTAAGAAAAGTTCAACCTTATAACGCCGCCCAGCCGTACGTTCTATAATTCTCTTCCCACGCGCCTCCCCCTTATAACGATCTTTTTTGTGTCACACTGTCACCCCCGAAGATTCCAACCCAACCCCATTTCCCCATCGCCGCTTTCTCTGATTCCAACACTAGGGATCTGAGTGAATATCTTCACCGACAACGTAAAACTTCGATCAACACTACGATCGACTCTTTGCTCGGATCCCTAACTCCTGATTTCCTGATGCCGAAGGAATTCGCTATCCCGCCGGTTGTATTTCCCTCTGGGGCGACTGCCCCTACACCCGGAAGCCCCACCGCCGGTAGCTCTGCAAACCTTCAACAACGGAGGGTTCCCACGGTGCCGTTTCAGCCCCAGCAGAGGGCACCATCATCAAGCATACCGTTCATGTCCTTTGAAGTCGGATCAGCCTCGACAGGCCCTCCTGAAATCTTCCCTCCTTCCTCATCATCGCTCCATTTCCCCCCGCCCTACTACCGAAACGACGTCTCATCAACTCTCTTCTCGGCATCAGACGAGCTGTCCCTTCTCGAAGAGCTCGAGATCAACCCATCCCTGATTTGGCACAAGACCCGATCCCTTCTTAATCCATTTCGGGTAAACTCGTCCCTTCACGAAGAACCGGATCTTTCTGGCCCATTTCTACACTATATGGCGTTCGCAGTGCTGCAATTGCTAGCTGGGAAGGTCCAGTTCGGTGTGATACTGGGTTGGATTACGATTTCCTCCATCATTCTCTACTTCATCTTCAACTGCTTGGCTGGGAGAAACGGAAACTTGGATCTTTATCGGTGTTTCAGCGTGGTGGGTTACTCCTTGATGCCGATTGTGTTTTTCTCGGCTGTTTCGTTGTTCCTACCGCCGGTTGCGGGCAGCTTCGCGAGGTTCGTTGTTGGTGGGTTGCTTGTGGCGTGGGCGACGAGAGTATCCTCGAAGCTTCTGGCAGAGAATGCGGTGGAGCTTCTCGACCATCGTGGGCTCATTGCTTACCCTTGCTTCTTAATTTATTGCCTGTTCTCTATGCTCGTTATCTTTTGAGGGGATGGACGTAATAAAGAACAATAATAGGGTGAGAAAAATTGAACTCATGGAGGTTTTGTTGATTTCTTAGTTGGTGCTTACTGTACAGAAGGTAGATCTGGCATTTTTCTAGTCTCTTTTGTTAGGTACTGCTTGTAGGATTTTGAGTGGAAGCTGATTGTAAAAGAACTGGGGTGCATTTGGTATTTATACAGTAGTATGATTGTACATTGCGGCGAACTATATTAACAGGAGTATTTATGAATCACTCTATATTTATCTACTAGTATTTGGTGCATGTGAAATTTGCTTATTCTGTTTTGTGAATTCCTTGTTTTCTGCATCCCCTCAACATGATCCGTACCTTTTCTGATTTCATGGTGGTCATCTTCGGGAAAGAAAGTTGATGGATGAAGCATTAAATTGAAGCTCAGGTTGAATTGATATGTTTATTTTGTTTCTTATTAGTCATTGAATGATAAGCTGTAGAGAGAGAAGCCAGCCTCTGAAATTGGGCATGGACGAATCATCTTCATCATTCTTCAGAAGGCTTATATAAGCAACATCTTGTGATTTGGATGAGAAAAATCAATGCACCTGGGGGTGAGATAAGCGAGTGTATGATTGCTGAAAGTTCTCAAAATCCCTGCTTGTTGACCATCAGAATGCAAAGTGTAATCAAATCAGCTAGTGGGAACCAAGAACAATGAGATAGAACAGATCGGATTGTGTATTGCTGGAATGCTGGCATCTCCAAGGATGGAGTTTTTGATGTTGGAACTCAAATTCTGTGAGGATTTATGTTCAGAATTAAATGCAAAAGGGTAAAAGCATTTTGAGAATGAAGAACAGTACTGATTGATATTCACTTGTTATAAGATGGTGCTACACCTGAGATCTACTCCCACACTCATATTATACATCAACCAGTAAGTTATGTTCTGTACATATGTGGTATCAGTGTGGTATAGCTTCGCTTTTGTTTGGTTCCCAGGTCTTTGTTGACCTCACCTGATTTCATGAAGCAGGAACAACAATATCATTCATTTCATTCCAGAGATTACTCCTGTCGGTCATGTCCTATTTGAAGATATATAAATTTACTTGAATCAAGTTGCAAATGGAATTTGTTGCTCTTTGACTTTTCAATTTTGCAAGGTCCATCTCACTTTGCAGTCGATGTGATCTAATAAGGGGTTTTATTTTATTTACGGACTAGAATATTGGTTTGTTTATTTCAGACTCAGAAATAGGTGATGCTCTGATTCTGTTTCTTTGGTTCCTTACTGTCCAGTTATAATAAGGCACTTTCTCTTTGTCAAGGTTTACTATCCTTTTTCATTTTCTGCTGAGCTAGAGATGCTTCGACGGTGGAAAATATAGACTTTCTTCTGAAGTAAGAGTTTTCTCTGTTCTACAAAGTTTGGTTTCTGTTGCTCGTGATCTATCTTTTCAGCCTCGTTTTTCACTATGTTGTGAAGTGAATCCGGAGTCTAACCATGTAACAAACCACTTGCTTCTTTGTTGGGAGATATCTTTGTGCTGGTCAGGTGATCATCATCAATGGAACCTTGTGTCCTATGATCTATCAAAGCACCAATTCCGTGGGATTTTCTATGGTCAAGGTCCCAGTTCTCGTACTATATTTTTTCTACCTGCTCTGAATTGGTATGCTTAGCCTTAACTGTACAACTTTTTATATGACTTTCTTTTAGAATATTCAAATCCAGCAGCCGGCCTAACATAAATTTTTGTTGTTGATAGATCTTTTAGTTTGGTTTGAGGTTCGTTGTGACTTTAGAGGGGTTCCTCAAATTTGAAAGGTCAAACTCTTCTATATATACACTGATATAAATTTGTATAAGTGATATGTGACTTCAGTTTTATAATTATACACCCAAAAAATGGGTCTTTCCTCCTCGAGTACTTTTGGTGGTTATTCTATCACAACCGTTTCCAAAGAATATTACTATGAATTGTCTCTTTTTCCTTGGATTCAAAACAGTGAAAGCAGAGTTGATATAAACTAAAACTCTCAAACCTGATCGTTGTAGGTTTGTTGAGGACAGTTACACTTAACATCATCTTCCCCTCCTACTGCTCCTCCTCCTACCTGCCTCCCACTCCCACCCATAATACTATATATTCATTCACATCAATGGATCTCCCTAGTTCTACAGGTCTCCTAGCTCTGCGTTACAATTCCTGGCCTCAAAAGTTAGGGTTATCATATGGCTTCTCCCACTGCTGAAGACACTGAACCCAGAAATGGTGACCCCATCACTATGCTGGGGGAGTTGGACGAGGAGGAAGAGCTATTTGAGATAGATGAGGATGAGCTGTTTGAGATAGATTTGGAAAGCGTGAATGATCTCCTGCCCGATCACTACTGGGAGACCTTGGTTACGACCACTGATCATAATGCGCTCCTGGCAAACTGTCTTCTCCCAATCACTGATCTCTCCACAGCCATTCCAATAAGTAGTTCCAAGTCCTATAATAGCGTCGCGGGGACTGCTGGGGTTATCTGCACAACTGCAGCGGATGAGTTAACCCTCCTTTTGAAGCTTGTCTTTTAAAGCAAAAAAATATGAGAAGTGCAAATTTGTTGTTATTTTGATATATTCTATAGTATATACATATATATATTGCAGTCAAGTGAATTAATTCAGATCTTCAAATTTCTGTTAGACGGGAAATGAAGAACATTGGGTATGTAACTCTGCTGCCATTTACCATTTGGGCAACTCCTGAATGTCATAAAATGATGAAAAGCAAATGTAACTGTGTCTGCCTTCTTAATCCAGAAGCCCATTTAAAGGTTTGTTGTGGACACTTGCTTGAGAAGTGACGTTTTGGTTTTGTTCCAAGTCTTTCGTCCTCTCATAGGTTAGGTAAATCTGAGACGAGCACTCACTCGATGCTATAGTTAGCAGTACGAAAAAGCAGAATATGAGAGGAAAATGTACCATGTGCTGGTGAGAGGGGGATATATACATAGCTGCTCAGCACTGATTGTTAAAGCAATGAGATGATGCTGACTGTTTTGTTTTGTCCCTATTCAGACTAGTGAATTATCCTTCTTTAGTTATTAGCCCACACAAAAAGCCCTGGAAAAAAAAGACTTGTGTGAAAGAGCGTGGCATATCCCACAGGGAATGACCCTATATAAAGGGCTGGTGACAAAACACCAGTCGAATCTGTATGTATGCACTTTTGACAAGGCGCATCACGTATCTTGTACAAGATCTTCCGGTGTCCTGTCTTTAGTTTCGGCGCTTTGACTTGTGATTGCCAATTTGCCATGACCAGTTGGGCTCTATTCAGTAAACTTTCAGTTTTTCAAATAGTTTTTATTTTCGTTTTATTTCTAACAAAATGTTCCAAACAATAATTTAGTTTCTTAATTTAAATTGATGATTATTAATGTAGGTATAATGTTTCTTGTTGGGGACTATCTGTACAATTTGATTTATTCACAAAAATAGTTCAAAAAAGCTACAAAATCTAAAAAGAAACAAGAAAAAAATATAACTACATATTATGCAGCATTTTCGATAATGTAGCTATACCAACCCAAAACCTATAACAAAAAAATGCCCCAGATATCAACCCATTTGAGCGATTTGTTAGTTTATATTATTTGCGTCAGAAGGGAGATAACTAAGTTGGTGAGCTATCATTTGTGTGTGACAATAGATTATAGGTTTGACACCCCGGTAAGATTGTATTAGGATTGTATTTCAAAATAGTTTATCTTATTTGTGATTGTAAAAGATATTGAAAAATAATATATTAGAGTATAAATATAAGCTGATATATAATATGGTTCCTTATTGAAACAACAAAAGAATTGTAGAATACGACCTCAAAAAGGAAGCTAACCTTGCGGAAAAACTTGCATTAAGGCAACCTAATTGAGTATATTTTGTTTATAGCCTTAGCTTTTGTTTATCTTTATTTAGGGGTGTTTTTTTTGAGGGAAAAAAAATGGAATGGTTTTGTGGCATGTTATTTCTTTAGCCACTTTATCACATTATCACGAGCGAAAGGAATTTCTCTAAATCTTACTAATTAATTTGATTCATCGCCATCCACTGGGAATGAAATTGCCATTTTCTCAATACTAATTTAGAATCATTGACCGTTGATCGTTATCCAATGACTCTTACCGATAACCATTGACCGGAAATGGCGGTCATTGACTAACAATTGGCAGCTGCTTTCCTTTCCCGAACCTGAAAGAAACAGATTGAAGAATGTAAGGAATTCTTTTTATTTCTATCGTATTCTCTTTCCTAATTCTATTATGTTTCCCAATACAAGCCACGTGTCCCTTAGTATAGTTATGCTTTGTTTGGATGTTTCGGTTAACCCTATGATTCTAACCATAGTTGGTTGCTTCTAGTGTTTTTATATGCAAGTGCAATGTGGGGTAATGCTTTTCATAACCAGTATTAACATCAATTAGGATAGTACAATTCGTTTTCATTTTTTCTTTTGTTTACTTTTTCTTAATTATAAGAGGAGATGTTACTTGCTTGTTTTAGTTTTCTTCTTGCACTGGCTTCTTAAATCTTAAAATGTTACAGTTTCCGACAAAAGTAAATTTGTAGGTTAGCAACACTCTCGAAATATCGTACTCTCCAACGGCGGGGAAGCCTGCTTGCCTTCCGTCCCTTGGCATTTCTAGTCGGAGTTGATGAAAAACATCTCCCCCGTGTGCAACTCTTGGTAGATTAATGAACTACCTTGCTACTTAAACGTGTTGTTTAGTTGATTAATGTAATTATTAGTACAATGCTTCCTTAAATCCTTTTTGGCTGCTGCTCTACTTCTTCTCCTCCGTCACACATGTTTGATCTCTCAAATCTTCCCCATCTATACATGCTTCTAATCCTATTTCTTATTCCTCTCATGTCTACCAGACTTGCGCCTCTCAAAATCCGTTGCTTTTTGCCCTCTATTTCTCTTAGTTGCTTGCTTTGTATTATTGCTTTTAATTCCAACTCTTCCTTGGTAGCTCAATATGCTATCTTTTAACATCAATGGTGCTTCACTTATTCCTGAAAGTTGCTTGGTGGAAAAAAATTTCTCGCATCTGCCAGTGACTCATGGGTGCATGAGAATTACCCTTCATCATCTTTGGACTCGTTGGTAATTTTTTGTTTGGTAGAGTTTCTACTATACTTTATATGTTTGAATTCGATTCTACTTCCACGATGCAAGGTATTTTTGTAGGAGGGCCTTGGCTGATCAGTGGCTGACTTCTTGCACTTTAGCAATGGGACCCTAACCTTGCATGTGAAGATCACGAATTTAAATGGGTCCCATTCTGATTTAGAATCTACATAGTCCCTCACCTATAATGCAACATTTTTTTTGCTGAGGTAGCTGTAACCAAGCTTGGGCATTTCACTGGGCTTATGGAAGATTTTTTTGTCACGAGTCTTAGGTTTTTGTGTATTAAGGTTCTACTCGATGTGCATCATCCAATTCTACGGTCCCTTCCTAAGTTATGAGATGGTATGGAATTTCTCTTTACTATTACTTACGATGACATGCCCAAGGTTTGTATGGGGTGTGGGTGATTTGTGCATGTGTTAAGTCGAGTTCCTTAAAGTTTTGATGATAGCAAAATGTCCTTGTGGTTTAATGTGTTTATTTAAGTATTTCAGTAAATAAGAATTTTTAGGATGGCTTGTATGCAAGGTTACAAGTGGATTATATTGGTTTGACTGGTGCTCAGTAGTTAGGCACCTGTCCACGATCGCTTAGAATGAGGCTCAAAGACAATCGATGAGAACACTCACTTTGAATTAAAGCTGAAAACAAATGTTGAAATCAGCTGCACTTTCCAGCATGCTTTACAATGACAACCTGCACAATTTGATCTCTTGAGATCAAATATTAAGATGCACGGGAGACAAGGAAGGAAGAAGACAAACACATGGCAAAAAAAAGTAGTTGTCGCTTTCTGTTTTCTCTTCAGTTGCATCATTCTTGTTTATGGTCCTAACTATTGTGACAGTGGCTAAGCCACTTAGAATTCTGGACTTCAAAGAACTCAATATCAAGCTTTGGGATCCACTAATGAGAGGAGATCAGTATCTTCTATAAGGTATAACCGGCTTCACTTAAAGTAGCGGGAGAATTGTGCGAGAATGCCAAAGTGTTGAAACCGGTGATAAATATTTCTATAGAGCTTAGGCTTGTAATCATTATCATTCTTAGACTTTTAGTTTCATTTGTGATTTTGTTTGAGTCTTGTAATAGAGCGGGCTGAGAGAGTGAAGTGACATAAAACACTTAGTGTGTAGTGTTAGCAAGAGGTTGCTAGGACTAGTCGGGGAGCAGTCGGTGGACTGTTGGGAGACTAGAGACCGAAGATGCTCGGTCTGGGTAGAAGGGCTTGAAGAAGTTCTAAACTGTCCAAAGTCCATAGGTTGAGCGAGAGGGGGATTGAGTTAATTGCTAGGGTATAATTCTCAATCGAAATAAGCTTACAGATTGAAGTACTGAAAGCCTTCTATGAAATATCCTTAATAATTATAAAAATAGTTAAAGATTAGAGTAAATTACTCGTAACCCCCTTCAGGAATGGGCATAATACAGTTTACCCCCTTGTGTTTATCATAATTATTGGTAACCACCTTGAGGTTATGGTATCTCTGACTATGAGCCCCCAAACTATTACTTTGTTGTCAAAATGTTAACTATATGTTGACCCATTAGTTTAATCACATTGTTAATGCCAGCTTGGACAATAAAACTACTTAATCAACATCGTTTAATTCTCCCTCATCCCAATTCAGATGCATTTTTGAGGTAGGGTTGACATTTTTCAAACAATAAGAATGCTGATTAAGTAGTGTTTTTTGTGGGTCAGCACATGGTTAACGTTTTGATAATGAAGTTATAGTTCAGGGGCTCATAGTCAAAGAAAGTGTAACCTCAAGGTGGTTACCAATAATTATGATAAACATAAGGGGGCTGACTGTATTATGCCAAATCCTCAAGGGGGTTCCGCGTAATTTACTCTAAAGATTAATATTGAATTATTTAGGCTATTGAGCCTTAAAGTCATTAAGGAATTATGGAACCTCAAAATATATTTATATAAATATAAATATATGGTCCAAAAGGGTTAGTAAATCCTACAGTTAAATGATATAATTAGAGGGAGTATATTTAAAGAGAAATCAATTAATAAAGATGGTTTAATATGTAATATGTTATTACATGATTTAAGGGCATATTTTATATGAGGGAGTTTGGGAATTTATTTTAAACAATCAATATGACTTGTGAGTATTATAATCATGCAAAAACTGGGGAAAATGCTATGGACCAAGATAATTAATTCAATTACAATCTAACACATGAGAGAACCCAAAATGAACAAAAATGAAGTGCAAAGACCTGGAAAATAAGCCAACTAAAGGAGATCCCAACTCCTTACTTATTTTCCCTCATTTCCTAAACTACCCCTCCCCACTTTAGAAACCCTACTTATTTACTAATGCTACCACCAGCCCTCTCTCTTTCCCACTCTCATTTTTCTTCTTTTCACCTTGGAAACATAATTTACTCTACTCTCTTTCCTCTCTCCAAAAATAGGCCGATTAGCATCTTCTTCCTCCTTTCATTTTTTCTTCTCTTTCCTTAATTGAAGAACAAAAAACGTGGGAGACACACCTCTCTTCTATACTCTCATTTTTCTTCTTGAATCTACTCCTTCTCTAAGCTTGTCTTCACCAACAAAACAAGAAGAACACAAACCTATTTCCCACTTGCGCTGGTGCGGAAAATATGCACTATTGGAGGCCAAAAATGGTGGAAGAAACCATGGTGGAGCTTAGCTACATTCAACCAAAGTTTAAGATAAAAATGTGCTCTAACTCTTAGTGATTTCCTTGGAAGATTTTGAGGAGTTCCAAGACCCTAACTTTTCTCTCCTCCTTCCTCCTCTATTCATGTCTGAAAATGGAGATTCACAAAGTCTTGTTGGGCCAACCCAAAACAAGGGAAAAATCAAGGAAGACAACTCTAAAGAAGGGTAAGTCCTAGATCTAATGTTTTTGAACTTAAAACTTCCACCTAAACTACTAGATCTACTCAAAGATCTAGTCTTCTCCTCATTTCTATATAGGCTCAAAATTTTGGAGCTAAAAACTCACCCTTGGAGACTACAAGGTTGATGGCTAACCTTAGTTCTTATTTTGTATTTTGAGATGTTTGTTGTTATGTATGGTTTATGGATGAAAATGTGTGTTGAAAAATTAACCAAACTAACTCAAGAAGGAACTTATATCTACAAGATTAAGTTTGGGTTTTGTTCCCAAGGATTTGTGACTTAAAGTGTAAGTTTTGATTAAGTTTGAGGGCTATTTTATGAAAACTAAAATAGAATTTTGTGGTGAATATCTTGTTTGAAAATAATATTATTTATGGGTTGGGATTTAATTTTCAAAATTTAATTTAAAGGCAAGAATATGGCTGAAAATATAGGTGATTATGTGGGTAATTTGGTGATTTTTGATGGTTCAAAAATTAGGATTAGTATGGTTTGGTTGGCTGAAAAATTAGGTTTGAGAGGATATTTTGGATGAGGATATTAATTCAAAATATTGATGTAAAAATAAATCTAAAAATTAGAGTTTATTTTGGGATTATTTAGAGTTAAATTGGAATTAAAGTTATTGTGGGTATTTTGGTAAATTTGGAGTTAAGGTTGGAACTGATAAGATGAGAAATAAGGAGAATATCAAGATTTGGGTGTTAATTAGATGTTGACTGAAAGTATTGTTTACTTTTGGGCTAAATTAGAAATTTGGAGTTTTGGAAATTTGGTGGGCAAAATCAAAATTTAGAGATGTTTTAGGGTTAGTTTGTAATTCTGGAAATTTTGAAGGCTATGTTGGAATTTGAGTGAAGTCAAAAGAGGAACTAGAGTTTTGACCAAAAAGGTTGGAGTTGAAATTTAGGAATCAAAATTGGTAGAAATTGCGGGAAATTCAAATTGGGGGAAAATTAAAGGTAATTTAGAAAATTGGAAGAAATTTGAGGTAAATTCAAAAATCTGGAAAGTATTGGGGTTAGAATGTGATTGTGAAGATATTTTGAAATTTAGGATGAGATTTGAAGTAAATTGGAAATGGGAAATATATTGATTGTAATGGAAATTGAAAAGGTTGAATTGAATATTGGATTTAATGTGAGGATTTGGAAGGTTATTTCTTTTCTTGGCATTTGCCTTGGGCCTCCGCCGCGTTCCTTCCGGGCCCCCCCCTCCGGTTCGTCCGCCGTTCTGCCCGGTTCCGTGTGCTTGCTTCGTTCCCGGTTCGGGTTTCGGTGGACTAAGGATCGCATTCTAAGTTGATTTGGAGACTAAATTAAGGTTTGACCAAAATTAGGAAAGTTGAACATGTTTGAGTTTGGCCAAAGTTGGCCAAATAGAGGCATTGACCACATTGACCACTTGGTCAAAGTGACCAAACTTGAATAAGATACACAAGTGTTTGAACAAGGCTTAAAGCCATGAATAAACTAGGCAAAGTAAAACCCATCCTGATTAATTAAGAGATCAAATTTGGGTTGGAATTATAAAGAAGGATTTCCTTGAAATTAAACTTGGGATTCAAGTTATAAGGCCAAATCAGAAGTCTTATTTGTTCAAATGCTAGCCTTGTTTGGTGAAGGACTAATGTCCATAAACTCATACAGTTAATAATTAATGGATTAAATTAAGGGAACTTAAGGAGGTACCCTCAACTATAGACATAGGAAAAATATGAAATATCTCATAAGGTTAATAGTACCTAAGTGATTAAGAAAGAAGGAAAGAGGATGAATCATGGTAATTAATAATTATGGGCTAATGGCTGGGCCTAATTCACAGGAACTAACATGTGACAAAGATAAGGCTACAAGGCATGAATATATAAGAGTAAATTAATGTAAAAGAACCTAAATTATTAGTAGTGGGTAATCCCTAAAATGTTAATTAGTGGATAAATAATTAAGAAGGGAACAATGGATATTAATTAAGAGTGATGGTATTGATGATGGAATTTGTTTCCAGATCTAGAACTTGGGTGGTCGGGCTCGAGATAGGACGTCTCCCAGTGCTTCAGTGAAACGTATGTTTACTGAGTGATCCGAGTGCCCCGAGGATTTCCTGGGGCTCGGATGTGTGGACATTGTATGATAAGAAGATATGTTTGTTATAGTATTTGATTTTTTATAAAAATGTTGGGTAATTGATTTGGAGTTATTGGGTTGATAAACTTGCTAGATGTGCCAATTGGAATGAGAAAAACATCACACAACTTATATAAATTATAAGTAGAGACCGTGGAATATATGGTGAAGGAGAACAATGATGAATGAATATGTTATTCATACGATATAAATATCCAAGGATGTCCTTGGGAAATGCGGTAGAAAACTACCAAGACATGCTTAACAAAAATGGCATATAATATCCAATATAAATACATAATATATATATATATATATATATATATATATATATATATATATATATATATATATATATATATATAATATATATAATTCCTAAGAATGCTTATTAGTTAAACAAGTTGAAGGATCTTAAGTAAGGTGAGTGATTACTGAAGATGTTCTTCAAATATATATAAATTCCCTAAGAATGTATCTTAGGCAGAAAATAGAAAGACCTTAAATGAGGCAACATATATCAAATATGATATCTATTATATAAGAGTCTAAGAATGCTTCTTAGACATTAAGATTGAGATATTAATATTATGGTGAGGTGGTTATTGGTTATTGTGGAAAATCCAAGATGTTCTTGGTTGCTCATTGTGATCACGAGAGAATTACTAAGATAGGGTCCACTCTAAGTATTGAAACCTAATGAGTCAAATTGGTCATTGGTCGGATGCACTACCGTTGGTGTTGGCTTTGGCTAGTAGGTCACCCTTGATTAGGAAAGGGGATTCGGATGCACTACCGTTGGTGTTGGCTTCGACCAGTAGGTTACCCACCTCAGAATAGGGAAAAAGGAATCGGATGCACTATCGTTGGTGTTGGCTACTGCCAGTAGGTTACCCGCCTCACAATAAGGAGGGAAAAGGACATGTAATCTTCTAACATGGTGCACATCAAGGTTATGGGATGAGAGTGTATGAGAATCAAATTGTTTTATAAACAAGGCTAAGATATATTGAATAATATCGAACATGCCTTACAAACTCTCTAGGGATGGTTAAGAATAACTAAATGGTTGAGAACTTATAAAGTTTAAGTTGACTATGAAACATTAATGTGATAAAGACTGAATTGGTTGTATATGTGTGTTTATGTAATATGAGGACTAATGGTTACTTTGGATATGTTTAGAATATGATTATTGAACTGTTGGAATGGAATGATGGATATGGGTTATGATGATTGATAATAATATGTCATGTTTATTGAATATTGGAAATTAGAATACTGTAAATTGGAAATGCATGTTGACTTCAACCAAATAACCTAAGGTTGGTCTGAAGGCGTATGAGGGTTGCATGGTGGCATACTCAGCAGTCGGGCTGATCCCTCAAACAACCATTTTTACAGGTATTTGAAGAGGATGCACAGCCGGAGTGTGGAATTGGGGAGACTTAAAATCTTTTTGGTATTTTGGTATAGAATGTATTAGCTCATAGATGTGTAAGAAATTGTGAATGTGGGAATTACATATATTGCTCACAGGTTTTTAGATAAGGTTGTATTTTAGAAATTGTGGTGTCAATACTATCTCTATCATTCACAGTGTTATAGGTGTTGTTGGTGTTTTTGGTTGCCTTGTTGCGCACATGGATGCGTAACAACGGTAACACCCATTGTGGTATATCTTTTGGATATGGATTTTCACTACTAATTATTACTGAACACTCTAGATAATGAGATGGTTGGGTTAAGCACATATGATTATGAGTTAGGGGCGTTACATTCTACCTCTAAGCAATCTCGGGTTAACCACCGCAAGACACGTCCACTACTCATCGGGACGTGTCGAGGAGTACTAGCGACCAACAAGTGGTATCAAAGTTGGTTCATCTGAAGAGTTAATCTTCTGAAGAAGAACAATGGCGTACTCTAGCATGCCAGCCACTGAGGAAGGAGCAGCTCCAAATCGACCACCACTCTTCAACGGCAAAAACTACACTCATTAGAAGAACAAGATGAAGTTTCACATCAATCCAAAGATTCGAGAATATGATGAGTGATAAGTCACTAGTACAAAACAGGTCTATTTTGACGGTTGTTTTGGGCCTATTTCGGCGGTTCTGAACCACCAAAATGAGGTGCGCCGAGATAGCTGTGCAACCCTATCTCGACGGTTGCACAGCCTCCAAAATAGAGTACGTATTTCTGTGGTACCTAGCTAACAACTGCCGAAATAGATATTTTTTTAAAAAAATTCATTCCCTACCCCGTTTTCAACCTCAGGAGCCAGATGCAGCATTTCGAGTGATTTGTCTCTGTGGAGGGGTAGATACAAGATGGGAATGAAGAGACGTGCAGCATGTATGCTCCTTGTTCCCCTTGCAAAATTATAGTGAGTGAAGAGATTGTGGATGCACAGAGCATGTTCCTTGTTCACCAGTTAGGGTGACAGAATTATTGTGAGAGGCGCAGAGCATGAAGAGAGTCACACAGAGCATGTTTCTTGTTCTTCAGTTGCAAAAATCATCAACAAAGAGAATGAAGAGAGGGAAATTCAGTGGTTCTAGTGATTTATCACTGCATAGGCGCAACACAAGAAGAGAATGAAGAGATTCACGGGCACAAAGAAGATAATGAAAAGGCACGAGCATGTATATTCCTTGTTTGCTAGAGAGAAAAATGTAAGTCGAGTATATTACCGATTCCGGAATGAACAACTTCAGCCCCGTCTTCAATCTAGTGAGCGAGATGCAACAATTCAAGTGATTTATCACTCCAAAGGCGCAGACACAAGAAGAGAATGAAGGCGGAGGCGTAGAGGAGGTGCCGATTAAGGTTGTGAATTTATGGTGAGTGAAGAGAATGAAGAGAGAGAGGCGAAAGGATTGAAGATAATGAAGTCATGCGGAGGCGGGTGTTTGACTAACTAAAAAACGCAGGAAAATTTGGCACCCCTATTTCGACGGTTCCTAGCTCATAGCCGCCGAAATAGGTGTCTTTTTCTAGACTTCCCTATTTTGGGGCCCTATTTTGGCGATTGTAATAACAACCACTGAAATAGACATGCCGAAATAGACCTTTTTTTGTACTAGTGAGTGTTGGAGAATACACTTACAAAGATGCTCAAGGTAATCCTATCTCAGTCGACATCATGACAAATAACCAAGTAAAGAAGCTCATCTTTAATGCTAGAGCAGTAAAGTTACTTGATTGTTCATTGCTCCCTGAGCAGTATTTGTAGATCTCATATCTAAAAGTAGCTAAAGAAATCCAGGAGACACTCAACGTCACCTACGAAGGGAATGCTGAGATCAAGAAGACAAGGACGAGCTACTTCTCACCCACTAGGATCTGTTCAAAAAGGAAGAGAAGAAGAGAATTTATGAGATGCACACACGGTTCACAAAGCTCACCAACAAGATGGAAGACCTTGGGAGAGCTATTCCGAATGAAGACCATGTCAGGAAGTTCCTCAGGTCACTTCCTGCCTCCTTTGATAGCAAAGTCAATGCCATGCAAGAGGTGCATGACCAATCCAAGATCTCCGTTGTTGACATGCAGGGATCACTGATGGCATTCGAGCTAAAGCTACAACAGAGGGACAACGAGAATGGCAAGAAGAAAAAAGGCAAGGGGCTGGCACTATAGGTTGTAGAGGAAAGCAACTCAAGATTGGATGTTGATAATGAGGAAATTGTTCTCTATTCCAAGAGACATTTAAGAAAAATGTTCAAGCAGCAACAAGAGAAGAAGAACAATTCTAGAGACTGAAAAAGAAGAAAGGAGACAAGTGTCTTAGGTGCTTCAAGAGAGGACCCCACATCAAGGATTGCCCACAAAAGCCAAGAGAGGCCAACAACCGGTTCAAGAAGACAGCCAGACCACACTTCATCAGGAAGCAGAAGAAGGAAGCTCTATTTGCCGCATGGGGAGACACTGACTTAGAAATGATGATCAGGACTCTGACAACAAGCAGTCAGGTGATGAAAAGGCCAATCTATGCATTGAGAGAGCATGTCTAGGGAAGGACGTCTATGTTTAGTCGTGGATGGTGAAACGATTAAGGAGCCTGTCTCTGAGCAGTCAGAGAATGAAGAAGACCAAACCAAGGTAAACTATCTAGAACTAAAAAAGAAAATTGACAAATCTAAGGTGCCTGGTCTTATAAAGTTTGCTAAAATTCTTGTCGATCATTTAGAGGAATATGATAGAGTGAATGAAGAGTTAGCTGAAGAGAATGAAAGTCTGGAAAAATAGTTGGAAGATGAGTGTGTAAAACCTAAAGAATGACATTAGGAAGTTACAAGATAGCTATAGTGAGCTACTCTTGACTCATGAAAAAATGAAATCAAAGCTAGATGAAACCATAAAGAACTTGCCTAATAGAAAAACAACCTGAAAATGTTGAATATAGAGACCTCATAGTTGCAACTCAATAAGGATGAGAGTGAACGGGTGATGTTACAAGTAAAATGTTCGAGGCTAGAGAGTGCGGGTGAACAGATTAACAACAGAAGGCCTTTGGAATGGTAGACGACATGTTGGGCAACCGTCGAGGACTAGTCAACGAGAGTTTTGTTATCTTTGTTGAAATCCAGGTTACCTCTAGTCCAAGTGTTATAGGACTCGCTTTATACAGTCTTGGCAGCTAGCTAGAGTAGGACTTAGGTAGGTAGAGAAGAAAGATCACCGGAGTGAGTTCACAAGTGAGAAAGGACCCAGATATACACGGGTCCCTAATCCTTCTCATTGATTGTTGAGTAGGCAAGAGTGGGATGAGAGTTTTTATCCTCTCTCATTCAAGCCTAAGTGCAGAGGAACTTGTTCCTCAGGTAAATAGTTGTATTTCTTATGCGCATATTGGTATGCTTGTGTTTTGTCTTTATGTTTTTATTGGTATTCATCTTCAAAAGAATCAACTTGGTAAGTGTTTAAAAAATTTCTATGTTTGAATGCACTTCAACTAATGAGAAAGGTGTAGATACTTCTCATTGTGTCATTAGGTAGGAAGAAATTCACCAAGGTCATTCATGACCTAGGCATGATATTCACAAGTTAAATTTGAGGTTTAAGATCTCTTTGTTGTTCAACAAACACATTAGTAACTATTCAGGCACATGTCTTTTAGCAGCATTTGATTACGTAATGCTTGCACTATAGGTGATCGACTATCGAGAACAGAGAAATAATGTTTTTAGATTATGATAAGGGCAAATCATAACTTTTAGTGTATTTTCAATGATTAAAATGCCATTCCAACATCAGTATCTGGCTTTGACAGTTAGTGTCGATTCACAGTTCATTATAGCCGTTGAAAACTAGTCGTTGTGCACTATCAGCGCTGGTAGATGCGTCAGAGACTGTTGCCACATCTGCTAGCGCTGTACAAAAGGAGTAGTGGTGCTCTCTAAACTCATCATATACTTCCCAGCTCTCATAACTCTCTTACGATAATCTTGCGCTCTTTTTCTCTCTCTCAAACACTTCTGGGAGTTTGTAAAATCAGCCACAAAAAACTTCCCAACCATAGTTGCGACGCACCTCTTGCACCCAGTCAGATTTGCAAACTTCAACAACCGCAATGGCCCCCGAGAAATATGTCAAATCCTCCAAGACTGCTAAGAAGGTCGTCACCGTCATCAATCCTAAACCAGTCGTAGAAGATGTCACCCAGACAACCACAACTCCAGTCACCACTATCCCAAAGCCGTTGCCTGAAGAGGAAGCCAGGCTGAAGCTCAAGGTGGTAGATGAGAAAAATCTCACCGACGATGAGCTCGCCTACATAGCCGCCCATATGCCTAAGATCAATAACAAGCTTCAAGGTCCCACTTCTACTTTCCTTTCTTCTACTTGTCAGAGAACTTCTTCTAAACCTATCGATGATCCATCTTCCACCTCTCCTACTCAAACCCCAGCACCTCCACTAGAAACAAACCCTACATCCGCCTTAATATTCTCATTGACAAAACCAAGGGTATCCCTATGAACCATTGCAAAAGCAAACCCTAACCCTATCCTAACCATGAAATCCATCACCCAGTAGATGTACAGAATGATGGGTCTAAATAGCAGCATAATAAGTCACCAACACCTTCCCCGTTTGACAAAGAGTGTCTACAGAAGTCGTCGTTAGAAAGTCCCGTCGTGGGAACAGTTGTGAAGGGTGATGAAGAAGAAGTGAGTGTAGGAACTAACAATGAGGGAATGCGTCAAGCACTGGACGTAGCCCTAGCCATCAAAGAAAAGGAAAGAGTGAAGGAAGAAAAAGAAGGTGAGGAAGAGAAGAAACTCAATGCCTCAGTAAAGAAGGAAAAAGGTGAGGAAAAAGGAGAAGAGCACGAGGGAGATGAAGTCGAGGATTTGAGAGAAGAGGATCTACAGGTCGGAAACTCCATGAATGGTTCCTCACATGTCAAGGAACGGCCTGGAGGACCTCAAGGTCTTTCTACGGCTATCTCACCGATCATGAGTAGAGAACTTGACCAGGTGAGAAAAGTCAAGGAAAAGGATAAGGTTGTAGAGCCAACTGAGGCTGAGATGGTAGAGTTTTTTGCCCAGAAGCACAAGGAAGCTATACAACTAACAAAGGAGGAACGAGCTCGCATCAAGAAGCTCAGGCCGAGAGAGCCCAAATTGCTCTCAGTGGCCAACATCGATATCAAGTCTCGCCCTGTCTTACCCAAGATAGAGGATGAGGTCTGGCTTCTAGAGCATGACCTAGAGAAGATCACCAACATCATGGATTTCCAAGGCTGACTCGACATGCTCAAGAGGGCGAACCTAGTGTACCCAGACCTGCTCCAGGAGCATATCTTCAACATAGACCGCTTCAAGACAGGGATGGTGGCATGTACCTGGTGTCCCGAGTCCAAAAGTAGTGGATTGTTGTCTACAAGAGCTGGGTTGCTCACACCTTTGGACTGGAAAGTTAAGGCCTCATTGTCTTCAAAGAGACAACTTGGTCTGATATGGGAAACAAGGCACGAAAGATCATGAAAGAATTGGTGGCAACTTAGTTCAGAATATCATGGCCAACATAATGTTTGAGAGCAACAGGATCCTACATAGCATATTGGTCCACAACATAGTACCGTGCACTCAACGAAAGCATATCGTTAGTGCTAGGGACATTAAGCTATTGTACGCCCTCAAGACACGTCAGGAGATCGATCTATACCAGGGATGATCCTGCTCACCCTTCATGAGAGTAGGTCAGTCAACCAGGGGATGGTCCCCGGTGGGATAATCACCCAGGCCCTACAAGCGAAAGGGTTGGACTTGACGGTCCTCCAACCATATCCAAGCTCGTCCAAGACAGTATTGGACCAGAGATGCTAAACAAGATGGGCATCAAGACTAGTGGAAATAAGCTCAAGGTAGTTGTCAAGGCTTCCAAGAGAAATGAAGCCCCATCCATGAGCAAGACAACCCCCAGATAGAAGTTCAAGAAGAGGAAGGCTCATGCACTGTCAGTGCCTGAGTGGACTAAGAAGCGGTAGAATACTGAGGAACAAGGGGTGCTAGGTAAGGTAGTTAAGACCTTAGAAGCCATAATAGTTGTATCCACTGAGCCACATGTTCAAGATTTGGCTCAAGGTGCAATCCGGTTCATTAACCTACACCATCCCTGGGTGTTCTTTGCCTTTTAAAGGCCCGAGCGACTGCTGAGAGAGCCCCTAGTCTTAGGATAGATTTGTAAATGCTTTTCCCTATTCTTGTAATTGGGTCTACCTATGAATGAATGCATACTTTTCTTAAGTACTTGTATAACTGTCTTATGCTTCTAAGAGTTCACTCTTCTATTTTTTTGGATGACAAAAGGGGAAAGAAAGAATCCTTATTTAACTTTTTGAATACCTGTCTTCGAATTGCTTATCTCTACGGAAAAGACTAAGTGTTTTCAACTTGCAAACCACTCACCTAACTTAGGATGAATCCTTCTTAGGGGGAACCCTCTTTTGGGTTAGAGTTTTAAAACTTGAACTTAGTTTTAAAACACTAAGCTAGATTGTTTATCATTGTCTATCAGATTGGTTGCCATAATCAAAAGGGGGAAATTGTTAAGTCAAGTTCCTTAAAGTTTTGATGATAGCAAACTCTCCTTGTGGTTTAATGTGTTCGTTTAAGTGTTTCAGCAAAAAAGGATTTTTAGGATCACTTGTATGCAAGGTTACAAGCGGATTCTATTGGCATGACTGGTGCCCAACAATCGGGCACTTGTCCACAAATGCTTAGAGTGATGCTCGAAGACAACCGACGAGAACACTCACTTTGAATTAAAGCGAAAAACAAATGTTGGAGTCAGCCATACTTTCCAACATGCTTTACAACGTCAACCTACACAATTTTATCTCTTGATATCAAATATTCAGACACATGGAAGACAAGGAAGGAATAAGATATACATATGGCAAAAAAAGTAAGGAAAAATTTCATAAAAATACCAAATTAAAAAAAATTACATACGGTGGTCGTTTTCGAAAAAAATTACGCGGATGTGCCAACCCCATGCAAAGAAGCAGCCACGGGGTCGTGGCAGCTTGCCAGAAACCGCCTCGGGACAATGGCTGCTTCTGCATTTTTTTGCTTGAAGCAGCCACGAGTTTGGGGCGGCAATTTTGCCGAAAGAAGCCACGAAGTCGGGGCGGCTTCAGTGCAATTCGGTCCAGCAAATTTTGTTTTTTCCAACCTTTGCACCATTAGTGCGATACTTAAACGGACTCCGATCTTGATAAAATTTTGTGAGGTTGTAATTGAACAGTTATACTTTGGACCCAAGCCATTTATATAGAGTTTTAGGACCACATGGGGCCCACACGAGTCTATTTAAAAGGCACCAGAGTTAGCTTTTTATTAGTTTTTTCCAACCTTTGCACCATTAGTGCGATACTTAAACGGACTCCGATCTTGATAAAATTTTGTGAGGTTGTAGTTGAACAGTTATACTTTGGACCCAAGCCATTTATATAGAGTTTCAGGACCACATGGGGCCCACACGAGTCTATTTAAAAGGCACCAGAGTTAGCTTTTTATTAGTTTGCAAGATTTCTTGTAAGGGTAAATTTTGTGTTATTAGCCACTTTTGCACTTATGCCAATGTTCTCAATCAGTATGGAACTTCAATACCTTCTTATAGGTGAAAGCCAATGTAAATTAAGTTGCTCACTGGTATAGATTCTCTAATCAAATCATTATATAGACTCTAAATACTTGTTAAAATTAAAAGTACATATTTATTATGTAATAAACGTAAAACACACTTTAGTGGAAAGCATACATTTTTTCCGTGCTTGCTAAAGGCACAACTTGTCTATGCAGGAGTATGGTTAATGATTTGAAAAATAAATACTACAGTTAATTGTATCCTCTATTAGGGCAATTCCTCCTGGTATGGCCTGTTTGCAAACAATGACGACAACGTCGACGTTCTGCAGTCGGTTCGTTGTTATCATCCATTTCATTTTGAATCCTTGAATATTTCGGTCTTCCCCTAATAATTCGAATCACGTCTGGTTGTGGTACCACCTTCTGGCCTGCGTATGGTGGCCCATTGTTTTCATTACCCAGTGGTGTGAAATGGTCACAGCCATATGCCTCAATTATTGTTTCAAGCTTGTACACAGGATGCACATAATTTTCCCACATCATACCGGTTCTACAACACACAGCCATTACATGAGAGCATGGGTATTTAAAGGCTTGCCACTCACCGCATTCGCAGGTCATTTCATCGAAATCTACCTTGTATTTCCCTCTGTTTCTTCTCATAGCCACTGACCCAAAATCCTCAACCTTATACACTTGATCGACCTCATTATAGCGAATTACGTTGTGACTGTTAGATAGTCTACGGTTTTCATCTATCTTGTAAGTCGCATGGTCTGTATATAAGGTTGAACCAGCTATTAGTTTGCCATTGTATGTTTCAAGATTCTCGTTGAAATAAGATACCAACTTGTATAGCGTGCTAGTGACAATGGCGGTGATTGGTAGAGTTCGGACACTTTTTAACACCCCATTGATGCACTCTACCAAGTTTGTTGTCATGTGCCCCCATCTCCTCCCTTCATCATACGCCCTGGACCACTTCTCGAACGGTAGATCATTGAAGAAACGTTCGATGTCGTGATTCTGGGATATAAGATGATTGTATTGTCTCTGCGCATGATGCCTTCGGAATTCGTATGCTATATATGTGATAATAACACAATGTTAAACAATGAAAAAACTCTCATAAATTAGTAAAGCGTTCGAACTGATAAATTAGGGTACCTGTGTTTATCAAGTATTTCTTTAACTTTTTGTGAAAACGTGAGTTAAAATTTGATGCAATATGTCGTATGCAGTAGAAATGCTGAACCATTGGGGGTCTCCACAAATCATCTGACTCCATGATGCTTATGATAGCAGGAGCACGATCTGTAATTATTGAGACGTCGGTCCTCTGACCTATGACATGCAACCTTACCTTGTCTAGAAAATACTTCCAAGAAGACAAATCTTCTGACTCAACAATAGCAAATGCTACCGGTATGATTTTGGTGTTCCCATCTTGTGCTGCTGCTCTCAACAGTTTACCTTTGAACTTACCATACAAATGCATCCCATCTATTTGCAGCATGGGTTTGAAGCGTTTGAAAGCTGAGATGCATGGTCCAAACGCCCAGAAGCATCATTGGAAGAATTTGACCTCAGTCGTTTCGGTGTCATCCTCAAACCCTCGAACTGATTTTAGATTAACAATTGAACCCGGTATATTATGCTTGATTGCCATGAATAATCTTGGAAGTTGGGCGTACGATTCGATCCAATCTCCATATATCTTTCCTATTGCTTCGCACCTTGCGAGCCAAGCTTTTCGGTATGAAACTGTCCTATTGTACATACCACGAATCTGCTCTATTACGTCTAGAACACTCATACCTGGGTTACGACTGAGATGGGGGAGGATGGCCTCTGCAATGACATGATAAGTCATCTGTCTGTGGTCCTGTCCATCGGTCTGAGGGGTGCATGAGTGTAGCCTCTCTTTGTTATCTTCCATTATTCTGCCTGACAGTAGCACACCTCTTATGTAAAATCTGCAATATTCTCCACTTGCACATTGGACAGCATATGCTATACTCGAGCTCTTAGTCACATGGAAATCAAGATTATTTTGGATGTGAAAGTCTTTAACAACACTTACCAGACTTTCCTTGTCGTCAAACTCCTGGTTAACACTGAAGTTTCCTCCAGAATGCCAGTTCGGAATGCCTCGTCGTTCAACATCCATAGTCATTGAGTTGATGGCATTCCAATCCACATGATGGTAGAATGGCACATTAGGGACTTGTTGACTACTACCTTCGTCGGTATCCGGTTGGTGGAGAAACTCTTCTGGTATTAGCTCTACTTCATCATCTGATGTTAGATCATTATCATCTTCGGGTTCGTACATGATATCATCTTCATCATCATCGCCATCCATTTTCACATGAATCTCCATGGCTTGGGAGATGTCCTAACTGCACTTGTAGTTTTCTAACATCAGTTGAATATCTCCATCGATGTTCAACTGAAGCTCTTAGAACATCATTGGATCCCTTGACACCAAATTACGATAAGTCATCTTTGTCACGTCGTAACCGTAATCTAGCTGACGAATGGCTTCGGTGATAGATTGCTTTAGCATTTCGATGGTGAAATCATCCGTAACCCTAAGATGGAAGGTCTTAGTCTGCTAACTCCAACAGTAATACAAGCTTCCATGTGGGTTATAGGAAAGCTCGGCATTAACAAAAATCAAGCAAGGATATGCCATTTGTTTTTTTTGTGGTTTCAAACAAAATGATCGCTTGAGTGGGCTTATGAATGTGAATTCTCTACCAAAGACAAAGATTGGATTAGGTTAAAGTTGGAATGAGAGGTGTATGCTCTGGAGTAGTGCAATGAAATTCTACCAATACAACTTCTATAAATAATGAAAATCGTTCCACAACTATAGAGACCTATGGAAAATTAGTGGCTATGAGTAATCGTAGACAGTTGGGCAGATATTTTAATGCCCACTAAAACACAGGATGCTGAGTAATAAAGTGTACTATGTGGGGCAGAGATTTGAATTCAAGGATAACTCTGCAGACTCATTTCAAAAAAGGAGTGGTTGTGAGTAATTCGTGGACATTTTGACAGATTTTTTAATTAAAGCTCTGTCCACTACAAGACAGGATGCTGAGTCATAAAGTGTACTATGTGGGGCAGAGATTTGAATTCAAGGATAACTCTGCAGACTCATTTCAAAAAAGGAGTGGCTGTGAGTAATTCGTGGACATTTTGACAGATTTTTAATTAAAGCTCTGTCCACTACAAGACAGGATGCTGAGTCATAAAGTGTACTATATGGGGCAGAGATTTGAATTCAAGGATAACTCTGCAGACTCATTTCAAAAAAGGAGTGGTTGTGAGAAATTCATGGACATTTTGAGATTTTTAAGATTTTTAAATTAAAGCTCTGTCCACTACAAGACAGGATGCTGAGTCATAAAGTGTACTATGTGGGGTAGAGATTTGAATTCAAGGATAACTCTGCAGACTCATTTCAAAAAAGGAGTGGCTGTGAGTAATTCGTGGACATTTTGACAGATTTTTAAATTAAAGCTCTGTCCACTACAAGACAGGATGCTGAGTCATAAAGTGTACTATGTGGGGCAGAGATTTGAATTCAAGGATAACTCTGCAGACTCATTTAAAAAAAGAAGTGGCTGTGAGTAATTCGTGGACATTTTGACCGATTTTTTAATTAAAGCTCTGTCCACTACAAGACAGGATGCTGAGTCATAAAGTGTACTATGTGGGACAGAGATTTGAATTCAAGGATAACTCTGTCCACTACAAGACATTTGTGTCATAGTAACAAAGTGCACAGTATGGTCGAAAATTTAAAATAAATTACTCTGCAGACTCATTTGTGGACAGTTTGGTAGATTTTTTAAATTATAGCTCTGTCCACTTAACATGCAAGTGCGTTGATTTGGTAAAACTCAAGTATAGTGTCTTCCTCTAATTGCCTGTGCCCTTCTTCGTGTCACGGCGGGGTCTTCAAGGTCTGAGTCATCCGTATAATCGACGAGAATTTTAATTCTTTCCATGATTTCTTGGAGATCAATATAGTTCCAAATCATTTGGCGAACATCAGCATCAGTTTGTACGTTTGCAATCGAGAAGTTATATGAATCGTTGTCTATTCTAAGGTAGACAATGGAATATACATGCAATTCATTGTTCGTGAAATGTGATCGCATGATGTGGTTTAACAATGATTTTAGATGGTTGATGCTCCTTGGATGTTGAATGTCTACATCGATGACTGCCCAACCCGGACCTCGTAAAAACCGCCCTCCATACTCTGTAGTTGAAGTTACATGGTTCACATGGATTGAGACAGGGTACATCGTCCTATTGTGATAAACATAAAGTAAAGATGAAGTACATATCAGTTCTTGGTTTATGGGCCATGGTTACCGTTGAACAGTTACAGTGGAAAAAAAGTATATGCTGAAAGGTTAAATAGTGTAGACATCAATGCACTCAGAGGTAGCCGTTGTGCTAGCTGTTGCCTCAGATAGTATATAAGGTTGTATTTGGTTCTTCAGCTCATTATTCCATGCTCATCTTTCAACTTCACCAAAGGGAATCAGTATATCTCACTTAACCAAACACCATGGCTCCCAAAAAGGAAGTCCCGATCAAGGCATCAAAGACAATCAAGGGCAAACAGGTTTGTACCATAACAAAAACTTGCGCATCAAAAGCCCCATCCACTAAAAATTCTTACAACAAATCCTCCACAACGAATACAACAATTAGACATCCCCGCACCACCCAGCATGAAGGAAGAGCTTTAATGTCTGACGCAGATTCAAGAACGAGGGATAATATTCCTGAGATTATCCTCATTAGTAGTGATTCTTCAGCGGCTAATCTGTCTGAGGGCACACATGCTCTCACCAATTTTGTGGTTGACTCGGATGTGTTCGAAGATGCAGCGCCTAATGAATCCATTGCCAATGAAGAATCCTCGTCGTACCCGCACTCAAGTACATCTTCAGATGATACTGGTGACACTACCAAATTGATAAGGCACGTAGAACAAAAATGGCTCCAGGGTTCTACGTACTACAATCACAACTCTTTTCATTAAGTATTGATCGTTTTTAACTTAAATTTTACTTATTATGTTGCTCCTGCACTGTCAGGTCGTGCCTTAAGCAAGCACCCAAAAAAATGTTTATTGTATTGTCAAAGTATGTTCCAATGTGTTGCACTGAAAGTTTGTTACTTTTCTACTTTGCTTAATTGCAACAACAGAGTTATTTGATTACAAATTAACTAAATTTTGATTAATACTTATATTAATAAAGTGCGACGAACATATTGATTGGAAAGCATTTCAATAGAATTAATGATTTAACACACAAAATAATTAAAGACTAAAATCACTCAACACCACCAGCTCTTCTCCCTCGACCAACCCTGTTTCCCCTCCTGCCTCTTCTGGCCTGCTCGTACTCACTAGGTGTGTATCTCTGTGGCGGGTTCATCGAATCAGGCCCCCTGAGAGTCATGTACCGGGAGGTTGTAGGTGGTGGCGGGGTGGGGTGAATGTGGTGGATTGTAGCGCCAGGCTTAACCGCCTCTTCTCTTCTTCGTCTGAATAATCGTCAGAAACATTTAGGGCCGCAAAGGTAGTGTTCATCATTGCCGATCACTCAGACTGTGTGGTCGGCAATTGTCTACCCTAGACTGCGAGGACCCTTCCCCTGCAGCTACAGTAATATGCCCAAAACTAGCTGACGAGTGACCGTACGGATCGGGTTGTGTGGATGTGTATGGACCCTGATCCCAGCTTGCATTTGTCTGTTGTGCACCCCATGCACTAGTAGTTTGGCCGGTTCTATATGGAATCTCCCAAGGGATAATTGTGCTTTGCGAGTTAGCCACTGGCTGATAAGTGTAAGTGCTAGTATCCACCAACCCAAATGAATCATACTGGCTTGTTTGTCCCCCCCACTGTGTGTCCTGGGTTGTTCCCCCCCCATTGTGTACCCTGGGTCGTCTAAGCACCCCATGAGCTGGGCTGAGATCGGTATTGGTAACACTCCCATGGATTTTCCTCATAATCGGCAACACTCAGGTCAAGTGGGTATGACGGTTGTGCCGGATATGTCCAGCTTGACTGCTGAAAAACCTCTGGTTCGGGTTCAACTACTGGTGGTGCCCGTGGGGCCGGACGCACTTCACTCCTTGGTCTTCTACGTGCTGCCCTCTTACTTGGATTATCGTTCAACGAAAAGGGCGGCTGGTAAAAGACCACAGGAGGTGGGGCTGAATGATCGACAGAAGTCTGATGGTGACTATAACGCTGGTGATATGATACGCCAGTCTCTTGTGACAAGTAGCTGGCGTAGTCACCTATGGTGGGGTCATAGTGCCGTATCTGATCTAAGCCATCCGCCTACAAACATATTCATAGCATTCATATAATAAATTACACCATGTAAGCATACAATTATGTAAGTGCTGAATATTAAGTAATTAACATGCTTACCAATATGGCATGTCTTCTTGCCTCGCGTGCGTACCACCATTAGTTGTGTCTAAAATACCACTACATATACTCAGAGGCAACGGTCAATGGAACTGCCAACAGGTAATCTTCGAGCCTTATCCTCCTGTAAATTCGATCATTCCATAGCTCGATGTATCTTGCGTTGACATTGCCCCAGTCCACCTCCACTCGGCAGGTTCATTTTTGATTGTGTAACTTATCACAATCCAATGACAATGCTGGTATGGGCTGATCACGTCCAAAGTGTCTCATAACGCGATCCGGTTGATGCCCCTCAACTATGTTGTTAAGGATTAATGGCACAACTACAACAGCTGTGTCAAGTGGGGCATCACCATATGGTTTGCCAGACCCACATAAAAATTAAATCATATTACATATTCAATGCACATGGTTAACAGGAAATAATAGTTTGTATGTTTTTTTGGGTAATACAATAGTACTTACGTGATCTGCAGTGGGTGGAACCGGGATAGAATCAAGGATGACACGAGCGTCCAGTAACTTACTTTTCTTCACACTTGGATTATCCCAACTACAAGTGAACAAATAAAGAGGTTATTCGAATATAATGATAAAAGGTGCATTGCAATTATTAAATAAAATTTGATATATTATTCTTCACACTTACGAGTAACCGATGATGGCATTTGTTCCAACAAACTGTCTTGGAACTCTAAAAATGCAGGGAGTCTGGCATACGCCCACACTGTAATCAACTTCGTTGCTGCAGTAATAGCCGTTGACTCAAACTGGGTGGCATTGCACAAGCCACGGTAGGTGTGCGCTAAAACTGCTGAACCCCAACTGTATTGCCCACACTCAGAAAAATCTCTCAATAATTCTAAATAGCCACAGTCAATGGTACGACTGTCATAACTTGGTAGTAACATTCCACCTATCATCCGCATGATCCATGCTCTTGCATGACGCTGGTGGATGAGATCTGGTTGTTGATTAAATGCACTTTCTTCCTCATTGCTGATCGCAAACTTGTCCTGCAACCAAACCAATGACACTTTGTAACCTCTAATTGAATCGGGTCCCAGTCTTTGACCCAACAGTTCTTCACACAACTCTGCCACATCCTGATTCATACGAACCACAACGGCATCTCCTTCCACATTCAACCCAAGTATATGATGCACATCCTCCCGAGTAATCGTTGCCTCACCAAAAGGCAACATGAAGGTGTGGGTCTCAGGCCTCCACCTTTCAACGAGTGCGCTGACGATCGCTTGGTCACCCTTGATTCTATAAAATGCAGGTCCCATAAAACCAGCCTCGCTGATGTACTCGCGAAGGGCATGGTGTGGAAGCTCAACTTCCAGGTTGCGAGAGCGCAACTTTCTATTGATGTATTTTGGGTTACGCATTGCCTACATAGCATGGGCATAAAATTAAATGTTACGATGAAAAATACATAATGAACGCAATGTAATAAAGATTAACGTCTTATCACTGTACCGGATCATCCGAAAAAAGAGCTGCTGATATATGAGTGGACTGTTACGTGAATAGTTCATTGTCCTCGGGTCCCACCTCGGCTAGTTGACGCTGGAATTGCTGGGCCATCTACATAAACAATAGGAAATCAAAAATTAATAGAGATAACAAGTGGTAAATTGTAATATATATGTTTTATGAATTCAAAGACCTTAGTTGTGATTAAATTAACCATTCACATCTCATTATTTTTGAAATAAGTAAGAGTAACAAACCTTCACTAGCGGGTACGGATTAGGGCACAATCAAAGACCTGAATTGTGAAAAAAAAATTGGTTAACATTATAACAACATTAATATAATTAATTAAGGCATAAAACAACCAAAATGGGTGATTTTGTAACTCATAAAAAATGGTCAATTTAATTACGAATTTGAATGGGGTTAGTGGGCATTATAAATGTAAATAAAATTCCTTAACATTATAACAACAATAACATAATTAATTAAGTCATAAAACCACCAAAATTGGTGATTTTGTAACTCATAAAAAAATGGTCAATTTAATTACGAATTTAAATAAGGTTAGTGGGCATTATAAATGTAAAAAAAAATCCTTAACAATATAACAACAATAACATAATTAATTAAGGCATAAAACCACCAAAATTGGTGATTTTATAACTCATAAAATAAAGGGTCAATTTAATTACGAATTTAAATGAGGTTAGTGGGCATTATAAATGTAAAAACAATTCCTTAACATTATAACAACAATAACATAATTAATTAAGGCATAAAACCAATTTTGTAACTCATAAAACAAAGGGTCAATTTAATTATGAATTTAAATGAGGTTAGTGGGCATTGTAAATGTAAAAAAATTGCATAACATTATAAAATCAATAACATAATTAATTACGTCATAAAACCACCAAAATTGGTGATTTTGTAACTCATAAAAAAATGGTCAATTTAATTACGAATTTAAATGGGGTTAGTGGGCATTATAAATGTAAAAAAAATTGCTTAACATTATAACAACATTAACATAATTAATTAAGGCATAAAACCACTAAAATTGGTGATTTTGTAACACATAAAAAAATGGTCAATTTAATTATGAATTTAAATGAGGTTAGTGGGCATTATAAATGTAAGAAAAATTCCTTAACATTATAACAACAATAACATAATTAATTAAAGCATAAAACCACCAAAATTGGTGATTTTGTAACTCATAAAATAAAGGGTCAATTTAATTACGAATTTAAATGAGGTTAGTGAGCATTATAAATGTAAAAAAAATTCCTTAACATTATAACAACATAGACATAATTAACTAAGGCATATAACCACCAAAATTGGTGATTTAGAAACTCATAAAAAATGATCAATTTAATTACGAATTTAAATGGGGTTAGTGAGCATTATAAATGTAAAAAAATTGCATAACATTATAACAACATTAACATAATTAATGAAGACATAAAACAACCAAAATTGGTGATTTTGTAACTCATAAAAAAATGGTCAATTTAATTACAAATTTAAATGAGGTTAGTGGGCATTATAAATGTAAAAAAAATTCCTTAACATTATAACAACAATAACATAATTAATTAAGGCATAAAACCACCAAAATTGGTGATTTTGTAACTCATAAAATAAAGGGTCAATTTAATTATGAATTTAAATGAGGTTAGTGGGCATTATAAATGTAAAAAAAATTGCATAACATTATAACAACAATAACATAATTAATTAAGGCATAAAACCACCAAAATTGGTGATTTTGTAACTCATAAAAAATGGTCAATTTAGTTACGAATTTAAATGAGGTTAGTGGGCATTATAAATGTAAAAATATTTCCTTAACATTATAACAACAATAACATAATTAATTAAGGCATAAAACCACCAAACTTGGTGATTTTGTAACTCATAAAATAAAGGGTCAATTTAATTACGAATTTAAATGAGGTTAGTGGGCATTATAAATGTAAAAAATTACTTAACATTATAACAACAATAAGATAATTAATTAAGGCATAAAACCACCAAAATTGGTGATTTTGTAACTCATAAAATAAAGGGTAAATTTATTTACGAATTTAAATGAGATTAGTGGGCATTATAAATGTAAAAAAAATTGCATAACATTATAACAACATTAACATAATTAATTAAGGCATATAACCACCAAAATTGGTGATTTTGTAACTCATAAAATAAAGGGTCAATTTAATTACGAATTTAAATGAGGTTAGTGGGCATTATAAATGTAAAAACAATTCCTTAACATTATAACAACAATAACATAATTAATTAAGGCATAAAACCAATTTTGTAACTCATAAAACAAAGGGTCAATTTAATTACGAATTTAAATGGGGTTAGTGGGCATTATAAATGTAAAAAAATTGCTTAACATTATAACAACAATAACATATATTGGGAGGAATAATTATAAACTTAAAACAAAGTTAGAAGAAGTAATGGAAGGTAGAAGAATTAATTACAAGTTAATAAATAATTAAAACACAAAAAATAAGGACTATAATAAAGATAATAATTAATCATTAATAAACAATACAAAAAAAGAAAAAAATGAAACAATGGGAACTTACTTCTTTCAAATTCGGAGAGAATGAGAATGATGGTTTAGGAGTGTTTTGTGTGAGAATTGTGGGCAGAATGGGTGAGATTGGGTGGGTTTTTATAGATTTTTTTTTTCTGCTGGAAGGAGCCACAAGTGTGTGGCGGTTTCAGTGCAAAATGGGCGGATAAGGTTATCCGTGCGATCCGGAGACCGACGGTTGTGGTTGGTTGGCGAGATTTTCGGATAAGGGGCGAAAAATGCACTGAAGCCGCCCCGACTTCGTGGCTTCTTTCGGCAAAATTGCCTGAAGCCGCCCCAAACTTGTGGCTGCTTCAAGCAAAAAAATGCAGAAGCAGCCATTGTCCCGGGGCGGTTTCTGGCAAGCTGCCACGACCCCGTGCCTGCTTCTTTGCATGGGGTTGGCACATCCGCGTAATTTTTTTCGAAAACGACCACCAATGTAATTTTTTTTAATTTTTGGTATTTTTATGAAATTTTTCCAAAAAGTAATTGTCGATTTCTGCTTTTTCTGTTTTGTCTTCAGCTGAATAATTCCGTTCTGTGGTCCCAACTGGCGCGACAGTGGGTAAGCCACTTTGAAGTCTGGACTTCAAAGAACTCAATATCAAGCTTGGGGATCCACTAATGAGAAGAGATCAGTATCTCATATAAGGTATAACCGATTTCACTTGAAGCAATGGGAGAACTGTGCAAGATTGCCAAAGTGCTGAAACCGGTGCTAAATATTTTTAGAGAGCTTAGGCTTGTAATTGTAGTCATTCTTAGAGTTTCAGTTTCATTTGTGAGTCTTGTTTGAGTCTGGCAATAGAGCGAGGTGAGCGAGTGGAGTGACATAAAACACTTAGTGTGTAGTTTTAGTATGTTGCTGCTATAGGGTTAGTCGAGGAGCAGTCGGTGGACTGCTGGGAGACTAGAGACCAAAGGTGTTTGGTCTGGGTAGAAGAGCTTGATGAAGTCCTAAACTGTCCCAAGTCGAATAGGTTAGGAGAGAGGGGAATTGGGTGAATTTCTAGGGTGTAATTATCAATCGAAAGAAGTTTCCAGTTTGAAGTACTTAAAGTCTTCTACCTTTAAGCAATCTCGGGTTAACCACTGTTGTAACACCCCAACCGGTAATCACACACTTAACTCCTAACTCGTCTCCATTCCAATACACCAGCAGCGGAAAATCCAACACCACCAGGGGTGAAACAATGCCGTTAGTCACCCACATGACTAACAAGGCCAATCCAAACTCAATTACAATAATCAAAATACAATATCGGTCTGATGGGTCTTATACCGAGTACACTATACAAATGGTACTTGTAACACCCCTACTCTAATCGGCTCCTAATCGTCTCACTTCACATTGTAATCGCAGCGGTAATCTAAACAATTGAACTACTGGTGTCACCGTTCTCACTCGCCCATACGAGTAATAACGTGCTTACTGATATATATATATATATATATATATATAGAAACAATTTCCCACAGTGACAACAAGAGATAGATCTAACCTTCCCAAACCAATATAAAATACATTCACAGTGAGCATTTTAAGTATCCCAATCCTATACACGTTTCTAAGTTCGTACCAAAATGCAACAGTGCATATTTAAACAACTGTAACTAAACTACCCAGCGCGTCCCGCTCTTTGTCGACACCGGAAGCTGCATACCTGCAAAATGTTTGTTTGTGGTATGGAATCAGCCCCTGCTGAGTATGTTACTACATGACTGTCATGCCCCCTCGGACCCTCAGTTAATTGGTCGAGAGCATGCAATTCATTTTCATGCAAGTAGTTTAATATAAAAACTGTAAAGCAACAACATATATTGCAGTAAACTCAAATAGCCACAAGCCCCCGGCTTCACACATCGCATCGCAATAAACCACTGAAAGCGTTACAACGCCTATATGAGTACAGAGACTCCATTCCAACAAACACTTGATAGTTCATAATTGAGTACGGCGACTCACTCGACCAAACAATCCACAATAATTCACACACGAGCACAGCGGCTCGACTCAACCAGTTCACAATACAGACAAAGTACAATGACTCAATCAAACAATTCACAAACACAATATGAGCACAATGACTCGTTTCAACAAATCCACCAACATACAGAACATAACCACAAAGCATAACCACTGAGCAACAAGGCGAAACAACGAGAATTATAAACAAGTATAATTTCCAGTCTTTGGCATACGAGCCCAAATAATGTTCGCCTAATGTACGAGCTAATATAGTCGTTCGTAATTGATCAGTCATGCCTATTGACAACGTCTCGTTAGAACGACACGTCTCTAAGTTACCCATATCCTATGGCGGGTCACCCACGGCAATAGCCACTCCAGCGGTAGAGTCTCCGACCGACGAACCATCTGTAGTCCGTTGGAAATTTAACCAGATACTTACGGATGCCCACACGGCGTCCTAGTATCGTTAGTTGGTCACAATATACAGTAAGAGCCACAACCTCTTGATTAACTTATATATATCATCGCATCGTCTTACCATTTTTTCCTAACACAGCAGACTAAGGTTGTTAGTCCAATCCTGAGTATGTCGACTCGGGATCCAGTGTTAGATACGAGAGCGGCGTTAGAAAGGCCAATGCTCCGTATTAAAGTCTCGGATAATAATATATATATAAATATCTTATTATCCTAATGCTACAACGTTTTACTTACGTTCCTTATATCGCATATAAGATAGCATCATTGCCGCTAGTTCGTTTTATAATATGTTCATACATACGAACGGTACTGTTATCGTTCAACAGTAATAATAATAAAGCAACATTAATACACAACTCAAGCATATTAATTCACACAAGCAGACATTCAATCTTAACACAGATTTTCACACAATGTCTGAACTGAGGAAATCCTCAGAGACAATCAAGCCACATAAATAACATACCGTGCACCGGGATTATAAGACCGTGGAGTATGAATCAGCTAAATCCTCTGGCGATCCTCGAGACGCCTCTAACAATCTAATAATATGCATCACACTATGCATCAGCATCTCATACTAACAATACACTACGGCACCCCGTACCGCTACTAATCCACCCCGGTTTATTCCCCGTTGTTAGCTGATAACGTTTGTCGGGTTTTCGGTTTAACTCGGGGTTAGGAAAAACGCTATATTACATGCGTAGTTACTTCGTATATAATAATATACTTAACCTTAAACGTTTGTTATCGCATGTAATTCAATACACATTTGCATGTTATATAGTTTGTCACTATATTGCATGTATAATCTTAATCATATATTATACATCTCACCTTAGTATTTATTTTCCTAAGGTTTGTTTTTCCAAGTTTAATGTAGTATAATTCATGTGTAAAAATACTTTGAAATTGAATTATATAAATCCTTATTATTCCATGTATGCTCTTAACATTAGAATTTCCATATCTAATGTTTGTAATTCTTTTCTCTTTATCTTATATCATTTTAATTATGATAATATATGGTTATTGAACCATATTATATTTTTCCACACCATAACATATATTTATTTATATACATGTATTATGGGTCCATTTATTATATGGTAAACCTTTATAATATATTCATTCTCTTTTAATGAACATTTCTTATATATAAATGTTATAACCTTTATAACATTGAAAACCATATTATAAATTTTTGTTCTAAAATTCTCATTATTTCCGAACAGCACCCATATTCTTAAATATTTACAAAATCCACCACATAATTAATATAATGTTATATTATAATTATAACATATTTATGACATTTATGTCATTAAAACAATTATAACCTATAGTTATAAATTGGTATAAAACACCAAACAGCCCATAGCACTCTCGGTTTTATTATAATTCCACCATACTTCCATAATTTACAAATCAACTCCAAATTATATTCCATTGTCACACTTATAATATATACCTTATATTATAATCCTTAAACCTTAATATAATTATAACTATGGTTATAAATCCTCAAAATAACTGAACAGACCCTAGGTCTGTTCTAAATTAATTTCCAACCCACCAACTTTCCATATTCACCAAATAACCCCATTTTATAACATATAGTTTCTAATGTCATTAAAACTATATATTATACATATATCTTAATAAAACCTTATATATAACTCCAAAAATTACCAAACTATACCAAAAGGTTATAAATATCATTCCTAACCTTATACTTTCCATATTTACGGTTTCTACCACAAATGTTACCCATATGTAACAATGATATAAAATATCATATATTATACTTATATAATCCATATTAACTCCAAATTCAACCAAATAAATTCCTAAAAATTCCTAATAACTCATAGGTGTATAAAATACCATTTCATACCCAAAACTTTCGGTAATTTCACCTATACCCCATATGTTATGTAAATTTTATAATTAAATACATAACTTAGTATAAATTGATAATTAACTTAATAAATCATCAAATCTGGTCAAAGTCTTTTACTTGGTCAATGTTTGACTTCCAAACATCATATTGACCCCACTTTCTCGGTAATTACATAAATTACCCCAAACTTTCCAATATTTACAATTTCACCCCAAAACTTTATAAAACCTTATAATTTTTATTTAAATACATTTTAAATCCCAATTTTCGGCTATATTCACCTATAGCCCTCTAATTTTTGTTTATTTACGGCTTTGACCCCATACTTAATAGTAAGTACATAAATTAAATTAAATAAGCTTTTAAACTTAAATAAAATGGCCTAATGACATGGCCTTATTACAACTTTGCTTTATAACATAAAATTACACATAAATAGCTCAAAATATAATATAAGCTCTCAGCCTTACTATAGTTTATTTATTTTTCCACATAATGTCATAATTTGACCATTATGTTAATTAAATCACTTAAATGGCTAGCTTAATTTATCTTAGTCATTTTTTTCCACTCTTAGGTTAAAATCACCCATATTAATACCTCCACTCTCGGCATATAATTTATATAAGCTAAGAAATCATAATAACATAAGTTTAAGGTGTTTATACCTTGATTTATGTACTTAAAGCCCTTATACCCATTCGGCAGCTTGGAGGAAAAATCACCACAGCACTCACACATGTTTAATACACCAAAATAAGATATGGTTACACTCCAGCATGAGCTTAACCATAAAGAACAATTAATGTAAGATTTAAGGCAAAAATCACCTTAAAAATGCAAGGTAGTCTCCAAAGGGTTTCGGCCTGAATTAAACACACCACATGGTGTTAAATTCACCATATAATCATAGGGAATAGCTAGACAACAACAAGCTGCTATGGTAATAGGTTTTACCTTGGCAAAATGCCTTAAAGAATGATCTTTCCTTTGATTTTCGGCCACCCTTGCTCCAAATGGTTAACAACTGAATTAACATGTAAATATGAATATTATGAGTGAATAAACTCATAGAAATCAGAAGAAGAAAACCGGATGAAGAATAGAAATGCTTAAGGTATGTTTTTACCTTATAATGTAAATTTTGGAAACCTTGGTCCCAAAACTTGCTTCAGCCGAGAATGGACATTGTTAAAGGTTTAAAACACTGAGAATAAGCCATGGAAAGTGGTAGATCATGAGCTCCAAGTTTAGGTAATGAAGAGATGAAGAAAAAGAGCTAAAATAAGCCTTAAATCATTACCTTAGGTGCAAATGGGATTGATCTGCCTTGAACACTCAAGACCACAGCTTGATAGGGTTTGGAATTGTTAATGTCTTGGCTGGAATGGGACAAGAGGAAAGAGAAAGAAAGAAAATGAGTTTTAATGTATGAAAAGTATGAAATGGAATAGTAAATGGTGATTCACCAAATTAGCTAGATATTTTGTATTAAAGTGGGATGTGCTGTCCTCCTTGCTCCATGCTGCCGACCTCATAAGGGTAAGGATGAGTCATTACTTGACCATTGACTATACTTAGTCAATTTTGCTTAAAAATGCACTATTTGGATTACTATTCACAAATGAATGTCATATTTCTGATTTTTTTTTGAAATCTGGAATTTAGACCTTCTAATGTGGTAAGTTATAGTACATTAGTATAAAAAGGTCTAAACCAATGCCTAACACCACTCAAAACCCACTCAGAAAGTCAATTTTCTCAAAAACGTGCTTTAAGGAATTTTAAAGCACATTTTTTAGAACTTGTTTAGAGCTTGGTTCCTTTGAGAATGGTTTTATAATGTTCATTACTTCATTATAATACTTAGGAATCCACTTTTGATCCTATTTGAGGTCATATAATCTCTATGGTGTCTTAAAGCACATTTTTGGCTTTACCGATCTTAAGGCATGTTTTGCCTTGTTGAGATCTTTAGATTGTTCCTCAATGATATTCAGATGTTTATTAACCATCTTAGATCATTAATAGATCATTTAATTATGTTTTTAAGGTTAGGGGTATTTCAGTACTTCCATTACTAAATCAATACTCAAAGCAAATACAACTTCAACTCATTAGTACACAAATACAATTTCCATTCCAAACTATACTGAGTATCTACAATTCCAAAGTCTATCCATGACCTTTCGGTCATAAAATTCCACAATACATAAATACAATTCCTTAAACAACTACCCGTAACAATAACAACCCCGTCCTGCTCTCGATCGGTTGACGGCTTCATGGTACCTGGAAAATAAAAACATCGCCCCAGGGGGCTCAGCAAAATTGTTGCATATGACTTCCGCATACCCCGCGTACTAGCGAGGGTACGCCGACTATTTGGTCGAGAGCATGCAATTCATTTTATTTCAAACAACATGCAATACACAATACATCATATATGTACATTCACACAACACTCCACATTCAATCCAAGAATACAATCCACACAGATATCACATCCAGCTCGGTAAATTCAACTACCTTATTCTTAAACCTTGAGAGACCGTATCTCAAGTGAGTTTCATACTCATTACTCATCAATTTTTCCATCCCAACCGGGTAGTTTACCTGTCTCCTAGATCTTTAGACACTCTCGGTCCTGATCTAGTTTTCTTAATTATTCTACTCTTGAATAATTTTAGGTTAAGCCTCAAAGGCCTTCGGGCAGAGACATATATAGGTCTCACCACCGGGCTTTTATAATCTCAATACGGGATTAGAAACATTCTCTCATGTTCTCTCTCCCTATCCCATAATACCTAGCTTACCTCTTTAGACGGGTAAGCTCTGCCGGTCTTACTCCAGTCGGGCACCACTATGTGGCACAAGGCCCCGCAGGGCACCACTATGTGGCCCACGGCCCGGTAACAAGGGAGTTCGACCACGGATTCGGAAACATACGCTCTGTTGCTTCCTCTTCCTTGCACGCGTGACTCACAATCCCCCTAACCCAACTCTCGGGTTAGTAACAATAGGTACTCATATATAAATATATATAGATATCAGTCAGCCGCATCTCTCTCGATGCTATCGTACAACTTAGGAGATTTTCCTATTTCGTCGTATCCACCGATTTAAGGGTCGCCCCTACACTTCCGTTACTTAGGAACTATGTTCGTTTTCTAACATTGAGTTACATCCTTGCATAGGAGGTCGACTATTGATATTAAGGATGTTCACTAGTCTCGTGCGTCGCTTATTCTCATTTCGAGTGAATTCTTAAGTTGTTTTATCGTTGTCCATTAATCGATGGTTTTCGTGGGTTACCTCGCTTTCATTATTTCGCATCACGAGTCTTTCTTCGAGTCTCTTGTCAAACAAGACTCAACTATGAGTCGCACTACAGTACATAATCATGCAAGCAACTCATTCACCATCCAATCATTTCATGAATTATACAAACTTAGTTTAAATTCAATCCAACAAACAACAATACAATACAAGCACTATTAAGTGCACATAATCCGATTCGTGCATTTATCTGGTTAGGTGATCACATAATCAAACAAGCACACAAATCGGGGTAACCAAGTTAGGATACAGAGCATGAGGAAATCATACCTTTCACCGGGGTTAACTTTACTGGGTGTTCTCATGTTCCTCGGTTCACACTTGTTCGTCGAGTCTTACTCTTGATCCACTGATAATATTTCAAACATCTCCGTTAATTTTAAGTACTACGGTATGTAGACTAGTACTCCCGTAATTAACCCCGTTAACCCATCATTCTTTGCTTTTGTTTATGTGCTCTTAAACTCACAACTTTCTTAATCACTTCTTAAACTTATTCACCCTTATTAGGACCTTTAAAGGTCACCAAACAACTCCTAAACATCACCTAAAACCAATACCAATCATTCCCCCATGTTTAGAACCCATTAAAACACATTCTGTTCAATTTTTATAGTGGTCCGGGTTTGTGTCCGGGTCTACAAACCCGGACCACACACAGAAATGCGTTTCTGGTCATTTTTACATGTGGTCTGGGTTTGTGTACTGGTTTACAAACCTGGACCACCCCCTGGGATGGCTTTCTGGTGCGTTTTTGCTATGGTCCGGGTTTATGTACCGATTTGCAAACCCGGACCACCCTTGGAACTGTCAAAATTTACAGTTTTTGGACAGTTTTCAACTCCTAATTCACCTCTAATCATTTCCTAACCCTTCCACATGTTTCCTACATGTTTAAGCACCCTAAAACTTGCCCTAAACCTCTTCAAATCATTGGTTTAATCCTTACTCAAATCCTAGCTCAATTTCCACCCATTTCCATCCTCCTGTTACAATTTTTGCACACTTGTGCATTCTCTAACTTTCCTTAGCACTTTTCACTTTGTCCTAACCCCATTTGACCATACCAATTCATTCCTAGGCAAGTGCATTTTCCTACACCCAAGTCCAACATTCATTTCCAAGCTTTTGCAGCTTAACTCTTTTCTAGTATTTTAAAAATCCTCACAAGCCATTTTGCTACAGATTTTTACACTCCTCTCCCTAGTTCTCCAAATGCCATTTCAAGGCTACTAATCCACTCTACTCAACACTACCAACACCTAGGTTCTCCCATTCGCTAAGTCATCTTAAAACACTTGTTTTTCTACCAAAATTTTGCCATAACCTCCCCATAAACCTTATATGTCCAAACTCATCTTTTTCACCATTTCAATTTCTAAACTAGCCACACCCTTACAAGGGTCCTACCAGCACATAATATATCCTCAAAATCATCCAAACAACAATATAGCTCCAAATTCAAATACATTGGCACTTAGGCCCTTAAATCAACACAAGTTCACAAACATCTCTAAAATCAACTATACACATCCTCCCACATGGATTCCAATTCATAATCTGGGGTCATTAATTTATTTACCCATCCCAAATCCTAAACAATTAAAACAAGGTTTAAGGTAGATTTTTACCTTAATCTTTTCCAAGCCTCTTTTCAATTCTCCTCCTCCTCATCTCCTTCTCCAATTCGGTCAAATGGGCAATGGAGTTTCCAAACTCCATTCCCAACATTCAAGAGGCACAAAATGAATATAATCAAACCTCTAACCCTTAGACAAATTCTAATTCAAAGAGAGAGTTTAAACACCACAAGTTAGGGTTTACCTTTGGAGTGTTCAAGAAGGGTTTCACCCATGAATCAAATGGAGAGTCCCACCAACATTGGAGGGTTAAAATGAAGCTCAAAAACAAGAGGAGAACAAGGTAAGAGGGAGAGCAAAATCGGCTAAGGAAGGAAGGTGAAGAAAAACGAGTTTTTCTTGAATATTTTTACCTTAGGAGAGAGAGAAGACTCCAAGCTACCCATTGATGCCATTTTCTCTTCAAATGGGATATACCCATGGAGATGAAGTTCTTCATTTTCAGGTTTTGAAAAGAGATAAAGATAGAGAATGATGAGGGGATGAAGAATATGTAATTTAGTTTGCATTTGGAGCTTTAATGGAGCTTGTACAAGGGAGACAAGGTGGAGAAGCCATGGCTGTTTGGTGGAGCTCAAAATCGCCAGTAGAAGGGGGGGGGAGAAGAGGGCTCACAGTGAGAAAAGGAAAAGAGAGAGAGAGAGAGAGAGAGAGAGAGAGAGAGAGAGAGAGAGAGAGAGAGAGAGAGAGAGAGAAGGGAAATGAGAGGAGAAAGGTATTTTTTTGCTTTTGTGCTTTTTTTTTTTTTGCTTTTATTCCTCTTTCTTTTCTAGAAAACTTGTCATGTGTGAGGGGGCTGTCTACATTAATAAAACTGGCCCACTAATATATACACACTGGAGCGGTTTTCGTCTTTTACAGAAAACGCTCATTATTTTCCCGGTTTTAGCACTATTCACTAACCGGGCCCGTTTTTCAAAATTTTCTCGTTTCTTTAATTTTAATGGCTCTTAACCTCCCATTAATGTTTATTTATAGTTATTTGATGAACTATAATTTTTGCGGGTTTGTTTGACCACTTAAAGTCACGTTTTCGGGTTTTCTCGAAAAACGTGCGCTAAAGCTTCATTAGCGTTTTTAACTCATTATTTGGATCCGTTTTCTCCGGGAATTGTTCCCATATATTATTTAGGCCTTATTAAGCCCTGTAAGTTCATTTAATACTCTTGTCGAGGTCGTATTCCTCTTAGGGTCACTTAACGCTCAATTTAGCGTTTTTGGCTTTCTAAGCGTTTTTTCTCTTTTCTTTTGGATTTATTTTCTTTACCAAATTAATTAGGCACAAATAGGCCCTCAATATCATATTAGAGTAATTTAATCCCCCTAATTAAGTTTGGGGTATTTCAATCTACCCCCCTTAAAGAACTTTGCCCACAAAGTTGGTGAGTCTAATATCGTTAGTCGTTTAGACATATCGTGTGCCGAGGTCATTATCTCTATAACCCTATAGGCTCAAAGTCAATCGAACCAGTGTGTACATACCGGTACACACCAAATCAGTCAACAAGCAATTTAACAACCGTGAGTACCTACCAACACCACACAACATACATCCCAGTACCATGCAACGTGCGTACACATCAGTACGTCACAAAACAATTTACCCCGTGCACATACCAGTGCAATACAAAACAATTGTCAACCATGCACATCCCGGTGCAACTCCAAATAATTATCATAGAGCAATTTACCGTGTGTACATGCCCGTACAACACAAGCATACATAACAATACAATCCCACACTAAACCCAATCCGTGCTCACTACATTTATCCTAGCTAGATTACTTACGACCACTTACAGGGAGCCTCTAAAATCATTGAACCCCGATGTGATCAGCATCAGTGATGAACTATCTCTCCGCCCCAATTTGTGTTTCATCTCCCTTGATCACTAGCAAATCAAGTTCGACTTCACACTTCCATTTCAAACAATCAGGTATTTCAATCATTTACCATTTTCTATCTTTTAATCATTCTAGTCATAAAACAAAGCAAACATCTCCAAACGATGGAACTCGGTCCATCAATCATCCTCAATTATCTCCCGATACCTACTTAAGAAATTCAATACCTGTTGTAACTCCATTCGGTTTTCTATCCTCCATTCATTCCCGAATAAAATCAATCAATTCCTATCCTCAAATTATACACTCATACAATCAAATCAAGTTACCTAGGGGACTCACTTCCCACTAGGTTCAACATCGGTTTCATACCGATTAGTACTCCTCAACAAATTTCCCAAATATACTCATCCACACCATGTCTAATCCCAAATCAAATACTATGTCTAATCTCGAATAGACATATACCATCGGGGTTCTCATTCCCCTGGAGTTTCTCTACTCCTTTCCACTTCAAATCTCACAAATAATCATAATTTTCACAATGAGTGAGTACAAATCTTTATGTAACATAAGTACCCATCATCAAAACAATTTCTTTTGCGCTATGCGCATAGTAGTTTATGCCCTTATCACGTAAAACATACACTTCACGATTTTCGCTCTACCCCCCTTAAAAAGGGATTACGCCCACGTAATCTACCATGTGTCAACATTGGTCATAGGTCAAAGGCATTCAGCCGTCATGGAGTGGTTCGACTTCCATGCGGTCTATTATACAATGTATTCTGGTCAAAAGGGTCTTAACCATACTGTTGGTTAGTCCCTGCACCAAGAATTTTCATCAGAGTTATTTAACTCTTAACCGGGTTCGGTTCTAGCCTTAGAGGCTTCAAGGCATTGATAATTAGCTATTTATTCATTAGGTGTATCAAACCTTAGAATTTGGCCCACTAGCTTCTGCTGCGCGACCCTGATAAATTATGGTTTATTTGCCCTTCTCGTTATTCTTAATGTGTTATACATCACCCTTTTATCCCTTCTTATCTTGGAAATAAGGTTCATCCATCATGCGTGGTATTCGTTTACCGTGCGTGAATTCAATGAGCTTTGGATTGTCTATCCAGCTCTCTGGAATCCATGTACATGCTGTTCGTACTCCCATGATTATCCACTGGGTTCCTCCGACTTATTGTCGGTTGAGGTTTAGCCACTACTTAGTTGTAGTGCTTCCTCTGTTGTCAGTGGCTTCTGAATTATGCCCACTTATTCTTTACTTGTATGCCCTTGCATTTCCTATGCATTCAGTCCTTATGACTTCATCAGTTTCTTTATACTTTTACCACAATTGTCATCTCCCAACTTCCTAGCTATCCCACTCGATCATTACTGCACAAGCGCAATACCAAAACACTCAGTCCTACAGAGTGCAGAGGCGTCAACTCTTGGCGGTAAATCACTTATGCGATCGCAATAGGAATGCATATTGTTTCCATGTTGTCCGGTTTGTCTACCATCGTTATTCATCAACTCCATCTCATTGTATGATTTATCCACATGTATTGGTCACTTGCTGCGCACCATGTTCGTATTTGTTTACAACTTTGGTTCTATGACATCCACTATTACCTTAGCTTCCGCTCGTGTACCTCTACCATTTATACAATGGTTCACCATTTACTTGGCTGGTTATAGCATATGACATTCTTTTACATCTCTGAGCTCCTTGAGCGTTATTGATTTTTTTTATACTTCAGGTTCATACTTCACTTATTTCTTCTTACCCGATTACTCATCGGTTTTCCATAGTTGCTATGATAGCATAATTCCTCTTTGCTTGGCAATATCTGCATGCTCGAGCTTCACTACATTAGTAGTTCTGAAAGAGATGTATTATCAGATATTTACTGTTGGTATTCCCTTCTTGGAATCTATGTATTCACCGCTCTTGCGGTCTCACGTTAACGAGGGGTATCCCTGCTTGTTGGTTATAAAACCCTTTACTGGTGCCATTCTTGACAACTCTCCATATAGTTCACAATGGTTTTGCAACCATTGAATTATGTATTATTATAGTTTCTCGGCATACTAGCCTCGTTGCCTAGAGCTCTGCTTATCTTAGGCTGTTTACAAGCATTGCTTCTCCGTACACCGTAAATTGGTTTGGAGGTAACACTGGGCTCCATGATAAGGATCATTGCATCACGCTTCCGTTCGTTGGATGCCCCTTCAAGTATCTTGGTATTGATTGGTACCTTTCAATAATTTAGGGTATCCCCTGGGTAAGTGGGATCCCTTCGGTGTTCTAACTGAATGTTCATTATAGCTCTGGTGCTCTTATTACGACACTTCGTTCAATATGTTGACTCTGATACCCTTTATGGATTGCTCCTGGGTGTTGTTGATTATGCCATTACATCCGGCTGACATTAAAGTGTATGCAGTTTACTCCGCATTGCGATTCAGATTTCAGATTGCCCCATTTAGGGTTACAGTGTCTCCCGTTCTTAGGGTAGAACATGTGCGCTTCCCTTAAGGTTTTAACTGGTTTTGTATTTCCTTTGGTGGTGATCGGTATCCTCCGGTACCTTAGGTGGTCACTTTGGGTATTTCACTTTGTTCCTTGAACATTGGTGTGTTCAGGTTAGGCGTTGCCTTACTGTGTTTAGACTGGATTTCCATTCCAGCTATTTCATGCTTTTGTTTCAAATTCTTGAGGCATATCCAATGTCTTTAGTCAATTACTAGTGCATCTCGCACTTCCTAACTCTCAATCGTTCTCCTGGGGTGAGTTCTTGACTCCTTTAGCTTGTAAGCTTGTTTGAGTCCTTCGATCGTTTGAGGTGTCCAACCGTTCAGATTTGTATTCACTTATGGTCCGTAGAACGGGGCTGACTACTTCCCGTGTTTCGTACACTACATGTATACATACGTGGGGTACCATATTGGTACGTTACCACTTACCCGACTAACTCACAAAAGGGTCTGTCAGGCCCGCAAGCTCCTTCAGAGTGCGGTCGTTCCACATCCCGTATTTGGGTACACTCGTAGTGCTCGCCACACGCCTAGGTGAAGCATTCTATTGTCAACTCCTCTTGTATCATTCTATGATACTTACCGTAATTCTTTTGGTTTGGTTTTAAAAATCTGAGGTTTTTTAAAAGAAAAGTTTGAGGTTTTGAAAGAAAATGTTTTGTGTTTGAAATAAAATCTTGGGTTGAAAGAAAATCTTCATGGCGTTGCCATGTTTGAGGTCTTGACCAAGTCTCGCTCCCTGCTGACTGGTCTGTGTGTTGACAAGATGGTCAGGCCATTAGACCTTTCCAAGGCTTTGTTGTTTCAAGTCTTAGGATTGGTGATCCTATGTTTACTTCAATCTTCATAGTGGTACTTTAGTAGGTACGTGTTGATTGTCAAAAGTTCCCCAATTTGCCTTGTTGTTGCTGCACTTGCCTTGGCAAGTGCGCGGGTACATCGGTTTTCAGGTTAACTTGCACTGATTACGGTATTGTTTTCCATCCATACTTGGTGGTTTCATTGGATCTTCCTTCCATTTTTGATCTTAGTGATCAACTCCCTGAGTGGCTTCTCAGTGTTCTTGACATGATTGTCGTTGATTTGAGTGCTTTCCCGATCCTTGTGGTACTCCATGTACCTTGCTTAGTTGCTCGTTCCCACGTCTTTACAGTGGTTACCGAGGTTTGACTAATCCTTAAGAGCTACGTCGTAGTCCTTTTGATGTATGCGTAATGATTACTCTTATAGTTGTCTGAACTATGTTATTCGGGTTTCGCAACCTTTTGGTGTCGCAGGCTTGGAATTATCCAACCTTGACTATTACCATAGTCGGTTTCTATACCGTTGACGATATTGTCATGCATTATAGTCTGTAGACTCTCTTGTCTCGGGTTTTGTTACTCTGCTTTTCCGCTTCATCACGTAGTTGTGCTTTCCTTCTCGTTGGTTGTACATGGTTCTCACGATTGCGAAGCACGTCGCCCCATGGTGCCGCAAATTTCATTATCCTGTATTGAGGATCTTCAATCTTCTGCCGTTATGTACGGTTATCATTGTTCAAATGGGAACCGTCTTCAGGATTTCCAGTTCTTGGAATCTACCGTATGACAGGTTCTTTCTCTTTACAAGATTTATTTTACAACTGCCAGATCGGGTTAACCCGAGTGTGAGAGGTCTTTCCATCTCTCTAGCGTTCTTTTCCCCAACTTATAACGGGGTTGCGGAGGGCGGGATTGGTTATGTAGGTATCCAGATCACACTGGAGGTTCCTATCTAGCGTACCTCTCACGCTAACACTCAACCCTTAGCCCTAAGTCTCTAATTCCTAACTCGGTATTTTCTAAGCTCGGTATTCAGACCATCAGAGCAATACTTTGCTCTGATACCACTTTTTGTAACACCCCAACCGGTAATCACACACTTAACTCCTAACTCGTCTCCATTCCAATACACCAGCAGCGGAAAATCTAACACCACCGGGGGTGAAACAATGCCGTTAGTCACTCACATGACTAACAAGGCCAATCCAAACTCAGTTACAATAATCAAAATACAATATCGGTCTGATGGGTCTTATACCGAGTACACTATACAAATGGTACTTCCATTACTTAATCAATACTCAAAGCAAATACAACTTCAACTCATTAGTACACAAATACAATTTCCATTCCAAATTATACGGAGTATCTACAATTCCAAAGTCTATCCATGACCTTTCGGTCTTACAATTCCACAATACATAAATACAATTCCTTAAACAACTACCCGTAACAATAACAACCCCGTCCTACTCTCGATCGGTTGACGGCTTCATGGTACCTAGAAAATAAAAACATCGCCCCAGGGGGCTCAGCAAAATTGCTGCATATGACTTCCGCATACCCCGCGTACTAGCAAGGGTACTCCGACTATTTGGTCGAGAGCATGCGATTCATTTTATTTCAAACAGCATGCAATACACAATACATCATATATGTACATTCACACAACACTCCACATTCAATCCAGGAATACAATCCACACAGATATCACATCCAGCTCGGTAAATTCAACTACCTTATTCTTAAACCTTGAGAGACTGTATCTCAAGTGAGTTTCATTCTCATTACTCATCAATTTTTCCATCCCAACCGGGTAGTTTACCTGTCTCCTAGATCTTTAAACACTCTCGGTTCTGATCTAGTTTTCTTAATTATTCTACTCTTGAATAATTTTAGGTTAAGCCTCAAAGGCCTCCGGACAGAGACATATATAGGTCTCACCACCGGGCTTTTATAATCTCAATACGGGATTAGAAACATTCTCTCATGTTCTCTCTCCCTATCCCATAATACCTAGCTTACCTCTTTAGACGGGTAAGCTCTGCCAGTCTTACTCCAGTCGGGCACCACTATGTGGCACAAGGCCCCGCAGGGCACCACTATGTGGCACACGGCCCGGTAACAAGGGAGTTCGACCACGGATTCAGAAACATACGCTCTGTTGCTTCCTCTTCCTTGCACGCGTGACTCACAATCCCCCTAACCCAACTCTCAGGTTAGTAACAATAGGTACTCATATATAAATATATATAGATATCAGTCAGCCGCATCTCTCTCGATGCTATCGTACAACTTAGGAGATTTTCCTACTTCGTCGTATCAACCGATTTAAGGGTCGCCCCGCCCCTACACTTCCGTTACTTAGGAACTATGTTCGTTTTCTAACATTGAGTTACATCCTTGCATAGGAGGTCGACTATTGATATTAAGGACGTTCACTAGTCTCGTGCGTCGCTTATTCTCATTTCGAGTGAATTCTTAAGTTGTTTTATCGTTGTCCATTAATCGATGGTTTTCGTGGGTTACCTCGCTTTCATTATTTCACATCACGAGTCTTTCTTCGAGTCTCTAGTCAAACAAGACTCAACTATGAGTCGCACTACAGTACACAATCACATACAAGCAACTCATTCACCATCCATTCATTTCATGAATTATACAAACTTAGTTTAAATTCAATCCAACAAACAACAATACAATACAAGCACGATTAAGTGCACACAATCCGATTCGTGCATTTATCTTGTTAGGTGATCACACAATCAAACAAGCACACAAATCGGGGTAACCAAGTTAGGATACAGAGCATGAGGAAACCATACCTTTCACCGGGGTTAACTTTACCGGGTGTTCTCATGTTCCTCGGTTCACACTTGTTCGTCGAGTCTTACTCTTGATCCACTGATAATATTTCAAACATCTCCGTTAATTTTAAGTACTACGGTATGTAGACTAGTACTCCCGTAATTAACCCCGTTAACCCATCATTCTTTGGTTTCGTTTATGTGCTCTTAAACTCACAACTTTCTTAATCACTTCTTAAACTTATTCACCCTTCTTAGGACCTTTAAAGGTCACCAAACAACTCCTAAACATCACCTAAAACCAATACCAATCATTCCCCCATGTTTAGAACCCATTAAAACACATTCTGTTCAATTTTTATAGTGGTCCGGGTTTGTGTCCGGGTCTACAAACCCGGACCAGACACTGAAATGCGTTTCTGGTCATTTTTACATGTGGCCCGGGTTTGTGTACTGGTTTACAAACCCGGACCACCCCCTAGGATGGCTTTCTGGTGCGTTTTTGCTATGGTCCGGGTTTGTGTACCGATTTGCAAACCCGGACCACCCCTGGAACTGTCAAAATTTACAGTTTTTGAACAGTTTTCAACCCCTAATTCACCTCTAATCATTTCCTAACCCTTCCACATGTTTCCTACATGTTTAAGCACCCTAAAACATGCCCTAAACCTCTTCAAATCATTGGTTTAATCCTTACTCAAATCCTAGCTCAATTTCCACCCATTTCCATCCTCCTATTACAGTTTTTGCACACTTGTGCATTCTCTAACTTTCCTTAGCACTTTGCACTTTTTTCTAACCCCATTTGACCATACCAATTCATTCCTAGGCAAGTGCATTTTCCTACACCCAAGTCCAACCTTCATTTCCAAGCTTTTGCACCTTAACTCTTTTCTAGCATTTTAAAAATCCTCACAAGCCATTTTGCTACAGATTTTTACACTCCTCTCCCTAGTTCTCCAAATGCCATTTCAAGGATACTAATCCACTCTACTCAACACTACCAACACCTAGGTTCTCCCATTCGCTAAGTCATCTTAAAACACTTGTTTTTCTACCAAAATTTTGCCATAACCTCCCCATAAACCTTATATGTCCAAACTCATCTTTTTCACCATTTCAATTTCTAAACTAGCCACACCCTTACAAGGGTCCTACCAGCACATAATATATCCTCAAAATCATCCAAACAACAATATAGCTCCAAATTCAAATACATTGGCACTTAGGCCCTTAAATCAACACAAGTTCACAAACATCTCTAAAATCAACTATACATATCCTCCCACATGGATTCCAATTCATAATTTTTGTTCATTAATTTATTTACCCATCCCAAATCCTAAAACAATTAAAACAAGGTTTAAGGTAGTTTTTTACCTTAATCTTTTCCAAGCCTCTTTTCAATTCTCCTCCTCCTCATCTCCTTCTCCAATTCGGTCAAATGGGCAATGGAGTTTCCAAACTCCATTCCCAACATTCAAGAGGCACAAAATGAATATAATCAAACCTCTAACCCTTAGAAAAATCCTAATTCAAAGAGAGAGTTTAAACACCACAAGTTAGGGTTTACCTTTGAAGTGTTCAAGAGGGGTTTTCACCCATGAATCAAATGGAGAGTCCCACCACCATTGGAGGGTTGAAATGAAGCTTAAAAATAAGAGGAGAACAAGGTAAGAGGGAGAGCAAAATCGGATAAGGAAGGAAGGTTTTTCTTGAATATTTTTACCTTAGGAGAGAGAGAAGACTCCAAGCTACCCATTGATGCCATTTTCTCTTCAAATGGGATATACCCATGGAGATGAAGTTCTTCATTTTCAGGTTTTGAAAAGAGAGAAAGATAGAGAATGATGAGGGGATGAAGAATATGTAATTTATTTTGCATTTGGAGCTTGTACAAGGGAGACAAGGTGGAGAAGCCATGGCTGTTTGGTGGAGCTCAAAATCGCCAGTAGAAGGGGGGGGGGGGGGGGGAGAAGAGGGCTCACGGTGGGAAAAGGAAAAAAAGAGAGAGAGAAGAGGGAAATGAGAGGAGAGGTATTTTTTTTGCTTTTGTACTTTTTTTTGTACTTTTTTTTTACTTTTTGCTTTTATTCCTCTTTCTTTTCTAGCAAACTAGTCATGTGCGAGGGGGATGTCTACATTAATAAAACCGGCCCACTAATATATACACACTGGAGCATTTTTTGTCTTTTACAGAAAACGCTCATTATTTACCCGGTTTTAGCACTATTCACTAACCGGGCCCGTTTTTCGGAATTTTCTCGTTTCTTTAATTTTAATGGCTCTTAAGCTCCATTAATGTTTATTTATAGTTATTTGATGAACTATAATTTTTGCGGGTTTGTTTGACCACTTAAAGTCACGTTTTCGGGTTTTCTTGAAAAATGTGCGCTAAAGCTTCATTAGCGTTTTTAACTCATTATTTGGATCCGTTTTCTTCGGGAATTGTTCCCATATATTATTTAGGCCTTATTAAGCCCTGTAAGTTCATTTAATACTCTTGTCGAGGTCGTATTCCTCTTAGGGTCACTTAACGCTCAATTTAGCGTTTTTCGCTTTCTAAGCGTTTTTTCTCTTTTCTTTTGGATTTATTTTCTTTACCAAATTAATTAGGCACTAATAGGCCCTCAACATCATATTAGAGTAATTTAATCCCCCTAATTAAGTTCAGGGTATTTCAACCGTGAGACAGATTCACTACCTATTGGGGACGTGTCGAGGGGTACTAGCGACTAACAACATGCCATAGAGGTCTGCCCCTACAGAAGAGTCCCTGGCTATGGTGAGTGTTGGTACGGGAGCTGGTTATGTACGAATGTTTATTTGACCTGTTTTTTTTAAAAAAAGGCCTATGCTCCTTGGTCAAATGTGTTTGGCCTTCTCCCAGTTTATGGTCTCCGATCTCCAAGGCCATTCAATCGTAACTCCATTTCGTGCGATGGCTCAGGTCTTTCGGGCTGAGGCATTAGAAAGACCCGATTTACACCTTGGGATCACTCGCCCATCTCGTAAGCATGCCCTGGACCAGGTTGATTCTCATGCAAAAGGTCGGACTCATGATCAATGCTACTATTGGGAGATCAGGGAAGGGGAAATACCGATGCTTTGCTTAGACTGGGAATCATCATGGATGGATGAGGAGCGTTCTAGGATGCTCTATGTACACGAACAGACGTCTTTGAGTCAACCTTAGAGTTGCCGCGACTGATGTGGCATTTCTTTGGGTGCTGTGTGGAAGAAGGCTCATCCCACTCAGCAACCCTAAGGGCCTTTCCATGAGGTTTAGGGATCATTTCGACTGATGTTTTGCCTCTTAATTGTTTTGGTCTGTTTTCTTATAGTTGTTGGTGTTGTAAGCCCCTTGATTGTTCCCTAAGTTATGCACGTTTAATGTATGGGTTTTGTACTAGGTTAACTGATGGTGTGTCTTGCTTGTGCTGTCTTGGATTCTCTTTTCCGTTGTTCTTTGGACTAATGTTGTAAGCGGGTTGATCTTGCTCTGGTTTGGTAGCATCTTGGTTGATGCAATTGTCTTGTTGGCTGTTTTAACAACCTTCCCGGGTAGGGGTGCACAATCGGGTTTCGGATAGGGTTAAGCTCAACCCGAACACGACCCAAAAATAGTTTTGGTCAACCCGAACCCGACCCGAACCCGGAGCGGGTTGACCTGAACCCGACCCGTTTTTTCAAATATTTATTTTATTTTTAAAATTTTGGTTTCTTTAATAAATAAATATAATACTTTAATATAAATTAATTATTATGTACTATGTTTAAACATAAGTTACTAATAAATGTTTATTTTAATCATAAATTAATCATCACACTAATTTAAGTCATTAAATATAACATATTTTCTATTTTTAAGTAAAATTTTTTCAGGTTACACGTTGGCGGGTTCAACCCGAACTCGAAGAGGGTTTCAATGTCGGCCCAACCCAAAAATCTTTTTGGGTAAAAAATCTTAACCCGACCAGTCTTTTTACTGGTCGGTTTTGGGTCGAGTTTCGGGTTCGGGTCAAGATTGACATCCCTAGGGGTTTGGGTTGTCTCTTCGCAGCTTGATCCTTATGGCATGCTTTTTGAGGTGTGTAATTAATCCTACTTGGAAGTATTGAAGGTGGTGTTGTTTGGCTAAAAAGAATCTTAAAATGCATGGGTTTTTCTTACAAACATTGCACAAAATCTTGTTTAAGAATTTTAAGGCCTTCTACTTAAACATGTGCTTAATGCTTAATCTAAGAAAATGTTTGGGTTGTCGATTAGTTTTTTTGTAGTTTTTTGCCTAGCTTAAGTGGTTGGATAAATAATATAAGAACATCACGACAATATCAATTTTTGTTTCAGATTGAGTTTAATTGTCCTAGAAACTCTTTGCTTATCCACGAATAAATGGCATATTTGTTTTTCCTAAAACACCGCTGTGTTCTTAATGAAGAGGTTAGATGGGTGGACAAAAAAATAAGGTATTCCACTTGTGTGTCTAAATACATAACCAATAATGAGCCTCTTCTTCTTAGCAATCAAGTCTATAAGTGTATTTAAACCTAATTATCTACGGTCTAAGAAATCCAAAATTAGTTGATTGAAAGTTGTTACATGGTAGAGAGACAAATCCAAAAAGATGTGTTATTGTAAAAGGGAATTCAAAGGATACCACATAAAAATTGGTTAGTTAATAAATTATCACCTTCTTTAAAAAAGCTTTTCTCATACCAAAAAAGAATTTTAATTCATCAAATGCGATAGATTTTTGACCTTGAACATTTTAATCCAAAATATTCTACTTATTAATACACATAATTCTCAATATACCATATTAATATTTTAATTCACACAGTATCATAAAACTTAATCAAATATATAAAAAATAGTAAAAAATAAAATAAAAAATTAAGTTTATATTGACTAAAAATTGTATAAAATAAAAAATATAATATAGTTCAAGATCTTTGAAATAAAAAATAAATAAAATAATATATTATGTAAACGATACAAATAAGATTAAAAATTATAAAGAAATGAAAATTTTATTTTTAGTACCCATTTTATATAATTTAATAAAACCAAATAATGCATCATATTTTTAGAGTTTATATATTAAATTAGAAAAGACAAAAAATGTATATACATTATGTATATTTTTCAAATTACTAGAAATATTAAATTTTCATCTTCATTGCTTTCTCTTGTAGGATTTTAACTGTAAAATTTATGGTACACTTGTCTTAGCCTATAAAAATTTAATATTATATAAATTAAATTGAGAATGTTAAATTTTATTCGCTAAAACGTTTCTACCTTATTAAATTTACAACGCTTGACCTAAATGAGAAAACAACGAGAATGAAAAATTATTTATTCCATAACATTGCTAAATTTAAAAGTAAAAAAATTGAATAATTTTGAAACAATTACAAAATATATTTTAATTTTGTAAATTTCATTAATTTTATAATATCTAAATTGTAAAATATAATGTATTATTTAGATATTAGGAAATTAAAATATAATATACATAATATATTATTTTTATAAAAAAATGTTTATATTTAGTTATAATTAAAGTTTTCAATCTCTGTATATTACTTATATCTTTAATTAAAATTGTAACTTCTAGCTACTATATTATATTTAAATATGTTTTAACTTTTAGAATTATATATGTGTTTTTTATTTTGACAATTTTTATTCAATAGATTATAAAAACTAATTTTTTTTAGTTACTTTTACCTTCTAAAATTTATTTTATTAAATTTTGTGATATTTTGTAAATTAATACGATTTATGTGGTATAATTGAGAACTATGCAAATTAGCAAGCGGGGGATTTTTGGTCTTATAATATTAATGTTCATGGTTAGCAATTTGTGATATTTGATAAATTATAATTCTTTTTATGGAATCTGGTGAATTTTCCATTATAAAGTATCTGGCGAAATTTGTTAAAATGTTAAGAAGTTAAAACGTTACAATTTGTTAAAAGTTTCTTGAAAAAATTCATGAAACTCCAGAAATACCACTATAGCGGTTGGTCAGAAGAAAAAAAATAGAAAAATACCTCTACAGTTAACGAAACATTTTGAAATTCAACAAAGTGCAACTAATTGTTAAAAATTAATAAAATTCACAAAAATTCAAAACTATAAAAGTATGAATAACTATAAAAAAATATGGAAACTTTCATGAAATGCAACTATGTTATTGACTAATTCGTGAAACACCATTGAAAAAAAAGTTATGAAATGTTACTATATTTTCCCTGAAATTCATGAAATGTCACTATAGTAGTTGACCTGAAGGAAAAATAATACAAAAATACTACGGATAGTTAACGAAATACTTTGAAAGTTCCAAAATGCAACTAAATGTTGAAAAATAAAAGAAAGTCCAAAAGATCTAAATACTATAAAATAACTAAAAATATTATAAATTAAAAAAATCATAAAATATTCAAAAAATAAATATTGCTTCAAATTTTCTAAAGTTGTTAAGGACCATAAAATAGAATATAAAGTTTTAAAGACATAATTTATATTCTATTATATAGTACTTTCCATTTATTTTGTGTCATTTCATAAACGACAATTTATAATTGTAGAAATATTAAATTTGTGAAAAAACAAAAATATAATGTCATAAAATTATTTTCAATGTAGAACATAAATTCTTTTTTTAAAATAATTTATTTGAAGAAATAAATTTAAATTCATAAAAATGATAATTTAAATAAACTAATATAAAATATTTATAATTGTTGAAAAGTTGTCAAGAAGAATTAGCATAATTTAATTTACTTATTAGTTTCGGTACTTTTTCTAGCTCTTCATCATGCTCCTTCACTAAAAACTATTTGATTAACAAATAGATTTTACCTTTGTCTTAACATATTAAATAAGTAGTAAAAAAAGTAAAAAAATGGCTTTTTTTTAAAAAAAAAATTGCCCTACTTGAAAGCTTTATTTTTCAAACAGGTTAATAAGTTATTTTTTTAAGAAAATGTGGTTAGATTCGGGCACTTAATAAAAATATTTTAATTTTTCTAAATATTATTTAGTAATTATTAATATGTTTTTGATATTTTCCAATAAAATTAACCGTTTTTTACATTATTTTGGAACTTATGTCTTTAAAACTCTATATACTATTTTATGGGACTTAATAATTTTAAAAAATCTAAGATTTGTTTTTCAATATTTTATGATATTTTAATATTTTCTTCAATTATTTATAATATTTTTATAGTATTCATATAATCATATTGCTATAGTATTTTAAAATTTGTGAACTTTTTCTAATTTTTAACACTTAGTTTCAATGTACTTATTAACTAATAGGGGTATTTTTGTCTTTTTTTCTTTTGGTCAACACCTATAGCGGGAAACATACAGTGACATTTCATAACTTTTTTTTTCAGTGATATTTCATGAATCAGCAAAAAATATTGTGACATTTCATGAAATTTCCAATGTTTAATTTAGTGCATAATTTAGAGAAACTATCTATAAAAAATGTTACGATTAAACGCCAAGTAATGTTTAATTATCTACAACCTATGAAAAAGTAGTCAAAATCATATGTACAGGGTAATTATGTTAGTAGTTTGTAGCTAATATTTCTTCATATAAAGATGATAAACATCTGATAATTACCATACTAATTGATCATGTCGGCCTAGTATAGTTAGGCCACCTTATTACACACAATATGTTAGTTAATAGGTGTAAAGTCCATAGTCTGTAATCGTACTCTGCTTTATATATACAACAATATAACAAAAAGTTAGGGTATGATTCCATTTACAAATATTTTTCCGGTGTGTTCACTTTCTGTTATGGTATCAGAGTCAGAATAGGGTTAACCCCATTTAAAAAACAAACAAAAATTCATCCAAGCTTTCATGACATCAACCACGGAATCTCAGAATTTCGTCCAAGATGATGATGCTACTTCCTCTCTTATGACCAGCAAAACCATCATCACTCAGGCGCATCCTTCATACTCCATCTTGGCCGACATCTCGTCTCATAAAACTATGAACATACAATTCAACATGGAAGAGTTTGATACAACCTTTTCTTCGTGGCAACAATCTCTATCGGTACATTAATGGGAGCTACCCATGTCCTCCTGCAACAATAGAGGTTAAAATCAATGAGGAATATGTAAAAGGGAAAACACAAGATGAACTGGTAATGAGTGTTATCGCTTATTCTCTTTCAAAATCGATTATTATCCAGATCTCTAGATGCTCTACCTCTGCTTGTATGTATGAAACACCAGAACATATCTTTGTTGCTCAGTCTAATCCTCATGTTGGGCAATATTACTTGCAACTTGCTAGTATTAAAAAAACGGAACAGAAACCACCACTGACTACTTTAATCAGTCATAAACCCTCGTTTATGCCCATTGTTTCAGTCGATCATTTCGTTTCTGATCATGAGCTACAAACCTATCTCCTCAAAGGCCTTCCTCCAGATTATGACCCAATAGTAACCTACATCATGAAACCAAATGTCCTCATGCCTCATCAGCTGTATGAAAATCTGTTACATCAGAAAGTTTTCATCAATGAACACACCCAAGTTCTCTCCAACTCTATCAATGGGAACACCACATCTAAATTTGAAACCAAACCCACAAAATTTTTCAATGACCGATCCAAATCATTTTATGATCGAGAGAGGGTAAATAACAATCGCTCCAGGGGTAGAGGTCATCAATCTGGTGGTTGATCTCCCTTTCAGCAAAACTATAGTATTGAGTACAACAATAATAACTCTAGTTATGGCCATAAAGACACCCACCCCCAATACCAAATTTGTGAAAAAAGAGACATGTGGCACAAAACTGCAACCAGAAGAACTTTCAATCTCACATCACAACCCACAAAACAACTCCCAGTACTTCATCATGGACTCCAGATACAGGCACTAGTCTCTATTGTATAGGTGACTTCAATCAGTTGAATATTGGAGCCACCGAATGTTAGGGCACTAAGACAGTAAACCTTGGGATGGCACCTCCTTATCCATCTCTCACATTGGACGCGGGGTTATCCCCACCTCAACTAGATCATATACTTTGTCTAATATCTATCACACACCTGGCTTACATAAAGATCTAATTTATGTTGGCAAATTTACAAGAGAAAATGATGCTTATTTTGACTTTCACCCCCATTGTTTTCTCTTAAAGGATCGAGTCTCTGGATGACTCTCATTCAAGGTCCAGTTAGAGATGGCCCTTCACATCTTTCCAACTCCTAGCTCCACACCTCAAATACATGCTACCAGCTTATCATATGGCATCAAGACTAGTCCCAAGTTTTGGCCTTGTAGTCTTGGCCATCCTTCCACCACACAAACTCTTTTCACCATCAATAAATTCAGTTTACCTACTATAGGGACATCTGATTTTGGTTTTTGCTCTAATAGTTATAAGAGAAAACACATGTCCTTCCCCATCCCTCTATATAGCTCGTTCTATGATTCTATTCAAACTTTTATATATGGATCTTTGAGGTCCTATCCAATATACATCTATTGACGGATATATATAACCTTTTGATTATGAATGATTATACTCAATTTATGTGGAATTATCCAATTGTGCCGAAATATGATGTTTATAAGTTGTTTCCTATGTTTTATGCCATGATCTCAACTCAATTTTCCACTCAGATTCAAGTTGTTCAAACAGATGGCAAGGGTGATTTCACCTTGCTAAAAAACTTCTTTTCTTTTAAAGGGATAAACCACCGTATTTCATGCCCATATTCACACCTTCATAATGGAATGGTTGAATATCATCATCGGTTTGTCATGAACAAAGCCCTGAGTCTTTTAGCTCAAGCCTCTACGTCATTACATTTGATCCTTTGTTATTGTTACCTCCCCTGATCTCATAAACAGAACTCCCAAAAAAGTTCTTCACAACCAGTCCCTTATTAGCTATTCTTTCATAATGCTCCAGTTACTACAAGTTACGTGACTTTGGCATTGTTTGTTAGCCTAATCTTAGACCAACTCAGGGTTACAAACAATCTTTTTGGTTTGAGGAACATGTTTATCTAGGGTATTCTACATCTCATACTGGATACCTATGTTTTAACCCATTACCAACACGATCATTATATCCAGAGTTGTAACTTTCAATGAAATCCATTTTCCCTTCTCCATTATTCCAAAAGATCAAACACAAGTCCAGCCTCTCCCCCACACTTCTGCACCTTTACCCTGTCCTGTCTCCAATGTGGAGATTACCATATCCATGGCCCCAAAATCCCACAACTGTACTTCTCCTCATATTTCGTAGCTACTACAAACCTTTTGCCTAATGTTTTACCTTCACGCACACCACGTAGTCCCACCCTACCTTCTGCTACAACAACTACCCAACCTGCTGCAATGCCTCCCATACCCACAAAAATACGCCCCACGACCACTAGGACAAAATTCAATCATTAAAACCCATAACTTTCACAGATGGGATTGTTTTGTGGCCTCAACCTCACTTCACTACCGTTGTTTCCACCACAGTCTCGGCTAAACCCATGTTCAACCAACCTGTTGCTTATCTTGAATGGCAAGAGGCCATTCAAAAGGAATATAATGCTCTAATGCAAACATACATATGGGTGTTGGTTCCTTATGACTCTACTATGAATACTTTGGGAACAAAGTGGATCTTGAAAATCAAGTATGATTATGATGGGTCTTTGCAGAGGCCCAAAGCCCGCTTTATGGCCTAGAGATCTCACAATCATATCCCAATTGTTAAGATCTCCACTATAAGGTTACTTATTTCTTTGCAAACTCTCACCACTGACCTCTTCATCAGACAAACATTTAAAATACCTTTTTACACGACAATTTGGAGGAAGCAGTTTCACTCGTCAACCCTAAGGGTTTCATTAATTTGCAATACCCGCATCATGTTTGCAAGCTAAAAAATCTCTCTACGGATTGAAGCAATCTCATAGAGCTTTGTTTTCCAAATAATTTTTTTGTTTTTTTGGAAATAATTGGATTCAAATCTTCTTTGGAAGATTCGTCTTTATTTGTTTACAACCAAAAGTCAACATAAATGTTTGTTCTTGTGTATGTGGATGATATTCTATTTACTCCTTCCTCACAACAACTGATTAATCAATTTTTGGCTGCTTCATCTGCTTAATTTCCTATCTCAGCCTCTAGTCCACTACACTATTTTCTGTGTGTGATTTTAACCACACAAGGGAGGGGATACTTCTCACCCAAATGAAGTATATTCATGATCTCTTACAATCCACTGACATGTTAACATCCAACCCAGCAAAAACATCGATGTCTACACATCAGATTGTGATCCCTTCGACTCCAAAATATTTCAAGATGCTACAAAATGTAGGAGTAAAGTGGGCAGCTCATAATGTTTCTCGCTGACAAGGCCATACATCTCATATGCGGTTAACAAAGTATGCCAAAAAATGCTTTAACCAACAAAAAAGAATTGGCAGGTGTTAAACGTATACTCAAGTACCTGAATGGAACTTAACAGTTAGGGATCTATTTCTCTTTATCTTCTGCTATGAAGTTTCATGTCTTCTCTAACGTAGATAGAGCTAGCCCGCCTCTAGGTTGACGCTTAACTGTTGCATACCTTGTGTTCTTCAGCAATCACTAGGTCTCTTGGTCATCTCAAGCAAAAAACAATGGTTCATTGCTCCATTAAGGCGGAATACAAGGCGGTCACAAGTGCAGCAGCGAAGGTTATTTGGCTCCAACTACTTTTTCTTGAGGAACTTGGGATTTTTTTCCGAGAGGTAAAAATCAAAATTTTTGTTACAAAGTTTCTAGTAACGACTTAATATCGTTATCGTACATGTTATTAGTGACAAGTATTTCGTTACCAAAGATAGTGCTAAAGTCCTAAAAAATTTTGAGACTACAATAACGATATAACTGTTAATAAGGAATAAAAGTCGTTACAATAAATAAATTGATCTTTGGTTACGCTATCTCGTGTAACAACATATGTAACGACTTTTGTTGTTACAAAAAATTGGATTTGTAATGATCTTCATTTTGTAAAATTTTTATTTTGTTGCCAAAAATCTATATATTCTAGTAGTGATCCACCACAGCTGTATTACGATAACTTGAGAGCGACATTCATCGCCAATAATCCAACCCTTCACAGTCGGATCAAGCATGTATGCATCAACTATTTTTTTATGCATGAGAGGATTGCCCAGGGAAGCTTGAAGATTGCTCATTTGTCTAGCAATTTCCAAATTGCTAATTTTCTCACTTAATTCCACTATATTTTCTTACAACATTGAGCCAAACTACTCGTTAACAGCAGGGTGTTTGGCTCACAAGGGATAATTAACCATGTCAGCCCAGTACATTTAGGTCCATCTTATTGCACACAATATGTTAGTTGATATGTGTAACGCCCTTAGTGTGTCGTACTACTTATCATACATGCCCACGATGAAACATACAAGTAGAGGTGATCATTCGGGCGGTCGGGCTGGGTTTGGGCCGGGCCAGAGGAAAATTTTAGGCCCGTCGGGCCTATTTTCAAAAACTAAGCCCGGTTTTTTACATGCTCGGGCCGGGCCGGGCTAGGCCCGGTTTTTTCCAGACTTTGCCGAAGCCCGGCCCGCCCGGCCCGGTTTTTTAATTTTTTAATATAAATTAATAAAAAATTTTAAAATTAATATATTTTAATATAGATTTATATATTATATATATAACTTATTTAAAATTTATATATTATATATTTTTGTATATATTATATAAAAATTAAATATGTATATATTACATTTTAAAAATAATAATAAATAATATAAATCGGGCCGGGCCGGGTTTGCCCACGGGCTCAAAAAATGTGTCACGGCCCGGCTCGGTTTTTCATTCGGGCCTAATTTTATGTTTAGGCCCGCCCGGAAGCCCTATTGGGTTCGGACTCGTCGGGCTTTTTTAAGAGCCGGTCGGACCGGGCTGCCGGGTCGAACACATTATGATCAGCTCTACATACAAGTAACAGAACTACTTCAAACATGCCCACGATAGAACAGTAGTGTTTTATGGTGTATTTTAATCTGCTGAAAGTTGCTCGTACCAATCGTGTAATTCAAAGAAGATCTAGTTCGATATGTGTATTGTGATGTAGTTTTTTTCTTTTTTTGAAAGAGATGCGATGTAGTTGTTGTATACTCACTTTAAGAGGGATATGAAGGTTTTCGAAACTTGAATTAGGGGAAACATAATCACAAAAAATACAAAACAAATAACCATAAAGGAAATGATTCCGTTTCCCTTTGATGATTACCCTGAAGTGAACGCACCCTGAATAAATAGTTATTTATTTGTACTATCTGTCCCCTCTTCTCTTCATAAATGCATATTATCAATTATCTTTTTATTTTACTCTCAAGAAAAGCTATTACAATATTCCATTTAATTTTCTCACTTAACCATATCTACAAATATTATAGTTCACTTTTTTTATATATCCATATAATTTTTATATATTAATAATACAATTTTTATGTAGCAAGAATACTTGTATTCTATAAAATGAGCTAGCATAGGTGTTCCTTTTTCGGCAGAAAGTGCAACATATGCACAAAACGAAACGGCGTGCTTATTAATAACAACGAACGAACGAAAGCAAATCAAGAGTTGAGGAACCCCACTCTTGAATTTGCTCGAACAATCAACCAAATTAACAACAAATTAAGAAGTTCAGTTAGACTCCCACGGCGACAGAAAATAAGAGCCTATGTTTTGAGAATACAAAGAAAAATATGGGGTATTATTATATTAATTTGAGAAGTAGCTGGTTATCCCATGATCAGCGTCTTCTGCAAGCAGTTTCTCTCTGAGCATTGAAAAACACAGCTGCAACCGGTGAGCCAAGATTGTGCTCGGCTACAAACCGGCGAGTAAGGAAGTTGTCTCTGGAAGAAGGGAGGTCCACTATCCCTTGCATCCGACGGCTCTGCCTGTACAGGATGAACACAAACCTGTGGATTCCTATGTTTGGCCTTGGACTCTCGTAGCTCACCATCTCCTTTCCTTTTTAACCAATCAAACATTATAATTCAAGCAGGTGTCATCATTCGAAGTCCAAGGCAAAAACGAGTATTTTATAAAAAAGGAAGGTATAATGGAAATGATAGGTCATATAGAGAGTTTCATAGAACATACCAAATGTGGCATCTGTTGTTCCAGGGATGTCTGTCACAATCCTGCAAAAAAAGGAATGGTATAGTATGGGCTCAAACATTTTAATGAGCAAATCTAATTAACTTAATGATAAATCATTCACTTATATGCTTAGATATCATTAAATTATCAGCGACAAAAGCTTAGAAAACCTTTAAAGGCTTCAGAGCATCCTTCTGCCAATCCATATTATTTAAACACTTCTAATGTATTAATATTCTCTTCCAAAAATGGAGTCAAGTGGAAGTAAACCAAGGTGAAAATATACAGTCCTTAAGAAGCTCAGAAGGCATAAAAGTGAATTGCAGCTGTCATGGTTTAACTAATATACAGTATTACCAATGAAGATGCTCCCTAAGATAAGGGTCACTTGGACCTGGAACATCTGGGTCTGTCATCACCTGCAATATGTAGTCATCTTCAGTTTATAATCAACCATACATATAAATTTTGTATGGTGTGTGATAATAAGCAGTACTTTCCGATGAACCACCCACCAGAGTAAACAAAGTTCTGAGATCTCCTCCACGGATTTCAACTCTTGGCCTGGAAGATACAGCTGAAGGGAAGAGCTCAAACCCATTGAAGACTTGCTTGTTAGAAGAGGTGTAAGTAACCGACATCTGTACTGAAGGGGTGAATGAATCAATCACATCTCCTATCACTCCTCCCATCACCAGTGGCTCTACTGTTCTTATCGACATCTTTTCTCCCTTTTCAGTCACTTCCTTTAACCTTCTTTTGGGACAAATATCTGTTGCTATGTACTTGATTGGTGTAGACACACACAGAGAGAGCGAGAGCTATTTATGGGCAGAAAAGAAGCTGTAAACCATGTGTAGGGATTTTGATGATCAAGGCAAATTACACTCTAGACAACGTAATAAGACAAAGAAAAGCACACAAAGGGGGATATGTATTTATAGTACAAATTAGTGAACATCATGCAGGTGCCCGCCTATGTAGGTAGGAGGTGTTGTATATTTTAATATTATAATACACCTGGCTTGATTGCCAGGGTGTCGCACAAAAGGTAAAGTACTCCCTCCATCCTTATGAACTGATCGTCGGGGGAATATTGTTATTTGGCATGCTCTTTCTAATCTTTGTTTATATTTTTCATAGCATTGTAGTTTTCTACCTTGAAGTTGTGATGTATCCACACCCAATTAGTTGGATTTGATGGTTTAGTTTGGTTCAATTAATTGATTTCCGTTTGTGTAGAATTCATCCTGCCTTAATATCAATTCATGAATGTATTCTGGTTTATCAATTGAAGAGATGCATTTTATAAATAAAACTAGAGGTTTTGAACCATGAATCTAATTAAACAAAGACATAGATTAATAGTTCTAGAACTTCATTATTGCATGTAATTTTTATGAGGCGTGTTAGAATTAATGCTAAATCCGTTGAGTTACTCTTGTGAAGTTAATGGTTTCGTCATCCAATTAATTTATTATTTATGAAGAGTTTCACGGAAGTTGAGGATGCATTAGTTGGAGCATTTATGCGGTGAAAATTAATGGCGTCTGAAGCATGTGAGTTTCTAACATTATGAGAAGAGTTATGAGGATGCTAAATAAATAAGAAGTTTAGACTTCTGGCTTTCTAGATACCTGAGTGTTAGTTGTTTCTAGGTGTTAATGGATGGTGTTAATTAAGTTGTAACCGTTGTAACTTGTGAGTCATTATTATACGGTTGTTACAAGGTTAACGTTGGGATAAGTGAAGGGTTTAGATCTAGCACTATAAATAGATCTAGTAACCCGTAGCTTTGGATCATCCCAACTTGTGGGGATCACATCCAAGGGAGTCAAGGGTGGTTCTATGGGAACTCAAAGGGACTCAGGTAAAAACACCAAGGGAAACACGGGTTGATGGGTTGGTTGGGTAATCCTCATGTAAACTTGTAATCCTCATATTCTTAATGAAAGTTGTTATATCTCCTCCCGTGGACGTAGGTCATGTTTGGACCGAACCACGTAAATCCTTGTGTCACTATTTTATCATTACATTATCTTGTGGGTTTTTTCTTCTTCGGTAACCATGTCGATCTCACCACGATCCTGGGGAAATGGGCCCGAAATCCTAACAAGGCGTGATTCTTTATGCATTATGTTGAATGATATCTAGATGCATGAAAATTTTCGATTGAATTAGACTTTTGTCGATGCATCAATTAAGCTTGTAAAACAGAAGTAGGGTGCAGACCATACCGTTACCCTGTTATGTTTGTCATACATAAGATACACAATTTGCTTACTTTCTTTCCTTAGTTTATTTGCTCATGGCCCATCTGGTTGATCAACTAAGCACAAATGAATTGATGCTAGCATCCTACTTTTTATAAAAGGATACCAAATTGTCAATTTGAATATTTGATATGATTTACTTAGATCACACTATTTCACGCACCCCGAGTAGGTTTCATCTTTTAAGGTACGTAACAACCTACATCTTGAGGCTACGTCGGCCACAACTTCTTTATCAACAATGGTGTTTGCAGTTTCTTCTTCGAGCATACTTACACCAATGTCGTAATAAGTCTGCACACAGCTTGCAATCCCAGTTGGAATTATGTCAGTGACGTGATGACGTCCTACTTAAGAGTCATACTTCTCTAGATTTTTTGGGTATTAATTCGCGGTTTGGGTAGGATTAGGTTTTTCCTCAATTTGACCATGAGCATCGCCATTTTCACACAAAACTTCATGATCTACTGCCTCATTATATAACAACCTGGTACTAGTGTATAGATTGGCAGTTCTTTAGTGCAGCTGGCTAAGTAGGCCGCATCATAGCTTTGCGTATACAGGATTGGGCCTAGGGAATTAAGGCAAGAGTTTTATCATAGAATTGGTAAGAAGTCATAGTACCGTGCTTCTTAGGAGAGTCAATGCAATGCCTAAGGCTAAATTGAAGGATCAAAATTCAAGTAGACGGTAAAAGCCTAATTGTTGGAGGGTGTCTTGGGAAACTTCGCTGAGATGGCAACCGTTGATTCACTTTGAGGTTTTCAATGTATTTGTCTTCCGAGGTACGACATTGCTCTTCTGCCGACACGTGCATTACACATGTTAAAAAGGATAATGAGCCCTTGACATATTATTAAGATTTTGGTGTCAATCGGTTGTAAAAAAGAAAGAAAAGATTTTGGGTCAATCTTTAACCAACTGTGTGACCCTGAATTATAATTCCTCTAACTATATCCTTCATAATCGTTTTGTGAAATTCAGTGATAACCCAACATTTATTTTTGATTATAAATTGTCAAAAGGAACCTTACATCTTTTTCTTGTAAAAGGATATTATCTGATATTCATATTAAATGAGAATCATACGGGAAAGAGAAATGAACTCTGGTTACCATAGAATGGAACATGTCATCAGATCAAAGTTCTGCTGGCCCATTCGTCAGCTTTTTTTTTTTTATAGCAATAAAATCACAACTGATAAAATAGAGAATTTGTTTCTTTCAAAGAAAATGGAGAAGTATTGGGTTGATGGGCGCTCAACCTCCTTGCCCCTCCCCACTAAACCCTGTTTGCCAAATTCATGTAGTATTTTTGTGTCTTTTGACTATGAGTTTTCTTAAAAAAGAAGTTAGCATGCCGACCAAACAACAGTGAGAAGGGGAATCTCAAGCTCCCCTTTTGCAAATTTAGGAAGCTCGGAATAAATAAAGCCGGTCGACCTTATCACACCTTTCTAAGAATGGATATTATAAGAGGTATAATAGTTAGCACAAGTGTGAAGTGGAACATCGAGGATTCGCCCATTCTCTCGGACAGAAGAAGCTGTCTATCTAGCAGATAAATAAAGAAGAAAGGTGATCAGAAAGAATCATTAATTGTTTTTCTCCCCGCCCAAGATAGCGTAGATTAAAGCATAAATTTAAGGAGAGCAGTCCCTCCTCTTATAGTGCTCTGAAGTCCCTTCATCGTCTAATATCATAAGAAGCTAATTCTGCTAGCTGTCTTGTCACCAGATCCTTTCTAAATTTGGCAATGTTACGAAGGTGGGATTTCCGAACCTAGAAACCATGGCAGAAAGAAGTAAGTATTAAAAGAAAATGCTTTGGTTTTCTCTTCTTTAATTCCTGTCTGTGAATATTGTTACGCACACGCAGCGGCATATATTGAAGAACGGCATGTGAAACTGTTACAGCATTTCCCTTTCCGCTGCAGGTTCCATAGTTTAATCAAAGTGTATCAGCTGTATAATATCGATAAACTTCTGATTACTGATTCCCTAATTAGTTTGCCTGCTTGTGCTTGCACCAACTGGCTATTATTGCTACTGATCGTGTTTAATTTCATTTTTGTCTGGGTAGTGGCATGATGTCAAATATGCCATGGAACCTTGAAAGGATAAACACCGCAACAACTTAAATTCCTCTTCTCTATTTTCCTTCTTTTCATTTAAGAATCACTTTTTTTTTTTACTTTACGGTTGAAACAAACACAATAACTTGGAGAATAGGAAGAATAATTCGACAATGATTTAGCGTGGTTCACTAACGACGTGTTAGCTAATCCATGAGCATAAATAAAACAGTTTTATCTTATTACGACAAAGAGAGAAAAGCATATTACAAATATAGACTGTGATGATATAACCGGAGATGGCAGGAGGGTTTATATATAAACCCTTTGCTTAACCTAAACCTAAAATAAGCCTAACTTGGCCTAAGCCAAAAACAGAGACCGAGGGCCCACATAACAAATTCAAGACATACAACAACTTGAGTTGAATTCTCTCACAGATAACATATGTACCATATGCAATAAGCATTCTTAGATGTATCGAGATTATCGTCGAAGTGGCAACAGATTCAAGACATATTTAACAAATCTCCACCTTGACTTGAATTCTTTCACACAGACAACAGATTTACATATGCAATAAGCATTGCCAGATGTACCTAGACTCTCCCATTGCCTCAGAATGCCCCAAAAGATCTATTGTGTGATGTTCTTTACTTGAACCAAATTGCCTTATGACGGACCTCTCTTGTATGAAGCATAGATCTTACTTCTTCCAAAGTCATAATGTCTTCCCCAACAATGAAGGATTCAACAAAAAAATCTCATATCACAATGGAAAAGACACAAAATTAAGGCAACATCCACATCTTCTACCCTAACATCAATATCTAGAAGATCAAACAAAATTGTATTCAACAGATCTGGATGGTCCCTTAGAGACGTACCTTCCTGCATTCGTAGACTGAACTAACGTTGCTTCAGGAGCAAATCACCTCATCAACGACCTCGGTGACAGTGACGGAGCTAGGGGCTGGAAGGTGCACGGCCCCCTAACTCATCCGCACATATGTTTAATTTACTTTAAGCTTTTATGGTATGTAGCTTATTTTCATTAATATATTTTTGTTCGCCCTCTAACATTATGCAAAATGTAATCATGACATCACATTAATAGTATTTTTACTATTAATATGTAATATTTATATTATAAAAAAACTTTTTAGTGTATACTAGATGAAAATAACTCTTAATATTTTTATTCTAAAATTTTTAGTTTTCCAAGTCTAAAATATAAGTGATTATTATGTCGTCCTTAGTCATGTATCTATAATGTACTTAATGTTACTAATTATCAACTTTTTTTATGTGTGAATATATATACATTTAAATTTAATTTTAATATCAAATCTAATACCTTATTTTAAATTTATATTATGATTAATTTTTTAAAAACTTATGTTGATATTTAAAATTTAACTAAGAAACTTTATTAAATTTATTATAAAAAATATTAATTAATTTTTTTTTGAAAAAACGATTCAGCCTTCTTATTAAAACTTTCTAGCTCCGCCCCTACGCAGTAATGATGTCATCGGCCAGACACAACATAATTTTCGAGTGAGTCTTCTCCTCCTACTCATCCTATCTGCTAGTCGATGTGTCAACACCACAACGACGTCCTTCTTCTTCGATTTCTTAGCCAGCGGCGCCCACAAGCCCTACTGCTTTAGCACAACTCGCATCTTGATTTGCCATATACCAACACTGCTTCACGCCTTCGCCTAGTGAATTTATTGATCTTTATATTCAAAAGAGACATCTTCAAACTCAAAATTGCAGATCTGGATAACCAAAGCTCGAATACAAGTTTGTGGTAACAAACACAATAATGGGAATCAAAGAACATAAAAATAAGCTAACACATAGATTTAACGTGTTCACTAACGATATATTAGGTACGATAGAGAGTTAAATTATAGATTACAAAATGAGAAGCTGATATAACAAGAGATTACTGGATTATTTCAAACCCCTTCACTTAACCTAAACCTAAAAGCATAACTGAGCCTAATTGGTTCTAAGCCCTTACCAAAGACTTAATATCCACGTAACAAATTCAAGTCATATCCAACATTTATATATATATATATATATCAACTCTATATTGCTTCGTTATTGTTTATTATATATATTTTCTTTACTTTTTAAATTGTGGTTGGACTTGCTGTGAGAACATAAGTAGCAATAACTAGTGAAACCACTAATTTAATTTTAGTGAATAACATTTTATTCGGAGGTTTGTGAATGAGCATATTCATATAAAAATATTATATTTTGAAAATATATAGTATTTCTATTTAAAATATCAGAAATAATATTACATAGTGAGATAATTAATAATTACTTATTACATAACTATTCGATTGTAATCTTTAAAATCATTTCCAGGCATGTCTTAGTGAAAAAAATTATCACTAAAATACTTGAATTTTAGCAAATAAATTGATATTTATATACACTTAAATGGAAATTATAAATTAAAAGTTGCAAATATATATCTAAAAACTAAATAATTAAAAAATAAATGTGATCATAAGTAAATCTTTAAATTTATATATACTTAAGTAAAAGATAGAATTATATGTTAGTTTATATAATTAATATAATTATTTTTGTTTTAAATAAAAAAGTATGTCTATTCATTAATACATATTTTAATTTATACTTTAAACTTAGATATTTAATTTCTTACTGTTTTAAATTGAATAAAGATAACTCTATTAAACTTTAAACACTAACTAATAATAACAATAATGAGTTGTAGTTTCTAGTTTTCTTTCCATTATATATTGCACAACACTTGCCCCATTCTTTTGCCTAGCTGAATCGAGAGCTGATGTCAGTTGTCAGCTGAGATTTGAAAAAGTAGAGAGAAAAATAGTTGATATGACAATTGATGTATGTGACATACAGAGAGAATAAAATAGCTTATAATATTGACAAAAGAATGGGGCCTTAAAGAACGGTTTGAGGTGGAGGAATAATATGATGGTAGTAAAGAACGGATCCAAACAATAATCATAAAAAAGGACTAGTATATTTCTGCATACCCGGAGTTGGGATGTCAATCTTAACCAGAATTTGAAACCTGACCTAAAACCGACCTGTACAAAGTTAGGTTTGGGTTGAGATTTTTGATCCGAAAAGATTTTCAGCTCGGATTCGGATTGGGTTATTGAAACCTGCTTCAGGTTCGAGTTGAACCTGCTAACCCATAGCCCAAACTTTTTTAAAATTAAAAACAAAAAAATATTATATTTAATAACTTAAATTAGTATTTAATGATTAGTATATAACTAATATATAGTACTTAAAAATTAATTAATATTAAAGTATTATATTTATCTACTAATAATCTAAAATTATAAAAATAAAATAAATTTTAAAAAACAGGTCGAGTTCGAATCAACCCACTCTGGGTTCGGATTGGAAAAATACAAGGGCGGATGCAAGGGGGATCACGTGGGGTCACGTGACCCCATTTTTTCGAAGAATTCAAAGATTCTTATATGTATAATAATTAGAGTTTATATGCATATAGTATAATGACCCTGTACATCATAGAGTTATTGGTGGTGTAGTGATAAGAGTAGAAGTATTGAGTGAGTTGTCTTGGGTTGAAATCTAACTATGATCAAATATGTTAAATTTTTGTTTTCTTCGAACAATAGCGACTCCACATAATTTATATCCTAGCTCCACCCGTGCATGAACTTGCTTTGTTGTCGCTTGACCTACCTGTAACACATCTACATATCTCTCATATCTTGTGTAACACCCCTACCATTAATACAGTGCTTACCGTCCAATCTCCTTGCACATCAGATACACGCAGCGGATACATACTTACATAATGTGGGTGATACAATGCCGTTAGTCACCCATGTGACTAACAAAGCTACTGCTACTACATACAACATCGGTCTGATGGACCGGAATCCCGAGTGTTACATATCTACCATACATACTCCGTATACCAATAAATGCTACAAACTTCCATTCGATATAATACTTCAAGTACAATACAATATAATCCACATGCCGAGTTTACTAAGATCCTTATACAAAGATAATACCTCTTCCAAGTTCATAAGTACTCACTAAGAGACTACTTACTACCCGTTCCTCACAAGCTACTTGCTTCTAAACACAAGGGTGTGCCTCCGGTCTCCCACCTTGACCATATTCGCTTCGGGTACCTGCACACTAAAAACGTTCCCCCTAGGGGGTCAGCTTTCGCTGCGCATGATAACCGCATACCCCGCGTACTAGTGAGGGTACGCCGACCACTTGGTCGAATACATGCAGTTCATTTTCATTCAAACATACATGCATACATGCTCTTATACACAGTACAATAATACTTACGCAAGCATACATACATACACTTCATTACATACAAGGAATACAATATAACCATCCAATACATACTTACCTTCTTCCGAATACACATACTCATTACATACACAATATACAATTCTTGTTAGCTTCATTGGTCCACCCGGGTTAATCGGGTGGAGATTACTCTTTTACTCGTTACTTCATAAACGCATACATACTCATACTCATACATACTTACGGATCCATTCTTACTTACTCTTACTCTTACTCATGTTAAGTCGTCGGGACCTCGGCCCGGGACTTACTCCGTCCCCCCGACGGGATTATTTGAACTCACCAATCCGGGATGCTACCATTTAAGGGATTTGGGCCACGGACCAGTTTAAGAGTCAGGAATTGCAGCCAACCTCTTGTGACTCCGCATCCTCACGCGTGGCCGAAGCTATATCGGACTTCTACTCATTCCAATTTACTCACTTAAGTTAGGAGTTAGGTAGTTAGGAATTAGTAGAAGTCAACATCCAACCACATACACAAATACATTATTCATATACACATCCATGCAAATACAATACAATATACAAGTACACTACAAGGTACAATTACACATCATCATCGTTCATATATTTCATGAATTATACAAACTATTGTTCAAGACAAATATCGCGAACAATGTAAACAAGCACAAGTAAGTGCAATATAATCCGATTCATGCATTTATCTTATTAGGTGGTCAAATAAGCACACAAATCGGGGTAACCAGATTAGGATACAGGGCATGAAGAAATCATACCTTTCACCATTGTACTTGTATCCCAACGTTCCTCCGGTGTTCACAAATCAAATCCTATGATATTCATTCAATCGAATAATTAATCTAACTATCATTAATTTAATTCGATTATCCTTACGTTTCCTAATTCATACTCACTAAGTCTTTACATCCCTATACTTACATTTTATTTACTTACTTTTCATTACTTAACAATGGTATACTTACGTATATATGCACATATGTATAGGTGGGTATACATATGCATATATATATATACTAATCATAAGCTTATAGTTTTTTTTGTTTGACTCGACCGACCTTACCCAGGGTCGGTCCCAAGGTCGGTCGAAGTCAGTAGGACAATACGCTGGAAAAATTACAGGACCGACCGACCTTGCAAGTCCGGACCCAAGGTCGGTCCATTCCAGTGAGTTACCTGATGAAATTTTTAGCCCGACCGACCTTGCAAGTCCGGTCGCAAGGTCGGTCCATTCCATTAGTTTACAAGACGGAAGTCCGGTCGCAAGGTCGGTCCATTCCAGTAGGTTACAGACAGGAGAATTTTCTGGTCCGACGAACTTGCAAGTCCGGTCGCAAATTCGGTCCATTCCAGAAGCTTTCCCGTCTTTGTAAATCTGGGCTCGACCGACCTTGTAAGTCCGGTCCCAAGGTCGGTCCGGCCCAGTATTTGCATTTTTATTTCTGTTTTCAGTTCTATCTTTCACCCATTACTTCCCCATTGTTCCTACACTTAATCCCACATGTTTTACCAATAAATAAACCTCTTAATACACCTTAGTTCATCCATCAATTCCTTACTCATTCCTACATCACATACACAATTTCTCCTCGCTTCCTTCCCACACTTACATTAGTTTTCATCCCCCTTATGCTACAGATTTTCGGTTTACCATTTACCATTTATTACTCCCTCTACCAATGCCATTATTAGTATCCTCAATCCATTACTTTACCTCCTAGACACATGTACTACCTATATCCAAGTCAAATCTCCATTTCCGAGGTTACTAACACTAACTCTTTTCCTTATTCCTCCAATGCATTTCGCATGTTGTTTGCTACAGATTTTTACACACTCTACTCCCATACTACAACTACCACTTCATCACTACTTAACATACCTCCTCAATCCAATATACACCTTGGTTCTCCCATTCACCAAGTCATTCTTGAATACATAATTCCTACCAAAATTTCGCCATCGTCTCCCCTATAATTTTACACTCTCACCACATTGTTTTACTCATATAAATGATCCACACCACCTGTTATAATCAATATCAATATACCCATCTCTCATACCCAAAATACCACACTAACCACATTAAATTCCTGCACTCAACCATTAATTCCCATCCATGTTTCAACAAGTTTTAAATGTCTTTTAAAGGTCCAAAATACTTATATTCTCCTACACATTACACTGCTACTACACCACCATTTACAATACATATTTTCATTCCCAAAAATCTGTTACATTATACATATATACAAGGCTACACAAATGAGTTTAATTACCTTGTTTTCTCCTTCTTCCTTGCTTCTTCCTTCTTTCTCTCTCTCTCTACCGGTTATAATCTCTCAACAATCTAACATTACCACCCATCCATAAATACACCATTCAATACAAAATCTAACCCTAACCATTATTTAAAGCTTAATGCACATTTTAGGGTTTAGGGATTTCCTTACCTTACAAGGGTGTAAGTGCTGTTTGGAATGGTTCAAGAACAAACTTTCAACCCCTTCCAGAATGCCAAAATCGGCTATAGAACAAGAGAACCAAACAAGAGTTTAGCTAGATTTTCGTTTTGCCTTTGAGGCTAGAAAAAGATGGAGTTTTTAAGGATATTTTTACCTCAATAGAACAAGGAGAAGAAGGTGATCCTAGTGGTAGTCTTGAAGCTCCAAATGCTCCATACCCATGGAGATGAAAGTTGTTGTTTTCGATTTTTGAAAAGATAGGAATGTAGCTCTTGACGAGAGAATTCCAATGGTATACTTTTTATAATTTTTGGAAGAGATTAAAGGGGGTTACAAGAGGAGAGAAGAGAGGTTTTCAGTGGGTTCTCTCAAGCTTCCATGGAAATCGCATGAGGAAGAAGAAAGAAGAAAAGAGAGAGTGAGGGTGAGTGTGTTCACGTGAGAGAAGAGAATAGAGATAGGAGAGAGTGTGAGAGTGTGAGGTAGAATAAAGTAGGTTAGTTTACTTTATTAGTTTTGTTGTTTTGTAAATATGAGAGTGAGTGTGTGAGAGAGTGTGAGAGAGGGGGAGTCCCCATCGGACACACACAGCACACACATATCACTTTTACTTTTTGTTTTCAAAGTGGACACATAAGTTTGCGTTAATTATGTTTCTACCCCACAACTCCCCGTTTTTGACAGTTTTTACTAATTTCTCATTTTATTTATTTTATTGGCCCCAAATCTTCACTAATATTTATTAATGATTATTTAGTTGACCAAGATCGCTACGAGTCCATTTGACCCGCTTAAAGTCACGTTTTCCCGGTTACCTCGAAAAACGCGCTTTAAGGTTCGTTAGTGTTTTTAATCCATTTTAAGGATCCGTTTTCTTCGGGATTTGTTCCCATATATTATTTAGGTCTTATTAACCTTTAGAATCCATATAATACTCTAACCGAGGTATCATACCTTCTATGGTTATTTCACGCGTATTTAGCATTTTCTGCTTTTTAAGTGTTTCTTTATTTCTTTTGGATTTATTTTTCCTTACTAGTATTAATTAGGTACCATTAGGTCCTTAAATACGTATTAGATTAATTTTAATCCCTATATTTAAGTTCGGGGTATTTCATCTTGTTTGCTCATAACACTCACTAGTGAAAAATGGTACAATAACAAGAGCTATATAACACGGCTAAAATTAGGTCCTATTATAAAAGTGTTATATAACATGGTTAAGTGAAGGTGTGTTAAGGGCGGACATAAGGGGTGCACCCGGGGTCACGTGACCCCATGACTTTTGTGAAAAAATAATAATTATAGTAAGTTCTAATATAGTTTTTTTATTATATGGTAGATGTTATATGTGTTAGTGACCCCATAAATTTTAGAAAAAAAATAACTATAGTAAATTTTATTTGTCAATGACCTCATAATTTTCAATCTCTGGGTCCGCCCCTGAAAAAATATAACCCCCTCTGGATTCAAGTTCACCTAAACTATTTTTAGGTCAGATTCGGGTTAAGCTTACTCCAACCCAAAACCTGATTTTGAAACCTCTACCCAGAATAAGCAACAGTGCTTTCCTACACAACAAATAGTGCATGTTAAAACGACGTTAGCTGAAAGTACATATATAGAGCAATATTCGACCTACCTAGTTGATCAAAGAAAATAATAGACAATGTTCGACCTACCTAGTTGATCAAAGAATAAACAATCAATCATTAGTGATCATCTAATGACTATAACTATTAAGAATAGATGAGTGAAACCTAACTAGCTTAATAATCTTAAACACGCCTTGAATAGAGATTTTGACAGTAGAAAAAGTAAAAGCAAATTTCTTGACTACATGTATATGTAGCCAAAGATAGCTATATTTAATTTACAACCAATAAAGAAAATATGAACAATGGATAATGAAAACCTATACAATAAACAATTATACTGAAAGTACTATTTTTATGTACAATATTTATTATATAAACAATGTACATATTTTATAGGTGTAATATATATGTTTCGTCTACTATAAGTACATGTAATATAGCTATCTTTGGCTACATGTGAGTGCAGCCAAGATGTGTTGAAAAGTAAATATATCAATTTTAGTAAAGAAAATTGACGATCAAAACATAATTCTTCAAGATCAAAATTTCCAAATGAATGGCGTGAGAGGAAACTTTTGAAGATAACAATCAAACTGCATTGAAATTCATGGCTCACCGGTAGACCTGGCAATTCGGGCCACGTGGTTCATGTTCTATGTTGATGATATAATTTTTGGAGCCTCTGATGAGAAATAATGCAAAACGTTTGAAGCATTGATGAAAAAGAAATTTGAGATGAGTGATCTAGGAGAATTGAAGTTCTTTCTAGGACTTCAAGTCAAGCAAAATGACGAAGAGGACTATCTTATCCCAAGAGAAGTATGTAAAGGATTTGCTAAAAAAATTTGGAATGGAGGAATGTAAAACGTTTGACACACCAATGGCAGTTGGCACCAAGATGGGCATCATGACTGGTGACCGACCCGTCGACCAGCGATCATACAGAGAGATAATTGGTTCTCTACTATATTTAACTGCTAGTAGACCTGACATTATGTATAGCGTTTGCTTATGTGCCAGGTTTCAAGCAGATCCAAGAGAAAGTCACCTCACAGCTGTAAAAAGAATCCTGCGTTACTTAAAAGGAACCATGAATCTTGGTCTCTTTTATCCTAAGTTCACTAACTGTAACGTTGTAGGATTTTAAGATGCAGACTATGGAGGATCTATCACCGATAGAAAAAGCACGTCAGGGACAACATTCTTTGTTGGGTCATGTCTGATTGCATGAGGATCAAAGAAACAACAAAGTGTTGCCATCTCAATAGCTGAATCTGAATACATTGCTGCGGCAAGCTGCTGTGCTCAACTCCTATGGCTTAAACAACAAATTGGTGATTATGGCATCAAAATCGGTACATTACCAGTTATGTGTGACAATACAAGTGCCATCTCTATTTTAAAAAATCCAGTGCATCATTCTCATACCAAACATATTGACATTAGACATCTCTTTCTTAGAGATTGTTGTGAAAAGGAATTAGTTGGTTTAAAGTATATTTCTACTGAAGACCAACTAGCTGACTTCTTTACGAAGCCATTAAGTAGAGAAAGGTTTACTAAGATTGTTTATGATCTTGGAATGATATTCATTACTCACAATTAAACTGTCTTTTATTTCCCATGATCGGTCACCGACATGTGAGCAACACCTACTATGTTGTCGTTCAGTAGTCAACGATCAGTTTAATGCATAGAAATTATGTCAAACGACTACTTGAAACAGATATGTCATTTTCCACAAAGTGGGGTTAGTTTAGAGATAGTTCAACGGGTAGAAACGGGAAAATTGCCAACAATCGATGCCAGCCTGTCACGACCGCTATCCGTTATGAATAGTATCGTTGGGACATGTCAGCAAGCGGACGAGGAGCGGTCGCCGACCGTTACTCGATATCTATAAAAGGGCGACGAGAGTTCTTCTCTTGTCACACTATTGCCCTCGCTCTCTCTAATCTCTCTAAGCACTCAAAGAAATTTCTCTTCTCTCTTACAAACACTCTCGTGAGATTCAGTGCAAAGAACCCTTACCTCACAGGCGCTAAAGAACACCTGATCGAAAAGTTCTAAAGTCCAGTACAAATTCTCTAAACCAAAATGGCACCCAAAACTGCTCTTTGATCAAAAGCTAAGGAAATTCTCAAGGAAGCTTCCTCACAATAAGTGGCTGACATACAACCGACTTGTAACACCCCAACCGCTAATCAAGTCATTACCTCTTAATCCGTCTCAATTACCAATACCAATGCAGCGGAAATCTACTACGAACGCTGGGTGATACAATGCCGTTAGTCACCCACGTGACTAACAAGGCCAAATCCAAACACAATTTCCAATTACAATATCCCATTTACCATATCGGTCTGATGAACTTGAATATACCGAGTACTCTATACCAAACAATACATTCCATCCTTTATTCACATCACAATCCAAATACAAACTTCAATTCAATACTATACCGACTCTACTACAATCATCAAGTTTGCCGATACAATTCGATCTTACAATTCAACCATCACAATTACAAAATCAATACAAAGGTTCTTAATCAACTACCCATGCTTATACAGCAACCCCGTCCTACTCTCGAACGGTAACGGCTCCAAAGTACCTGTAGATTAAAAACAGCGCCCCAAGGGGCTCAGCATACTGCTGGCGAGAAATTCGCATACCACGCGTGCTAACGGGGGTACGCTGACTACTTTGTCGAGAGCATGGGATTCATTTTAATTCAATCATCATGCAAGGTATCAACACATTATACATGTACAATATTCCAAACATTATTCAACATAGAATACATACACAACTAACACATCAAGGTAGTTAGTTTATTTCATCTAGCTCTTAGGCCTTGAGGGGTTCTACCTCACTATGCCTTAGTCACTTATACCTTGTCTTACCCACTCTCTTGGGTTACTCTTACTCAAGCTCTCTTATTCTCAATCTCAATTCAAGTTCTACATTACTCAATCTCAATCCTCAACTCTCGAGTTCTCAATTCTCAACTCAATGCTCAATTCTCAAGTTTCTAACTCAAATCTCAATTCTCAAGGGATATCTTTTAAGTCATTACCCATGACCTTCGGGCAGAGTCATACACAAGACTCACCACCGGGCTTCAAATACAAGTCTCACTTACCCGGTTCGACCCTACTCTGGGTCTAGCATGGTGGGAAGGTTCGACTATCAAGCGGAACTATACACTTAGCTCCTCAAATTCTCAAACGTCTGTTTCTCTATAGGACTATTCAATTTCCCAAATACTCCTCTCTCGGAGTTATAATGTAATCATATAAATTAGCCTAGAAGTGTCTCTCTCTATATCATCTAATAGCTTAGAGAATTTTCTCAATGCCTAGTATTCTCAGATTTAAGGGTTTCCCCAACTTATCGAATACTTTTTATATTCGGGACATTTTCTCATATTAGTCGGATCTCATATTGTAGGTCGACTACTTTTCTAAGGGACTTTGATGGTCCCTTATCATTCTTTTACCTCTCTCAAAAGTTCATATCTTGAACTACCATCAATCTCTTATTAGAGGTTTCATCATTTATTTCCACAATTGATTATTTCGTGGATTGTTATTTTCGGTTCTCTAACCGTTATCGGGACTTTACTAATCCCGTACAACTCTCTCACGTTCTAGTGAGTTCATAAGTTTGTATTATCGTCATTTTTAAATCGATAGTGTTTGTGTGTTTCCACTTGTTCGTTATTTACGGAATGACTATTCCTACGGGTCTCTAATCAACAACACTCATCTATAAGTCAGTCTATAACCCTCGTTTAGACCACGCAATCATTCAAGAATGGTTAGTTCATTCATCATGCATCAAGACACACATATCAAGTGCAATAAATCATTTTCATGCTTTTATCTTGATTAAGCCGGCACACAAGCACACAAATCAGTGTAGCCACGTTAGCATACAGGGCATGAGAAACTCATACCTTACACCATGGTTTAACTTTACCGTGTCACCTAACATTGCTCGGTTCACACTTGATCAACTGATAATGTTTCAAACATTGATATTAATATCAAGCTCATACGGTACGTGAACTTATTACTCTCGTACTTACCCCATTGTCCAGTTACCTTAGGTTTACTCAAGTGTACTTAAGTTTCTCAACTTCCTCATTCATTTATAGCACTTGTTTATACTTCTTAGGACCTTTACAAGTCACCAAACAACTAATAAACATCATCCAAAACTATTACCAATCAATCCCCCATGTTTTAAAGCCTTAAAAACACTCTCGGTCAATTTTTGGGGGTGGTCCGGGACTTGGTCCGGACCCAAAGTCCTGGACCAAAGCAATTCCTTACTTTCGGCCTGTTTTCTCCCTTGGTCCGGGTCCTGGTCCTGGACTAGGGTCCCGGACCACCTGTTTTCTCAACTCTCGGGGCATTTTTATGCTTGGTCCGGCCCCTAAGTCCCGGACCCTACTAAAAAGCTGCTAAAACTCCATTTTCAGCCCCAATTCCATCCTTAATCCACACCTAATCATTCCCTAATCTTTCCACATGTTTTCTACATATTTAAACACCCTAAAACACTTCTTAAACCTTCATAAATCATTGGTCCAATTCACCACCCAATTCTTGCTCAATTTCTACAATTTCAAATTCTCACATTGCATTTTGCACACTTGTGCATTTCTAAACTCATCTTGGTAGTTTACACTTTGTTCTCACTCATTTTGACCATTCCAAATCCTTCCTAGACAAATGCATTAACTATACCCAAGTCCAACTCTTATTTTCAAAGTCTTGCACACTAGTTCTTTTCTAGTTATTCCAATGCACTTCAACACTCATTCGCTACAGATTTTACACCTCTCCAACCCATTCTCCATTTACCATTTCAAGGTTATTAATCCACTCAACTCAACCCAATACACACCTAACTCCTCCAATTCATCAAGTCACCTAAAATCGCTCCATTTCTACCAAAATTTCGCCATAGTTTCCCCATAAACCTAACATATCCAAACTCATCCATTTTCACCTAAATCATTCCAAAACTAGCCACACCCATAAAGGGTACTATCAGCACACAAACTCAACCCAAATTCATCAAACCAACAATATAGCTCAAAATCTCAATCTCTTGGCTCTAAGACCCTTAATTCAAACAATCAATTCACAATTTTCTTTCCTAACCATCAAACACATTCTCAACTCAATTTAGGTTCATTCTTTCAAATTTCCCAACCCATAATTCTAAAAGCATTTAAAGCAATCATCAAGGTAGATTAGTTACCTCAATCCTCCATTTCTTTTCCGATTTTCTCCTCTCTCTTTCTTGATTGAAATCGGTCATGGGCATTGCCATTGCCCAACACTCTAGACCAATACCCAAGGGACCACAATAAGCACTAATTAGCTCCCTTAGATTATGAAAACAATTCATGAATTAAAGAAGAGGGCTTAAGACACAAAGTTGGTCATTACCTTTGGAAACCCTAGAATCGATTTTTGCCATGAATCAAGGGGAAACTCCACTCCACCATTGGAGGCTTGGAGAACAGCTCAATCATGGAAGAAAACAAGGTATTAAAAGGGGGCAAAAATCGGCCACCACTATGGAAAGGAGAAAGGTGGGTTTTTCATGAATCTTTTTACCTTTGATGGATGAGGGGACTCCAAGCTTCAAGAATATGTAATTTTCTCTTCAAATGGCCAACACCCATGGAGGTCAACTTTCTCCATTGGTCATTTTGAAAAGAGATAATGATAGAGCTTGGTGAGTGCAGACAGTATATTGTGAGTGGTTGGAACTGATGTAATTAAAACAATTGAGAAGGAAATTAAAAACTCAAAATAACTTACGGGCTACAAACAAATCCAGGTCGCAGTAGTATAGTAAAGTGGAGGTGACCGGATATCGAACCGTGGGACTAAGGGGAATTATCTAATTCCTAAGCAGTGTCACAAAGAGGGGGATTAATTGACTTGTATTTATAAATAAAAAGGAAAGATAAAATAAACTAAGTAAAAGGTAAATTAAACAGGACTCAGGGTTCAGGTTATTATAGTCTGCTCTTTTATGCTATGTCTACCGGTTTTATTATAATAGTTTGGCGAAATTCCTGTTATTATCTTAAGGACTAAATCATAGACCCAAAAGAACTCGTTTACCAGAAAATACTCGGTCTAATCCAGATTCGAGCAAAACACATGTAAACGGACATTAAGTGCGAGAGATTATATTTGCGTCTGAAAATACTAACTTATTAAATCATAATAAGTTTTCTACAGATTTACGGCTTAATTAACCTGTCTATTTATCACGGGTCTGATCAAAATAGATTTAGTAAAGCATTTTAATAAATTCATGTAATTTATTAAAAAGGCGAGTGATAAGCTTTAATCGTAACAAACTGTATTTAAATAAAACCAGTAAAACATATTGCATAATTAATACAAACTCATAATAACCATTCCCAGAGTATAAATATTCTAGCCTAGCATATTAAATAGATAAACAGAAACAAGAGTAGTAGAAATCTTCTATGGTCGACTCCTGGATTTGTTCTGCCATTTGAATACGTGGGACTAGAGGTGGATATGGTGGAATGAAAAGAAAACAAAATGGAGAAGACGGGAGAAGAGAAATGGGATGAACGTGTGATTTGTGGTGTAGTGGATCGATGATGGATAGATCTGTATAGGAGAGGAGGAATGGGTTTATATAGCAGAGGAATTTGAAGAAGTCGATAAGGATGGCGGTGCAGTAGGTGAGATGAGTCCATGCAGGAGTCGCATGCATTAGGTGAGATTAATCTCGGTGGAATAAACAGACGGTGCATAATTGAAGAAAACAGTGCCGACATGCCTGCGTCTGTGTATTAATCCTCGGTCGTCTCTAGCCATCAATCCTTACTCACGTCCGGCCTTTAATCCACGGACGTGTCTAGTACTTATTTCATCAGCAATATTTGTCTCATGTCCGGCCATTTATCCACGGACGGGCCACGGTCTTCTCTTGCGTCCGTGTCTTGTCCGCACGAAAAAGGTCGGACGTCTCTATCCTGTCCGCGGTTCTGTCCGCCCATAAAAGGCCGGACGTCTCTGTTAAAGTGGCGCGCTGTTTCTCCTTGTGGCGTCCGCGGTTCTGTCCGCCCATAAAAGGCCGGACGTCTCTAATCTTGTCTGCCCAAATGTCCACGGACGTGGCACGGTAGTAAGGTTTAGCGCGGGCATGTCGTGTGACTTATTTTAATCACTAATTGTTTTATTTCCTACATTTAACACATATAATACATTAGTTAATATCAAAACATAATTCTAGGGAAAACGCAAGATAAGTGAGAAACATTACTTAAAATGCTGCAAATTATAAGGTGATTAAACCTTAATAAGTCTATATGTTTTGCACTTATCAAACTTCCTCACACTTAAGCTTTTGCTTGTCCTCAAGCAAATAAGGAGTGTAACTATCTCTAAGCCGTAGTATAAAACAAGATTAAATAAGTGTAGAAGGGAATTTAGACAAAGTGACAATCGAAAGAATAATTCTGCTCTCAGAAGTAGGTTTTTGCATACAGTGAAAAAGAGCAATTTTATAAAAACATAGAAAAACTAGATTGCAGAAATCAAGTTAGATTAGCCTGGGATTTTCCTCCAATTTCAATCTTCTAACCCGGGATGACAAGGGGTGTGAAGTAATGCCTTATTCCGCAGTACCTTTCAACATCACGTACTCATGTTTATAAATAAAAACTGCAATTTATTGCTTTCATTTTTTTAATGCAGAAATGTATATACAAAACAAACATTTTTTTTATATTGTATTATTTTTCTGTACCCCAGACTTTTCTCTCTATCCTTGTAGCGGTATTGGGTCTTCTATCCTAGATCACGAGACCTTAGGTAGATAGGTGTTAAGGCACCCCAGAGGACTTAATAACTGGATAGACGAGGCCTGTTTTTAGTTTAGAAAAAATTATAAACAGCAGAGTACCTTGCCTTTATCCTTTTCTTTCCTAACTTTCCAAACATTTCCAAAATCCCAAGCTAAGCTAAATTGGTTTTTACAATTAGCAGAACTATCGTATTTTCAGTGAAAATAGAGTATTTTGATTAAAAATAATTTAATACAAACTCCTTTAAACAAAACGATTCTTTCAGTTGTCACTTGGCTTAATTTCAAACACTTCCACAATTATTTTATCTCATTTTTTTTTCAAAATGTTGGCAATTAGAGTAGCAAAAAGCGAGTGTGGCATTAACGAACAACTTGCATATTTTCAGGGAAAGGTCTCTACTTCCTCACACTTAAGAGGAGCAATGTCCTCATTGTTCAAAATAAAATCAAGAAAAGGACCTTTCAAAATATGCCAGACTCATAAAGGATTAAATTAATAAATAAGCGTAAACGTAAGGTAGGTTGAACATTAATATAATAAAGAAGGAACTGAGACTCCCCTTGTATCGTAGATTGAAGAAGGTGCCCTTCCTCACACTTAAAGCTTTGGTAGGGGTGAAACATTCCTCACACTTAAGTTCACGCAAGTTTCCAACCGGGGAGATATCAAAATTGCCAGAACAACTGAGGTTGCTTTCCATATGTGAGTTCAGCTATATGTTGAATATAGAATTTATTTGGAAAAGAAAAACCTGTATAGCCAGCAGAACTCAAGTGGCACCATAAATAGCATGTAAAATACATGAAATAAAAGCATTAACAAGAAAAATATAAGATGTAGATGGACAAGATTTAAAAATGAACTGTTACCTCCTGAGTACACAAAGTAGGACAAGATTTAAAACAGTACGAGTTCTACAATAAGTTAGTGAACAAGAGAGATATATAAAAACTAAATAAAAGGAAAGAAAGATATCACTGCGGTGGCTGTGGTGGCTGCTGCGGTCCCTGGCCTATCTGAGTGAGGAGATGCTGTATGAGCTGAGTCGTCCGCTCCTGCTGCTCATTCAACCGTGCAAGCTGCTGAGCTGCCTGTGCATGCAAATCCTCACTCCGGTCTAAGCACTCTATCATATGTGTCTGGGCCTCGCGGAGCGCAGTCTGCTCAGTCAGCATCCTCTGTTGTGTCTGCTCACAGCTCTCAAACCGCTGGTGCATCTGCTGCTGCATCTGATGGAAGGCCTGAAGCTGGGTCTGCAGCTCTGACAGAGGAGGTATCGGAACAGGAGCTGGAGCCTGCATCATGGTGGTCGTCGGCTCGTAGGGCTCAGCTCCCTGTGCTGTGGAAGGTGGCTCGGGATCAGATGAAGGTGAAGCTCCTGTACTAGGCCCTGCTGCAGTGGAGGATCCAGTGGAAGACATGCCAGTGCGACCTCTGACCCAGGTACCGTCATCTAAGCGCATGAAGCCCCAGCGCCTCATAGTCTGCAATGTGACTGGGCGCTCTCCCGTCCGGACCTCTAATCCATGTGTGGCGCCCTCTGGAAAGACAGAGCAAAGGTGGTGCTGGATGAAGAAGGGAAAAATAGGAGTGATCTTCTTCTTCTTCGTCCAAAGATAGTACACCACTTTATGTAGCTGGCTAAACATGATGTGTGGAATAGAGACGCGCTGAGTGGGTGGAGATGGCGAGAGGAAGTAGTCCAATAAAGCGTAATCCTCATCAGAAGCATCGATCGCGGAATGGGGTCGGATCTGATGACTAAGGATCTCTACGAGGAGTCTCTGTAGCAAGGTGGGGAAACTCGTGAAAGGGAGGACATTCTTGTCCTCCTCCCCTCTATGTCGGGTCGTCCGACCTACATCCTAAAGCCACCTCATCTTTGATCTGCGCAGGTGATCCTCTGTAAATCCTCTGATAAGGTCTGGGCTATCCTGAATCTGCAGTATAGTAGAGAAGGTCTCTGGTGTGATCTCGACGGGGAGATGGCGGATGAAAGAAGTAATCCTCTGGTTACCCACCTGGGCATTCGCATAGAACTCTCTAACCATGGCTGGAAGGAAGAGTCCCTCACCCATCTTTAGGACCCGTGAAAGTCCAAAACTAGCAAACAGGGTGTCCATCCCTGTGGCCTCGATCACCTCAGGCGCTATTCGCCTCTCCATCACAAAATCCTTACCCTGATCATACCAGGCACGAGCCTCCGCTGAAATAAAACCATCATCCCGAAGAGTCGGCTGGGGAGGAGGTGCAGAAGAGGACACACCGGGGCAATTGCCCCTAGCAGCACCAGAGTGTCCACCACGAGTGCGAACCATACTAATAAATTTTGAAATTAAGAGGTAAATAAACAATAACAGCATAAAAATTAAATTAATACCTCAAAGAGCATTAACATCCGACATAAACAACTTAGAAAATTTTTTAGAAATACATACACGTCCTGCTTAACACAAGTTAGCAACATAGAAAGCAAGTAGAAAAATAGTATACATACAAACATAAATAAACAAATAACACCAATTCTACCGAAATTTCGACAGAATCTCCCCTAAAAATCTTCAATTCTCCACAACTAAATTCAATCAACATTCAAGGTAATGCAATACCGTTATCAAACAAATCCACTCACAACATCGTACAATCATAAATCCATTCAGTTACAACAACAAGGTATTATAGAATTGAAAAATGCAAAAATATCAATATTACTCTCGTAACTTTTATACCTTAATTTGGAATTCATTCAAAAACACCAAAATTAAGTGTAAAAAGTGTAGATTTTACCTTGTGTGAGTATAAGATGATTGTAGAAGAAGAAATTGATCCAAAAAAACGCAAGAACCCGCTCAAATTTTCAAAATCGTCCTCCTAGGATTCGAAAATTCAGATGCAAATTTCTCCTTGTGTGGTTGATGGTTTGTGGATTTGTAGCTATAGAAATGTAGAGAATTGAAAAACGAAGATTTCGGTACCAACCTTGCTTGATATGGTGGAGAAATGAAGAATTTAGAAGCAAAAGAAGGAGGGGGCGATTTTAGGGCTGTTCGTCGTCGATTGTAATTTGGGGAGGATTGTGCACAGACTGATTCGGAAACACGTCGTCTGAACTAAAATCTTTTTTTCTTAATTGGGGGCGTCCGTGGTCTGTCCGATGAAATAAGGGCGGACGTCGTTGCCTCCTTTCTCGAGTCCGGCGCGTCTGGCCTTTTAAGGTCGGACGTGAGTTCTGTTATATATATATATATATTATTTGATTAGCGTGACCGTTTTTGTGTCTGGTTTTAAAGGCCGGACACGAGTAAACTTCGTTTTTTTTTAATTTTTTTTATTAGAGTAATTAAACCGAAAAATAAAGAAACAAAAAGGATTAAAAATAAATGCTAAGTAATTAATTAAAAGAAAGAGCGCATAATTAAATTGCTTGAAGTTAAATGACAGTATTTAAATGACAGAATTTAAATGTTAGAAATTAGATAACTGAATTTAAATGACACAATTTAAATGTTAGAAATTAGATTACTGAAATTAAATGTTAGAAGTTAGTTTACTGAAATTTAAAGGACAATGGAAATTTAAATGACAGTAAAGTAAATGACTAGAAAAATAAATAACTGTATTTAATGCGATATTTAAATTTGCTGGAATAATTAAATGACAAAAATTAGTATAAACAACAAACATAATAATATAAACAAAATATAGTAGATAATTAGTATAAACAACAAACAAAATAATATAAACAAAATATTCTAATATAGCAAGTGAATTATCCGGGGCTTAGGGACTAGAATAAATCTAGTCCCCAGCAACGGCACCATTTTGCAGACAGTATATTGTGAGTGGTTGGAACTGATGTAATTAAAACAATTGAGAAGGAAATTAAAAACTCAAAATAACTTACGGGCTGCAAACAAATCCCGGGTTGCAGTAGTATAGTAAAGTGGAGGCGACCGGATATCGAACCGTGGGACTAAGGGGAATTATCTAATTCCTAAGAGGTGTCACAAAGAGGGGATTAATTGACTTGTATTTATAAATAAAAAGTAAAGATAAAATAAACTAAGTAAAAGGTAAATTAAACGGGACTCAGGGTTCAGGTTATTATAATCTGCTCTTTTATGCTATGTCTACCGGTTTTATTATAATAGTTTGGCAAAATTCCTGTTATTATCTTAAGGACTAAATCATAGACTCAAAAGAACTCGTTTACCAGAAAATACTCGGTCTAATCCAGATTCAAGCAAAACACATGTAAACGGACATTAAGTGCGAGAGATTATATTTGCGTCTGAAAATACTAACTTATTAAATCATAATAAGTTTTCTACAGATTTACGGCTTAATTAACCTGTCTATTTATCACGGGTCTGATCAAAATAGATTTAGTAATGCATTTTAATAAATTCATGTAATTTATTAAAAAGGCGAGTGATAAGCTTTAATCGTAACAAACTGTATTTAAATAAAACCAGTAAAACATATTGCATAATTAATACAAACTCATAATAACCATTCCCAGAGTATAAATATTCTAGCCTAGCATATTAAATAGATAAACAGAAACAAGAGTAGTAGAAATCTTCTATGGTCGACTCCTGGATTTATTCTGCCATTTGAATACGTGGGACTAGAGGTGGATATGGTGGAATGAAAAGAAAACAAAATGGAGAAGACGGGAGAAGAGAAATGGGATGAACGTGTGATTTGTGGTGTAGTGGATCGATGATGGATAGATCTGTACAGGAGAGGAGGAATGGGTTTATATAGCAGAGGAATTTGAAGAAGTCGATAAGGATGGCGGTGCAGTAGGTGAGATGAGTCCATGCAGGAGTCGCATGCATTAGGTGAGATTAATCTCGGTGGAATAAACAGACGGTGCATAATTGAAGAAAACAATGCCGACATGCCTGCGTCTGTGTATTAATCCTCGGTCGTCTCTAGCCATCAATCCTTACTCACGTCCGGCCTTTAATCCATGGACGTGTCTAGTACTTATTTCATCAGCAATATTTGTCTCATGCCCGGCCATTTATCCACGGACGGGCCACGGTCTTCTCTTGCGTCCGTGTCTTGTCCGCACGAAAAAGGTCGGACATCTCTATCCTGTCCGCGGTTCTGTCCGCCCATAAAAGGCCGGACGTCTCTGTTAAAGTGGCGCGATGTTTCTCCTTGTGGCGTCCGCGGTTCTGTCCGCCCATAAAAGGCCGGACGTCTCTAATCCTATCCGCCCAAATGTCCACGGACGTGGCACGGTAGTAAGGTTTAGCGCGGGCATGTCGTGTGACTTATATTAATCATTAATATGGTTTCATTTCCTACATTTAACACATATAATACATTAGTTAATATCAAAACATAATTCTAGGAAAAACGCAAGATAAGTGAGAAACATTACTTAAAATTCTGCAAATTATAAGGTGATTAAACCTTAATAAGTCTATATGTTTTGCACTTATCAGTGAGAGGAGTTCAAATATGTGGTTTATTTTTCATTTGGAGCATGGAGCTAGCTTGTACAAGGGAGAGAAGGAGGAGAAGCCATGGATGAGCTTAAAAAATCGCCAGCCATGGGAGAGAGGAGGGGCTTCCGGCTGGGAAGGAGGATAAAGAAGACGGAAGGAAAGAGAAGAGGGAAAAGAGAAATGAGAGGAGAGAGAGGGTCTCCTTTTACTTTTGTACTTTTTTTGTTTTACTTTTTTGCTTTTCTGGCTAGTTACTTATTGAGAGGGGGGGGGGGGGCAATTCGTGAAACACACAAAAGGGAGCCAGTTTTTAATTGAAAATGGGGAAGTATTTTGCTCTTATTACAACTAACACCACACAAGTTCTCGTTTTTACATTATTCACTAATCGAAACCCGTTTTCTGGAATTTTCTTGTTTAATTAAGTTTAATTGTTCTTAAATGTCCATTATTGTTTAATTATATTTATTTGGTTGAATATAATTTTTACGGGTCCATTTGACCACTCAAAGTCACGTTTTTGGGTTTTCTCGAAAAACGCGCTCTAAGACTCTGTTAGCGTTTTAATCCATTATTTGGATCCGTTTTCTTCGGGAATCGTTCCCGTATATTAATTAGGCCTAAATAAGCCTTAGGAATCCATCTAAGACCCTTTGTCGAGGTCGTATTCCTCCTATGGTCACGTAACGCTCAGTTTTGTGTTTTTCACTTTTTAAGCGTTTTCTCTTTTCTTTTGGCTTTATTTTCGTCACCAAAATTCTTTAGGCACTATCAGGCCCTCAAATACCATATTAGAATTATTTAATCACCATAATTAAGTTCAGGGTTTTCAATCTACCCCCTCAAAGTTGGTGAATCTAATATTGTTACTGATATAGGTATTCTATACTAAGGTTATAATCACTATATAACCTCCGAGACTCCAAGGTCTGATTCAATGTATACCGCACATCCAAACAACATGTCACTGCATGCATAGCAATCAAAAATATCCTTTGTCAACCTCTCCATGGGGGTCCATCAGAAGACAATTAGGCACTCACTCCTCCCCCATATCGAGTGATCCCTCAGGTACGGGTCACATTTGAACACTTACGCTTTATGGTTCACGACCGTCATGACTTTGGGCACTTACGCTCTCTGGCCCTACGGTCCTTTGGTTCTAATCAAATTCATTTGCACAACTAGAGATCCTCAGGCACTCTGGGTACTCTCCCAACACAGGACTACTCGTATCCTGCTGCCCTTGGAAAAATACAAAACACACACTATAGACATCCTACCGGTCACTTAGTACCGTTGCTCGTCCGTTGTAGTGGTTTCAAAACTAATCATCACTCCCACGGGCTCACACACTAGCCTTACTTCCCCGGTTTCAACCCAATACCGGGTCTAGCATGGTGGGAAGGTTCAGCTAGCACCTGTGGAAGCGGTTTCAAAACTGATTCTCATTCTCAAGTTTGAACAAAATCATTTTTGCCAAAATCAGTTGGAAATTCATTTAAAAAACTCAATACAACTCCAAATTCCAATTTATGATACTTGCACCTATTACTAGCGTTATTCCTTGTGACCACTTATAGGGAGCTTCAAGTGTAACGACCCCAAAACCACCCTAGGAGTTAAGGACGTTACACGCCATGTATATATTACCTAATAACACAAGGCTCTAACGTACGAAACCCAAAACTGAAGCAAAGTACACTTTTATTAACTAGAAACAGATTACAAGGTCTATCTGACATTACATGCGGAAGCCCAACTTCATTACATAACAGAGTCAATTTACAAAGGGCCTTAAGCCACAACTACAATTACAAAGCGAAAGATGAAGCAGAAAGCAGAGCGGAGTCTTCAAAGGAAACTTAAACCTGTAAATCAGACGAAAATAGGGGTGAGCCAAACTATAGCTCAGCAGGTGATAAACTTCATCAGCTGAGCATGCTCAAAACATATACTGAACATAATCGTATACTAATACATAAGCTTAGCAAATCAGACTGGAAGTTGTAACAGAAATTAGATAGAGAATGAAGCTTTCTCAAATCAGAGGAGTGACTGGCCAGAACCGAAATAGAAGTTTGTCAAATCAGAGCAGAGAAGCAGAAACTGAGCAAATTGAACGGAAGTCTTAAATCAGAACAAAGCAAACCACAAACTCAGAAGTTCAGATCAAAAGCTTAATCAAAACAGAGGTGGGACACTAGACACCCGCTGACACATCAGAATGACTCACATAACGTCCTATGGATTCGAAGATCCCACAACAAAAGCCGTAGAGACAGCTATGGACCCGTCAGTCACTAAACATCCAAGGGATCCTGAGAGATAGAACAGAAGGGAACCCGAGGGAATAACAGAAGGAATTCCTGCGCAGCATGCTACGAGACAGCCAGACCCGACTATCCAAGGCTCAGAAGCTAAACATCTAGGTCCCAAAACAGAAGCTTTACAAAACGACGCAGAAGCCTTTATTAGAACAGAACGGCGGGCCGAAGCACATCAAAAGGATCATAATCCCTTATCAAAACAAAAGTCATACACTGACTAGCAAACATGAAAACCAAACAGATGCATAGAAGCTCAAACACTCTTTCAGAGCAAATCAGAGTTCCATGGCTTGTGGAGGACTTTCAAATTAAAGTACACATATACATGTGCTAAAACATATCAGAACAGATAGTACTCGAAAAGCGGAATCCAACGCCGTAAACGGCACTCAAAACGGAGCTCAGACGAAGAAGTTATGCTAAAACAAAGGCCGGTCCGAACATGCGTCCGACCTTGCATGTTCGGACATAAGCCGAGAGTCAGAAAATCCACCCGCGCATGATGTCCGAACTTCAATGTTCGGACACTGCGAAAACTGCAAAATCAATTGCGGAAATCAGCCAAAACCAAGCCACAAATCCCCCACAAAACATACATAACTTATTGTAGCAAATTAGCCAATCGAAAACACATTTCCACGGGGTTTTAACACATCAAACGCACATCAAAATCAACCAAAAACATCACCACTAGAGAATCAAACAATCATATACAGAAAACTAATAAGAATGGAAAACCCCCGTGGTTGAACACACCCACCCGAATCCATTCATCACCTACCTCACATCCGACGCAAAGCCATCTCTGCGGACCCGACAACAATATCTACTCGAATCCCATCCCGAAATCACAAACGCTCGCATAGATCGAAGAGGAACCACACCGATAGGAGGAGCAAGAATCTTGAATGAGGAACGATATCCCCAAACTCGGAATTGTCAGACCCGAACCACCAACGTAGAAACTAGAACCATAGATTATTCGATTTACAGAGAGGAGAAGATTTGAGGAGAAGAGAGCAAAGGGAGGAAGAGAATGGAAGTTACATCGTGAATGGCAGAGAGGGAGAATGAGCGTCAATGTATTTGAGGAGAAAGGAGCAAATATACGTGAAATAAGAAAAAGGAAAAGGAAAAGAAGGAGAAAAGAAAATAAAATAAATTTGAAACTCCTTCCTTAATAAATAACATTGTCACAATAAAATGAGGAAAAGGAATTTAATAACCTTTCTACTAATTTATGAATAAATAACAAAAAGGAAAGATGACATTGTAATCCTCATTCCTCAAAGGGAATGCTAAGACTAGAATAAATCATAAACGAATCAGCTCAAGATTCAAAATGAAATACCCCAAATATAATTAACATTATAAAACCATTATTTAATGGAAAATAATCCAATATAAATCATTTCACGTACGCATGCAAACCCATGCATGAGAACGTTACGTAAAAATAGTCGTTTCTCCATAAACGCTAAAACGCCTTAGAAACATCTGGTCAAACATGACCTCGTATGACCTTCTAAAACTCAAACCAAATGGTCATACACTCATTATATGAATATATAAACATATTCCCTAAGCTACATTTAGTCAAAAACGCAAAACGCTCGGGAGTGCTCACACACGCCCCTTAAAGCACGAAAAGCCCGGAGGAGTGCCGAGGTGGCACGAACTCCTATAAAATTAATTCTTAGAGTTCCTAACATCATTACTAACCATCATAAAGAGAACCCGCGAAGTGGTATCTCAAAATTCAACAAAAACCTCAGGAGGATTTCTTAACGCTCCTTTTTGCCCAAGAGTGTCCCGATGGCCCGTAAATTATGTCATGGGTTGATGTAACCCCATATAACTCAATGTAACATCTTAATATATCATTATTTACTATAATAAGTGTTTATAAACACTTGGAACTCATAAAGACAATTTATTTTCCAAAATATCCTTAGAGCACAAAAACACACCTTCGGGTGTCACAAAAACGCGTTTTACGCAATTACCTTGTAGTTTTTGACATGCCACGAATTAAGAATATTAAATAGGTTAAAATGAACCTCTAAATCAATTAAAGGCAGTGTCAAACAAGGTGCTCTATAGGGGCCGATTTTCAGTCCAAAAACTAGTATAAAACTTACATTAAAATTTTATAAAAGGCATAAGACATGGTGACTCACCTTCCCATGTGCTATAATACTTAATTCAAAGAATGTAGGTCTCATTTGACCTCCACGCTGTCGAAATTATGCAAGGGAACAAGGCCATGTTGGCTAGACAAAAACAAAATGCTAAAAGCAAAAAGTAGATTCTTATTCCACCTTTTTGATTTCTTATAATTCAAGTGACCTTCCTTGTTTGTCCATGGCTCTTAATTGCCAATTGACAAGCTCCAATATACCTTAGAAATCGGCCACCTACAATGAAGAAGAAGACAAGTTACAAACATTGAAAAATCAAAGGAATAAAGCCTTACTTTTCTTACCTTGTCTTCTAGCTCACATTATTTTCTTCCACCTTGCCTTGTCACACCACATGGCCGAAATCATACATAGAACATGGGCATTTATTGAGCCAATAATCTAAGGAATAAACAAAAGGAAAGACTAGTCAAATTAACATTAAAATAAACAATCAAAATTCTTTTCCAATTTGCCTTCTCTTATTTCCTACGCAAGTCTAGTCTCATTCCTTCCCTTGCACACCCCATTGCCGATTTGGTAAGGCTCTCAACTCTCTCTTCTTCCTTCATCTTCTTCCTTTGAAGCTCTTAAGTCCATTAATGGAGATTTAACTTCTATCTTCATCTTTAAGGTAATTTCCTAGCATTTCTTGTCAAGCCTTGAAGTAAAACTCTTCCTAGCACAACCATAGCATCTCGGCATCAACATATACTCCAAGGAGGTTGTGTAAATCAACATTAATCCAAGGAGCATCTCAAGGTTATCTTAAGGTAGTTTTCATGCTTGAAAATCCTTAAAGCACATTTTATTGTGTGACCGATTCCTACCTCTTCTAAGGTTCTTTTCTTCTTCATTTTCAAGAAGGAAAGTTTGTTCTTCATTTATCTTAGGTGAGCCGAATTTATAAGAAGAAAAGCTTAAGGTAAATCCTTGGAAAACTACTTACAAATCTACTTAAGATCTTTATTGAAGATCTAACTCCTAAACTCCTTCACCACTTGCATATAACCGAAGTGGAGCATCAAAATTTCCTTGGAGAAAGCTTGGAGATTCAAGAAGGGTTCAAGCACTTAACCACCTTTTATTAAGGAGTAAGTTTACTAAGCTAATCTTTATGTTTTAAGCTTGGTTAAGCTTCTAAAAATTATACAAAAATTATGCACATCTTCTAGAGTATCTAAAACCGAAACTATATGGTATAATATACCAAAAATATAATCTATAACATATATGGAAAATATTTACCTTAAGACACATTTTTGTGTCACAAAATTTATTTATGTTAAGTACAAAATCAAGCCGAATTGTCAAGGGAAAATATACTCTATTTTGAGCTAAGAATCAATATAAGACAATACAATAATTTTTACATGAGTTATATAACTCCTATGAATTTATGTATAATTATTTTGACATATAAATCCATTTTTATATACTATATGGTCACTATTTAATTATGGCCGAATGGTCTAAGTGATAAATAGGTTTTAATGGTATACTTAGGTATATAAACTTGTATTATAAAGTTTGGAGAGTTAAAAATATTTTATTAGTGCTTAAATGGCTAATTAATTAAGTTATGTGGCTAAAATGTAATTTTTACAAAGTTTGGTGCATATACTATAAAAACCGAGAGTTAAGGGTGTCCTTGGAATAAATATGATATAGTATAAGGTTAAGAATTAAGTTTATGAATTTTAGATAATTTAAACAAGTGTTAAAATAACATTTTATAAAGTTTTGGGCTAATATGTAATTTATAAAACTTATTATGAAAGTTTGGAGTTGAATATGGGCGAATTCATAATTAAGAGAATTATTAAGTTCACCTTCAAAATTTTGAGGAATTAAATATTTAAACTATAGTTTATAAGTTATTAAGTAACTATTATAAAGTTTTGAGGTGAAAATGTAATTAATGGAAAGTATGTGACAAAGCCGAATTACTTTGGGTTAGATTTGTAATTTAAGAATTTATATATATATGTATTCGGCAATTATGGAGAATTAAAATTAAAACTATAGTATATAAGGCATTATGTAAAGGTTATAAGATTTTGTGGTTAAATTGTAATTATAGGAAATAAATTATTAAGGCCGTAAGTTTGAGGGGCCAAATGGTAATTTTTGAAAAGTTATAATATTCCAAAAGTTATATACCAAAATATTAAAGGTAGTTTTGTAATTTAATTAAATAAGGAATTAAAACTATATAGTATGATGAGATTAGAATTTAAAAGTTAAGTTTATGAATTAATGTGGTTGTTTTGCAAATAACCGAAATGAAAGGGGAATAATTTAGATTTAAAAAATATAGGTCCTATATGGATATTTGGAGGAATTAGAAAGAAGAATTTTGATTTAAGGAATTATGGAATTAAAACTATGACTTATATAGTTATAAGGAATTTAAAGGTAACCAATAATTATTATCTATGGTTAAAAGAGGAATAATAAAAACTATAAGAATATTATGTCCATGTATGGCATATAAATATAGTTAAGAAATTAATAGTTGTTATGTCACCTAGACACTTAAAAATAAACAACAAATAAAGTACATGAATAAATAAATACATATATGTACATGGAAGGATTTATAAATAAATCAAGGAGGAATAAAGAAATAAGTATACATTAATTCATAAGGTAATTAAAAGGAATTACCACACAATATAAACTATTCACTAAGAGTATATGAGTTGGAAATATAAGAACACCTTAATTGTTAGTAAGATTAATAAGTTCAAGAAACTATCTAAGTCTGAAGAAATAAACCTCACATGAAATAGCGACTAAGGAATTGTTGAACAATCCAATAAAATTAATATACCAGGGTAACATAAATTAACCCTCTCAGTTAATCCTGTTCTAGGACTATATTTGACCAGACGTTGACCAGGGTATAATCAACTGCAATCTACGGTGAACGGTATGGGATTCTTGCAACCTGTTTGCTACCGGATTACACCGGCTTGTGTGCTATCTGTTGTTTGAATTAACGACCAAGATAATTATTGTAAAAAGTTGTTTTACTCTTGTGCACTGTTGTGTTATTTTAAATGCGTGAATGATGCTAACTACGACGTGTGTGTCCCACGCATACAACACTACAATACCAGTGGGTTAAATACCTGCACTTTATTGTACCGAGAACTTGTACACAAGTCTCTCACTAACTTCACTTTATAATAAACGTCATTATCCTAAACGTGGTAATTGACAATACACATTGTGTTCTTGATTAACGTCCTTGTATGACACCTAACAATTCTATACTACGAGAACGAGGAGCCCAGTTGGATCTGGCCATGCATGCTACAGGAGTTATACCTATCTCAGGTCGTCTCCTATTCAATTTACGTCGCGACGGGAGTTTTGGGTGCACTATGTCATCCACCGGCTGCGTACCGGAACAGTACAAGTGGGGAGGAAGACTTCATTCCTCTCGAGGGTTCGATTCCCACCTTTCTAAAGTACAGGAGTTAACTACGTTATCTTCTGAGGGACTAATTACCCAACCTTTCTCTTTAACGAGGTCACTATACCTTCACTATATTGACATACTCATATATACCTGTCAGTCCCACTGTGTGGACCCGACTATTATCAAATGATTACAGTTCACCTAACTTGACCTTCTGAAGTCTTGTTTTATGTGACATTGTTGTCCTTGTATGGATACTTGATATTATCATGCTATGCTTATTTACAGCTTTATAAATGAACTGCATGTATTCAACAATTAGTTGGTGTGGCCCAGTAGCCGATGGGCTGCACGTTTTCCATACCGGCAATTATTTTGCTGAGCCATTTCATGGCTAAACAATTCCAGGTACCTGAAGTTGAGAAGATTACCACACCGAGTGTAGGTGGGGTAGACCAAGCTATGGGAGTCTACTACTAGTTATTTGTTTTACTTATTTATTGTACCTTTGAGTTTGATTCCTAGTATCTCGGGTTGTATTCGTATTCAGACCGTGACTTTTGAGATTTATATTTGGATTTAGCCTTGTTAGTCACAAGGGTGACTAACGGCATTGTAATACCGCCCGTTTGTTGTAATTTATTCCGCTGCAGTTTATGTTTTATTGGGAGTGATCATCACACAGGTTATTGGATTTTGGGTTGGGGTGTTACACAAAATATGATTAGTCTCCCTTTGCAAAACCGAAACGTAATAGAAGCAGGATGAAATTAAATAAAAAAAAACTGGGGCATAACATTATACCCCCCTTAAAAAGAATTTCGTCCTCGAAATTCGACGAAACCCAGAATACAAACAGACGCACTTCAAGTGCAGGAATACTACAATCACTAAGGCATGCAAAAAGAAACTCACAGATCAAAAGGTCAACCACACAGGAAGTTGACACTCAGAACAAGATTCACAACTGATAGCCTGACAGAAGGACAAGCAGAATATTACCGGTGCAAAACTTTAGAGCATGGAAGGAAACACTTACATCTCACAGAGCTAACACGCCACCTTGAAAACTGACTTGCTGACCAAAGGAACGAAGCAAAGGTAACTAAGAACTAAGCCTCAAAGCACAGGAGCCACCCTCGGACTCACCACTGATTAACTGACATGGAACATAGAAACAGATCCCTACAAGCTCAGACTAAGGCATAAGAAGCACACTCCACATCGCTAACCTTACCCGGATAACTCACCGAACCTACTGGCTCAAACACTAACAAAAGAACGAAGCAGAAGGTTAATGCTAACTGACTGACAGAAGAGTACACTAGATGGTCACCAACACTTAGTCTCAAAGCACAGAGAAGCACCCACACACCTTAGAAACCCGTAGTATAAAGTATATTAGCAGACCCACTGATAGAAGGAATAAAGCAAAAGTTTAACTTAGCCTTAGGGCACCGACAGGAACACTCACAATCTCAGAGCTCTATTTTACACGCGCCAGCCCATCGAATCACTGGTTGTCTCACATACAAAAGGAACCAAAACGAGAATCACTGAAAAGCTCAACACAAAGGCATGAAAGGAACTCTTACACTTCCAGAAGCTCTAACTTTGCACGAGCTATTCCACAGACCTCCCAGACTATTTCACTAACATAAAGGGGCAAAGCAGATGGTTACAGAAGATTAAGCTGGAAGCATATGCACAACACCGAAACTCACTACTGAGTGGCTAACAGAGGAACTCAACAGAAGATTAGCCCCAAGGCGCAAGAAGAACACTCACCCAATTCAGAGGCTCTAACCTCAAAGAGCTAGCACTCAAAGTTTACTGGCTGACTCACTGATAGAAAAGGCGACCACACATCTCAAAAGAAACAGGGCAGCACTCGCACTCGTTGTTGACCGACAAACCGAGCGAACATAACGGGAGGTTACTAAAGCTCAACCTAGAGGCACAGAAGAAATGCTCAACTCTCTTAGAAGACGTCCTTCTACAAAGGACCAACCAAACAAATCTCTCGAACCCACACCACAAGCCACTTAGAACCAAAGCTCAACACACCCTCTGAAACACACACTGAAGCACCCATTGGCTGACATCACACAACTCAGAACTCTCAGCCAAGATTCTTACCCAAACGCAGAACTTCACAGTCTAAGCTCACACCATAACCCGCTCAGGACTAAAGCACAACCTACACTCCGGAACACACGCTGAAGCGCTCCTAGACACCCATCTCTCAACTCAGACCTCGCAAACCAAACCCACACCTAAACACAAAACATATAGACCAAGTGCACACCCGAACTCACATCACAACACATTACCTTACTCAACTCGTAGGCCATACTCACAGCACATCCAACCAAGAGCTAAAGCACACACCTAGCCGGATCGCATAACTGAAACACTCCTGAACCACGTCACAACTTATCACGCAACCTATCATCACCAGAACTCTCACACGGGACTCCGCACAGTACACAACCCGATCAGAACACATAACCGAAAACTACTAAGCTCGCAACCAGTATCTCACATCATCCAAACCCATCCAATTCCACATTCCACACAACCCAAACATATCTGACTAACAGCCAACACACAACACGACCGACTCAACAAAACACACCACTGAAGCTCACAACTGAAACTCGCATTCAATCATCCCTTCCCAAAGGACCCAACTCCCTCGGATTCAGACTCAAAGCACAAAAAGCACACAGACAATCAGACACTACGCTTCCGCTGCGCTACTCTGATAGTGGACAACCACAGAGCAAACACACACAACAGACCCCAGAGGATAATTAAATCAAATAGTAGATTACAGACGAATCATGCAGCATACAACACTTAGCACAAATCACACAATGACACGGAAGCGTAGATATGCAGACACCCACAAAACCCAAAGAAAGCCAAACCTGGCTCTGATACCACTAAATGTAACGACCCCAAAACCACCCTAGGAGTTAAGGACGTTACACGCCACGTATCTATTACCTAATAACGCAAGGCTCTAACGTACGAAACCCAAAACTGAAGCAAAGTACACTTTTATTAACTGGAAACAGATTACAAGGTCTATCTGACATTACATGCGGAAGCCCAACTTCATTACATAACAGAGTCAATTTACAAAGGGCCTTAAGCCACAACTACAATTACAAAGCAAAAGACGAAGCAGAAAGCAGAGCGGAGTCTTCAAAGGAAACTTAAACCTGCAAATCAGACGGAAATAGGGGTGAGCCAAACTATAGCTCAGCAGGTGATAAACCTCATCAGCTGAGCATGCTCAAAACATATACTGAACATAATCGTATACTAATACATAAGCTTAGCAAATCAGACTGGAAGTTGTAATAGAAATTAGATAGAGAATGAAGCTTTCTCAAATCAGAGGAGTGACAGGCCAGAACCGAAATAGAAGTTTGTCAAATCAGAGCAGAGAAGCAGAAACTGAGCAAATTGAACGAAAGTCTTAAATCAGAACAAAGCAAACCACAAACTCAGAAGTTCAGATCAAAAGCTTAATCAAAACAGAGGTGGGACACTAGACACCCGCTGACACATCAGAAGGACTCACATAACGTCCTATGGATCCGAAGATCCCACAACAAAAGCCGTAGAGCTATGGACCCGTCGGTCACTAAACATCCAAGGGACCCTGAGAGATAGAACAGAAGGGAACCCGAGGAATAACAGAAGGAATTCCTGCGCAGCATGCTACGGGACAGCCAGACCCGACTATCCAAGGCTCAGAAGCTAAACATCTAGGTCCCAAAACATAAGCTTTACAAAACGACGTAGAAGCCTTTATTAGAACAGAACGGCGGGCCAAAGCACATCAAAAGGATCATAATCCCTTATCAAAACAAAAGTCATACACTGACTAGCAAACACGAAAACCAAACAGATGCATAGAAGCTCAAACACTCTTTTAGAGCAAATCAGAGTTCCATGGCTTGTGGAGGACTTTCAAATTAAAGTACACATATACATGTGCTAAAACATATCAGAACAGATAGTACTCAAAAAGAGGAATCCAACGCCGCAAACGGCACTCAAAACGGAGCTCAGACGAAGAAGTTATGCTAAAACAAAGGCCGGTCCGAACATGCGTCCGACCTTGCATGTTCGGACATAAGCCGAGAGTCAGAAAATCCACCCGCATGATGTCCAAACTTCAATGTTCGGACACATGTTCGGACACTGCGAAAACTGCAAAATCAATTGCGGAAATCAGCCAGAACCAAGCCACAAATCCCCCACAAAACATACATAACTTATTGTAGCAAATTAGCCAATCGAAAACACATTTCCACGGGGTTTTAACACATCAAACACACATCAAAATCAACCAAAACAACACCACTAGAGAATCAAACAATCATATACAGAAAACTAATAAGAACGGAAATCCCCCGTGGTTGAACACACCCACTCGAATCTATTCACCACCTACCTCACATCCGACGCAAAGCCATCTCTGCGGACCCGACAACAATCTCTACTTGAATCCCATCCCGAAATCACAAACTCTCGCACAAATCGAAGAGGAACCACACCGATAGGAGGAGCAAGAATCTTGAATGAAGAACGATATCCCCAAACTCGGAATTGTCAGACCCGAACCACCAACGTAGAAACTAGAACCATAGATTATTCGATTTACAGAGAGGAGAAGATTTGAGGAGAAGAAGCAAAGGGAGGAAGAGAATGGAAGTTACATCGTGAATGGCAGAGCGGGAGAATGAGCGTCAATGTATTTGAGGAGAAAGGAGCAAATACACGTGAAATAAGAAAAAGGAAAAGGAAAAGAGGGAGAAAAGAAAATAAAATAAATTTGAAACTCCTTCCTTAATAAATAACATTGTCACAAGAAAAGGAGGAAAAGGAATTTAATAACCTTTCTACTAATTTATGAATAAATAACAAAAAGGAAAGATGACATTGTAATCCTCCTTCCTCAAAGGGAATGCTAAGACTAGAATAAATCATAAACGAATCAGCTCAAGATTCAAAATATGATTAGTCTCCCTTTGCAAAACCGAAACGTAATAGAAGCAGGATGAAATTAAATAAAAAAAAACTGGGGCATAACATCAAGAGTCATTCAACCCCAATGTGATCAGCATCGGTGTTGAGCTATTCTTCCACCCCAATTTGTGTTCGGTTTCCCTTGATCGCTAGCAAATCAAGTTTCACCTCCCACCTCAATTCAAACAATCAAGTAGTCAATCATTATTTCATCTTCTATCTTTTTAATCTTTCTAGTCATAATCACCCATCAATACATTTTCAATTTTTGGAATTCATTTACTCAGTTACTAATCATCTAATCAATTATTACTCAATTTATCTCCAACTACTATACCTAAGAAATTCAAAAGCATAATTCCAATTAATTTTCTATCCTCCAATTGTTCACAAGTAAAATCAACTCAAGTCACCTAGGGGACTCAATTCTGACTAGGTTCAACGTCGGTTTCATACCGATTTATACTCATCAAATCTCACATACATACTCATTTCTCAACGCCGGTTTCAAACCGACTCATATCTCATACTATTACCAATAGGGGTTCTCATTCCCCTGGAGTTTCTCTACTCCTTTCCACTTCTAATCTCACAAATCACCATATTTACACAATGAGTGAATACAAATGCTTATGTAACATAAGTACCAATCATCAAAACAAATTCGTATGCGCTATGCGCATTGTAGTTTACGCACTTATTATGTAAAACATACACTTCGCGGTTTTCGCTCTACCCCCCTTAAAAAGGGGTTCAGCTGTCAAGGAGTGGTTCAGCTTCCACGCGGTCTATTATACAATGTTCTTTGGTCAAAGGGTCTTAACCAATTTACGGGTTTAGTCCCTGCATTAAGATTTCACATTGGAGTTTGTTTGAGTCTTAACCGGGTTTGGTTCTAGCCTAAGAGGCTTCAAGGCATTGATAATTAGCCATTTATTCACTAGGTATATTTCACCTTAGAATTCTAGGCTCACTAGCTTCTGCTGCGCGACCCTGATAACTTAGGGTTAGTTCGCCCTTCTCGTTATTCTTAATGTGTTACACATCGTCTTATTATCCGTTTTTTTTAATATGGTTTCTCCATCAAGTGTGGTATTCCTTTACCGTACGCGAACTCGATGAGTTTCAGATTTTCTATCTAGTTCTTTGGAAATCTATTGTACATACTATTGCGTACTCCCGTGATTATTCATTGGGTTCCTCCGACTTATTGTCGGTTGAGGTTGAGCCACTACTTAGTTGTGGTGTTTCCTCTGTTGTCAGTGGCTTCTAAATTATGCCCACTTATCTGATTCTGTACAAGTGTTTTTACTTGTATGACCTTGCATTTTCTATGCATCGGTCTTCTAAATGTTCATGGGTTTCCTACCGCTTTTATTCCGGTGGAATTTACTTCTTGTGATTGTTGGTGTGTTCCACACCCTTCGTGCTTCTTTAGCCTTAGGCCACACGGTTTGTTTCTAAGCTTTCGCTTAACCGGCTTATGCCATGTTCGTAGGTGTTTTTGTACACCTTCCGTAGCTAATACGGTTGATTGTTCATCAATTGGGTACTCTTGTTCTGAAGTTTATTACTTCTATCATCAATTTGATTCATCAAGGATTTGCTTTCAGTTCCTTATGCAATTGCAATAGGAATGAACATTGCCTCCTCTGTGAGGTGTTTCATCACTTGGTGCAGACTCCTGGCTTGTTGCCCGGTCTGTCTACCATCTCTTATATAACATCTTCATGTCATTGTGTGATTATTCACATATATTGGTCGCTTGCTGCGCACCATGTTCTTACTAACTCTACAGTATTGGTTTACATGGCATCCGTTGTTGCTAGCTTCAGCTCATGCATTTCCACTATTTATACCGTGGTTCACCATTTATATTTCTGATTACAGAATATGGTATTCTTTTATCTCTCTAAGCTCCTTGAGCATTATTTACTTTACACTTCACGTTTACACATACAGTGTTTCTTCCAACCCGATTACTCTTCGGTTTTCAACAATGTACCAGCTTATTCCCACTTTGCTTGGCAATAATTGTATGCTCAAGCTTCACTACATTAGTAGTTCTGAAGGAGATGTATTTTCAGACATTCACTGATGGTATTCTCTTCTTTGGAATCTATTTGTTCACCGCTCTTGCGGTCCCACGATAACGAGTGGTATCCTTGCTTGATAGTTATTAACCCATCTTCACTAGTGCCGTTCTTGGCAACTCTCCATATGGTTCACAGTAGGTTTGCAACCGTTGGATTTGTCTATCGTAGTTTTTAGACGACTTACATGCCACATTGCCTAGAGCTCTGCTCATCTTAGGTTGTTCACATATATTTGCATTACTCCGTACACCATAAATTGGTTTGGAGGTATTATTGGGCTCCATGGTAAGATCATCGCATCACGCTTCCGTTCGTTGGAGACCCTTAGCTATCTTGATATTGATCGGTACCATTTGTCAATTTAGGGTGTCCCCTGTCAAGTGGGATCCCTTCGGTGTTCTTACCAAGTGTTCATTCTAATTCTTGTGTTTTTATCACGACATTTAGTTCGACACCCTTCGAGGATTGCTCCTGGGTGTCATCAAGTTATGCCATTACCTTTGGCTAACTTATGAGTATGTTCCACTGATTACCCCGCTTTGCGGTTCTGGATTTCGAATTGTTCCGTTTAGGGTTACAACGTCTCCCGTTCTTAGGGTAGACCATGGGTACTTCTCTTATGTTTTTGACCGGTTTGATATCCTCTTCGGCGATGAATGGTATTCTCTGGTACCTTATATGATCACTCTGGGTAGTTTTACCTTGTCCATTGAACATTGGCCTGTTCATGTTAGGTATTTGCCTTACCGGGTTTAGACCGGGTATTCATTCCAGTTAACATGCTTGCTTCTGGATTCCCGAAACATATCCACTGTCTTTACTTAATTGCTAGTGCTTCTCGCACTTCTTAACTCTCAATCGTCCTCCTGGAGTCCTTATCAAAAAAATCGTCCTCCTGGAGTGGGTTCTTGACTCCTTTAGCTTTGTAAGCTTATATGGGTTCTTCGATCGTTCGAGGTGTCCAACCGTTTTGGTTTGAGTTCACTTCACTGTCCGTAGAACAGAGTCGACTACTTCTCGTGTTTCATACACCACTTGTATACATACGTGGGGTACCTTATTGGTACGCTACCACTTACCTGACTAACTCACAAATGGTCTGTCAGGCCCGCAAGCTCCTTCAGAGTGCGGTCGTCCCACATCCCGTATTTGGGTACACTCGTAGTGCTCGTCACACGCCTAGGTGAAGTATTCTATTGTCAGCTCTTCTTGTATCGTCCTATGATAACTTACCGCGGTTCTCTGGTTTGGTTTTTAAAAAAATTTGAGGTTTGAAAAAATATGTTTGGTTTGTAAGAAAAGTCTGGAATTGAAAGAATTTTTTTTTTTGAGTTTGAAAGAAATTTTTCATGGTATCGCCATGTCTGAGGTCTTGACCAAGTCCAGCTTCTCGCTGACTGGTATGTTCTTAATATTATGGTCAGGCCGTTAGGCCTTTCCAAGGTATCGTTCTTCAAGTTCTTGGGATTGGTGATCCTATATTTACTTCAATTGTCATAGTGGTACTCTTAGTAAGTACTTGTTGGTCGTTGAAGGTGTTCCCAATGACCCTGTTATTACTGCACTTGCCCTGTCAAGTGCGCGGGTAGGTCGGTTTTCAGGTTAGCATGTACCGGTTACGGTATCATTTCCATCCATATTTGGTGGTTTTATTGGATCTACCTTTGGATATTTGATCTTAGTGATCAATCTCCTGAGTAGCTTCGCCGTGTCCTGTTGGTGTATGTTTCATGAGTTCTCTCATGGTTATCTGAACCATGTTATTTGGTATTACGGCCTATGGGCGTTGTAGGTTTGGAGTTATCCAACCTTGACTAATGCCTTAGTCGGTTTGTATGTCGTTGATGGTATTATCAACCGTTTGCAGTCCGCAGACTCTCTTGTCTAAGGTTTTATTACTCCGCCCTTTTTCGCTTCATTGCGCGGTTGTGCTTCCCTTCTTGCCGACTACGCATGGTTCTCATGACTGCGAAGCACGTCGCCCCATGGTGCCGTAAATTCCATTATCCTACGGTTAGGATTCTCAATCTACCGCTAATAAGCGCGGTTATTGCCGTTCAAACGAGAACCGTCTCCGGGATTCCTGTTCTTGGAATCCACCGTATGACTGGTTCTCTCTCTTACAAGGTTTATTTGGAACTACCAGATTGAGTTTATCCGAGTGTGAGGCGTCTTTCCATCTCTCTGGCGTTCTTCTCCCAACTTTATACCGGGGGATGTGGAAGGCGAGTATGGTTATTGTAGGGTTCCGGTTCACACAGAAGTTCCAAACTAGCATACCTCACACGCTAACACTCAACCCTTAGCCCTAAGTCTCTAATTCCTAACTCGGTATTTTCCTAAACTCGGTATTTCAACCATCAGAGAGATACTTCGCTCTGATACCACTTTTTGTAACACCCCTACCGCTAATCAAGTCATTACATCTTAATCTGTCTCAATTACCAATACCAATGCAGCGGAAATCTACTACGAACGGTGGATGATACAATGCCGTTAGTCACCCACGTGACTATCAAGGCCAAATCCAAACACAATTTCCAATTACAATATCCCATTTACCATATCGGTCTGATGAACTTGAATATACCGAGTACTCTATACCAAACAATACATTCCATCCTTTATTCACATCATAAACTTCAATTCAATACTATACCAAGTCTACTACAATCATCAAGTTTGCCGATACAATTCGGTATTACAATTCAACCGTCACAATTACAAAATCAATACAAAGGTTCTTAATCAACTATCCATGCTTATACAGCAACCCCGTCCAACTCTCAAACGGTAACGGCTCCAAAGTACCTGTAGATTAAAAACAGCGCCCCAAGGGGCTCAGCATACTGCTGGCATGAAATTCGCATACCCCGCGTGCTAATGGGGGTACGCCGACTACTTTGTCGAGAGCATAGGATTCATTTTAATTCAATCATCATGCAAGGTATCAACAATTTATACATGTACAATATTCCAAACATTATTCAACATAGAATACATACACAACTAACACATCAAGGTAGTTAGTTTATTTCATCTAGCTCTTAGGCCTTGAGGGTTTCTACCTCACTATGCCTTAGTCACTTATACCTTGTCTTACCCACTCTCTTGGGTTACTCTTACTCAAGCTCTCTATTCCCAATCTCAATTCAAGTTCTACATTACTCAATCTCAATCCTCAACTCTCGAGTTCTCAATTCTCAACTCAATGCTTAATTCTCAAGTTTCTAACTCAAATCTCAATTCTCAATATCAAATTCTCAAGGGATATCTTTTAAGTCATTACCCATGACCTCTGGGCAGAGTCATACACAAGACTCACCACTGGGATTTCAAATACAAGTCTCACTTCCCCGGTTTCGACCCTACTCTAGGTCTAGCATGGTGGGAAGGTTCGACTATCAAGCGGAACTATACACTTAGATCCTCAAATTCTCAAACGTCCGTTTCTCTTCCGGACTACTCAATTTCCCAAATACTCCTATCTCGGAGTTATAATGTAATCATATAGATTATCCTAGAAGTATCTCTCTCGATATCATCTAATAGCTTAGGGAGTTTTCTCAATGTCTAGTATTCTCAGATTTAAGGGTTTCCCCAACTTATCGAATACTTTTTATATTCGGGACATTTTCTCATACTAGTCGGATCTCATATTGTAGGTTGACTACTTTTCTAAGGGAGTTTGATGGTCCCTTATCATTCTTTTACGTCTCTCAAAAGTTCATATCTTGAACTACCATCAATCTCTTATTAGAGGTTTCATCATTTATTTCCACTATTGATTATTTCGTGGATTGTTCTTTTCGGTTCTCTAACCGTTATCGGGACTCTACTAATCCCATACAACTCTCTCACATTCTAGTGAGTTCATAAGTATGCATTATCGTTATATTTAAATCGATAGTGTTTGTGTGTTTCCACTTGTTCGTTATTTGTGGAATGACTTTTCCTACGGGTCTCTAATCAACAACACTCATCTATGAGTCGGTCTATAACCCTCGTTTAGACCACGCAATCATTCAAGAATGGTTAGTTCATTCATCATGCATCAAGACACACATATCAAGTGCAATAAATCATTTTCATGCTTTTATCTTGATTAAGCCGACACACAAGCACACAAGCACACAAATCAGTGTAGCCACGTTAGCATACAGGGCATGAGAAAATCATACCTTACACCATGGTTTAACTTTACCGTGTCACCTCACATTGATCGGTTCACACTTGATCAACAGATAATGTTTCAAACATTGCTATTAATATCAAGCTCATACGGTACGTGAACTTATTACTCCCGTACTTACCCCGTTGTCCCATTACCTTAGGTTTACTCAAGTGTACTTAAGTTTCTCAACTTCCTCATTCACTTATAGCACTTGTTTATACTTCTTAGGACCTTTACAAGTCACCAAACAACTCCTAAACATCATCCAAAACCATTACCAATCAATCCCCTATGTTTTAAAGCCTTAAAAACACTCTCGGTCAATTTTTGGGGGTGGTCCGGGACTTGGTCCGGACCCAAAGTCTCGGACCAAAGCAATTCACTACTTTCAGCCTGTTTTTTCCCTTGGTCCGGGTCCTGGTCCTGGTCCTGGACTAGGGTCCCGGACCACCTGTTTTCTCAACACTCGGGGAATTTTTATGCTTGGTCTGGGACTTGGTCCAGCCCCTAAGTCCCGGACCCTGCTTAAAAGCTGCTAAAACTCCATTTTCAGCCCCAATTCCATCCTTAATCCACACCTAATCATTCCCTAATATTTCCACATGTTTTCTACATATTTAAACACCATAAAACACTCCTTAAACCTTCATAAATCATTGGTTCATTCACCACCCAATTTTTGCTCAATTTCTAAAATTTCAAATTCTCACATTTTGCATTTTGAAAAGAGAGAATGATAGAGCTTGGTGAGAGGAGTTCAAATATGTGGTTTATTTTTCATTTGGAGCATGGAGCTAGCTTGTACAAGGGAGAGAAGAAGGAGAAGCGATGGATGAGCTTCGAAAATCGCCAGCCATGGGAGAGAGGAGGGGCTGCCGGCTGGGAAGGAGAAGAAAGAAGAAGGAAGGAAAGAGAAGAGGGAAAAGAGAAATGAGAGGAGAGAGAGGGTCTCCTTTTACTTTTATACTTTTTTTGTTTTACTTTTTTCTTTTCTAGCTAGTTACTTATTGAGGGGGGGGGGGGGGGGCAATTCGTGACACACACAAAAGGGAGCCTGTTGTTAATTGCAAATGGGGAAGTATTTTGCTCTTATTACAACTAACACCCCATAAGTTCTCGTTTTTACACTATTCACTAGCCGGAACCCGTTTTCTGGAATTTTCTTGTTTAATTAATTTTAATGGTTCATAAGCTTCCGTTATTGTTTAATTATAGTTATTTGGTTGACTATAATTTTTACGGGTCCGTTTGACCACACAAAGTCACGTTTTGGGGTTTTCTCGAAAAACACGCTCTAAGACTCTGTTAGCGTTTTAATCCATTATTTGGATCCGTTTTCTTCGGGAATCATTCCCGTATATTAATTAGGCCTAACTAAGCCTTATGAATCCATATAAGACCCTTGTCAAGGTCGTATTCCTCCTATGGTCATGTAACGCTCATTTTTGCGTTTTTCGCTTTTTAAGCGTTTTCTCTTTTCTTTTGGCTTTATTTTCTTCACCAAAATTCTTTAGGCAATATTAGGCCCTCAAATACCATATTAGAATTATTTAATCGCCATAATTAAGTTCAGGGTATTTCACGACTGAATCTCTAGCTCGTCTGACCAAAGAAGAGGAAGATCAACTCGTGATCAAAGTAGTACAAGAAGGCGAACTACAAGCTAGTGAGGTAGAGTATTTGAGAACTCATATTCCTAAAACCTACTACCTCATTGAATCCGGCACCTTCAAACCTACTATTCTACCTAACCCTACCCCCATAGAAAATCCACAAATGTCTTCTCCTGCTCCTTCATCAAAAACCATCAAAATCACCACAAAACACTCCAAAAACAAACTCAAGAGCCATTCCACCGCTACAACTGGTCGTGTGACACGCACATCAAAGCGTGCTCAAAAGCCAACAGCACCACAAAAATCTCACTCTACCCCAGAAAAATCCACTCGACGACTGCACTTCTCCGATGAAGAAGAAACAACTCCCTCGGCTGAAATCGAGGCAGTTGTACAACAACTGGAGGAAGAGGAGGTTCAACTTGATGAACCAGCGCAAAAAGGATGCTTCAGTAGAGGAGATGCACCAAGAGAAAGCAGCTGACTCGGAGGAGGAGGCGAATTTCATTGCCGTGTTTGGGGAGCCACTCACCGATAGGTCCCCGACACCTCAACGACAGCTTCAGGTTGAAGACAGTGACACAGGTTCCCTAATACTCACGCACGAGGAGGGTGAGCAACTAAAGAAGGCGAAAGGCAAAAAGAAGATGGTCCTTTCTGTACATGCTAAAGAGCTCGAGGAGCTCTTTCAAGCCAAGAAGGCCGTTGCCAAGCCTCAACCACCTCAATCTCTAAAGCGCCTCAAGAAACTCAAGGAGCTTGAGCCAGCCTTGATCAAGGCTGAGAATGTCAACGACCGATCCTGTCCCGTCTTACCCAAGACGTTGGACATGAAGTGGATGGAAAAGATGGGCCTGGGAGAGATCATCGAGCTATTGGAGTTCCAAGGATGGGTAGACTTCTTCCAGGAGCCTATCCCTGGCTACACAGAGCTGCTCAAAGAACACATGAGACAGCTAGGACCTCTCTAGAGTGACGAAGACGATGAATACCTCATCTCCACAGTTCAAGGCATCCACATCAACATAACAAAGTCCTGGATATGCAAAGCCTTCAACTTAGAGCCAGAGGGGCTAGTCATTTCCAAGGAGACAATGTGGAATGACCTAGGACACCAAGGTGGGAAAATCGTGAATATGCTCAACAAAGGAGCAGCTATGAAAATTTGTCATGCTGTGGACATGTCCATCCCAGACAGAGTCCTATTCAATCTGATCACCCATAACATCACCCCAAGGAATCAAAGAACTCACATAGTGAGTGCAAGAGACGTGAGACTTCCGTACGCCCTCAAGACCAAGGAGAAGATTGACCTCCCAGCCATGATTGTCCTCACACTTGATGAAAGCCAACACGTCAACCAAGGGCTAGTACACGGGGGAGTGGTCACCGCGGCCCAAAAAGACTTTGGAGTGGACACCGACAGGTTCCACGAGTGTGCACGGACCAGTCAGGACTGCATCTGCTTTGAGATGCTTTCCAAAATGGGAATCAAACTAGAGGAGATAAGCTCGTGGCTCTCCAGAAGCCTACAAAGAGCGAAGATGCAAGGTCAGAACCTAGACCAACAGCAAGAGCCTCAGGACTCAAAAGGAGGAGAAGTCCCACACCGGTCCACGACAGGTCGGGGACCAGTCTGGATACTTTCGCTTGGGATGTTCTTCAGTGTGTAAGAGTAACTCTTACCGTTGTACAGGTTGTCTCCTCTAAACCAAGTGTTCTATCACATGGTTCAAGGAGCAATAGATTTTATTGACTCTCACATAGCCTGATTCATTGTCTCCTAGAGACTTGAGTGAAACCGTGAGATTTTATTGATTTAGGATTAGATTTTTCCTTTTCCATTAATGTTTTATTTTGCCTTTGACTATCTGTTTCAAAGTAAACCTTTGATATCAATGAAAATGCAACTGTTTCTTATCTATCTTGAATGATTATCTTGTTCACAAAATAATTTATTGTATTGGCTGCTTCTTCCTTGATTAAAAATTGTAAAATGATCAGAGATATTTAGTCCCATCCATTCCACTAATTCAATCTCGGACCATGACACCTAAAAAGCCTACAAACATAGCCCACAAGACGTAGCACCTTATTTATTACCACTCACCGATCAGTCGTTGAGTATATCTTCAAGTGTCTATAAATACATGCGCACTTCATTTGCCACTCACAATCATCTTTACACATATCACGAAATGGCTCAAACTCCACAAAGCTCATCCAGCTCAAATGAGCAAACCATTCACTCCACCATTCACAAGTTTATGTTCACTAAACACCCAAAGAAGTATGTCCCCCAAAGCTATGTTCAACCAGTCTCCGACTCCCTCACAGCTTGGTCTATCACCTCAAGTGTCACTCTATCACATACACGTTCTCCACACTGCATGGAGTTCACAATAGATTCTGATGAGTCCGACCTTTCCACCACAGCTGAATCACCTTTGATCAATCCTACCATAGCCAAACCATCTTGGATCAAAGCTTCTTTTTTGGAGGATGAACCTTATGGATTAGATGTCATAGAATGGGATCACCAAACCCGTCACTCTATCTAGATTATCCTGATCATGTTTGTAGTTTATACTCTATGGAATGTTATGGCCTTTACAACATCTTAGGTCGTGTAGTTGCTCCCTATTTTGTTGTATGGCAAAGGGGGAAAGAAAAAGTATATGTACTTGTGAGACTATGTCTATCGTCCTTGTATTATGTATCATCTGAATGAAAACTTTATCTACTTTGGTCGTAGTATAACATAAAAGCTATCACTTATTGTGTATAAAAGCTGTCACTTATTGTTATCATTCGTTAAAGTTTTTCATACTTAAAACCCTTAAAAAACTTAGGGGGAATCCTTCTTAGGGGGAATCTCTCAATTTCTGAATTGCCAAGTACATATAATTGTATAGGTTGCCATCATCAAAAAGGGGGGAAATTGTTAAGACAGGATCCTTTAGTTTTGATAATACCAAACCTTGTGTTGTCTATCTAATGTGTTAGTCAAGATTCAAGATTCAGATAGACAGGTAAATGAGTGGCTTAGCACATAAGGTTGCAAGCGCACTCAATCCACGATGTGCCCAACCAGTCGGGCACCTGTCTGCGAGAGCTCCGTAGAATTTCTAGCACAGACAACCAGTCAGACACTGCACGAAGATATCTCTTATCGCTAAAGACGAAAATCAAAGACAAAGGACTGCAAAGAATCGACACATTCAGATAAGACACATACATCCACATAAACAACTTGTTCACGACAAATTCACGACAAAAGGAGAAGTTCATTAATGCACAAGATAACAAGGCTATCAATGAACATCATTACATAGCCGTAATAAATTCAGAAAAGGGCATTTATGAGCATTTAATGAGCCAAACAGAATCAGACAAGTGGGGCACACAAGTGGTGATCGACCTATCAAGAGGGCTACCGCCAACGTGACCAACCATGAAGCGACACATAGTCCAGACGCCTCCAGATCAAGTTGAAGACTCTCTGCAAGTCTAGTGTGGTTGTTATGTGAATAATCGAAGCTGTAGTCGACTCCTAGAGGTCTAGGGACTAATAGGACGGTAGTTACATCCTAACAACCGTGTATATATACTTGCATTTATCTCTTGTGTAAGTAGGCCTGCATGAGAGAAAAGAAAGAGATAATCCAGGCAAGTGTGGATCAGACTTAGGAGTGTGTGTAAGTGCTAGAGAGTTGGTGAGATAGACAGGACTGGGTTAGAGTATCAATACATTGGGTATTTGATAGACCGACAGGTCGGGGAAAGGTCGGTGAACCGTAGGCCGATAGTCAGGAGAGGGTTGAGGACTTTAGGGGTAATGTCAAAACTGTCCTGGAAGTCCGTGTGTGGGACAAGGGAGAGTGAGTGAATTTATCGTGTGTAAATTCTCAATCGAAATGGGTTTTCCAGTTTAAATTTGTCTCGTGTCTATTCCTAAACTATCAAGTTTTATTAGAGTCCACGATATGTCCACGACAGGTCGGGGACGCATCAGGAACGCTTGCTGGTTTCACTAATTGCATCTACAACAACAATTAAACAGGGAAAAAATAACTTTTGCTCTATTAAACAATACCTATTGGTGCATTTAATATTTCGCACTAATAGATGTTATCTAATAGTGCAACTAGAGTTTGTCGCACTAATAGTGAATTGGAATTTGTTCTACTATACAGTATCATCTATGGGTGCAAAATTATAACTCGCACTAACAGGCCTATCAACTAGTGCATATTTTCATTTCGCTTTATTTATAATAATTCTATGGGTGCTATCTTTTTTCGCCCTATTTGATGCTATCTAATAGTGCACACCATTAGAGTCGCCCCATTAGTGCTTAACATATAATTATTTGACATTGATGGATAGGTGTAAAAGTTTGTGTTGCTCTAATTGAGATTTTCAGTTAGTGCATTTTTGGAAATTTTCACTAATTGACGCAATCAAAAGATCCCACATTCTCCCAATTTCTCTTTTCCGGCAGTTTATTCCAATCTTTCAAAAAAAAAAACTTCGGCTTCCTCTCTTCCCTATTCTCAACGAGAATACTGGAAATTTCTTCTTCCCGTTGGTCGACTTCATACCTTCTCGAGTTCTTCTTCCTCAAATTTCTCAAGTTCCTCTATTCTCCATCGTTCTCTACTTTATCGATTTCTTCTTCTTCAAGAGGACATTGAAGGGAAATAGCAGCAAGTATACCTACTTTCTCTACACTTCCGGTGGCTTACTATCGGTACGGTGGTTTGGGACCTGAATAGTAGCAAGTATCTCGAGTTCTTCCTTTTTCGGCTGAGTTCGTTGTTTTTGGTGAGTTCATCTTTGTTCATTTTTCTTGCTAGATTTTAGGCGACTTTTTTCGGTGAAATCTCATAGCATTAGAACGAGAGAAGTAGTACTCTAAACTATGTAGCCAATTTACAAACGGTTGTTTGCCAATTTACAACTTTGATCGATATATTGAGCTGGAACAAGAGAAATCTTTGCCAATGACGACTCAACTAACCTAATTAAGGTGGTAATCTCTAACGACTCAACATATTGATTGCTAGATTGGTGCTTTTTTACGATGATGTCAAGGTAAGGGTTATTGTATTATTAGTGATTCTGAGTTGTATATATTTTGATTCTTGTAGATTTCTAGCAGTATTTATAGTGGCTGTAAGGGGTACCCACACATTGTAGTTTGGAGCTCACTGGTAAGTAAATTCCTTATATCCTTCTTTCATTTTCTAAATTTGTTTGTCCCAGAATCTAGATCCCCTTGAGTAGTTTCAGTATCAGTTTTTACATGACACGGGACTTGGGCTTTCAGTTGGTCATTATTCTTTTTCTCATTTTTTTGTGAGATATACAGAGAGAGAGAGAGAGAGAGAGAGAGAGATTTCATATTTGATCTCTAGGTGAGGCTGTGACAGTTGACATGTTTCCATGTTGGTTTCTGGTGTGTGATAATGATGATCTCTTCTTGAACTGTACTCCAGAAAATGAAGCACATGTAAGCTAGTATTTCTGAAGCAATACGAGTCACTGTCCTTGCATAATTTAGCATAAAGTTGTTAGTCGTGTTATTTACTTAGCTGGTACGCATTACCGTATCAGTCAGTATCTAATTAATTTTTCCTTTGATTTGCTGAAAGTACTGCCTAACCCTGACTTCTGATTAGAGATTTTAATTGTGTCTGACAAGCAAATGAGAAGACTATAAATGGAACAACGAGCATGAAAATGTCTCCCGGACATATTGAAGTTTCGATACAAAAATTCGTATATAATTGATGGATCATAAATCTTTTGTATTGACCTTTGCAATTTCTCTTATGATCCACTGCTTGCTAGTTCTTAGGAAATTCAATATAGTTGTTGCTTCTGTTTTATTATTTCATTTCATCCATTGTTTTTTATATGACATTTTGACTTGCACTACAACTTTACCCTATGTTTCTAAATTTCATAAGTTTAGAAAAAACGGCATTGTTGAGGAGTGTTTCAAAGAATATTCCCCTAAAATTATCGAATCTTGATATCCTTACAAAATGATCAGGAATCTTGGGCATTTCAAGTTTTTTTTTCTATGTTGTTGTAGCACTTATATCCTTTTTTTCATTTTTCTTCTTAGGTAACTAAATGATTAGGAATCATGTGGTTCATTCTTACTCTGAAGAAGATGTACAAGTATCAGTTTGGCCAGTTTGCTTGGACACACATGATCCTCATAGTGGTCTTTGCATAGTCATCTTTTACAGTAGCCAACATTTTTAAAGGCATCATCGGGTAGTTTACTGATTCCAGAAGCTTAATTAACTTGACTTATTCATCATGATATCCTGTAATGCGCACATTCTTTGCAGTTAACATTTTCTTCTAATATAGTTGTTTTATACATATAAGATTATTTGAGTTTTATGAATCACAAAACACAATATTCCATTGCTGTAGTGCAGAATGTAAGTCTTAAATGTTTTTTTAGAATGGGCACTTTAATAGTATTAACTATATAAAGTCAATAAGTTATGGGATATCACAACTTGTGAAGAACTCACATCCACATTCCCCAACTTGCAAACTATAGAAATTGCGAATCTTCCAAAGCTGAGGCATGTCTGGATTGTTGATCACTCTGGAGAAGGTGTCTACTTCGAGAGCTTAGAGAACATGATGATTTTTCTGATTTCCCTAGTTTACCAGCCGTCTTCATCCATCCTTCTTCGACGGCGTAGTTGGAGAGCGAGCAGCAATTCGGCACAGCAGTTCGACGAGTCAACCACCGAACCGAGCAACACCGGGACAACCTGAGAATTTTAGATCTGTCTAATTGAGGGCTCTTTCTGCACGAGTATAATGGGTGAACTGGTGGAGATTCAAGCTGGTTATAGTCGAGGTGAGCACTCACTGTAATTGAAAGAGTTGTGTGCTTGGTGTTGAAAGTTGAAGTTTTAGCTACTTTAATAGAGGTGAGAGTTATCGATCTGGTTTTCTGGCCATGGCCTTTCTTGGGAAAGTCGGTATCCTCATCGGCGCTGGTACTTTCTAGTCTCCATGCTTCTTTGAAATTCTTGATTTATTAAGTGGATCCTTGAGATGGATGGTCGTATCAGTTTCAAGGTGGGGATCCAGTTAGGGCTGGATTTGGGGCTTTTGTTTATTGACGTCCTCCAGGGTAAGGAAGCAGGTTGGTGTCGTTTCTGCTCATTCTCTCGACCGGGAGATCGTGTTCGTTCCCACCCCTATCTCCAGTCTCAGTTTTTTATTGTCTATTTGGAGGATTATTGTGCTATTTGGAGGATTATTGTGCGGTCTCTGATTAATCCCCTCCTCGGTGGTTTTCTGAGGTGTTTGTCTGCGTGCTTCCCTTGGCGGAAGTCTGATTTGGGAGTCTCTAGATCCCTTTGCGGTCTGATCTGAGTTTTGCTCTTCGATCTGTCTGGAATAACATTCCCTTAGTTGTTTTCCTTGGTTTCGGAGGGCTCCGTTTGGGGATAGGATAGAAGTAGTTTACAATTGACGCACACAGAGTGTTCGATAAATTGCCTGACAGAGGTCTGGACTTGTGGCATATGATGATAGAAGGGTGAACTTTACTTTTGTCGGAATTTCCAAATCTTAACGTGGAAAGAGGAGGAGAGGTTAAAAATGAAATACGGTTGGAGGACGAGATTGAAGTATGCAGATGATAGAAGGTCAGCGAGGCATCGCAGAGGGACGGGATATAGTAACAGACATCCTAAAGATGACAGGCGAAGGAAGGAAAGTCATGCCTACGACTGAGGTAACTGGGAAAATTTTACTCCCACTACAATCTTCATAGACAACATCAGTAGAGAAGTGTCGGAGTATCATCTAGGGAAAATAGTAAGCAGATTCACCAAATGGACCAGAATCTACATTTGTAGAAAGGTGAGAAAATGGTCCCTGAAAGCTTTTGCGTTTGTTGATGTTGAACATGTATGGGATGCAAAACGAGTGATTCAAGGTATAAAAGGATGGAACATCAACGGGAGTGAACTTTGGGCTAGACTGGAATATCAAGACAATAAGGCTAAGGAGGAAGGAGCAGATCAAGATCCGATGAGAAGCCGGAAAAGTCGAAAATACCTCCTCCTAAGGAGAAAAGCCCGGCCCTATCAAGACTATCTATTAGCGCCAAAGTGGATGAAGAGATGAAAGCGTGTTTAGAGAAATGCGTGATTGTTGTTACTCTTCAAGAAGAAAAGACTGCAAAAGTTGCGATGAATCTCATGATTGATCGTTGGCCTAATACTGCCGGGTTGCTGGCCCTCTCAAGGAAAAAGTTCCTCATTGTATTCAACTCAAGCAGTGAAGTAGAAGATATAATAAGCAAAGCACAAAGAGAGGGCAAGGCTAACGGGGGTATGGATATACGACGATGGATGTCTTATGACCAGGTAGAAAAGCGTAAAGCCTGGGTCATTATGCGAGGTATCCCACTCCATGCATGGAATAAGAAAAACGTGCGCAAGATCGCACAGACGGTTGGGGAAGTTATGAAAATTGAGGATGAGGATATCGACTCCATGGAAAATGCAGAGGTTCGTGCCCAAGTCGAGACATCCACACTTCAGTTGATCAACTTGAAGATCTCTGTCATTGTCAAGGGTCAAGGATTCTCGGTGAGTATAGTAGAAATGGATAACCAATATCCTCCCCCCAAGAACCCAGAATCCTCTAACAGTATAATTCAGTTACCAAGGGATAAGGGAAAAGATACAATAAATCAACAACATCCAAAAAATATTAAACAAGATCAGTCCGAAAAAGCTAAGGAACTCAGCTGTTACAATGCCTCCCAAGGTACTGCAATCGAAAAGAGGCATGTAGATTCCCCAGACAAAATTGCTGCTGGTATTGATGGGGTACGAGATGAAGAGGCTGATAATATGCTGGGCACATTATTTGATGAGGAGCCGCCTCACCCGGGTGCTGCAGTGGAGTCACGTCAGAAGTATGAGGACCGGATGTTGCCTACTCAGTCAAGGAATAGTGTCCCGGCAAGAAATGAACAAGGTAAAATCATAAACCCGGATGCAGAAGCGGATGAATGCATCAAACTATTGAGACAATTAGGTTGTCATGTGCCGAATCCAACCCAGACCAAAGCCAATATTATCAGCCAAATCCAAGAGCAGATGTGACAACGTGGGGCCTAGATTATGGGCTTGATTTTGGGAGATTAGCTTAAGATGGGGGTTCGGTCGTGATTGGTTGTTCGAGGATGAGGTGGTTATGTTCTCTAGGGTGGGTTTTGTTTTTAGCCCATTAGGTGGTAGAGGTTTATTGTATCTGAAGGGGCGTGCGAGGTCTTGTTGTGGTGCTTCTAGGAGGGTGCTTTGGTATGTTTCTTTAGTGTGGTGGTGCTTGTACTGGGCTCTTCTTGGAGTGTTATCTTTGTTGTCTTTCTGAGTTGGCGGGTATTCTTTTTCCTTCCTAGGTTTTTTCCCATTGGGTTTTGCCTAGGGAGGTTTTAATGAGGCCCGATATTTGCCACTCACCTTTTTAATAAAATGGCTTTAATCCCTAATTATCAAAAAAAATAGTATTAACTATATTTCCTACCGGTTCCTTCTCCTTGTAAGTCTGATAGCTATCAATGATGTTGCTGCATATTTCATTGGTTTCTTCTTTGGTAGAACACAATTAATCAGGATATCACCCAAGAAAACATGGGAAAGGAGTTATAGGAGCCTTTATAACAAGTATAGTCTATGCATTTGTGGTCAGTACATATGATACAAGTGTATTGATTAGCTGTGGATAAGACCTAGAACTCTAAACTTGTGTGTTATAGTATTGATTAGCTGAACAGCCAAGCATCCTACATTCTTTTGGTTATTGTTTTGACTATTGTCAGTTAGCAGAATTGGGCAGCTGAATACATAGTTTCTGTTACATGGACTGAAATAATAAGTTGTTATTGACAGCTCTGATTTTTGCAGCTGGTTGCTGCTACTACGCACATCATGGTGATGATGAGGAGCAGAAATGAAACTAGATGCACGTATAGCAAAGCAGGTGGTGGTATGGAATGATACAAGTGCTGCCATGACTACCAGATGAAGGGGAGCAAGCTATAAAAATTCGGTTTTTGGAAGCAATGAGCTAGAACGTTATGAATTGTTTTGCAACTCAAAGTGGCTAGTTAAAAGATGAAGCGGCTTTGGTGTGTGTGTTAGTTTGGCCTCCCTCTCTCTGCGTATGATGATTAGTCAGTGGTAGTTTACTAGTGTCACACACAACTGATCATTTGAGAGGAATGGACTGCCGGTTCAAATGTAATTATACAAAATTGTATGGCAGATACAAAACTATTGTGTCTATTACAAGAAATAGTTTATCAAAATTGTATGATAGATAATTTTTTTTTGGAAAATAATATTTTTGGCTCATCTTTTGTAATTTTTATGCTTATTAAGATTTTAATTAACAATATAATGAGACTATTGATATTTTAAATAATACATATTTTTTAAAAAAAGCTGAAAGATCAAATGGGGCATCTATATGTTGCACCAAATGCTAGATTAAATAGTACTCCCTCCGTTCAACAATAACTGTCATTTTAGAAACTTGCACACTTATTAAGAAAAGTATGACAATGACGCATGTGCCCCTAATTTTTACTTTTCTATTTAGATAATAATTATTTTTATATTAAATAGTAGGGGTAAAAGTGGAAAGGGGTGTGTCAAAAAGCTAGAATGACATATATTTTTGAACAAGAATCACATCCTAAAACGACAGATATTAATGAACGGAGGGAGTACAATATAAGTAAACTTGCACTAATTGAAGGATATCAAATAGAGCAAAACAACATTTTGCTCTTGTTGTTCTATATGTATTAGTGCAATATACATATTTGCCCTATTTATGTTGCAGTCATGGGAAACAACAAACAGGGCAATAAAAGTAGTTGCACTGTTGGTGTTGATAAAATGGTGCAACTTATATTTACATTATTAGTTCAGATAATAAATGGTGGAAAGTGTTGCACTATCAGGTGGTCAACAAATGGGTGCCCTATTTGTTTTGAGTAAGTTGTATGCTACCACTAGACCAAACGGGGCAACAAATGTAACTTGCACCATTTCCTATTGATCAAATGGTGCAACTAGTACAACTTGCACTAATTGAGTTGAGTCATTTAGTGCAACTTTATTTGCACTGTTTGTATTTGATCAATTGGTGCATACATTGTTGCACTAGTTGTGCGTGTCAAATAGGGCGAAACCGAAAGTTGCACTACATTAGTTATTGTAGCGAATCTACTAGTGCAACCTTGGGGCAAGATTAATCTTGCTCCAATTACCCTATTAGAGCGATATTTTGATCTATTAGTGCACCAATAGAACTTGTATGTTGTACATGGTAAAAGGTGGCACCTTCATCTTCTTCTTCTTCTTTCTTTTTTTAGCACTTTTCTACCATGACTGGATATAAAATAACTGAATTTGCAGAATTAATAGAATCTTTTTATTTTTACTTTTTCTTTAAAATATGACAATTTTTGTACAAATAACACTAATATAGAGAGTTTCATCATCTTTCAAAATATCACATTTTTATTCAAATGTTATTTGTCGTAAATGAGAAGAAGATAAATTATAAATGTATTACGTAACTATTTATAGAGGACAGGATACATGGCAGAACCCAAATGACTCAAGTAACTAATCAGCGAATTACTGAAGAAGATGAAAAGTTCACTATAAATATATCTATTTATAAAATTATTAATATCGTTAAGATCTCTTAATTTTTATAAATATAGAAATACCCAAGATAACTGCATACTACCAATTAAAAAAAAGTTTATCTTTTAAGAATAATATGACAGTTTTTAGTTTTCTTTGTATTTTAATCTATTTCAACCTAAATTTAATCTAGAATAGCAAATTAAAAAAGAAAAGGGAGGAAAATATATTTGAATTGAAAATAGTGTACAATTTGGGTTAAAATCAGGTAGAAACAGACTAAAACACACAAAAAAAAAGCTAAACCTGGACAAAAAAAATGAAAAATTTCACCAAATACCCCTAAGGTTTTGGATAAATTTTACTCCCTCTGTCCCACCTACATTGTCCAGTTTACTATTTGAATGTGTCGTTTGACTTCAATATTTAACATGTAAGATAATATATTTTTATAAATCTATATATTATAATGGAATCCTTATATGAAAAACTATATATTGTATAATTTATTTTTTAAAAATTATTTTATCTTATATGTTTAAAAATAAAGTGGAAAAACGTGCCAAAAAGCAAACAGGACACTTATGACGGGACGGAGGTAGTATAAAATATCCCTGAGGTTTTGTAAAAAATATTCACATAAATTGTTGTGTATTTGAAAAAAATATTATAGTTGGTGACTTAAAATCATAAATATTTAAAAGCATTATAATTAATATAATTATAAATATTATTAACAAATACTCCTTCATGTTCCTAATAGATGATTGTTGGCTCTTCATATTATTTTTAAAATATAAGATGGTTTGACCTTTTTGTCCTTTACTTTCCAACTCTACCCTCCTATTTTCACTCACAACTCTACTTTTTAATTAACTTTGGATTCCAATGCAAATTGTATAAGTAAAATTGTGTACTTTATTCTCCTTAATTCTTGTGCACAGTGTTGGAAAATCATCTATGTAGAACAAAAGAGTATATATTATAAAATATCAATAATCACAAGAAAGTTATCATGTTTTATGGTTTTTATAATTTTAAATAATGATTTTTCTATGAACTATATGGAATTGTTAGTGTTCATATTTTTCATATTATTTATATACATTTTAGAGTAAATTACTGAGAACCCCCTTGAGGTTATGTGATAATACCGGTAACCATCTTTATCATAATTATTGGTAACCACTTTAAGGTTTTGATATCTCTGACTACGAGCCCCCGAAAAAATTGATAGCAGTGAAATAACCAATCAAATTGAATGTCAGTACGTTGCTTAAATAAGAACGATGAAAGAGAAACACTACTACAAAAAATATAGATAATGACATTTGTTTTAAGCACACTTAATAAAGTGTAGTAAAACTTTTAATATAGCTACTCTATATAATTAACTTATTTGTGTAGAACTTTATAGTAAGAGTTTGTGTTCAACGTAGGTACAAATATGTATATATAAAATACAAAGATCTCTAATATCTCTACATTAATTATAAAGACACTTATAAGTGATTTCCACATTTTATTTTTGTAAAAAGTTTGAACTTAAAAGTGTGAGCATATGCTAATTATGTAGTAGTGAAACTTGATGGATTTCACACCACTGTAGAGTTTTTTCAATTTCTTACTGACATATTTGGTTGAAATCCACACCATTGTGGATGCCCTAATATATCAGAAAATTAAGGATATTTCGTAATGAAATTCACCCAAAACCTAAGTACTTCAACGTGAGGTGGTCGGTCTGTTTTCGTTTTCTTTTTTTTTTGACAGTTTTTGCTTCTTTTTTTCAGCCATGTTTAACCTGACTTTTTTCCAAGATAACATATTATTTACAAAAAGATAGGTATACAGTTGATTTTGGGCATTTTTATAACTTATTATTAATATAAGGTGCATAATGTAATTCTTTATTAAAATTTTCAAATCAAAGTTTTTCCGACTGCACACTGCTTGTATTAACCCTCTAAATAAGCTCTGACCGATTAGGATATACCACTCCACCATATTTAGAAATCTAGAACAGTCTTGAACAATTATTGTCGAGCTGTTACAGCATCCACTGCTAAAGTGAAAAATCAAACGCTAGGTTTTTGATTGCAAAGCCTTCTTGTCTGCTATCTCCTTTTGTATTTGCTCAATCTGGGCTTTAGTGTTGAGTTCTCATCCTCCAACTCATTCTTCTCTGATGTCACATAGCCAGATTCAGACAATAGAGCTTGATTTTGCTCCCTCAGGGACTTTATCTGAGAGCCTATATCACTCACAAGCCGGATTGTTTCTCCCAGTACGCAGGCCTAACCATTGTTTGGCTCACCAAGGGCAAGAATACAAGCCAAATTGTATCCCAGTATTTCAATTGATTGGATAAATACCAAGTGATGTTTTAGATGAAACCATAACAAATTCTACATACCTTATAGATGCATTAATAACCATAGCTATACCACCAAAAATAGATGCAAAGGATAGATGAACCAGAGTATACAGAAAACTGTGATAATTTCAAACCTGAAAATATGAATTCTCAGATTGCCAACTAATTTTACACTAACAAAAAGAGGTAAAAGTGACTACCATTATGACAATGAATGGAACTAAACTAAGCAAGAGGCACAATTACTCTATTCTTTTTCAGATTCCTCTATGCGCCTTCCTAAATATGATATCGCCCTAATGTTGTTTCAACAGATTATCTGGTCCTTGTCTTCATAAATTTGGGCCTAGATGCCTTCTTCTCTAGCTTCTCCCTCTTCTTGCGTGTCTTCTCATCCTCTACCATTCCCTACAAAAACAAGTTCCAGGGATCAATATTAGAGGATTGGTCCATCTAAGCATACAAAGCCAGAGCAATATGCCTTCAATGAACCACTATAAGATTCCAGAAAACTATATTCCATGTAAAAGAAGAAGATACCTCAGAATCATGTGAGAGAAATCCTCTTATCAACCCAGACGCTTGGTATATTGCAAAGCCAGGTATCTACAGCACATTATGGCATTCTAGTCACAGTTAGAACAAACCAAATGACATAGGTGGAAAATGACATGACGGTGGCACCATGCATCTTTGCATTAAAAAGAACACAAGGACATCTATTTGCGGAACTGGACGAATCAGTTGCAATATTTCCATATATAGCCAGGGTCTAAATCTAATGCCTATGCTATTAGAGAGCAAATAAGACACTGTCGATTATAAAGGGTGCACATAGCACTGAGATTGAAGTAAACTCAGGTGAACAAAACTTTAACATCTCAGTTAAATACAGGCCATACTCACCACTAAATAGGTATACCAAAACGTATCAGAGATGATAGAAGCGATTTGTACAAAGCTTGTTATGTAGATTACATCATGCAAGTACCTGTAAGCCAATAATTAAACCACAACAGTTTATGAACCAGACTTTCTCAGATTATCTTGGCAGTTAAAGTTAATATATACAACAGTAGTGAAATTGAGTCAAAGCATGACAGCACAACAGTACAGCCCAACCTAAATACTCAACCAAATAAAATAGGTATACGACCACATACCCACAAACTCCTCCTGTACTCATATCAAATCCACCATCTATAAGTTCCCCATTGCTATCATAACCCGGTCTTGCCATTGTTGAGAGTTGTTTGTAAGGAACAGAGTAGGCCAAAGATGTCAAGATAAGCCCAATCCAGTGCTTCCACGTGAAAGAAGAATAAAATATAAGCATCCTAACCACAACATAGATGACCTAGAACAAAAAGGAGGATAATAAGTGAGGAACATTAATGTAGATTAGCATACTGAGTTTTTTGTATCGGAAAACAGAGAGAGAACTACTAGTATTTTCAGGCAAAACTGAAGAAGGCCAAAATGCTAGAAAACAACAAGGGATTTACATTGCAACCAATGATTATGTGGAAAAGCTTTGAAATATGGCGAGCATTCTCTTCCTTCCGCTTCTTAGCTCCCTGGTTTGCCATTTTGGTTCACAGTGATAAATTGTAGTCTTGTACTATTGCCACCAACCAGTTCAACCAAATCAGTGCAGGTCCAAAATTGTTTCCCAAAAGACAGTGAAGGTCCATAATAAGCAAAACAGCAGTTTAATCAACCATGATTTGAGGTCCAGCATAAGCCATATTTTATCCAAAGGGCTTCTCCATCAAGCCAACAAGATATCCGAAGCACACAGATATATAACTCGGTATTCATGAAAAACTGTCAATTCCTAAAAAGTAGATTTATATCCAACAGGCATGTATGATGGAGGACTCAACTATTTGATAACTACAAATCATAAAAATAAAGATGACAAAGTCACAGAGTGCTGCAATGAAAACTCGGCTATCTTTACCTTCATAAGATAGTAATTTAGTTAATACATATAGATAGATTGGTCAATGTAGTGGAAGGCAAGACATACATATTCCAATATGGGTTCAACAAGTAGCAAATAAGTTGCTCTCTTCCTCATATGGCTCTTTCTACCCAACATAGGTCAATGACGGCACTGTTCTCCGAAATTCAAACCTCAGCTATTAGCTAATTTCTATCTCTCTTTATGTCAAACTCATCAAATCAACTTATTACTTCTTCTCTGACAAACTTTAAGCCCCTCCACCTATCTGTTTATAGCATCAGCAATCAGCTACAAACTTCATAGTATAAGAATCAGGATGCCTAAAACATGCATCTTATGAAGCCAGCCAGTTGAAGAGTTAAGACATGACATCTTTCAAACCATCACGCCTCCAAGAACAATTTTAGTTACCGGGAAAGCCGATGTTCCATATTAGAAGAAAAGTATAAATTCTTAGTCTTGAGTTCTTGGTTTCATCCACTCCCGTATTAGAAGAAGGGGCATTAGAAATGATGAGGGGTTCTACTTCCAACAGGCATTCTTTGACAACCGTGATTGTAATATCAAGGTTCTAAAACCCGACCAAATTTCACTTCATGTGATTCTGAGTTCTGACCCCAAATTTTGGACCTTAAAAAAACTTAACTAATTTTGGAGCTTCAAAAGACTTAATTTTCAGCACTGAGATCTAGAAACAAACCCAGAATCTAATCGATCACACCAGTAACAAAAGGGTAATTAAAGCAGAATTACTGCTGCAGTTAAAGCACCAAATTTACAGATCTTCGAGCGATAGGAAGCAAGGAAAGGATCGGAAGATGCGCACGGAGAACAGAGAATAGAGAGTGAGCACGAGAGGGGTAGGCAAAACATACCTCAGTTTGCTTGACGGAAACGGGTGAACGAGTCACCCTTTGACCAGACGCCGGGGTGTTTGAGATGGACCGACCCTGATGCTGTGTCAAGTGTGTGTTCCAGACCTTCCAAAAGCGAGACTATCTCTTTTTTTTTAAAAAAAAAACATTCCTGCATATTCTCATTAACAAACATACCAAATTACATACTCAACTCCTTATCTATAAGACAGGCACTAGTAATGTTATAAGGAATAAGATCCATTTCTCACACTTTCAAGCCTGAGGGAGAGTGGTTATACATTCTAGCAGCTAACATACTAGGGAAATTAAAGTAGTCGTTTGAGTTATTACACACATGACTACTAAGCGTATTACACAAATTTTTGAACTTTAATCTTTCTACCTTGATCTCCAAAATATGGTCATTATCATCCTCAAACACCATCTTGAGATGCTCCTCCTTCATATTATCAAAGCAGATGCAATGGTTACCTCCTGAACTAGCAAGTTCCACTGCATTACAAGCTGCTTTGATAATAGCAATTTGCACTTTACAAGTGCTTAACATCTTCTTGTTGAAAGCTAAAATTGAAGTACCTTCCACATTCCTCAATAGGCCACCAATCTGGTGTGGGTGGTTCCTTTTTGTGAAGACATTCAGAGAGACAGAGATGAAACCTGGGGTCGGGGGATTCCATTTGACACCTTCTCTTATTGCATGAGAATGTATATTGGCAGCAGCTTTGTAAGCCTCAATATATGCAATATTTTTCTCGATCACATTTGAAATACCCCAAACCTTAATATGTTAGTTAATTATATAATTATTATATTTTAAGGCTTATTTAGTCACTAAGAACATGTGGGAGAAATTCCCGAAGGAAACGGATCCAAATAATGGATTAAAAACACAAACAAGGCTTTAAAGCACGTTTTTCGAGAAAACCGAAAAACGTGACTTTAAACAGTTAAAACGGACTTGTATAAATTATAGTGATTTTATAACTATAATTATATACTAATTTAAGTCTAAGAATATTTAGACAAAAAAAATAATATAAAATAATAATAAGACATTCCGGAAAACGGACCCGGACTGTTAAAACTGACAGTTCGGGAACTAACGGGTGTTATCTGCTAATGACCAAGTGCCACTCTCTCACATTGTAAAAAAAAAAAATCAGACTTTTCTCCCCCCTCTGTTGTGTCTCACGTGAGGACAGCCCCCTCCATCCTATTTATTCTACTTATTTACTAAAATACAAAATAATAAAATACAACTCACACACTATACTCTCTCACACTCTCTCTCTCCCCTCATCCTCACTGCCTCACCGATTTCCCCCTCTCCCAGCTCTCTCTCTCTCTCTGTTCTTTGTGCCCAACCATGGCGATTTGTAAGCCAAGGGATAACCCCAACTTCATTTCCTTGTAACTTCATCATCCTAGCTCCAAATCAAGAAATTTTTACACCAAAATACTCCTCTCATCTTGGGGATCATCTTGCACCTTTTAAAATCTCAAAACTCCATACTTCATCTCCATGGGTGTACCACATTTTGAAGAGAAAACTTCATATTCTTGAAGCCAATCATCTTCTTGTTGTTCTAAGGTAAGAAAGGAAATCAAATTTCACTTATTCCTCCATTTCCTTCTTGTAGTCGATTTTCCCTATTTTGAACACCATGCTTATTCTCCATTTTAGCTTGTTCAATCTTCTAGAGGTGTTGGAGCTAGCCCTAATTCCATTGCCAAACACTTCACTTTGAAGTAGAAGGTAATTCCCTCTAATGTGTTGCAAGTAATTTCTAAATTCTAGGGTTAATGGAATGGTGTTCATAAACCCTAAATACTCATTGTGGTTATCTTGGCATGGTCATTAGTGTAGCAATAAATCTCGTTGATAACCGGTTGTGGAACAAGAAGTAAAGAGAAGGGGAAAGTTGGAAAGAAAACCCAAGGTAATTAACTTGCCTTTAACTAATGTGTGAGCTATGAATGTGTTTGGTTTTGGTGCAAAAAAGTGTTGAGTGTAATGCAGGTGTTGCTAATAATATGAGGAAATTCAGTGTTTAGTTTGATGTTGTTTAAGAGCCAAACTTTAAGGGTTATGTACATTGTGGTGTTGTGGTCAAAATGATGGGATTCATGTACAAATTAGTGTTTTGGAATGAGTTGTTGTCAAAGTGTTTTGGTGGGCTAAATAATGTGGGGGAAACATGTAATAACTATGGGGAGATCATGCCAAAAATTGTATATGGTTTGGGTGCATTTCTGTGTGAAATCGCCACTGTTAAATGGGTTTTCCGGCACGTCCGAACTTCCGTCCGGACTTGGAAGTTCGGACATGCCCCGTCGCGTTAAAATTTTCTGAGTTTTAGGTTGTGTCCGGACTTCCGTCCGACCTTTGAAGTTCGGACGCTTGAAAAGAATTTTCCCAGATTTTGCTTCGACTTGTGTCCAACCTTTGATGTCCGGACACAAGTTCGGACGCTTGAAAGAATTTTCCCAGATTTTGCTTCGACTTGTGTCCGACCTTTGACGTCCGGACACAAGTTCGGACACTTGAAAAATTTTCCCGGATTTCGCTTCGACTTGTGTCCGACCTTTGATGTCCAGACACAAGTTCGGACAATCGCCTGTTTTCATCTTCTAAGTCTCGGCTTGTGTCCGAACGTTTATGTCCGGACACAAGTTTGGACATGTCACTGTTTTGGTCATAATTTGCTCGTTTGAGCCCCGTTTTGACTTCCGTTTGCGGGAGTTGTTTAGGACATGATGGGTGGGTTATAATGACAATTAAAAGGATGGAAAGTATGACAAAATGCGAAAGTAAAATAAACTAGAAATGCAACGTAGCAAATTAATAAGGGTGTAGTACATTAATTAACCGACATTACTAAATGTGTATAGGATTCTCCAACGGTGGAAACCAATCACAGCAAGGACCAAGGTATGGTTTTCTTGCAGTCTGTTGCCTACCGGTTTACACCGGCTTGTGTGTTGTTTGTTTTTCTGTGTGTTTATGACCTTGTAAGATTAAATCATGAAACGAGTTTACAGTTCTTATTATTAATGTGACGTGTGCGTACCGATACCGGTAACCTCGAATGCGTGCTAACCTTCAATTAAACAAGCTAGGAACATAAGAGAACGGTATCCGGTAATAACGTTCCAACCTAAGGAACGTTCTAACCACGGCTATGTGTGTGTGGTTGCGGCTGGTGTTGTTGTTTTATGTCTTGCTTCCCTTGTATGTCTAACTGGACTTAAACACTTACTTGTGAGAGATTGTGTTAAGTTCCCACTGTGGGACTTCTAACAAGTGCTAACCGGGGAGTGAGGAATCCGGTCGTTTCGGTCACGCGTGTATGTATGGGGGTCGATATCTGAATCAGATTCGGCTCTCTCCTTATGTTAGGGTTGTTTTCCTTTTTGGACTTCAACCTCCCACTAGCTTAGCCAAAGCTTACCTACCTGACTTCCACTCGGGCTAGGGGAAATTATGTGTTGATGTGCTTGGGTCACTATACTCGACCCATCTTTTAAGTTAAGTTTTTCATTTGACTAACAAACAGTAATGTGATATGTGTTAAGCTTAACATGAGGATGAAGTCATTCTCTAGGCTTACAAGTTGACTAACTAGTTGGTTGGTTCCTAAAGTGAATTGTTTTCACCATGTATGTGTTGTTATTGTTCTGCAATAATTCTTGTCAGTGTATGCATGATGTATTTAAAATCAAGCCATGTTATTATGACAAATAGTTGCGTGTATCCCGGTAGTCAGCGGGCTGCACGTTAACCATGCCAGCAAAAGGTTGCTGACCCCCTTTGGGGGCTATGTTTATTTGCAGGATGAGGATCGAGGAAGCAGAATGGCTTTAGATCCTAGGTTGTTGATACTTTTGTTATTTTGGATGTTGAACCCGAGTAGTGTCTGTACACTCGAGGTCATATATTTTTGGAGGATGTAGGATTAGTTGGTGATTTTTGTACAGTTACACTCGGTATATTGTGAATTCTTTTGGATAGGTGATTTTTGGAAGGTTGTAATTATGCTCGGGATTCTCGTAATCAGACCAATACATTGTATGTAACAGCCTTGTTAGCCACGTGGGTGGCTAACGGCGTGTAACACCGCCCTTTTGGTATATGGTTAAGTTATAATTTCCGCTGCGATTATTGATTAAGTGTGAAGGTTATGGTTGGGGTGTTACAACATTCCACCAAGCTAGAGATGAATCATGTTTACATCTATTTCTAACATCATATATCACCCACATGAGATTTATAACAGAGGAAAGCTTATTCTTCCCCCACCATCTTGCTTGGTCAATGAGCCAATCAACAATGGCAGCACCCTCAATACTTGGAACATTCTGAAGGTTGATACTCAGTCCCCAAATATCAGAGACCGTACAACACTTGAAAAAGCAATGTGCAGGAGTATCTATATCCCCACAAAAGAAGCTGGTTGTAGCTCCTCCAATTCTGTTACCTATGTTACCTTGACAAGGAGTAATTCCTTTCAGAAATTTCCAAAAAACCAATCTGGCTCGAGGCGGGCTAATATCTTTGTCAATTTTTTTCCTAAGGAGAGAAAAACAGTTAGGCAAAGACGCTTGGCCGTCTTCCTTTCCTTTTTGAATCAAATTGAAACCAGATTTTATAGAATACTTTTTTTCTCTTGTGAGGTCCCACACCCAATGGTCATTTTGAGAGGAGTTTATAGGCAGGGAGGCAATGAAGTTACTTTCTGTGGAGCTAAGAGCTTGTTGGAGTTTCTGAATGTTCCAGCAATTGTGACTTGGATTGATGAAATGAGAGACCAACTCGGTAGGAGAAGAGGAGGGAGGTTTTGGCGAGGTAATATGAGAAGCACCTGGTCTTGGAACCCAAGGAAAATTCCAAAACAAAGTAGAAGACCCACTTCCTACTTGCTTCCTAATACCAACTTTTAAGAGACTGATGTTTGGGAGCAAGGATTTCCAAATCTGGCTAGCCTTCGAGGAAAGCTTAGCTTCAGTTACTCACCCATTTGGGAAATAAAGGGCTTTAAGAGATCTAGACATGACTGATTCCGGAGAGGAAATGATTCTCCACAAATGTTTAGTGAGCAAAGCTTTATTGAAATCCTCTACACTCCTGAAACCCAACCCACCATCGTCAGGTTTACTACAGACGTTACTCCACTGCAACCAGAACATGGGCTTAGAACTTTTGTTCCCACCCCACCAGAATCCTGCTATGATAGAGTTTATTTTAGCAACAACCGTCTTGGGGAGAAGAAAGAGAGCCATAGAATAGCAGGGGATGGCTTGCAGGACACTACTCACCAATAATGTCCTTGCCGCTTGAGACATAGGAATACTCCAAGAGGCAACTCTTTTCTGGATCGCATTAATAATATATTCGAAAACTTGAGATTTGTTTCTTCCTATCTTCAAAGGAAGCCCAAGATACTGAGAAACCAGACACTTCTGTCACCCCCAGAACATTGGAGATACTGAGTTTATGAGGGCCTACCAATCTCTTATTGAAAACTATCTCTGATTTTTCAAGGTTAATGTGGTGACCAGAGGCTTTTAGGAACTTCTGAAGAGTAATTTGGAGGAAGGTTGCATTATCAACTGAAGCACACCCAAAGACAATTATGTCATCAACAAAAGCGAGACTATCTCGGTAGGGAGTTCATGCCCAAAAAAACTTGTCTGAATGTGTCATATACTAACAAAAAAAAATTGGGAAATTTCATGAATTTCACTATATTTTCCGCTAATTCATGAAATGTCACTATAAAAAGGTCATAAAATGTTACTATATTTTTACAATCCATAAAATGTCACTATGTCAATGACCAGAAGTACAAAAGACAAACATATCCCTACTAGTTAACAAAGTACTTTTAAAATTTACAATATACCCCTAAGTGTAAAAAATTCACTAAAATTCACAAAAAATTCAAAATACTATAAAATATAGATAACTATAAAAATATTTAAAATTACAAAAATTATAAAAAAAATTAAAATATCATAAAACATTGAAAAAAGTACATATTTCTTAAGAAAATTCAAAATTGTTTAGTACCATAGAAAAGAATATAGATTTTTAAACACATAATTTGTACTAATATTTCTAGAAATTTAGACCAATATAGTACCATAATTTATACCAATTAATTACCAAAATTTATACCAATTAATTACTACAATTTTTCCCATACATTTTTAAATTATTTTTTCTCTCAATTTAAATTATTTATTAAAAAATATTTTTAATATTTGGAAAATTATTTTTACATTTATATTCTATTTTACAGATGAATTAATGACATAATATAATTTATTTCAAATAAATAATATGAAAAAAAAGATAATTTGAAAATGTATGGTACAAATTATGGTAGTTAATTGGTACGAGTTATGGTGCTTAATTGGTAGAAAGATTGGTATAAATTATGTTAAAATTTATGACTGGTACCCATTTTTCTACCAATTAATCACTATAGCTTGTACCAATTAACTACCATAGTTTGTACCCTACATTTTCAGATTATCTTTTTTTTTTTATCAATTCAAATTATTTATTTGAAATAAATTATATTATGTCATAAATTCATCTGTAAAATAGAATATAAATAAAAATAATTTTCCAAATATTAATTAAAATATTTTTAATAAATAATTTCAATTGAGAGGAAAAATAATTTAAAATGTATGGTAAAAATTATGGTAATTAGTTGGTATAAATTATGGTACTATATTGGTCTAAATTTTAAGAAATATTAGTATAAATTATGTGTTTAAAACTCTATATTGTTTTTTATGGTACTAAATAATTTTGAAAAAAATCTAAGAAATATTTACTTTTTTAATGTTTTATGATATTTTAATATTTTTTTAAAATTTTTATATAATATTTTAAATATTTTTATAGTTATCTATATTTTTATAGTATTTTGAATTTTTTGTGAATTTTAGTGAATTTTTTAACACTTAGGGGCAAATTGTGGACTTTAAAAATACTTTGTTAACTAATAGGGTTTTTTTTTCTTTTTTGCTTCCGGTCACTGACATAGTGGCATTTCATGGACTTTTGTAAAATTATAGTGACATTTTATGAATTAGAAAACAATTTAGAGTCATTTCATGAAATTTCCCAAAAAATTGAGGAGGCTAATAATGAGGCTTAATGGTTATATTTACATATGAGTAACTTTGCTCGATTATGAAACATATGAATTATTTTTTCAAAATATATCTATATGAATTTTTTTTAAAAAATGTACATATAAAATATGGTTGTTATTTTATATCATTTTTATATTTGATCAATATTATAAAAGTTTTATCAATATTATAGGAGTTTTTTAAGTATCATGTTATACATTTTATTTATCTTTGACCAAAATAGTGAAATGTATTTTTTTTACCAAAAAATCATTGACATGAATCAATTAATATTTTTAATTTTATTTGGAATTAATTTAAATACATTATCTTACTATGCTCTAGTTTGCTTCTTTCACAAGGTTATTTTTAACAAGATTAATATGCACATTAATCTTAGTCTTGTCGTGGACTAAAATCTAGTAAATTGGCATGTTGCGTGAAGATGTTTTAAAACCCCTAAAACTATGTAGAATACTAGTTTGCCCTAAACTAGGGGGAAAATAAGCTGTAACAGACAAGGGACAAAATCGTATACTAATAATTTAGAGCTGAAACCACCAAATTATTTCATTAAGATGCGAAGAGTGACAAAATAGACTTTGGGGATATTTGTACACCACGCTCTTATATCATGCCCCTCTCGACCCATATTAGCTAGGGTATGAGCAACAACATTTCTAGTCCTATCTACATGGAACCAAAAGACTTTTCTGGAGGAAAGTATGATAGACAAGACATCTTACAAAATCAGCTGCACCATTATTTGTACATCAACTTTGCCTCTAAGGAATCTAAATTTTAAAAGACAATCTGAAAAGAAACAAATAGTGTGCGCCCCCGTCTTATTAGCCACATCTAGACCAAAGAGCAAAGCTATGGCTTCAACCACTGCAGGCGGACAGAAGTTGGTACCATTAGTAATACTGGAAACAATGATGCTTCCATCATCATTTTGACAGACTACTTGAACCCCAAAGTCATTCGCCGTCACACTTCCATCAACACAAACATTAGTAACATCAACAGGAACCACCTGATCATCATCATTCAAATGTAAATCCGGAATTTTCCTAAACAAGTTGTGTCAATGTAATTCTTGGCTTAATCCATTCATTTGGTCATCAAGTCGACCCGACCATGGTAACCAGAGTTTCCAGACAGTAAGACCACTTTCTCAGTATCTGTTGAACCTGTAACACCCCTAATCCCAATCTTCTATAATCGCAAGTCATACTACCTCCGTCCCGTCATAAGTGTCTCATTTGCTTTTTGGCACGCTTTTCCACTTCAATATTAAATATATAAGATAAATAATTTTTAAAAAATAATTCTTACAATATATAGTTTTTCACATAAAGATTCTATTATAAAAAAAAATTTAAAAAATATATTATCTTCATGTTAAATATTGAAGTCAAACGACAAGCTCAAAGTAAAGGGGACAAAGTGAATGGGACGGAGGGAGTAGCATAATTAAAGACGTAATTCGCAGCGGAAAATTAAACTAACTAACGCATTGGTGTTACACGCCGTCACTCACCCTTGTAAGTAACTAGGCAACCTCATACCATCAACTAAACTGCATATACATACCCGCTGTGATGACTAGATACCGACCACTCACAAATTACAACCCAAATCCAAAACCGAACAAGTGAGCACTAAGTCCAATTACATTCAAATCCCCATAACAAATACATAATAAGTCTTAAAGGTTTGATTCGCAAAAACGATGCTAACTACCCAGCATCCTACACTCCGGCTTCACGATCCGATCAACAACTTGAAATGTGTTGGCCCCAAAACGGGGCTCAACAAACTACATGCTGGTATGCTAAATGTAGTCTTTGAATCATTCGGATCCCTTAGGTCATTTTAGCCCATCTTGACATGCAGTTCATTTCATGCCTTTTCCAATTTACAATAATAGTAAACAACTATAAATGCTTAAGTAAACACAAAACAGTTCATCCAACAATATCATCACATAAACAGTGAAATAATACCAAACGAGATATGCGTTTTGGTTAACCGTTCTCGTCACTCGGCCTTAAGGCCCCGTTGTTCTTTTAACCAGCCACTTAATCCTCTTAATTAATTTCCACCTCGGGTGTCATGTTAGGACAACCCTTAATAACTTGATAGTGTTTGATAATACTGGACAGTAGTCCCTGGGTCCCAAATATTGGAACCATTCGCCAACGGACCCTTTGGTCCTGGACTTATCTCATTTAATTGCTTTTGAAAGCGTCCAATTCGGCCGAAGCCTGCACCAATAGTAGTGCCCTCTGCCATCATCGAGTGTGGATGTATGGATTTCCTTGAGTGACTCTTGATAGTAGTCCCTCGTCGTGATCACGCTGCACAACCAGTTAGTCGAGACTAACTGGGTTTCCTCCTCCAAACCATCATATAACTAAGTTCTTTTAACCATTAACCTAAGACCAAATCCTTAGGTTTAAGTCTACAATACTTGACTGCCAGTTAGGTTCTCATGATACCTAAAGGTCATCTAAGTCATGTTCGAGTTTAGATGTGTAAACTTCCAGTCTAAAAGACGTTCGCGTAAGATAAGACGCAATGGTGTCGAGTAATATAATTCACATGATTACATGCATAAATCATAGATATCTGAAATACCCCAAACCTAAGTATGCTAAGTAAACATTAAGATATGATGTAATAAGGCTAGAACATGCCTTAGAAAGATTGGTAGACAATTTAAACCAAGGAAAACACAAGAAAGTGCCTTAAGGGCAATCAGGGCAAAAACGTGCTCTAAGCTTGGAGAGACTTGGGTGAGTACCCAAATATCATGATAAGACCTTAGTAATAATCTAATGGTCACTTTAAATCAATTAGCAAAGAAAACCAAGCTTGAAAACAAGTTAAAACACAAAATGTGCTTTAAGAGGTCTTAAAGCACATTTTTGAGAAATTGTCTTAGAATTGAGTTTTGAGTGGCTAAATGTCCATCATTACTCTTTAATCAACATGTGTACTAATTAGTATCACATTAGGAAGCCTAAATCAATGGGAAACCAAAAATTTCACGAATATGTGCACTAATTAGTGAATAGTGCCAAATAGTACCCAAATTAGCCTTAAGTCAACTTTAATTAGTTAAGTGGTCAAAGTAGCCCATAAATATCTAGGAATGGAGGGGGGCACGGTTTTATAAGTGGGGATTCACCACTTTAAGTGCCAGCACATGTTAGGAAAAGAGGAAGGTGGGTAGAAGTTCACTATTTACCTTTTTAAAAGTAAAAACCTTACCTTATCTCTCTTCTCTCTCTTCTCTTCTTCATTTCCCTTCTCCTCCACCGTATTCTTCTTCATCCTCTCATGGAGAAACCGTTCATGCTACAGCACTTCACCTTCTCCATCTTCATTTGCTTGCTAAATACAACTCCAAGCTCCAAATCAAAAACTAAGCACACATTTGTCTTAGTTAGACCAAGGCCTTTCATCCTCTCTTTTCAAAATTCCAAAACCAGAAGTTGGACTCCATTGAAGGTGCTCCATTTGAAAAGGAAAATTCAGTTTCAAGAGCTAGTTTATACTCTCTTTGGTTTAAGGTAAGAAAAGCTTCAAAAATCATCATTTTCTTCCATTTTTCAATATGGCCGAAAATTACCTCTTAAGATACCTTGTTTCATCCCTTGTTCTAGCTTGATTCTATTCTCCAAGGGCTAGAGGAGGCCCTTCTTGATTCATATCCAAGCCTACCTTAAGACTTCAAGGTAAAATATTCATTTTTAATACCTTAGAACACATTTTTAACCTAGGTATGATTCCTTACGGTTAGTGTGTTCATTAGCACTCATTAGAGTTATTGTGGATTGATTAGAACATTGGCAAGGAAATCTAAGTGGGTGGCCGATAATGAAACAAAGGAAACCAAGGAGGAAAGTGTGAGGAGAGGCTTGGAAAAACAAGGTAAATTGCTTACCTAATGGTGGTTTAAGTTTAAGAAATGAGTTTTAGATAAGTACCAATGTGGCTTAGAGCTTACATTGTGTATTGGGTTATATAACCTAAGAAAAAGAACTTAAACAAGCTTATGAACTTGTGATTAAGGAGCTAATGAGAATGAGTTAGTAATATAAGTTTAAGGTGGATTTTAAGAGCATTATAACTACTATGAGATTGATGAGTGTATTTGCAGGTCGAAAGCTTATATATGTGGGAAATTCAGTGTTTAAGTTTAAGTCATTTAAGGGCCTAAGAGCCATGTCATTTAAGAGCCTTAGTGCTATGCAATTTAAGATTATTGCAATATATTGAGTTTTTTGTGAATAATGTGTTTGGGCATGATAAGATACTAGAGGAGCTATGGCGAAATTTGAGTAGAAAACAAAGTGTTTAAGTGGTAGTGGTGAGCTAATATGCCCTAGGGTTTACTAGGGAGCATGAAAAGAAAATTGGGGGGAAATGAGTTAACTAAGGAGTTCTTGAGGTTTAGAATGACCCAGAGATGTCTAGGAGGAATTAGAGGATTGGTGAGTGTATTAAACACACCAAAATCATGATATGAGGAATGTAAGACTTGTGCATAAGTTTTAAGGAAATGATGTATAATGCTTTGAGATGATTTAGGTATGAACTAAGAGAAGAACAATGAGAGTTCGGGAAGTTTGTGTAAGAGGTGGTGATGTTAGTGGTGGATTAGTAAGGTTTAGTTGAATGGTAATGTGAGGACTTGGGTGATGGAAGTGAAAAAGGTAGGAGGATGTTGTAAGTCATCAAGGAAAATGACTAGGAATGTAAAAGAGCGTATGACGTGAGAATGGTGAGTAAGTGAGTAAAAGGAGGTGGAAATGTCCAAGGAGGGTGTAGTATAGTTAAGGTAAAGAAGAACAAGGTTAAGGTGCTAAGAGGATGACAAGAAATGTTTAGGTATGCCCAAGAGTTTAGGAATGATGAGTAACAAATGGAAAAGAGAGGAATTTGTTCATGGTTATGTAAGATGACTTGAGGAAGTTTTGGTAAATGAACTGAAGATGGAAAATAATGTTTATGAAGTGCCCAAACTGTTAAGGAGGGAACACTTGGGTTGGTTGAAGTTTTGGTAAAGATACAAGTTGGTAATGTAAGGAATTATATGATAAGTGTTAGGAGTGTTTGTAAGAATTGAGCAAATGTTTGAGAAGGTCTTTGGAAGTTGTTTTAATGAGTTTGGTGGAGGTTATAAGGTGTGTTTGATGTGCCAAATGATGTTAGAACACATTAGAAGGCTTGAGGAAAAATTTGGAGAAAGTTTGACAATGTATGGGAAGTTTCTGCAGCCGACCTACCCAGGGGACCGACCCCAGTCTGGGTCGGTCGGGCTGAAACTGTGAAGTTGGATGTTCTCTGCAGCCGACCTACCCAGGGGTGGGTCGGTCGGTGGGTCGGTCGGACCATAAAAAAAAAAAAAAAAAAGAAGAAACCCTAAGAGAGTTTAGTGGTATTAATGGTACCCCATTAAGGGGCAATGATGATTAGAGGTATAAAGACTTAAGGGATTAAGTTAAGAATAAACTTAAAAGTTTAAGATTAAGTTTGTAAGATTAAGTTGTAAGATTTAAGAGGTGTTAGGTTGGAGTCATTAAGGGTTAAGTAAGTTAAGTAAGATAAGTAAGTTGAATTGAGTTAAGTGATTAACAACCTAAAACTGAATGAATGTTTTAGGACTTGGAAATTGGACTCCGGAAGAGATTAAGCAACTGAACGGCCAACGGTGAACGGTACAGTTCTCTTGTGACCTGCTTGCTAACGAGGTGTCCCTCGGCTTGTGTGCTATTTGTTTTGTGTGCTCACTAAAAAAGATAAAGCATGCAACCGGAATATATTATATTTATTGTTTTGTTGTGTGATGTTTGAAAACTAACACAACATACCGTGAGAACTTACTAACCAATGTTTAGTAAGGAATTGAGTGAGACTAAGGAACGCTCCCTAATAAGGGACGATATGAACCGAAAGAGGTTAACCAACAAATATGGTCTTGAGACTACTACTAACTGGAACTTGAGTGAGGAAACCCGGGACCGATCTCCGGTCATGCATGCTAAGGAAAAAGGGGGACGGTATCTGAATCAGATCCGCCCTCCGCTTAAGGACTTGTCTTCGGACTTGTAGCCTAGGGCCGGTTGCCGGCTCAGCTACGCTGGACTCCCGTCCAGGGTAGGTGGCATTAAGATGGTGCGGTGGGATCACCTAAATCCCAGGTTTGGACTTAGGCTACAACCATTCCCCTCCAGGAACGGTTTTATTCTGAGAATAAGTTAAGATTAAGATAAGTTACAATCATTCCTTTTTAAAGGATGATTTGTATTATTAAGATTAAGATTAAGTTAAGATTAAGATAAGTTACAATCATTCCTTTTTAAAGGATGATTTGTATTATTAAGATTAAGATTAAGTTAAGATTAAGATAAGTTACAATCATTCCTGTTTAAAGGATGATTTGTATTATTAAGATTAAGATTAAGTTAAGATTAAGATAAGTTACAATCATCTCCTGTTTAAAGGATGATTTGTATTATTAAGATTAAGATTAAGTTAAGATTAAGATAAGTTACAATCATTCCTTTTTAAAGGATGATTTGTATTATTAAGATTAAGATTAAGTTAAGATTAAGATAAGTTACAATCATTCCTTTTTAAAGGATGATTTGTATTATTAAGATTAAGATTAAGTTAAGATTAAGATAAGTTACAATCATTCCTTTTTAAAGGATGATTTGTATTATTAAGATTAAGATTAAGTTAAGATTAAGATAAGTTACAATCATTCCTGTTTAAAGGATGATTTGTATTATTAAGATTAAGATTAAGTTAAGATTAAGATAAGTTACAATCATTCCTTTTTAAAGGATGATTTGTATTATTAAGATTAAGATTAAGTTAAGATTAAGATAAGTTACAATCATTCCTTTTTAAAGGATGATTTGTATTATTAAGATTAAGATTAAGTTAAGATTAAGATAAGTTACAATCATTCCTTTTTAAAGGATGATTTGTATTATTAAGATTAAGATTAAGTTAAGATTAAGATAAGTTACAATCATTCCTTTTTAAAGGATGATTTGTATTATTAAGATTAAGATTAAGTTAAGATTAAGATAAGTTGCAACCATTCCTCTTTAAAGGATGGTTTGTATAATTAAGATTAAGATAAGCGACATCCACTCCTTATTAAAGGATGGTTGTTTCTAAGGTTAAGATAAGACTAAGATTAAGGTGAGATAAGGATGGACTAAGGTTAAGGGGGAACATTACTTAAGGAGTTAAATAATTAACTCTCTAATTAAGGGAACGCATTTAAGTCGTTCATTGTGTGTGTGAACTTTGATTGTTCATCTATGGATTGTTGTTTACAGCATTTACTATTATGTTGTGCATTTAATCAACCTCCATGCTATCGACAATTAGTCGTCGTAGCCACGTTAGCTTGGGGGCCATGAGGGGATCGTACCAGCATTCGTGCTGACCCCCTTTGGGGGCTGTTTTTACTACACAGGTACATCAGGAAGCGGCCGTCGCAAGAGTAAGAAGAGGATACAAGTGTTAAGGATTAAGTGTGACCTACGAGTTGTGCATGTACACTCGTATGGCAATTGAGTTAGTAAGATGTATAGGTTGTTGAGAGGATTGTAAGAAGAATATGTATTTGGTTAAGGTTGTTATGTACTAATGTTCGGTATATTCTGTAGTCAGACCGTGGCAAGGTCCTGGATTGTAAAGAATTCCGTTGTGACATGTTTATATATATACTGTTAAGTTGCGAGACCACATCTGGATTGAGTTGGGGTGTTACAAAAAGTGGTATCAGAGCGTAGTTACGCTCTGAAGACAAGAAATACCGAACTTAGGAGAATATTGAGGTTGAGATTGAGTTATGGGTTAAGGGTTGAGAGATAGAGTGAGAGGTGCGTTAGTCGGGACTTCCCGGTGTTTACCGGATATCCATAGTACCTAGACCCGCCCTCCACATCCCTAACCCTGATGTGGAACAAACGCCAGAGAGAAGAAAGCCTTCTCTTACTTAGGGAAACCCGATCTGGCAGTTAGCTAACAGTAAGCAATACGAGAAACAATTTGTTGTACAACAGTTATGGAAAACTTGGAGGTTTTTAATGGAGCGCAATAGAGGAACAGGCGCTACCTATGGAATTCTATCAATAAGGGAACGGTAATTACCGGCAACATGGGTCGACATGCTACGCAGTCGAAATAACCCGCAATACCAATGATGAGGAGAGCACTACAGGTGCAATAGAAAGGAAAAAGGGAAGTGACATGAGTACCGGACAGTGGTCCGAAGGAGCATAACAGTAGGATAATACAAAGCACGAGGATTGAGATTACTGGAAAGTCCAATTAAGAACCGGGAACTCCAAACCCCATACAATGAGGAAGGTTACAAGACCTGGCCGAAATAATGTGGACGACGGTAGAAATTCATACAAATGTATACCGAAATAGGACTACGAGGTAGTGCCTAAAAGAGAATTATTACTTAATAACCACAACAAAATGTGTGGAGACAGGAGCGAGGAATAAGACATAAGGAAATATTAAGGGATTCCCTCAGAAAGAGGAACGCCCTGATGTATGACAGTACTGTCAAACAACAAGGAAACTGCCGGATGGACGGTTATCCAAAATAAGGGATTATTGAAGGAGTCCCGAGGACTACCAATTACATGGAAATTAGAAGGGAGTATCGCTACCGATGTACCTTGTACCAATAACCCATCCTGCATGGCGCACTTGCCATAGCAAGTGCTACCACGGTTAAGCCACACGAAAAGCCATCAAGACGAGGTAGGAGAACGCTACAATTGTAACACATAATAGCACCGAATTGTAAAACCATAAGGACAGGAAAATAAGACCTTGGAAGGCCCGACGGCCTGACCAAAATGAGATAAGGTGACACGCCAGTCAGCCAGGAGTGGAACTTGGACATAATACTAAACCATATAAATATTAGCAACGGTATAACCCACTACAACAACAACCGACAGTACGGTAAGAACACCAACCTCAAACTCCACAAGGAAAACCTAAGAGATCGCTCGGTGATCCGAGCAAAACAAAACGTAAGCTATAACCTACTAAGGATTAAAGTCGTACAACCCTGGAAAAGGAAAACTCAGAGGACTACCCCCATAGAGCGGGCATAGTCGAGCCGAACAACTGATGAATGACAGTTAACACTGTTTGTTTAACTCATTAACACCCAAGTATGATTGATCATCAACGGGTGGCATAGTCAACGGAAGTTGAACGAGCGTTGAGATGGGAGTATAAGATAACAGGATTATATCCAACTTGGACACCTTAAGGCGAACGCCTAATACGAACCTAACCTTGACTATTAAAAGACATAAGTCTAGTAAAATGACAGCGTTGTCAAAGACATTAAGTAACCTCAGATCACCTGAACAACTTCCCTAGCAGGAAGCAGGATGCAGCAACTTATCATGAAACCGATGCTACATTTAGTATGTAACCTAACGGTGGATAGTGCTCAAAGAACCAGAATCTTATAGGGATGACCTGTAGATGAGTAAGAGTACAAATAATGAGCTGAGACATTAAGCATTAAGAGCCTACGAGCCAAGGATGTTAACCACATCAGAACCCGAGGCGCAATAAGTTATAAGAGAGCTTGTTTAAGCCACGAAGGGACTACAATTTGTAGATATGAACGGTTACCAAACCTATAACTTAGATTGGGAAGAACATTACCAAGAAAGGGTACCAATGAGAATATTGAGATAATGTTAAGGACAGGAGCGGAGAACGAACCATGCCTTTTAGGGTGGGGATACCTCTCCTTGTTGTGAGGCCATGAGTGGGAACGAACCCCTCAAAAGGGCTTTCACATATTAGAGATAAAATACACTTTATTTAGGAAATGGAAACTATGAACCTAGAGATTACCTTAGAACATACCGGATACACTTGAGTAATAAGGAAGGTTGCACAGATAGACCCCATATCCAACACCCAGGATGTAAGAATTAGTAATTGTCAGAGATAAACATTGTGACTGCACATTATGGCATGTCAATTAATCAATGCTCAGAAGAGCTTGTGATTCAGTGGATGACTTCTTCAGTAACCAGTTAAACTACATGGTAGATAACATCACTAAGGATGAAAGAAAGCGAAAGAAATTAGACTACTTACGAATCTGAGATTGGAGCATAACATCTTCATATCAAGAGTCAACTATTTTACAACACGGTACGACAACCGCCAATACCGGAATGAGAGAACTCCCAGTGTGTTTACATTAAGAAGGGATTGAGTATAAGGTAAGGCATTACAACCAGTGAATAAGAGGTTGCGCCACTAATGGGCAACATGGTAAGGGCAAACTACCATGATAGTGGTAGTCGTGAGTACAATAGTTAGATAAGTGGATTAAGTCATGGTGCGCGGTAAGGCGACCATTATGTATGAGCCGTCAAATATTGACACTGAGGCAATTAGATTATGAGTTAAGACCAGTATAAGTAAGGAAATAAGATGGTAGACGAGCTGTGCATTGATGCCAGTAGTCTGGACCTCGTTAGGTAAGATTTCACAGGAAGCACACTATCCATTCCTTAAGGAACTGGAAGTGCATTCCTAGTAGCATAAATATGAGAAACAAGATAAGAGGCTCTACGAAAAGAGACCTCAGATATTAAGTGACCGAATCAATACGGAATACAGGAAGGAGCTAGAGCATACCATACCCAAGAACACAGTAAATGGACTTCCCTTGATTGACTTGAAGAAGAACAATAAATGTTATTACAGAACGATGAAAGAGGAGATCGACAACAGAATACTTCATAATTAGCAATAGCTAAACGTGTGACGGACACTATGAGTTTACTAAAACGAGACGTGGGACGACTGCACCCCACAGGGGCTTGCAGGCCTGACATGCTCATTTATGAGTTAGTGGGTAAGTAGTAATGTACCAGTAAGGTACCCCATGCATGTAAACAAATGGTGTAAGGAACACGGGAGGTAGTCGACTCCGTACCACGGACAACAACGTAAGATCAGACAAGAAAACTACTACCACAAACAGTCGAGGAGAAGAATTCAGTTGAACCAGCAACACAGAGGAACCAGAGAACAAATAATTAAGGACTATCAAGTGCGAAGAGCACGGATTGTTAAGTACAGACATTGGACATGTCTTAAGATGAATTAAAACTGTAAAGTGCAATAAGCACTAAACAGTAGTTTCAGATTAGGAATCATCCTCAGACCAAAGGTCAGTTGGGGAGAACAATTTAGACATTCGAGAAAATACTAAGAGTATGAGCGTAAGATCTTCAAGGAGAATGGATAGAGGAGTTACAACTCATTAAGGCCGTGTATATATAAAGATAACACGTGTCCATTGAGACAATTAAGCCTAAGATTATCAGAGTCGCGCAGCGGAAGCTAGCAGACCACTACTTTGAGATTAGACCAAACTAAGTTAAGGAAACGGTATAAGTACCGTTAAGAATCCTCGATACAGAGACTAAGTCATTCCTGATCGAATTCTAAGTAAGATAGATACATCTTGAACTTATGTTCAAAGATCATGTAATGTTGATTACGTGGGCGTAATCCATTTTAAGGGGGGTAGAGCGAAAACCGCTTAGCGTATGTTTGTGTACTGAGTACATAAACTACGGTGTGCATAGCACAGAATACTTGAGAATATGTTTTACATAAACATTTTGAGATAAAACATGGTTATTGCACACAGAAGATGTGAATACCATACATATTAAGTACTTATCTTGTTAACTCCGGTGTGAGTACAAGTTAAGAGAATTAAGGAAGAGGAATTAAGGAAGAGGATTAAGGAGACTTAAGAAATAAGAATATATGAGGTATGAGTCGATATGAGACTATGTGTGAGATAAAGATAACATTATGGGATACAATTTGATATGATTATGGGTTAGGAAATAGTAATGCTATGTGGTATGAGACAGTGGAAGTTGGTATGAGACTGATATAGAATTTAGTAGGAATTTAAGTCTGAGGTAATTACTAAGAGATGAATTGGGAATGTTAGATGGAATGAGTCCATACTTTGGAGATGATTGATTATGATTAGAAGAACTAAAAAGATAGAAAATTGGACATGAGTGAATTATTTGGATGTTTGAAAATGACGTGGGAGGTGGAACTTGATTTTCTAGGGATCAAGGGAAACCGAACACAAATTGGGGTGGAAGGATAGTTCTACACTGATGCTGATCACATCAGGGTTGGATGATTCCTGAAACTCCCTACCAGTGGTCACAATTAAATCACACTAAGAATAGAGGCCTTAGGATAAAATGAAATTGGAGTTGCTTGTATTTTTAATTAGAGGAATTATTCCTCACATGACCTCGTAAAAAGGATTACCTTTTTACTGAGTCTCGCCCATGAAGTCGAGGACGCACGAGCCTTTGTCTTCGGACCGGTGACAGGGGAGAGCAGGGTGTTTTGTATTCTGGCCCATGGTGACGAGGACGAATGAGCCATTGTCTACGGACCGGTGACATGGGAGAATACGTTGGAAGTTATGTGAATGTTTTAATCATCAAAAAGGAACAAAAGGAATTTTGAGTGCTACACAGCTTAAGCATGTTGTGTGATATTTAAGTATAAGAATATGGTGGATCCAATGACCCAATGAGATTAAGTATACGTAAGTATGATCTATATGATCTAAGGAATGAGGTAATACATGTATTCTAATGAGATAAGATGCATGGGAACTTTGGGGACAAAGTTCTTTTAAGGGGGGTAGATTGAAATACCCCAAACCTAAGTATGCTAAGTAAACATTAAGATATGATGTAATAAGGCTAGAACATGCCTTATAAAGATTGGTAGACAATTTAAACCAAGGAAAACACAAGAAAGTGCCTTAAGGGCAATCAGGGCAAAAACGTGCTCTAAGCTTGGAGAGACTTGGGTGAGTACCCAAATATCATGATAAGACCTTAGTAATATTCTAATGGTCACTTTAAATCAATTAGCAAAGAAAACCAAGCTTGAAAACAAGTTAAAACACAAAATGTGCTTTAAGAGGTCTTAAAGCACATTTTTGAGAAATTGTCTTAGAATTGAGTTTTGAGTGGCTAAATGTCCATCATTAATCTTTAATCAACATGTGTACTAATTAGTATCACATTAGGAAGCCTAAAAATGGGAAACCAAAAATTTCACGAATATGTGCACTAATTAGTGAATAGTGCCAAATAGTACCCAAATTAGCCTTAAGTCAACTTTAATTAGTTAAGTGGTCAAAGTAGCCCATAAATATCTAGGAATGGAGGGGGGCACGGTTTTATAAGTGGGGATTCACCACTTTAAGTGCCAGCACATGTTAGGAAAAGAGGAAGGTGGGTAGAAGTTCACTATTTACCTTTTAAAAGTAAAAACCTTACCTTATCTCTCTTCTCTCTCTTCTCTTCTTCATTTCCCTTCTCCTCCACCGTATTCTTCTTCATCCTCTCATGGAGAAACCGTTCATGCTACAGCACTTCACCTTCTCCATCTTCATTTGCTTGCTAAATACAACTCCAAGCTCCAAATCAAAAAACTAAGCACACTTTGTCTTAGTTAGACCAAGGCCTTTCATCCTCTCTTTTCAAAATTCCAAAACCAGAAGTTGGACTCCATTGAAGGTGCTCCATTTGAAAAGGAAATTCAGTTTCAAGAGCTAGTTTATACTCTTTGGTTTAAGGTAAGAAAAGCTTCAAAAATCATCATTTTCTTCCATTTTTCAATATGGCCGAAAATTACCTTAAGATACCTTGTTTCATCCCTTGTTCTAGCTTGATTCTATTCTCCAAGGGCTAGAGGAGGCCCTTCTTGATTCATATCCAAGCCTACCTTAAGACTTCAAGGTAAAATATTCATTTTTAATACCTTAAAACACATTTTTAACCTAGGTATGATTCCTTACGGTTAGTGTGTTCATTAGCACTCATTAGAGTTATTGTGGATTGATTAGAACATTGGCAAGGAAATCTAAGTGGGTGGCCGATAATGAAACAAAGGAAACCAAGGAGGAAAGTGTGAGGAGGCTTGGAAAAACAAGGTAAATTGCTTACCTAATGGTGGTTTAAGTTTAAGAAATGAGTTTTAGATAAGTACCAATGTGGCTTAGAGCTTACATTGTGTATTGGGTTATATAACCTAAGAAAAAGAACTTAAACAAGCTTATGAACTTGTGATTAAGGAACTAATGAGAATGAGTTAGTAATATAAGTTTAAGGTGGATTTTAAGAGCATTATAACTACTATGAGATTGATGAGTGTATTTGCAGGTCGAAAGCTTATATATGTGGGAAATTCAGTGTTTAAGTTTAAGTCATTTAAGGGCCTAAGAGCCATGTCATTTAAGAGCCTTAGTGATATGCAATTTAAGATTATTGCAATATATTGAGTTTGTTGTGAATAATGTGTTTGGGCATGATAAGATACTAGAGGAGCTATGGCGAAATTTGAGTAGAAAACAAAGTGTTTAAGTGGTAGTGGTGAGCTAATATGCCCTAGGGTTTACTAGGGAGCATGAAAAGAAAATTGGGTGGAAATGAGTTAACTAAGGAGTTCTTGAGGTTTAGAATGACCCAGAGATGTCTAGGAGGAATTAGAGGATTGGTGAGTGTATTAAACACACCAAAATCATGATATGAGGAATGTAAGACTTGTGCATAAGTTTTAAGGAAATGATGTATAATGCTTTGAGATGATTTAGGTATGAACTAAGAGAAGAACAATGAGAGTTCGGGAAGTTTGTGTAAGAGGTGGTGATGTTAGTGGTGGATTAGTAAGGTTTAGTTGAATGGTAATGTGAGGACTTGGGTGATGGAAGTGAAAAGGTAGGAGGATGTTGTAAGTCATCAAGGAAAATGACTAGGAATGTAAAAGAGCGTATGATCGTGAGAATGGTGAGTAAGTGAGTAAAAGGAGGTGGAAATGTCCAAGGAGGGTGTAGTATAGTTAAGGTAAAGAAGAACAAGGTTAAGGTGCTAAGAGGATGACAAGAAATGTTTAGGTATGCCCAAGAGTTTAGGAATGATGAGTAACAAATGGAAAAGAGAGGAATTTGTTCATGGTTATGTAAGATGACTTGAGGAAGTTTTGGTAAATGAACTGAAGATGGAAAATAATGTTTATGAAGTGCCCAAACTGTTAAGGAGGGAACACTTGGGTTGGTTGAAGTTTTGGTAAAGATACAAGTTGGTAATGTAAGGAATTATATGATAAGTGTTAGGAGTGTTTGTAAGAATTGAGCAAATGTTTGAGAAGGTCTTGGAAGTTGTTTTAATGAGTTTGGTGGAGGTTATAAGGTGTGTTTGATGTGCCAAATGATGTTAGAACACATTAGAAGGCTTGAGGAAAAATTTGGAGAAAGTTTGACAATGTATGGGAAGTTTCTGCAGCCGACCTACCCAGGGGACCGACCCCAGTCTGGGTCGGTCGGGCTGAAACTGTGAAGTTGGATGTTCTCTGCAGCCGACCTACCCAGGGGGTGGGTCGGTCGGTGGGTCGGTCGGACCATAAAAAAAAAAAAGAAGAAACCCTAAGAGAGTTTAGTGGTATTAATGGTACCCCATTAAGGGGGCAATGATGATTAGAGGTATAAAGACTTAAGGGATTAAGTTAAGAATAAACTTAAAAGTTTAAGATTAAGTTTGTAAGATTAAGTTGTAAGATTTAAGAGGTGTTAGGTTGGAGTCATTAAGGGTTAAGTAAGTTAAGTAAGATAAGTAAGTTGAATTGAGTTAAGTGATTAACAACCTAAAACTGAATGAATGTTTTAGGACTTGGAAATTGGACTCCGGAAGAGATTAAGCAACTGAACGGCCAACGGTGAACGGTACAGTTCTCTTGTGACCTGCTTGCTAACGAGGTGTCCCTCGGCTTGTGTGCTATTTGTTTTGTGTGCTCACTAAAAAAGATAAAGCATGCAACCGGAATATATTATATTTATTGTTTTGTTGTGTGATGTTTGAAAACTAACACAACATACCGTGAGAACTTACTAACCAATGTTTAGTAAGGAATTGAGTGAGACTAAGGAACGCTCCCTAATAAGGGACGATATGAACCGAAAGAGGTTAACCAACAAATATGGTCTTGAGACTACTACTAACTGGAACTTGAGTGAGGAAACCCGGGACCGATCTCCGGTCATGCATGCTAAGGAAAAAGGGGGACGGTATCTGAATCAGATCCGCCCTCCGCTTAAGGACTTGTCTTCGGACTTAGCCTAGGGCCGGTTGCCGGCTCAGCTACGCTGGACTCCCGTCCAGGGTAGGTGGCATTAAGATGGTGCGGTGGGATCACCTAAATCCCAGGTTTGGACTTAGGCTACAACCATTCCCCTCCAGGAACGGTTTGTATTCTGAGAATAATGAGAATAAGTTAAGATTAAGATAAGTTACAATCATTCCTTTTAAAGGATGATTTGTATTATTAAGATTAAGATTAAGATAAGTTACAATCATTCCTTTTAAAGGATGATTTGTATTATTAAGATTAAGATTAAGTTAAGATTAAGATAAGTTACAATCATTCCTGTTTAAAGGATGATTTGTATTATTAAGATTAAGATTAAGTTAAGATTAAGATAAGTTACAATCATTCCTTTTTAAAGGATGATTTGTATTATTAAGATTAAGATTAAGTTAAGATTAAGATAAGTTACAATCATTCCTTTTTAAAGGATGATTTGTATTATTAAGATTAAGATTAAGTTAAGATTAAGATAAGTTACAATCATTCCTTTTAAAGGATGATTTGTATTATTAAGATTAAGATTAAGTTAAGATTAAGATAAGTTACAATCATTCCTTTTAAAGGATGATTTGTATTATTAAGATTAAGATTAAGTTAAGATTAAGATAAGTTACAATCATTCCTTTTAAAGGATGATTTGTATTATTAAGATTAAGATTAAGTTAAGATTAAGATAAGTTACAATCATTCCTTTTTAAAGGATGATTTGTATTATTAAGATTAAGATTAAGTTAAGATTAAGATAAGTTACAATCATTCCTTTTTAAAGGATGATTTGTATTATTAAGATTAAGATTAAGTTAAGATTAAGATAAGTTACAATCATTCCTTTTTAAAGGATGATTTGTATTATTAAGATTAAGATAAGTTGCAACCATTCCTCTTTAAAGGATGGTTTGTATAATTAAGATTAAGATAAGCGACATCCACTCCTTATTAAAGGATGGTTGTTTCTAAGGTTAAGATAAGACTAAGATTAAGGTGAGATAAGGATGGACTAAGGTTAAGAGGGAACATTACTTAAGGAGTTAAATAATTAACTCTCTAATTAAGGGAACGCATTTAAGTCGTTCATTGTGTGTGTGAACTTTGATTGTTCATCTATGGATTGTTGTTTACAGCATTAACTATTATGTTGTGCATTTAATCAACCTCCATGCTATCGACAATTAGTCGTCGTAGCAGTTAGCTTGGGGGCCATGAGGGGATCGTACCAGCATTCGTGCTGACCCCCTTTGGGGGCTGTTTTTACTACACAGGTACATCAGGAAGCGGCCGTCGCAAGAGTAAGAAGAGGATACAAGTGTTAAGGATTAAGTGTGACCTACGAGTTGTGCATGTACACTCGTATGCAATTGAGTTAGTAAGATGTATAGGTTGTTGAGAGGATTGTAAGAAGAATATGTATTTGGTTAAGGTTGTTATGTACTAATGTTCGGTATATTCTGTAGTAGACCGTGGCAAGGTCCTGGATTGTAAAGAATTCCGCTGTGACATGTTTATATATATACTGTTAAGTTGCGAGACCACATCTGGATTGAGTTGGGGTGTTACAATATCACTCTTAAACAATTAAACACACAACGCCTGGACCCAAGGAAACCCTCAGGACGTTCAGACCACACAATTAACATACCGTTCACCGAAATAAACGTTAGCGTGACGTTTCACGCTCTCCAGCTAGTCCTCAAAGTACTGGTCTACACACATGCATATACCAAATAGTGTTAGTACTACTAACACGAATTGCTACGGTATACTAATACAGAACTAATACCCCCGTATCTTAACCCCGTATTTTCATTAACTTCTCCCTGTTATTAAACGGTGGTTCGAGGTCACTTAACAGTTTGTATTCTTATGTAGTAACTACATGTGATAATGAATTCCTACTTCATAATATATCCTTAACTCCTTGATCGTAGTTTAATGATCGTCTCCACTCATTTCATATAATCATATAATTCGAAGTGAATTATAATTCCAACGTATAATAATGACATCCGATCATTTCATGTGAGATATATTAAGTCGTAACGTTTTAATATTTACGTATCACTTACTAAGATCATAGTCTTAGTTGAATAAGTTGTTACATGTAACGTCATAAATATATCACGTTATTCCTTTTAACTTTGTAAGGTTCCCAACCTTATATTATAATTCTTGTCTCCATAACATCCTACATCAATTATAAAATTCATTTATATGATAACCCCCCTTTGTTATTTCATGTGCAGGGCTTTATAATCCTATTTATGTTATTTATTAAAAAATCTTTATTAAGGATCCCTTAATACTATACAATGTATTTTATACATTATAATGCTCCTTACATAATAAGATTTCCACCACATATTATACTTTCTAACTCTTTAATTTAATCTCATCATTTTATACGATTGTTTATAAGGTATAATTAATATTATGTACCCATTTTACAACACTCTTTCATACCTTAATACAATGTCACACTATCCCATTCCCAACCTTATATTATAAATCTATAATATACTTTACTAATTTGCACCAGCCACTCTTATTTCCGGTAATAACATTTCTTACCCATTAACTTTTCATTAATTACAAAATCACCCTTAAATGTTATATTTGTTACATTTTTAACCTTATTTAATTTATAACCCAAAGTTTCAACCAAATTTTATTCATTTCCAAACAGCCCCCCTACTGTTCGGTTTTCACATCCTAAACCCACAACTTTTATTAATTACATTGTAGCCCACTTTTATTTTATAACTTTCAATTTAATTCCTAGAACTTTATATTATACATATTACTTTATTTAATTCGAAAATCAATCCAATAATTTTCCTAAATTCATAACAGACCCCTAAGGTCCTTATACTCTCGGTTTTGACCCCACAGTTTGGTTAATTACATATTAACCCCATAAGTTTTACAATTTTTACAATTTAACCTTAAAACTTTATATTATATCCTTCAATTATTAAATCATAAAAATCACTTTCTCCTTTTATTTTATTTTGGTCAAACCTCAATACTGGTCAAGGTTGACCACTAGGTTACTCTTCTGACTATATTTTCACAATTTACGAAATTACCCCACTATTTATCATTAATTTATGTTTAGGTGTTTTAGCTAATAAAATTCATTTTTAATTTTCCAAACTACTAAACAGCACCCATTTCGGTTTTTATACAGTTTCAACACCTCATATTTTACTTAATTACAATTTGACCCCATTAGTGAATCTTTTATTCATTTTAAGTACTTATAAGCTTATAATTCCTTAAAAATTATATTTCCAACTTTATAAAATATTACTTAGCAACTATATTTATATTTATGTTCCTAGGTACTTATTTCTATCATATTTATGGTTTGTACCCAGATTTTTGCATAATTTATTTTAACACCTCTATAACTTTATATCTTGTCACTTAAATGCCTTAAAACTGAGCAAATCATTCCAAAATTTTAAACATAAGTTTCTGTACATATCTAGGTCATTAAGGACCCCAAGTTACAGGATATTCTTGGCTGTAACATGTTTATACCCCTAGATTTTATAAAAATTGTGTTTTAGCCGCATTACTTAATAAACTTGCTATTTAAGTGTTTAAACCTTGTTCCAACTTACCCAAAACTCATACTATAGTTTTATAAACATATTTAGGCCATTATAAGCCCCTTTATACAGAAGCTTCTCGGCCATAATTAATTTTAACCCATAGTTTCACAAAAATTACATTTTTACCCCATTTTCTTTGTAAAAATGACCTCTAAGTCATTAATTCATTCACCAACTTTTCAAGCGAGTCTAAAACATATTAGGTTCATTCCTTGGTCTTAATAGGCCATCTTAACAGATTCATTTCAGCCTTAGTTAATCTCCCACAACAAGTACACTTAAAAGTGTTGAAAATGTGTTTTAAGGCTAGAATCTTACCCTTGTAGCTCCAAGCTTGTTTTTCTCAACTCTTTACTCACGGCCCTATTTATTATGTAGGAAGGAGTCAGTTTAACTCACCAAACAGCAGTTTATAAGCTGATCCAAGAGTTTAGTAGCTTAAATCATGGTTTACCTTCACAAAATGATGTTTCTTAACAAGTTGTGTTCCTTGAACCTTCGGAAACCAAACAGTGGCTTAAGCTCCACTTTTATACAGGTTTTAATACATGCAGAAGAGATCTTGTTAGGGTCTTTGAGACTTCATAACATAAGGAAAGATTTAGAGTACAAAAATGTGTTTTAAGAAGATGAGTTTACCTTTGAGGTTCTAGGATGAGTTTCTCCACCAAAATTCGGATACAATATGGAATTTAGGTGAGTATTTCATCCAGAAAAGATCAAGGACTAAAAAGGTAGATAAGGAGTTCAAAAGAGCTAGTTATGACTTACCCTTGAAGTCACTTTTGGAGTTGGTTCTTGCCTTGATTTTTGGCCAACAAGATGAGATAATGTAGCTTCATTTTACACATGTAAAGATGGATAAAAGTGTGTAAATATTCTGGGAAATTTGGCCATAATTGATAGAGAGGAAAGATGGACTTGAAAGCTTGTTTTTATACCTTAAAATGATTTTTAAGCTTCCATTGGCTCCATGGTTGTTGATGATTTGTGGCTTCAAAATGTCTTTAAGACTGCCTTGAAAAGTGCTGGAGAATGTCTCTTTGAGCCCTCTTTGTTTGTGAAGGAAAATGAGTGATTTGAAGAGAAAAATGAAGATGGGTTTGATTCACCATTTGGAAGTGATAAGTGAGAAATACATAGACATTTAAGGGTTTAATTTACCTTATATTCACTTGCTATCTGGATAATATTACTCACTTATCATATGTTTTTCCAAGATTTAATCTTGATATGGACTGATAGATTTTATGTGACAAAAACAGGAAATAGTCTTGGAATCACATAGTTTACTTCACAAGCTTCACAACGCAACAAACGACGAGTAAAACGGAGTTCAAATGAAGAATCTAAGCCAAGTTGAAGTTGCAGAAAAATGAGGAAAATACACACATCTGCGTAGCCCCACTCGTACGCCAATTCGGACATGAAGCAAGGAAGCACGTCCGTATTTCGGACTCAAACACGGACACACGTCCGTACTATGGACGCCCCCACGGACACAACACAATAGCCTGTCCGCAACGCGTACTCAAATGCGGACTAAAAATACACACGTCCGTACCCCGTCCGTACCACGGACGCACCCCCAGGCACACTAAAATGTGTCCGTACGCGGACAGCAACGGGGAGACAAACAGATCTCGCTAGGACAAATGTGTCCGTACACGGACAGAAACTCGGACCCGTATAAATTCTCGCCAGGACAAATGTGTCTGTATATGGACAGAAACTCGGACGTCACACGTCTGCATAAGCCCCCACGCGGACAGAAATGCGGACACGTGTAAAGTGCTGACCCAAATTCCAGATTTCACGCGTTGTAACTTTCGGCGCCGTCTTCTCCATTTTCATCTTCTCTTATCTACGGCGCCTACAATTTATCCATCTACTACCACCGCCTACCTTATATCCCATCCACCCTTGTCTTCTTCTTCTCCTCTGCATCTATATAAACCCACTGCTTCTTCACCAATTGGGCATCATCGACCAGCACGACTCAACGCTCACAAATTCACTCTCCCTCCATCTAAATTCCATTTTTCCTCCATACATCCACATCTCCACTTCATTTCCATCATTTCCCATCACCAAATAAGCCTAACTCTTCCATTTTCCAGAAAACCAGACGAAGAAGACGATCTGCACAAAACCAGGCTATGTCCGCGTTTGTGTCCGCACAGACCCCACACGGACAGGAGTTGTCCGCGTGGCCCCACACGGACAGGACCAACTTTTGCCAGTTTGTTCGTTATTCTTCATTTTACCTGTTTATCATCGTTTTGAGGTCGGCATAGTCACGGAGACATGCCCGGAAGCGGAACAACTCTCCCCAAATAGAGTTCTTTCTTTCCTTAACTTTACTCTGTTTTAATGTCTATCTTATTTATGATGACTGTTTTTATAATTATGTGTGAGTAATAAACCTAGCCTCCCAGGTTGGGAAGCGAGCCTATTTTATATAATTGTGTTATGTAGACTTTCCACTATAATTTATTTAAGCAATATTTTGATTCTTGTCCTTAATGCGCTTTAATCTTCAGGCCAATTATTAAAGTGATATTTGTAGTTCTCTTGTTAAAATGTAGTGCTAAAACAAGGTACTAGACATAGGAAGTCAAATCAGGTTAACGACTAGAAGCATGTCTCGCCTATAGGTTAATCTGTCTCCAATAGGAATTGATAATAAAGCGATTAATTTATAATAACTTGGGCAATGATTGCGGCTTGTTGTTTAAGTTAACCAGGGTTTATTGTACAAGGACCGGTCAATGAACTAATTAAGATTCCTGAGTTTATTGTTAAAGTGGTGGGAGTTTATATTAATATAATTGGATGAAATAGGTGAGCAGAACAACCTAGGGTGCTTCCTTAAAAACAAAGAGTTTTACAACCGTTATTATTCCTGTTTTGATTAATTGTTTTTATTACTGTTTTGTTTACGTTAAGCTGTAACCACAATTTCCCTAAAAAAGTGATAAGTTCTTGTTAGTAGTTTAATTAGAATCCTCAGTTAATTTACTACACTATCAGTTAACTACAACAATGTCCCCAAGAGTTCGACAACCCCACAAATCCACTATTCCGCAAAACGATAGGTACACTGCCTAGGTTGTAGAAGTAGTCACATATTTCTCCAACAAGTTTTTGGCGCCGTTGTCGGGGACCTCCAGCACTGAAATACCCCAAACCCTGATAGGTGGTTTAAATATCAAATTATGGTATGTAAAGGCTAAAAAGTGCCTTAGTAACATCAGTGAACAATTTAAACCATAATAAATGCAATGAAGCATTAAACACGGTTGAGCAAAAACATGCTCTAAACTATGAGGAACTTGGTTAGGACCCAGAGAGCCTACCAAGACTTGATAACATTTAATTATGATTAAAAGGCTAAATAAGTCCTTAAGAAAACTTTGGTGGACAGTTAAACCAAATAAAACATAAGAAAATACCTTAAAGTCAATATGAGCAAAAATGTGCTCTAAGCTTGGGATGAATGTGTATAAGACTAATGGTCACACCTATACCTTATTATATGTAATGAACATATTAAATCAATTACTAAAGAAAACCAAGCTTGAAAACAAGTTAAAACACAAAATGTGCTTTAAGGAGTCTTAAAGCACGTTTTTGAAAAATTGTCTTGTAAATGAGTTTGAATGGCTAAATGTCCATCATTACTCTTTAATTAACATGTGTACTATATAGTATCACATTTGGGTGGCCATATTAGTGGGAAATCAAAAAATTTCACTTCTATGTGCCTTGTATTTGTGAATAGTAATTTTTACAAGCTAGTATATAACATATGTTATGTAAGTAATTAAATTGACAAACAAAGACTAAATACCTCTATTAAAATGGGGGCCGGTTTTCAAGGTGTGACTCACCAACATGTAAAAGAATCAAATAAGTAAGTTAAGTAATGACAAAGCAAAGTACTATTGCTTTTAGCTTAAATATCTCCAAAAGCAGTGTTATCCTCATTCTCTCATTCCTCCTTCATTTCCCACGGTGGTCTTATCCTTCTCCTCCTCTCTCCATCGGTTTCCAACAGCCCACACTCATTCTTCCATCTTCCTTCACTTGTTAACTTGTGATTCCCTTGCGCAAATCAATTCCAAGACCATATTTGTCTTAGTTAGGTCCAGCTCTACACTTCCCCTTTTTTAAATCTTCAGAACTCAATTTTGGTGCCATGGAGATTCACCATTGAAGGAGCTTGAGCCCATCTTTCCACATATTCATGCTCTCCTTTGCTTCAGGTAAGGAACTCAAAGAAATCCTGTTTCCTCCATGTTTTCATGTGTCCCGAAAATTCACCTCACCAATGGTGTATTTATCTTGTTTGTTTTAGCTTCTCATTTAATCTTCCAAGGGCTAGGAGGATTCCTCTCTTGCTCTTGTTCAAGTTCTCTTTCCAATTCCAAGGTACAACACCTTAATGTGTTAAAACAATATGTAACTAGGGTTTACAATGAGGTGAAGCATATGCTTGAATACCGTCATTCTATTGTTTGTATAATGTTTTAATAGTTGAAAAGGGATCAAGTACCCCACCGGTTTGTAAGAAACAGAAGGAATTTGTGAGGAAAAGAGTAACAAACTATCTCAATGTAGTTTAAATGCCTTAGGAAAAGCGCTTGATTTGCTTGATAAAATACCTAAGGAGCCAATGGTGAGTGACCTAGTAAAATGTTTCTCAAGGAGACTATAAAGACAATGTTTTGTGTATGTATTTGCAGGTCAAGGCATTAATTAATGTGGGAAATTCAGTGTTTAAGGTTTGCATTGATGAAAGGGCCTAGAGCCATGCATTTAAGGGCCTAAGTGCCAGCAATTTAAGTATGCACTATATTTGATGTAGTGCTTAATGTGTGAAGTTTGTGTATAAATGTGTTTGATGGATTTTAGGTATTCTTGAGTGAAATAAGGTAAAAACCTAGTGTTTGGATTGGGTATATACTAGAGAAGCTATGGCCAAATTTGGAAATGTGTAAGAAGTTCTAATGTTGTAAGGAGTTTTGGTGAACTAAGAAAGTGGTTAGGTGAATCAATGTTTACTTGAGAAGAAAACATGTTAAGGTGATTTAGAGTGATGCAAGGATTTAGGTGTTGTCCTTGGAAGTTCTAGGGAAGTCAATTTTGTTTTAGTGGATGTGTTAAGTCTTGGAGGAGTTTGTTTAAGGTTTAGGTAAGGTTAGTGTTCAAGGAACAAGTTGATGTTTTAGGTATGATGTAAAAAGGGATTTAAGTTAGTAAGACAAAAGGGGTCGAGAGGTGATGATAAGGTGTAAGGAAACACCTTGGTATTGTGGTCATTATAGTGATATGCCACCTAGAAATCATAAGGAGAAACATTGTAGTGTTAGGAATTTTCGTGGAGATATAAGTAAAGGTTTAAGGAATTAGGAAAAATAGTTTTGTGAGTGTTTAAGAATATCTTAAGGGTGTGTTTGAAGTGCCAAATGATGTTGAGAACACATTAAGAGGCCTTAGGAGAAGTTTGGTGAAGAATTGGCAAGGTTAGGGTAAGATAGGAGGCGACCGACCCAGGGGCCGACCCAGTTTTTTGGGTCGGTCGAGCCTCTGTTAAATGTTTAGGAATGTCGGTAATGTCCGACCCAAAGGGTGGGTCGGACATGGGTCGGTCGGTCAAGTTTCAAAGGAAGGAAAATGTTCGCACATGGACCGACCCAGAATGGTGGGTCGGACGTGGGTCGGACGGGCATGTTATAAGGAAGTAAAAAGGGTTCTGTAATGGACCGACCCAGAAGGTTGGGTCGGTCGGTGGGTCGGTCGGACCAAAACGTGGTTTGGTTATGAAATGATATGTGATGATGGGGATTGGTAGGTAATGATGTTATAAGGATGTTCCGGACATGTTAGGGGAGTTTTAATGACACCTAAGTGGGTTAAAAGTTGTATTAAAATGTGAGAGTAAAACAAGTTAAAAATGTTAATCATGTAACTAAGTTAACGGGGAAAATTAAGCATTGACATTAAATGATCAAGCAAACCCCGGTGTTAATGAAAACACGTGTGATGTTAACAGTTGTTCGAGAATTGCTCGAGGGACATAAATGGACAGGATAAGTGGACTCCGGTGACAGGTATGGTTTTCTTGCAACCTGCGTCCTACCGGATTACACCGGCTTGTATGCCAATGTGTTTTTTCTGTATGTTTGCCACGTTGTAAGATTAAACATGTAATGAGTTTACAGTAATTCATATATGTGGCGTGTTCAACTCCGATACCATTTAACCTCGGCAGTGTTAACCTTAGTTAACTGAGTCTAGGATCACATGAGAGTTCGGTATTCGGAGTAAACGACCCGTACCATGGGACGTACTAACCACGGCTATGCGTGTGTTAATTGTGTGATATGTGTATGTGAATGTAGGGATTTCCCTTGTATGTTTAACCCAGTTGTAATACTGTATGAGTTGTTATGTGACAGGCTCCATAGTGGGGATTCTAAGTATTGTCTAAAGTAAGTATGTACTAACAGTAGTGAGGAATCCGGTTTGGCCGGTCGCGCGTTGTTGGGGAGAGGGTATCCTTCCTAGCCTTACCCTTCTCTTTGTTATGGTTGTTTCCCTCACGGGTTATGATCTCCCATTAGCTTACTCCAAAGCTTACCTATTCTGACTTATGATCGGTTTAGTGGGAACCTGTGTTTGTGTGGTGTGTTAGGGCCTCCAAACCCGAACCGCCTTAACTTAAGTTACTCGTCCAACTATTAGGACGGTAATGAGTGTTGTTGTTATTGTATAACGAGCTTATCATGAGACTGGCAACATTCTCTAGGCTCACCAGTGTGTAAACAATGTTTGGGTCGGTTCCTAAGCGAACCATTCCCATTGTGTTATGTGTTTTGTTGTGATGCAGTATTCATTGCGGTATTATGTTGTGTACGTAGAAACGTGCAAAGTGTTGTTAAGTGTTGTATGTAGTGTATGTTGTAGGTTGTATAATGTGATGTGTGTTGTATAATGTGAAGTGTGCTGTATAATGTGGAGTGTGTGGATCATGGATATGACTCCCAGTTTGTGACAAGAGGCGTTTAAGGATAACCCGATTTAAGGGTATGTGTCGTCTATTAAGGAAGTAGCTCCATTGGAGGAGAAACACTCTAGGGATGATGAATACCATGGGTGACTTGTTAAGTAGGATGTATTATCCGATTGTTGAGCCCATTGAGGCGAAATGTTAAGTGTTGTGTGTTTATTGTCACATGCATTTTTAAATATCAATCAACTGCATGCTAAGCGACAATTAGTTGTGCGTGGCCCGGTAGCATGTGGGCTGCGGGATTACCATACCAGCAAAGGTGCTGAGCCCTTGGGGCCACCCCTTTCTCTTCTTTTCCTATTTCAGGTACGAAGTGCTGGAAGCCGTTCGAGAGTAGGACGGGTAGTCATTGTACATGGGTAAACTTTTAAGTGTATGTATACAGTAGGTGTAGTAAGACCGATATTGTTGTCGCACCAGTTAAATACTCGGTATAGTTGGAAGGTGCATGTAGTTGTTGTTGTTTTAATGTAAAGGAATGACAATGTATAGTCGCTCGGGAATTTAGCCCATCAGACCGGTACATTGTGTATGTATTAGCCTTGTTAGCCACGTGGGTGGCTAACGGCGTAACACCAACAAGTTAAGTAATGTGATGAGGTTGTTCTTCCGCTGCAGTTTGTTGTAAGTATGTAAATGTTGGATGGGGTGTTACAAAAAGTGGTATCAGAGCGAAGTATCGCTTTGATGACTGAATTACCGAGCTTAGGAAGTACCGAGTTAGAATTTTAGTACTTTGGGTTAAGGGTTGAGTGATAGCGTGAGAGATACGCTAGATAGGAACTACCAGTGACTACTGGAAGCCTACAGTATCCATCCCACCCTCCACAATCCCTGTTTGATAACTTGGGGAAAGAACGCCAGAGAGATGGAAGTCCTCTCTTACTCGGGAATACCCGATCTGGCTGTTATTAAATACCTTTAGGGTACGGAGAACCTGTCACACGGTAGATCCCAAAAACTGGGAATCCCGGAGACGGTCTCCATCTAAACAATGTTAACCGCATTCCATAGCGACAAATGAAGAATCTTGTGTATAGAAGAATAGAATTTCCGGCAACCTGGGTCGACATGCTGAGCAGTCGAGAATAACCAACTTGCAACGCACCAACCGTGCAACAGGCAAGAAGTGGATTAGTGAAACCGAGACAAGTGTCTACGGGACCACAATTGTTAAGTAATATACCAACGGTATACCAACCGACAAAGGAACTACAACGTAGTGCCCAACAAGAGACAAGTCTCAGTAACCACGACAAATACGTGGAACGGGCTATAAAGAGAATACGACACAAAAAAAAGGGGGGGGGGGTCTCCCAGAATGGGACATACCCTAGTTAATGATTATTATGTGAATACAGTGAGAATTCACCTAGACAAGTTATTATCAAGACAGTAAGATCAGTGAGGGCCAACAAGGCCACTGATGACAGTGCGGGTAAAAACAATACCACAATCGGTATGTGATGAACCGATAGCCAGTTAGCATGGCGCACTTGCCATAGCAAGTGCTGCTGTAACAGGGCTGTTCGGGAGATTTATAACCACTACGAAGCACTTGGAAAAGTACAATAAAGTTAAATGTGATTGTTATAACAGTGGAAAGGCCTGTTAGCCTAACCTCTGTAATTGTAAGTACACCAGTCAGCAAGAAGCTAGACTTGGTTAAGGTAAGAAGATGTTGTGAAACCTTGAAAATTTTTCTTTCAACCCAGATTTATTCAAACCCTTTTCTTTTCAAAACCAGATTTTCTTTCAAACCAACACTTCTTTCCAACCTTCTTTTAAACCAAACCAGTGAAACCAAGGACAGTTGACAAGGATACAACAATGGATAAACTTTCCCTCGATTAAGTTCGGGAAGCAAGGAATGAATATTGTCACGGGACAATATAAGGGAGTTGACAACAGAATACTTCACCTAGGCGTGTGACGGACACTACAAGTGTACCAACTGTGTTGTGGGCGACCGCACTCCGATAGGAGCATGTGGGCCTAACAGACCTACTTATGGGTTAGTTAGGTAAGTAGCAATGTATCAGTAAGATACCCCATATATGTATACGAGTAGAGTCCGAAACACGGGAAGTAGTCGACTCCGTCTACGGTCAGCAGTATAAATCAAACGAGAGCTAAGGATTACAAGGAATAGTTGAAGTTAAGGGATTCAGTTAAGTTAGCAAGACTAAAAGGATTAGTGAACTCCTTTCAAGGAAGTGTTTAAGTCAGGAAGTGCGAAGTGCACTAACTGTTATATAAAGACATCACGCATGTCTTAAGTATTCCTCAGGGATAAACATTATAGCTGGAATGGTGACCCAGCCTGTACATGGCAAGCAGATGCCTAATGTGGACACATTAATGTGCAAAGAACGGGATGAAACTCCCAGAATGAGTACCTACACTACCGGGAAGTGCTGATCTTCACAGAAGAGGATAATAAGTCAGTAAAGAACGCGAAAGGCGTAGCTAACGGAATGTACCAATAAGTGTGAGCCAAATGTAAAGGCATAACTTAGTAACACCCAGGAGCAATCCTTAAAGGGTGTTTGAATCAACAATTGTTGAATGAAATACATGACAGAAACATAAGGGTTGAAACTAACACCCAGTTTAGACATAAGTTGTCAGGAGACGGACTGACAATCCTAAGGGGCATCCCATGAAAGGAAACGGAATGCAACGACCTTGTCATGGAGCCCAATATAATATTCAAACCATGTAATGTAGTACAGAGAAGTACGTATGTGTGGATAGCCTACAATGAGCCCAGCTCAAGGCAAACAAGGCTCATAAGCCATAAGTAAGGTTTGTTATATAAATTCGAATGATGGTAGAAGTTTATGTTGTACAAGTAAATAAAGTGGTAAACGAACCACTGCATTAAGAGTGGGGATACCTCTCGACAGTGTGACACCGCAGGAGCGGTAGTTATGTGAATCGAGTTCAAGAAATATGTTAAGGATGGACGATGTTATTATTGAAAGAGAAATTAGCTTAGTAGTATGTGTATAAGTGAAACACCGAGCTGAATAATGCCGGCTTGTGACTCGAATGATCGATGCTCAAGGAGCATTTAGTAGTCATCCAAAGGAGGGATGAACCATAATGTGAATAATGTAAGTTTATGTGTGGAAGTTGAGGTGACAGTAGATACGATATAAGCTGATGTTATACAGGGAGTAAGATCACGGTGCGCAACAAGCGACCGTTGTATAAATGTTGTTAAACGATAAGGTAACAGATAGGACCAGTTAGGAGTTAAACTCAGTGGAGATGCAAGATAATTAATGGTAGACAGACTCGGCAGTAAGCCAGTAGCCAGTATTACGGGATCAGAATTTTAGTGAAACACAGTGTGAATTCCATGGCGAATCGCATAAGGGATTTACTGTCAAGAGTTTACGCCTCTGCACTCTGTATGACTGAGTGTTTTGGTATTGCACTTGCGCAGTAATGAACGAGTGGGATAGCTAGGAATTTGAAACATGTTAATTATGAAGGAATAATGTTGTAATGGCCGATGCATAGGAAATGCAAGGCCGCACCAATAAAAGAGTGCTTGTACAAAACCGAATGTGGAGGCATGATTAACAGTAAGTGACTACAGTAGCACTAACTGTCAAATATCGGTATGGAATATACCACAAAGGTTGTAAATAGCTGAGAGAGCACTACAAACTAGGTAGTAGCTCAATCTCAACCGACAGTAAGTCGGAAGGGAACAAGTCAATCAGTGTGAAATACATAGCTGTATACACAGTAAATTGTTATGGAAGTGGATAGAAAGTTTATAACTCACCGAATTCGCTAACGGTAAAAGATACCACGCGTCGGTTGAGAAACCATTGTCACCAAGATAAAGGTGATAATTGGGGATGTACAATACAGTAAGAATAACAAATGGAGCAATTAAGCTCTACAGTTTAAGTTTCGCAGCAGAAACTAGTGAGCCAGTGATTCAAGTGTTGAATGTACATAGTGAACATGAGTCAATGGCTAATTATTAATGCCTAGAAGCCTCACAGGCCAGGACCGAAACCGGTTAAGAGTTTAAACAAACTCCAATGTGAATTCTTGGTTTAGGAACTAAACCGCCAATATGGTTGAGATCCTCTAATCAGAATTCATTGTGTAATAGACCGCGTGGAAGTTAAGATACTTCACGACGGCAAAACATTTTAAGCTAATGTTTAGTGATTGATTACGTGGGCGTAATCCCTTTTAAGGGGGGTAGAGTGCAAAACCACTTGGTGTATATTACCGTACAAGTGTACGTAGTGTGTGTGACTCATATTGTGCATAGCACAAAATTATTGTTTGTTTTGATGATTGATGTGTGTGTTACGTAAACATACACATTCATTCATGGTTTAATTGTGGTAATTGCGCACAGAAGATGCGAATACCATTGTGATAAGTGTGTGTGTTTGTTAACAGTTGTGTGTGATTGTACAAGTGTGGGGAGTAGATAAACTCCCGGGGGAACAAAAGCCCCGACAGTGTATAAATGTAAAACCAAGTGTTGTACTTTGATAAAATATATGTGTATATATATATATATACTTTATAGTGATGCATAAAAGGGTACGAAACCGACATAGAACCTAGTGAGAATAAGATTCCCTAGGCAACATGATTAAAGCGAATGGAGGTAACTGATGGACGGAGTTCTATCCTTGGAGATGTATGATCATGATTAGAATGATTTAAAAGATAGAAAATTGGAAATGAGTGATTTACTTGATGCTTGAAAATGAAGTGGGAGGTGGAACTTGATTTGCATGCGATCAAGGGAAGCCGAACACAAATTGGGGTGGAAGGATAGTTCAACACTGATGCTGATCACGTCAGGGTTGGATGATTCTTGAAGCTCCCTATAAGTGGTCACAAATAACCACACTAAGAAAAGAAGCAAAGAGCTTAAGTTGGACTTGGAGTTGTGTGTGTTTTCAAAAGGATTTTAAATTGGTATTTATAAAACGTTGATGGATACTTTACGTAATTAAAGTTCTCTTACTTAACCTCACAAAGAAATTTTAAATTTAAGTGATTGTTTTAAACTCCCAAAGGCACGGGGACGGAAGGTGTCCATCGCGACCGGGTTCTGCGGGATCACAGTGTATATCAAGGATATTTTTGATTGCTATACATGCTCTGACATGTTGTGTGGTATGTGTAATGAATGTTGTTTTGACTTGGATTTCCTAAAGTGTATACTATCAAGGCCTATGAGTCTAAATGTGTGGTGTTACATAGACCTATGTGTCTAAAGACTGTTATGTTGTGGGGACCTATGTGTCCAAATGTTGTTATGTTACCCAAGACCAGTGAGTCAAAGGGGTTGTTATGTATGTGTAAGTGTTGTTAAGATACCCGGACCATAGAGTCCGAGGTTATCATTTGGATATGTTATGTTATGTGTGGATGTGAATGTGTTGCCCGGACCATCAAGTCCGAGGTTGTGATGTAAAGTGTGTTTGGTTATGGAAGTTTATTTCCAAGTGATTCCTGTGTTCTAATCTAATGATGTGTGAAAAGTGTGAACTTCGAGGACGAAGTTCTTTTAAGGGGGGTAGATTGAAATACCCCAAACCCTGATAGGTGGTTTAAATATCAAATTATGGTATGTAAAGGCTAAAAAGTGCCTTAGTAACATCAGTGAACAATTTAAACCATAATAAATGCAATGAAGCATTAAGACACGGTTTGAGCAAAAACATGCTCTAAACTATGAGTGAACTTGGTTAGGACCCAGAGAGCCTACCAAGACTTGATAACATTTAATTATGATTTAATAAGGCTAAATAAGTCCTTAAGAAACTTTGGTGGACAGTTAAACCAAATAAAACATAAGAAAATACCTTAAAGTCAATATGAGCAAAAATGTGCTCTAAGCTTGGGATGAATGTGTATAAGACCTAATGGTCACACCTATACCTTATTTATATGTTAATGAACATATTAAATCAATTACTAAAGAAAACCAAGCTTGAAAACAAGTTAAACACAAAATGTGCTTTAAGGAGTCTTAAAGCACGTTTTTGAAAAATTGTCTTGTAAATGAGTTTTGAATGGCTAAATGTCCATCATTACTCTTTAATTAACATGTGTACTATATAGTATCACATTTGGGTGGCCATATTAGTGGGAAATCAAAAATTTCACTTCTATGTGCCTTGTATTTGTGAATAGTAATTTTTACAAGCTAGTATATAACATATGTTATGTAAGTAATTAAATTGACAAACAAAGACTAAAATACCCTTCTATTAAAATGGGGGCCGGTTTTTCAAGGTGTGACTCACCAACATGTAAAAGAAATCAAATAAGTAAGTTAAGTAATGACAAAGCAAAGTACTATTTGCTTTTAGCTTAAATATCTCCAAAAGCAAGTGTTATCCTCATTCTCTCATTCCTTCCTTCATTTCCCACGGTGGTCTTCTCCTTCTTCCTCCTCTCTCCATCGGTTTCCAACAGCCCACACTCATTCTCCATCTTCCTTCACTTGTAACTTGTGATTCCCTTGGCCAAATCAAATTCCAAGACCATATTTGTCTTAGTTAGGTCAAGCTCTACACTTCCCTCTTTTTAAATCTTCAAGAACTCAATTTTGGTGCCATGGAGATTCACCATTGAAGGAGCTTGAGCCCATCTTTCCACATATTCATGCTCTCCTTTGCTTCAAGGTAAGGAAACTCAAAGAAAATCCATGTTTCCTCCATGTTTTCATGTTGTCCGAAAATTCACCTCACAATGGTGTATTTATCTTGTTTGTTTTAGCTTCATTTGAATCTTCCAAGGGCTAGGAGGAGTCCTCTCTTGATACTTGTTCAAGTTCTCTTCCAATTCCAAGGTAAAACAATTACCTTAATGTGTTAAAACAATATATGTAACTAGGGTTTACAATGAGGTGAAGCATAATGCTTGAATACTCATTCTATTGTTTGTATAATGTTTAATAGTTGAAAAGGGATCAAGTACCCCACCGGTTTGTAAGGAAACAAGAAGGAAATTTGTGAGGAAAAAGAGGTAAACAAACTATCTCAATGTAGTTTAAATGCCTTAGGAAAATGAGCTTGATTTGCTTGATAAAATACCTAAGGAGCCAATGGTGAGTGACCTAGTAAAATGTTCTCAAGGAGACTAGTAAAAGAACATATGTTTTGGTGTATGTATTTGCAGGTCAAAGGCATTAATTATGTGGGAAATTCAGTGTTTAAGGTTTATGCATTTAAGGGCCTAAGAGCCATGCATCTAAGGGCCTAAGTGCCAAGCAATTTAAGTTATGCACTATATTGTGATGTAGTGCTTAATGTGTGAAGTTTGTGTATAAAATGTGTTTGATGGATTTTAGGTATTCTTGAGTGAAATAAGGTAAAAACCTAAGTGTTTGGATGTGGGTATATACTAGAGAAGCTATGGCCAAATTTGGGAAATGTGTAAGAAGTTCTAAGTGTTGTAAGTGAGTTTTGGTGAACTAGAAAGTGTTAAAGGTGAATCAATGTTTACTTGAGAAGAAAACATGTGTTAAGGTGATTTAGAGTGATGCAAGGATTTAGGTGTTGTCTTGGAAGTTCTAGGAAGTCAATGTGTGTTTAGTGGATGTGTTTAAGTCTTGGAGGAGTTTGTTTAAGGTTTAGGTAAGGTTAGTGTTCAAGGAACAAGTGATGTTTAGGTATGATGTAAAAAGGAGATTTAGTTAGTAAGAAAAAGGGGTCGAGAGGTGATGATAAGGTGTAGAGGAAACACCTTGGTATTGTGGTCATTATAGGTGATATGCCACCTAGAAATCATAAGGAGAAAACATTGTAAGTGTTAGGAATTTCGTGGAGATATAAGTAAAGGTTTAAGGAATTAGGAAAAATAGTTTTGTGAGTGTTTAAGAATATCTTAAGGGTGTGTTTGAAGTGCCAAATGATGTTAGAACACATTAAGAGGCCTTAGGAGAAGTTTGGTGAAGAATTGGCAAGGTTAGGGTAAGATTAGGAGGCGACCGACCCAGGGGCCGACCCAGTTTTTGGGTCGGTCGAGCCTCTGTTAAATGTTAGGAATGTGTTCGGTAATGGTCCGACCCAAAAGGGTGGGTCGGACATGGGTCGGTCGGTCAAGTTTCAAAGGAAGGAAAATGTTCGCACATGGACCGACCCAGAATGGTGGGTCGGACGTGGGTCGGACGGGCATGTTTATAAGGAAGTAAAAGGGTTCTGTAATGGACCGACCCAGAAGGTTGGGTCGGTCGGTGGGTCGGTCGGACCAAAAACATGGTTTAAGGTTATGAAATGATATGTGATGATGGGGATTGGTAGGTAATGATGTTATAAGGATGTTAAGGACATGTTAGGGGAGTTTTAATGACACCTAAGTGGGTTAAAAGTTGTATTAAAATGTGAGAGTAAAACAAGTTAAAAATGTTAAGTTATGTAACTAAGTTAACGGGGAAAAATTAAGCATTGACATTAAATGATCAAGCAAACCCCGGTGTTAATGAAAACACGTGTGATGTTAACAGTTGTTCGAGAATTGCTCGAGGGACATAAATGGACAGGATAAGTGGACTCCGGTGACAGGTATGGTTTTCTTGCAACCTGCGTCCTACCGGATTACACCGGCTTGTATGCCAATGTGTTTTTCTGTATGTTTGCCACGTTGTAAGATTAAACATGTAATGAGTTTACAGTAATTCATATATGTGGCGTGTTCAACTCCGATACCATTTAACCTCGGCAGTGTTAACCTTAGTTAACTGAGTCTAGGATCACATGAGAGTTCGGTATTCGGAGTAAACGACCCGTACCATGGGACGTACTAACCACGGCTATGCGTGTGTTAATTGTGTGATATGTGTTGTGAATGTAGGGATCTCCCTTGTATGTTTAACCCAGTTGTAATACTGTATGAGTTGTTATGTGACAGGCTCCATAGTGGGGATTCTAAGTATTGTCTAAAGTAAGTATGTACTAACAGTAGTGAGGAATCCGGTTTGGGGCCGGTCGCGCGTTGTTGGGGAGAGGGTATCCTTCCTAGCCTTACCCTTCTCTTTGTTATGGTTGTTTCCCTCCGGGTTATGATCTCCCATTAGCTTACTCCAAAGCTTACCTATTCTGACTTATGATCGGTTTAGTGGGAACCTGTGTTTGTGTGGTGTGTTAGGGCCTCCAAACCCGAACCGCCTTAACTTAAGTTACTCGTCCAACTATTAGGACGTAATGAGTGTTGTTGTTATTGTATAACGAGCTTATCATGAGACTGGCAACATTCTCTAGGCTCACCAGTGTGTAAACAATGTTTGGGTCGGTTCCTAAGCGAACCATTCCCATTGTGTTATGTGTTTTTGTTGTGATGCAGTATTCATTGCGGTATTATGTTGTGTACGTAGAAACGTGCAAAGTGTTGTTAAGTGTTGTATGTAGTGTATGTTGTAGGTTGTATAATGTGATGTGTGTTGTATAATGTGAAGTGTGCTGTATAATGTGGAGTGTGTGGATCATGGATATGATTCCCAGTTTGTGACAAGAGGCGTTTAAGGATAACCCGATTTAAGGGTATGTGTCGTCTATTAAGGAAGTAGCTCCGTTGGAGGAGAAACACTCTAGGGATGATGAGTACCATGGGTGACTTGTTAAGTAGGATGTATTATCCGATTGTTGAGCCCATTGAGGCGAAATGTTAAGTGTTGTGTGTTATTGTCACATGCATGATTTAAATATAATCAACTGCATGCTAAGACGACAATTAGTTGTGCGTGGCCCGGTAGCATGTGGGCTGCGGGATTACCATACCAGCAAAGGTGCTGAGCCCCTTGGGGCCACCCCTTTCTCTTCTTTTCCTATTTCAGGTACGAAGTGCTGGAAGCCGTTCGAGAGTAGGACGGGTAGTCATTGTACATGGGTAAACTTTTAAGTGTATGTATACAGTAGGTGTAGTAAGACTGTTATTGTTGTCGGCACCAGTTAAAATACTCGGTATAGTTGGAAGGTGCATGTAGTTGTTGTTGTTGTTAATGTAAAGGAATGACAATGTATAGTCGCTCGGGAATTTAGCCCATCAGACCGGTACATTGTGTATGTATTAGCCTTGTTAGCCACGTGGGTGGCTAACGGCGTGTAACACCAACAAGTTAAGTAATGTGATGAGGTTGTTCTTCCGCTGCAGTTTGTTGTAAGTATGTAAATGTTGGATGGGGTGTTACAAGCACGGTTAATTGATAGTTTTTAATTTTACTGAGATTTCTGTTTAGCTTTTGCTACTCTTTATTTGGTTTTGTTTCTATTTTTGTTATTTTATTCTTTTTAATTTATCTTTACTTTGTAATTATTGCTTTTGTTTTCTTTAGTTTTTCTCCATTTTCATCAAACTGAATTTAATTTCTATATATGCGTCGAACTCGATCTGTAGGTAGTCCTCAAAACAGTCTTGAACCTGAGATTGAGAGATTTCTCCACAGAGAAAGGCGACAACAACGAATTGAGATGACAACTCGACAAACTCTCTGCGAGTACCAGCAACCGTCGGTCGAAGGGAGGCCCTCTGCTATTGTCCTTCCTCAAGTTACACAAGCTGAATTGGATGCCTGGCAATTCCAAACGAGTTTCATCACCACACTCTACCATCAGGGACAATACAGCGGGCTGGATTCAGATGATGCTCCACACCATATATCTGCATTTCTTGATTTCTGTAACACTTTTAATAAACAGAAATCTAAACGAGCGCATCCGTCTGCAATTGTTCCCCTATTCCTTAAGATGGCGCCTCCAGGTGGCTGAGAAGTTTACAACCCCAGCATCCACAGCTGGGCCGAATTAGCAAACAAATTTCTGTAAAATACTATCCCCCGTCCAAGACAAGAGAAAAAATTGCTGAGATCACAAACTTCTGTCAAGAACCAGGTGAGTCTCTTTATGATTCATGGGATAAATTCAAAGAATTACAGATATTATGCCCACACCACGGTATGAGTAGCCAGGAACTTGTGTTATCATTATTTAGAGGTTTAAATGATTCTAATAAATTGTTGCTAAGTTCCTCGGCTGGAGGAAATTTTATGAAATTAACCGGAGAAGAAGCAGTTGAACTACTGGATACCATGACTGCCAGCACCAGACAATTGTATAAAAAACAAGGGAAGAGGTGAAGTAAAGAAAGAAACAGGAATGTACAGTATTCCCCCGCAGGATCATGTATCTGCTCAACTAGCTGCACTCACAAAAGTTGTGGAAAAACTGACGCTGAATCAATCACAACAAAAAGTTGTGAAGGCGGTGGCCACTTCCCCATATCTGACTCCCTGTTGCAAAAACTGTGGAGGAGCTCATGAAACCCCAGACTGCGATGGTTCAGGATTCAACAGGACCCTTGAGGAGGTAAGTTTAATTAACAACAGACCAGGGAATCCTTATCCGAACTTATACAACCAAAACAATTGGAGAAGCAATCAACAACAATGGAGGAATTATGAGCCATAAATGAGCAACCAAGGATTCAACCAAAACCGACAACCTCAATACAACAGACAACAGGAGCAGCCAACCAACTCACAAGGAGATATGGGCGAACTGAAAAGCATGATGAACCAGCTTCTAAAACAAGGTCAGGCAACAAATTCAAAATTTGCTGAGATAGAAGCCAAAGTTGCTGATCAGGCTACCATAACCACAAATTTAGAAAGACAGATAAGTCAGATTTCACAACAACTGGCTCAAAGACCAACAGGGTCACTCCCTAGCCAGACTGATCCAAATCCAAGGGAGCATGCAAAAGCAGTAACCCTAAGAAGCGGAAAAGAGCTGATATCTAATGCCCCTGAAGCTGAGAAGGAATCTGACGAACAAAGAGATCCTCAGACTGAAAAGAAGAAGTAACAATTCCCAAGGAGAAGGAGTCTCCTGCATCCCTTCTATTAAACCTCAGGTTTGATATGATATTCCAATTCCATTTCCTGATAGATTAAAGAAAAAGAATTTGGATGACCAATTTGGAAAATTTCTTAACATTTTTAAGAAATTAACTATTAATATTCCTTTTTCTGATGCCTTAACACAAATGCCTATTTATGCAAAATTGAAAGATATTTTGTCTAACACGATCTTTACAGGAAATGACACGGTGAAATTAACCGAAAGAGTGTCTGCAGTACTCTTAAAGAAGCTACCACCAAAATTGGGAGATCCAGGTTTTCCCATCATTCCCTGTGTGATAGAAGACATAAATTGTGGTAACGGGTTGTGCGATTTAGGAGCTAGTATTAACTTAATGCCTTTATCTATCTTTCAAAAATTAGGTATAGGTTAATGCTCTCCTACTTCTGTGCAGCTACAACTAGTTGATCGTTCCATAATCTACCCTAGAGGAAAAGTTGAAGATTTAGTGGCTTCTGTTGGCAAATTTATTTTCCTGCTGATTTCATTGTTATTACATGAGGAAGATAAAGATGTTCCACTAATTCTAGGTAGACCTTTTATGAGAACTGCCCGTACTTTAATTGATGTTGAAGGAGGTAAAATAATTTTGAGACTTCATGATGAACAGGTAGTTTTTGACATGACCCGGAACATGAAACGTCCTTCTGATACACAAATATGTTTTTCCATAGATACTGTTGACTCTTTAGTACAGGAGATGTTCCTCAGCAAAGATGAAGAAACGATTTTGGAAAGATGTCTCATGGCATCTTGTGAAATTGATGATGAAAATCCTGATATTGCCTCATGGCTGAAGAGTTGACAAGAGACAACCATATTTCCGTACCACCAACAAATTTGAACCAGTGGAAAGGAATGCAGACAGACCAAGGCCTTCCATTGAGAAAGCACCTACAGTAGAAATGAAACCTCTTCCCCCTCATTTAAAATACGCTTTTCTAAAAGAGCCATCTGATTTACCAGTTATTATATCATCTAAATTGACAGATGTGCAGGAGAGCAACTTTTAGAGGTGCTACGCAATCATACGACCGCTATCGGTTGGTCGATAGCAGATATCAAAGGAATAAGCCCATATTTGTGCTCTCACTGAATTTATATGGAAGATGATTTCAGGGCATTGGCACAACCACAGAAGTGTCTCAACCCCGTTCTAAAAGAGGTGGTCAAAAAGGAGGTAATAAAACTACTTGACGCTGGAATTATTTATCCCATTTCAGATAGCAAGTGGGTGAGCCCAGTACAGGTGGTACCAAAAAAAGGAGGAATAACTGTGGTTCCTAACGAAAAAGGTGAGTTGATTCCTCAACGCACTACTACTGGTTGGCGAGTTTGCATTGACTACAGGAAATTGAATACTGCCACATGTAAGGATCATTTTCCCTACCCTTTATTGACCAAATGCTGGAAAGGTTAGCGGGTCAGGATTACTATTGTTTTCTAGATGGCTATTCAGGATATTTCCGATCCCAATTGCTCTAGAAGATCAGGATAAAACTACTTTTACCTGTCCTTATGGAACATATGCTTATAAACGAATGCCGTTCGGATTATGTAATGCCCCAGCTACTTTTCAACGGTGTATGATGGCTATTTTTTCTGACTACATTGAAAAATGTATAGAGGTCTTTATGGATGACTTCTCTGTCTTTGGATCAACATTTGAAACTTGCCTGGAGAATCTCGATCTTTTTGGCCAGGTGCGAAGACACAAATCTAGTACTAAACTGGGAGAAATGCCACTTCATGGTTCGAGAAGGGATTGTGCTTGGGCATAACGTGTCTTCAAAAGGTATTGAGGTGGATCGCGCTAAAATTGAGGTAATAGAAAAACTCCCACCTCCTACTACTGTTAGAGGTATCCGAAGTTTTCTTGGACATGCTGTTTTATAGAAGATTCATTAAAAAATTTTCCAAGATTTCAAACCTCTCTGTACTTTACTGACAAAAGATGCTAAATTTCAGTTTTCTGATGAATGTCTAGCAGCTTTTAATTTGTTAAAAGAGAAACTTGTTTCTGCTCCTATCGTTATATCACCCGACTAGTCCCAACCTTTTGAAATCATGTGTGATGCTAGTGATTATGCGGTGGGTGCTGTTTTGTGCCAAAAATTGGATAAAGTTCTGAGAGTCATTTATTATGCTATTCGTACTTTAAATGACGCTCAGAAAAATTACGCCACCACGGAAAAAGAATTGCTGGCAGTCGTCTTTGCTTTAGATAAGTTCCGTCCATATTTATTGGGTAGTAAAGTTATTATTCATACTGATCACTCTGCCCTCAAGTATTTATTTCCAAAGCAGATGCTAAACCCAGGTTGATAAGATGGATACTTCTCTTGCAAGAATTCAACATAGAAATAAGAGATAAGAAAGGTATACAAAATGTCGTGGCTGATCACTTATCAAGGATGGAGGCACCAGAAGATGAAAGACCCATCAATGAGTCTTTCCCTGACGAGGCAGTATTCGTAATCTAAACGGCTGGAGGCGCTTGGTTTGCCGATATTGCTAACTATCTGGCTAGGAAGATCATCCCAGCTGATATGACATATCAGCAGCGAAAAAGGTTCTTTTGAATTGTCAAATATTATTTATGGGATGATCCATACCTCTTCAAAATGTGTGCAGATGGAATTATAAGGAGATGTGTCCACAGACAAAAATCCGAAATATCCTTCTCCATTGCCATTCTAGAGAAACCGGTGGACATCACGGTGCTACCCGTATAGCTGCTAAGGTACTTGAATCCAGTTTTTATTGGAACACCCTTCACAAAGACTCTACTTGTGATCGGTGTCAACGACAAGGTAACATATCTCGCCGCCATGAACTACCCTTAAACAATATGCTAGAAGTTGAATTATTTGATGTTTGGGGAATTGATTTTATGGGACCCTTCCCAAATTCTTTCGGAAATTTATACATCTTAGTAGCAGTCAATTATGTCTCTAAATGGGCGGAAGCCCTTGCTTGCTCTACTAACGATGGTAAAGTTGTGATGAAGTTCATAAAGAAGAATATTTTCACTCGATTCGGTGTTCCTAGAGCAATAATCAGCGATGGTGGATCTCACTTATGCAATCGCCAGTTTGATGCTCTCCTGAAGAAATATGGAGTCCGGCATAAGGTTGCTCTACCATACCATCCTCAAACAAATGGTCAGGCTGAGATAACAAACAGAGAACTGAAATGGATTCTGCAGAAGATGGTGAACGCTTCTCGAAAAGATTGGTCCCTTGAATTGGATGATGCGCTCTGGGCATACCGCACCTCCTTCAAAACACCTATTGGAGTGTCTCCCTACAAACTAGTTTTTGTGAAGGCATGCCACTTGCCTGTGGAATTAGAGCATAAATCTTATTGGGCTCTAAAGGTGTTGAACTTTGATCTACAACAAGCCGGTGAAAAAAGGAAGTTCCAATTGACTGAGCTAGAAGAACTTAGGAATGACTCATATGAAAATGCAGTGATCTATAAAGAAAAGACCAAGCGTTGGCACGATAAGATGATTGCCAAACGAGAATTCAAAGCAGGAGATCAGGTACTTCTTTATAATTCTAGACTTAAGTTCTTCCCAGGTAAGTTAAAATCCTTCTAGTCTGGACCATTTACAATAATATCCACCTCTCCATATGGAGCTGTGGAATTGGATAATAAAAAAGGAGGATCGTTTAAAGTGAATGGCACTCGAATAAAATTGTTTTTGGGAAACACGTTTGATAACGAAGAGGCTTCTGTGCTTCTTCTCAAAGACCCTGTCACACATTAAATGAAATACCCCAAACCTTGATATGTGGTTTAAATATTAAACTATGGTATGTAAAGGCTAAAAAGTGCCTTAGAGACATCAATGAACCATTTAAACCATGGTAAAACACAATAAAACACTAAGACACAGTTTGAGCAAAAACATGCTCTAAGCTATGAGTGAACTTGGTTAGGACCCAAAGAGCCTACCAAGACTAAATAATATTCAATTGTGATTTAATAAGGATAATTAAGTCCTTAGGAAACTTTGGTAGACAGTTAAACCAAACAAACACAAGAAAATACCTTAAAGTCAATAAGAGCAAAAATGTGTTCTAAGCTTGGGATAAATTTGTATAAGACCTAATGGTCATAACTATACCTTAAAATATGTTAATGAACATATTAAATCAATTACCAAAGAAAACCAAGCTTGAAAACAAGTTAAAACACAAAATGTGCTTTAAGGAGTCTTAAAGCACATTTCTGAAAAATTGTCTTGTTATGAGTTTGAGTGGCTAAATGTCCATCATTACTCTTTAATCAACATGTGTACTACTTAGTATCAAATTAGGAAGTCTAGATCAATGGGAAATCAAAATTTCACAATTATGTGCCTTAGTTTGTGAATAGTGCTCAAATAGTGCTAGTTTTGACTTAAGTCAACTTTGATTAGTTAAATGGTCAACAAAGACCATAAATATCTTTTAGAATGAAGGGGCACGGTTTTTAGAGTGTGAGTCACCATACCATACCAGCAAAGGTGCTGAGCCCTTGGGGGCCACCCTTTCTCTTTTTTCCTATTTCAGGTACAAAGAGCAGGAAGCCGTTCGAGAGTAGGATGGGGTAGTCGTCGTACATGGGTAATCATTTAAGTTGTACATGTACAGTAGGTGTAGTAAGACCGAGATTGTTATCGGCATCAGTTTGTGAATACTCGGTATAGTTGAAAGGTGTATGTTGGTTGTTGTTAGTGAAAAGGTATAGTAATGTACTGTTGCTCGGGAATCTAGTCCATCAGACCGGTACAATGTAAATGTAATAGCCTTGTTAGCCACGTGGGTGGTTAACGGCGTGTAACACCAACGAGTTAAGTTATGTGAAGTAGTATACTTTCCGCTGCAGTTTATTGTAAGTGTGTTAATGTTGGATGGGGTGTTACAAAAAGTGGTATCAGAGCGAAGTATCGCTCTGATGACTGAATTACCGAGCTTAGGAAGTACCGAGTTAGGATTTTAGTACTTTGGGTTAAGGGTTGAGTGATAGCGTGAGAGATACGCTAGTAAGGAACTACCAGTGAATACTGGAAACCTACTATATCCTTCCCGCCCTCCACAATCCCTGTATATAACTTGGGGAAACAATGCCAGAGAGATGGAAGTCCACTCTTACTCGGGAATACCCGATCTGGCTGTTATTAAATACCTTCAGAGTACGGGAGAACCTGTCATACGGTAGATCCCGAAAACTGGGAATCCCGGAGACGGTTTCCATCTGAACATTGTTAACCGCATTTAATAGCGAACAATGAAGGATTTTGTGTATAAGAGAATAGAATTTCCGGCAACCTGGGTCGACATGCAGAGCAGTCGAGAATAACCAGCTTGCAACGCACCTACCGTGCAACAGGCAAGAAGTGGATTCATGAAACCCGAGACGAGTGCCTACGAAACCACAGTTGATAAATAATACACCAACGGTATACCAACCGACAAGGGAACTACAAGGTAGTGCCCAAATACGTGGAACAGGCTACAAAGAGAATACGATGTTAAGAAAAGGGGTCTCCCAGAATGGGAAACACCCTAGTTAATGATTATCATATGAAGACAGTGAGATGTCACCTAGAAGAGTTATTATCAAGGCAGTAAGATCAGTGAGGGCCAACAAGGCCACTGATGACAGTATGGGTAAAAACAATACCACAACCGGTAAGTGTTAGACCGATAGCCAGTTAGCATGACGCACTTGCCATAGCAAGTGCTGCTATAACTGGGCCGTTCGGGAAACTTATAATCACTACAAGTACTTAGTAAAGTACTAGAAAGTTAAATGTGATTGACATAACAGTGGAAAGGCCTGTTAGCCTAACCGCTGTAATTGTAAGTACATCATTCAGCAAGAAGCTAGACTTGGTTAAGGTAAGAAGATGTTGTGAAAACATGAAAATTTTCTTTCAACCCAGATTTATTCAAACCCTTTTCTTTTCAAAACCAGATTTTCTTTCAAACCAACACTTCTTTCTAACCTTCTTTTAAACCAAATCAGTAAAAACCAAGGGCAGTTGATAAAGATACAACAGTGGATAGACTTTCCCTCGATTAAGTTCGGGAAGCAAGGAATGAATATTGTCACAGGACAATATAAGGGAGTTGACAACAGAATACTTCACCTAGGCGTGTGACGGACACTACGAGTGTACCAACTGAATTGTGGGACGACCGCACTCCGATAGGAGCTTGTGGGCCTGACAGACCTACTTATGGGTTAGTTGGGTAAGTAGTAATGTATCAGTAGGGTACCCTACATATGTATACGAGTAGAGTCCAAAACACGGGAAGTAGTCGACTCCGTCTACGGTCAGCAGTATAAATCAAACAAGAGCTAGAGATTACAAGGAATGGTTGAAGTTAAGGAACTCAGTTAAGTTAACGAGACTAAAGGAATTAGTGAATTCCTTTCAAGAAAATGTTTAAGAGTCAGGAGGTGTGAAGTACACTAACTGTAATGCAAAGACATCGTATATGTCCTAAGGATCCTCAGGGATAAACATGATAGCTGGAACGGTGACCCAGCCTGTGTATGGCGAGGCAGATGCCTAATGTGGACACATTAATGTGCAATGAACGGGATGAAACTCCTAGAATGAGTACCTACACTACTAGGAAATGTTGATCTTCACAGAAGAAGATAATAAGCCAGATAAGAACGCAAGCGGCGTGGCTAACGGAATGTACCAATAAGTGTGAACCAGATGTAAAAGCATAACTTAGCAACACCCAGGAGCAATCCTTGAAGGGTGTTCGCATCAATAATTGTTGCACGAAATGGCATGACAGAAGCGCAAGGGTTGAAACTAACACCCAGTTTAGACATAAGTTGTCAGGAGACGGACTGACAATCCTAAGGGGCATCCCATGAAAGGAAACGGAATGCAACAACCTTACCATGGAGCTCAATATGACATCCAAACTATGTAATGTTGTACAAAGAAGTACATGTATGTGGACAGCCTACAATGAGCGCAGCTCAAGGCAGTAAGGCTTATAAGCCACAAATAAAATGTGTTATGAAAATTAGATTGATTGCAGAAGTTTATGTTATATAAGTGAATAGAGTGGAGAACGAACCACTGCATTAAGAGTGGGGATACCTCTCGATGTTGTGAGACCGCAGGAGGAGCGGTAGTTATGTGAATCAAGTTCAAGAAATATGTTAAGGATGGACGATGTTATTATTGAAAGAAAGCAGTTAGTTTAGTAGCATGTGTGTATAAAGTGAAGCACCGAGCTAAGTAACGCCGGTTAGTGACTCGAGTGATCAATGCTCAAGGAGCATTCGGTAGTCATCCAAATGAATGACGAACCATAATGTGAATAATGTAAGTAAACGTGTGGAAGTTAATGTGACAGTAAATACCATGTAAGTCAGTGTTATGCAAGAAGTAAGAGCACGGTTCGCAGCTGGCGACCGTTGTATCAATGTTATCGAGTAATAATGTGACAGATAAGACCAGTTATGAATTAAATTCAGTGGTGATGCAAGGTAAGTGATGATAAACAAACTCGGCAGTAAGCCAGTAGCCAGTATTACGAAATCGGAAGCTCAATGAAACACGGTGTGAATTCCATGCGAATCACATGAGAGATTTGCTGTCAAGAGTTTACGCCTCTGCACTCTGTATGACTGAGTGTTTTGGTATTGCACTTGCGCAGTAATGATCGAGTGGGATAGCTAGGAATTGGAAACATGTTAGTTGTGGAGCAATAATGTTATAATGGCCGATGCATAGGAAATGCAAGACCGCACCAATGAAAAAAGGTACTTGTACATAACCAAATGTGGAGATATGATTAACAGTAAGTGACTACAGTAGCACTAACTGCCAAATATCGGTATGGAATATACCCCAAATGTTGTAAATAGCTGAGAGAGCACTACACACTAGGTAGTAGCTCAATCTCAACCGACAGTAAGTCGGAAGGGAACAAGTCAATCATTGTGAAATACATAGCTGTATACACAGTAAATTGTTATGGAAGTGGATAGAAAGTTTATAACTCACCGAATTCGCTAACGGTAAGAGATACCACGCGTTGGTTGAGAAACCATTGTTACCAAGATGAAGGTGACAATTGGGGATGTACAATACAGTACGAATAACAAATGGGTCAATTAAGCTCTACAGTTATTAGAGTTTCGCAACAGAAACTAGTGAGCCAGTGATTCAAGTGTTGAATGTACATGGTGAACATGAGTGAATGGCTAATTATTAACGCCTAGAAGCCTAACAGGCCAGAATCGAAACCAACTAAGAGTTAAAGCAAACTCCAATGAGAATTCTTGGTTTAGGAACTAAACCGCTAATAGGGTTAAGATCCTCTAATCAGAATCCATTGTGTGATAGACCGCGTGGAAGTTAAAACACTTCACGACGGCAGAACATTTTAAGCCAATGTTTAGTGATTGATTACGTGGGTGTAATCCCTTTTAAGGGGGGTAGAGCGCAAAACCACTTAGTGTGTATTACCGTACAAGTGTACGTGATTTATGTTGTGCATAGCACAAAATAATTTGTTTTGGTGATTGGTGTGTGTGTTATGTAAACATACACATTCATTCATGGTTTAATTGTGGTAATTGCGCACAGAAGATGCGAATACCATTGTGATAAGTGTGTTGATTTATTAACAATTGTGTGTGATAGTACAAGTGTGGGGAGTAGAGAAACTCCCGGGGAACAAAACCCCGACAGTGTACAAATGTGAAACGGTGTGTTGTATTTTGATAAAATATATGTGTATATATATACTATATAGTGATTCATGAAAGGGTATGAAACCGATATAGAACCTAGTGAGAATAAGATTCCCTAGGTAACAGGATTAAAGTGAATGGAAATAACTGATAGATGAAGTTCTATCCCTTGGAGATGTTATGATTATGACTAGAAAGACTAAAAGATAGAAATTGGAAATGAGTGTATTACTTGATGCTTGAAAATGAAGTGGGAAGTGGAACTTGATTTGCATGCGATCAAGGGAAGCCGAACACAAATTGGGGTGGAAGGATAGTTCAACACTGATGCTGATCACATCAGGGTTGGATGATTCTTGAAGCTCCCTATAAGTGGTCACAAATAACCACGCTAAGAAAAGAAGCAAAGAGCATAAATTGGACTTGGAGTTGTGTTGTGTTTTCAAAAGGATTTTCAATTGGTGTTTTCAAACAATCGATTAATATTTTGAATAAAGGATTCTCTTATACTTAACCTAGTAAAGAATATTTTTGTAGTACTTGCTCACGAGCTGAGGACGCATGAGCCTTTGTCTTCGGACCGGTGACATGAGAAGTATATATGTTAAAAATTAAGTGAATGTTTTGATCTCCCAAAGGAACGGGGACCAGAAGGTGTCCATCGCGACCGGGTTCTGCAGGATCACAGTGTATATGTACTCAACATGGGACTCGAGCCCATGGAGAGATGGAAAAGGTATTTCTGTTTGTTATACATGCTAAGACATGTTGTATGGTATGAGTAAGAAATATTATTTTAGACCTTGAGTCCTAATGTGGTAGTTTCGAAAGTGTTATGTTATTCAGACCTATGAGTCTAACTGTTGTATTGTTACCCAGACCTGAGAGTCTAAGGGTTGTTATGTATGTGTAAGTGTTGTTAAGATACCCGGACCATTGAGTCCGAGGTTATCATGTGAATATGTTATGTTATGTGTGGATGTGAATGTGTTGCCCGGACCATTAAGTCCGAGGTTGTGATGTAAAGTGTGTTTGATTATAGAAGTTTATTTCTGTAAGTAATCCCCGTATTCTAATCTAATGATGTGTGGGAAGTGTGAACTTCGAGGACGAAGTTCTTTTAAGGGGGGTAGATTGAAATACCCCAAACCTTGATATGTGGTTTAAATATTAAACTATGGTATGTAAAGGCTAAAAAGTGCCTTAGAGACATCAATGAACCATTTAAACCATGGTAAAACACAATAAAACACTAAGACACAGTTTGAGCAAAAACATGCTCTAAGCTATGAGTGAACTTGGTTAGGACCCAAAGAGCCTATCAAGACTAAATAATATTCAATTGTGATTTAATAAGGCTAATTAAGTCCTTAGGAAACTTTGGTAGACAGTTAAACCAAACAAAACACAAGAAAATACCTTAAAGTCAATAAGAGCAAAAATGTGCTCTAAGCTTGGGATAAATTTGTATAAGACCTAATGGTCATAACTATACCTTATAAATATGTTAATGAACATATTAAATCAATTACCAAAGAAAACCAAGCTTGAAAACAAGTTAAAACACAAAATGTGCTTTAAGGAGTCTTAAAGCACATTTCTGAAAAATTGTCTTGCAAATGAGTTTTGAGTGGCTAAATGTCCATCATTACTCTTTAATCAACATGTGTACTACTTAGTATCACATTAGGAAGTCTAGATCAATGGGAAATCAAAAATTTCACAATTATGTGCCTTAGTTTGTGAATAGTGCTCAAATAGTGCTAGTTTTGACTTAAGTCAACTTTGATTAGTTAAATGGTCAACAAAGACCATAAATATCTTTTAGAATGAAGGGGGCACGGTTTTTAGAGTGTGAGTCACCATACCATACCAGCAAAGGTGCTGAGCCCCTTGGGGGCCACCCTTTCTCTTCTTTTCCTATTTCAGGTACAAAGAGCAGGAAGCCGTTCGAGAGTAGGATGGGGTAGTCGTCGTACATGGGTAATCATTTAAGTTGTACATGTACAGTAGGTGTAGTAAGACCGAGATTGTTATCGGCATCAGTTTGTGAATACTCGGTATAGTTGAAAGGTGTATGTTGGTTGTTGTTAGTGAAAAGGTATAGTAATGTACTGTTGCTCGGGAATCTAGTCCATCAGACCGGTACAATGTAAATGTAATAGCCTTGTTAGCCACGTGGGTGGTTAACGGCGTGTAACACCAACGAGTTAAGTTATGTGAAGTAGTATACTTTCCGCTGCAGTTTATTGTAAGTGTGTTAATGTTGGATGGGGTGTTACATTAAAACACTCAGGTATGGTCTAGCCAAAGACCATAAAGATGGGCAGCTTGGTAGGAGGCACCTTACTATCTATCTTTTTATTCTATATTATGTTTATATTTGTATCTTATTTTATGTTAATATATATATATATATATATATATATATATAGTGAAATAAAAAAGAGAGGAGAGAGAATGTGGAGAATTAACTTGAGTTCTTCTGGCTGTCTAGAATATTCATTACAGGAACATCTTGCACATTCCTACAGCTGAACTCAAGTGTGGGGGAGCTATTCTACATACTCTGCAAAACTCTGGGGAGTACACTATCTATACCCTGTTCTTTAAATGTTCAATATTTCCTATTGCTTTTGCTTTATGATCGTTACCCAAGTAGTTTGCATGCCTTGTTATTTTAATTATTTCTATGCAATGAGGGCATTGCTTTGGTTCAAGTGTGGGGGAGAGAATACTCGTATCCTCATAAGCTTGCTCTTAAGCTTTTATGTTTTTGACACTGTGTTTAAATTTGTTAAGTAATTAATAATCAAAAAAGGAGCCATAGAGGGAGTAATGCCGGTATCAACAGGTTTAAAGGGTACACACAAAAAAAAAGAAAAAAAATTTAACTATTCTTATCACTCTCCTCCTTACTCAATGCTAAAAATTTGGGAAAATTATCATTTGAATTTTGTTTTTAACTTTGAGCCTAGATTTGAATTGGAATGAAACGGTGGAAAAAGAATAAGGCAAGGTACTCCTCTGATCCAGACAAGCATATTCTGATCCTAAACGGGCCTCGTCCACTCGGTTATTAAGTTCTTAGGGGTGCTTCATCACCCGGCTACCTAAGGTACTCGGTATCTGGGATAGTAGACCCAAAACCGCTACAAGGGTGGAGAGAAAAGTCTGAGGTAAAAGAAAAATGAACTTCAAAATTGAGGTATCTTTTCATTCTGTACCAAAATGATAAAAACATCTTTATTATGGATCATGAGTATGTGGCATTGAAAGGTATAATGGAATAAGATTTTACTTCATGCCCCTTGTCGTTCAAGGAAATGTGAAAGAAAATGGTGGATTGGCTCGAGGTTAAAAGCAAAATTCTCATGGTTCTGCTTCTCTTTCTTTTGTAGGACTTCAGGATTATTCTCAGAAGCGGAGAAATATATTTAAGAAACTTGCTGTTTTTAGTACCCTTTAAAATCTGGAAAGATTGGCAATTACCTCTTCTGTGCTCTCCCTACTTGATTATTGTTTATTTAACTTGTTTAAACATTATGTCAGAAAGATTTGCTTGAGGACAAGCAAAAGATAAGTATGGGGGATTTGATAAGTGAGAAATACATAGACATTTAAGGGTTTAATTTACCTTATATTCACTTGCTTTCAGGATAATATTACTCACTTATCATATGTTTTTCCGAGATTTAATCTTGATATGGACTGATAGATTTTATGTGACAAAAAACAGGAAATAGTCTTGCAATCACATAGTTTACTTCACAAGCTTCGCAACGCAACAAACAACGAGTAAAACAGAGTTCAAACGAAGAATCTAAGCCCAGTTGAAGATGCAGAAAAATGAGGAAAATACACACGTCCGCGTAGCCCCGCTTGGACGCCAATTCGGACATGAAGCAAGGAAGCACGTCTGCATTTCAGACTCAAACACGGACACACGTCCGTACTACGGACGCCCCCACAGACACAACATAATAGCCTGTCCGCAACGCGGACTCAAATGAGGACTAAAAATACACACGTCCGTACCACGGACGCACCCCCGGACGCACTAAAATGTGTCCGTACGCAGATAGCAACACAGATACAAACAGATCACGCTAGGACAAATGTGTCCGTACGCGGACAGAAACTCGGACACGTATAAATTCTCACCAGGACAAATGTGTCCGTATACGGACAGAAACTCGGACGTCACACGTCCGCATAAGCCCCCACGCGGACAGAAACGCGGACACGTGTAAAGTGCAGCCCCAAATTCCAGATTTCACGCGTTGTAACTTTCGGCGCCGTCTTCTCCATTTTCCTCTTCTCTTATCTACGGCGCCTACAATTTATCCATCTACTACCACGGCCTACCTTATATCCCATCCACCCTTGTCTTCTTCTTCTCATCTGCTTCTATATAAACCCACTGCTTCTTCATCAATTGGGCATCATCGACCATCACGACTCAACGCTCACAAATTCACTCTCCCTCCATCTAAATTCCATTTTCCCTCCATACATCCACATCTCCACTTCATTTCCATCATTTCCCATCACCAAATAAGCCTAACTCTTCCATTTTCCAGAAAACCAGACGAAGAAGACGATCTGCACAAAACCAGGTTGTGTCCGCGTTTGTGTCTGCACAGACCCCACACGGACAGGAGTTGTCCGCGTTTGTGTCCGCGTGGCCCCACACGGATAGGACCAACTTTTGCCAGTTTGTTCGTTATTCTTCGTTTTACCTGTTTATCATCGTTTTGAGGTCGGCATAGTCACGGAGACATGCCCGGAAGCGGAACAACTCTCCCCAAATAGAGTTCTTTCTTTCCTTAACTTTACTCTGTTTTAATGTCTATCTTATTTATGATGACTGTTTTTATAATTATGTGTGAGTAATAAACCTAGCCTCCCAGGTTGGGAAGCGAGCCTATTTTATATAATTGTGTTATGTAGACTTTCCATTATAATTTATTTAAGCAATATTTTGATTCTTGTCCTTAATGCGCTTTAATCTTCAGGCCAATTATTAAAGTGATATTTGTAGTTATCTTGTTAAAATGCAGTGCTAAGACAAGGTACTAGACATAGGAAGTCAAATCAGGTTAACGACTAGAAGCGTGTCTCGTCTATAGGTTAATCTGTCTCCAATAGGAATTGATTATAAAGCGATTAATTTATAATAACTTGGACAAGGATTGCGGCTTGTTGTTTAAGTTAACCAGGGTTTATTGTACAAGGACCGGTCAATGAACTAATTAAGATTCCCGAGTTTATTGTTAAAGTGGTGGGAGTTTATATTAATATAATTGGATGAAATAGGTGAGCAGAACAACTAGGGTGCTTCCTTAAAAAGAAAGAGTTTTACAACCGTTATTATTCCTGTTTTGATTAATTGTTTTTATTACTGTTTTGTTTACGTTAAGCTGTAACCACAATTTCCCTAAAAAGTGATAAGTTCTTGTTAGTAGTTTAATTAGAATCCTCAGTTAATTTACTACACTATTAGTTAACTACAGCAAGGTCCCCAAGAGTTTGACAACCCCACAAATCCACGATTCCGCAAAACGATAGGTACACTGCCTAGGTTGTAGAAGTAGTCACATATTTCTCCAACAGGGAGCTCTAGGTGTTCTTTATTCTCTCAAGGAAGAAGATGAAGAATTTAGATACGGAGTGGGACGGGAGCAGCACGACAATGAGAGGATGAGAGAGATAAGGAAAGTTGACTTACTTGTCTTAAAGAGAAAGGTGTGGGTGGTTACTAGCATTTAATGACTAGGCTTTACTCTTAAGATATTTTTGCATGTAAATTTGAATGGGTGGTCTGGTTGCCTTGGAGTTGGTCGTCCCTTGCCCCTCTTTAAGGGTGTTTTTCTTTTTCTTTATATGATATAATGTAGTGTTGTGTCTTAATATGTTCTAGGCTTATAATTTGTACACTAGGACTTATATCATGTATTAGTTTGTGTCCAACATGATTTCTTTGTCCTAAAGTGTTTTAATTTATGATTTTATTTTGAGATTATTGGGTATACTTACTAGTCCGCGTGACTAGTAAAATACATCTTTTGACTAGTTCTTTAAGTTGGTGTTTTATTTAATGTAATGATGTGTTACATGTTCTATTAATTTTAGGAGTAGTTTTCTCCTCATTAGTTTTAGGAGTAGTTTTCTCCTTATTAATATTCCTCATTAATATTAGGAGTAGTTTTTTCCTTATTAATATTCCTCATAAATTTTAGGAGTAGTTTTCTCCTTATTAATGTTCTCTAATTGTTTAGAGAGTTTATGTATAGTTTAGTGTTCATCTTGGACTATACATTTTTATAATAATATTCCATAATGAATATTGATTATTAGATGGCTAATGAATTATTATTTCCTTTTATTTAAATTACCTCTTTATTAACTAAGGTAATTAGTGTTTGGGGTATTTCAATCTACCCCCCTAAAAAAGACTTCGTCCCGAAGTTACAACTTCCAGTTACTTAACCTTATGGAATCAAGTTCCTCGTATCTATACACCGAATGATTATCATTCGTGGATGTCAATACCATATCGATACTTCTACATTCAATCAGTCAACCGAGCGTACTGTTGGGCAAAATAATGTTGAAACTATCTTGCTAACTATGGGCAGTGAACCCAATCATTGTAGTACAACAAGGTCGTATCCACAGGGACTTCGTAACTATCTAGCTAATTATAAGCTTAGTAAATGTGCAAGAGGATATATACAAAAGTGCATAAATGTAAATTATGGGTTTTGGGTTTTTGGGTTATAATTGGAGAAATAAAGAAAAGCAATAAACACTAAACTAACTATCTAGGATAGGTGTAGCCCGGGATGGATATTTGCACCCGTCCTCCCCTTACTACCGATTGTCGAACCTCGAACTCATAGCTAAACCACGGGAACGCTTAATTAATTAGCAACCTAATCTAGGCCTACTGATCCTAACCAATTTAATCGATACTTCTCATTCAGCTAAGCCCCGGGTCAATCGATAGCACTAAGCTCAAGTTCCACTAAAGTTGCAATGTAGTCTAATCTCAAAATCATCGAAATCAGAGTACACCATTTTAGTCTCTAACAGTTTAGGTTTCTATCTCTGAATACCATTTTGATAGAATCCCACAATAATGCTAAACTAATCGGTAGGCCAACCAAACACCATTTAACACATAGAAGACAAATTGAGCAAAACCCTTAACAAACCCCCAAATCATGAGCAACACATTTAGAAGTCATAAACACTCAATAATCATCTTCATTAAGCTCAAAGACTAAAATAAAGCACAAACACAAGTTCAAGATTCAACAATGGAGTTTAGGGATTTTGGGACAAAATCTCCAATCCCTAGCTACAAATGATTCTACACAGCCATAGGAGAGAAAATAAAAGAGCAAGGGATATAAGTAGCCATTAATGGAGCTTGGAAGGAGGTGAGCTTCTCTTCTCTTCTCCTCCCTTCTCTTCTCTTCTGCTTCTTCTTCTTCTTCTCTTCTCCTCTTCTTTTCTCCTTTAGAATCGCCCTTCCTCTCTGTTTTTGGGGCGGAACTCGACTGAATGAAGAATGGGGAAGTTTTCCCTAAAATTCCCCGTTTTAAAACACAGATCTGGGCTAATTTTCGACCCGACCGACCTTGCAAGGTCGGTCCTAGGGTCGGTCGGAGTCAGTAGCAATTTTCAGGCGTGTTTTTAAGTTCGACCAACCTTGCAAGGTCGGTCCTAAGGTCGGTCGATTCCAGTAGCTTGCAAAAACGCAAATATGGGCAAAATTTGGACCCGACCGGAATTGCAAGGTCGGTCCTAAAGTCGGTCGGAGTCAGGCTAACTTCAAAACGCTTTATCTTCTTCGTTTTAACTCCGATTTTGGATCCGTTTGCGCCCACGCGTTCCTCTCTTCGTCTACTTTACTCCTAGCTATGTTACTCCTCCTGTTTAAACAATAAATGTGTAAAACACCAATGAAACACAAAACTAGAGGAAAACAAGCTAGAGTGGAGAAATGAGCATGAAAAGTGTTGATTAAACATATAAAATACACCCCTAAAACATGCTCATTTGGACACTCATCACACCCCCACACTTACCTTTTTACTTGTCCTCAAGCAAAACCAAGCACCCATGCAAGTAAGGAATGCTCAAGACATACAAACATTAACATGAATTGTAGGATAAAAGAAGAAGCAAAAAGTGATTAAAACCTTTGAGGAGTGTGAACCATCTCTTAGTGGTGGCATGGGTGTGATTAGGGCAAAAAAAAAAATCTAGAGTTTCGGGGTATGATCCGAAGTGCTTCAAAGTTCTAAAGATTAGGTGACTTGGAGAGCTTTTACCATGTCCAACTTCTCTCAAGAATGGGCATTAAGAAGAAAACAAAAGGAAAAATAGATTTATGCATTTGTTTCACTTTTGCATAAGAGATGAGAAGATAAAATTTTGGCATCATGCCTTTGCATTTAAGAACACTCAACTCTCATTGTTGGTTAACAATGGCGTCTCACAAGTCCCTTGACGGATTTTCACAAAGAAGCACCCCTTAGCAATCCCTAACAAAGAAGACAGAAGGAACCCCAAAGCAATAAAAATCCAACCATATAAGATCACTTGGCCACACCGCATGTAAAATGCTCATCAAAAGCAATCAAAATGAAAAATTTAAGCATTTATCCCACAATTCATAACAGTATTTGATCTTAATGAGAACAACTCACAACTCAAGGGTCCAAGTTTTTTATTTTGGACAATCGCAAGATAAGCATGAAGTATTAAGCATTTAAGCACACAATTCACCGAAAAGGTCACTCCCCCACACTTAAATTGAACAATGTCCCCATCGTTCACCAATCAAAACCAGGGAAGGTTCCAGAAGACCTTTGCGGGAAGCAGGCAAAAGGAAAATCATACGGGACACAAACAAACAGTATAGCACAGAAGCTATCCCCAGATTTGCAGATTCAAAATTAGAGAAGAGAGAACGAAAACTAAAAGGAACTAGTACTCCCCTGAGATTGCTATTGCTATCAGTTTGTAGAACTCCCCCACACTTGAGCTTCAGCCTCAGTAGCGTAGCTTGATTGCGGTGTGGACTGGAAGTTGCACCCCATAAAACACTAGAAGCAACCAAACTACAACTGGAGTGAAGGGTTAGCAAAAACAAAACCAAAGGAGAACAAAAACAAAAACAGGAAATAAAAATAGTGGAGTCGTTGTGTGCAAGTAATAAAGGAGGGGTGAAATGAGTACTCCCCGATAAGATGTGGATAGAAGATAGGGTGCCCGCACACTTGCTAGTGGGAGGGGCGTTGAGTGCTACCTTCAATCGTTGGAGATGAAGGTCCTCTAGGAAAATTTTGCCAGAGGTTCCTTTGTAATTGTTCCTAATTCCATCCCTTTTCCAGAGGGGCTTACCTGTTGCCAAAATATTCACAACACAGGTGCCACCAATTGGGCGCAAAAGGGCAAGTCCAAAGAATGCCAAAATAGCCCATTATTGAAAACAATGCAAAATCTAAACTAACGAAATTTAAAAGACAAGACACGAAATGAAATCCGGGTTGCCTCCCGGTAAGCGGCCCTTCTTTAAGGTCTTTGGCTAGACCATACCACCGTGAAGTCATCCGGGATCGAATATGAACATTGAAGTCGGCTTCAACGGGTGGGTTGGGCGGGCATCATCTAGCAATGAAGAACGACCCGGATCAAAAGGAAATGTGGCCTCAACACTTAGGATGTGAAAGTGTAAACTCCACCGATCGTTCATCAGGTGGAAGTGTTGAGGTAGGTGATCCTTGGTACGAGGATCAAACTGTGGTGGAGCCTCCTCTTCAAATTCAAGGATTGCAGGCTGTATATCGTGAGTGGTTGGAACTGGTGTAATTAAAACAAAAGAAAAGAAATTAAAACTCAAAATAATAGTCGGGCTGCAAACAAATCCCGGTCGTAGTAGTATAGTAAAGTGTAAGCGACCGGATATCGAACCGTGGGACTAAGGTGAATTATTAAGTACCTAAGCTTTGTCACAAGAGGGGGATTAATTGACTTGTTTTTGTAAAATAAAACAACAGATAAGATTAACTGAGTTGAAGATAAATTAAACGGGACTCCGGGTTCAGGTTATATAATCTGATTAATTATGCTATCTCTACCGGTTTAATTATAATTGTTTGGCAAAATTCCTCTTATTTTCTTAAGGTCCGATGAAAACTCATAAGAACTCGTTTACCTGAAAATGCAAGGTCCGATGAAAACTCAAGCAAAATACGTGTAAACGGACGGTTTAGATATGAGAAATAATTTATGCATCTGAGTACTAACTTATCTGATGAAAACAAGTTTCCTCCAGATTTACGGCTTAATTAACCTATCTGTTTGTCACCGATCAGATTAAAACAGATTTAGTAGAGCTTTTTAATAAATCGATGAAATTTATTAAAAAGGTGAGAGATAAACTTTAATCGTAACAAACTGTATTTATTTTAACCGGTAGAAATATAGATTACATAATTAAACAAATTATAAATTAACCTTCGCCCGGAGTAAATCCTCTTAGCCCAACGTCATTAAAAAGACAGAATAAGAAGTAAAAGAAATCATCTGGGAAAGATAATTAATTCAGCTCCACTATCTTGACTGCTAATATTTGGGCAGAGGTTGGACAGAACAACGGTATGGAAATGGAATGTTTTTATGGAATGAGGTGTTGTATGGAATTTATGTGGATAATATGTGGATGAGATGTATGATTTTTGGAGAGTTTTATGGTATTTTTATGGAAGGAAAATGGCATAAGTTTGGGGTGGAATGAGATATGATTTAATGGAGGTTTGGAGGTGTATTTATAGAGAAATATAGGGTAAAGGGGGAGGTAAGGCGGTGGTATTTGCGTGTGAAGAGATAAGGATTTTATCTCTTCACACGCTGCTGTTGCGCTCTGTACGCTGGCAAAATCGACATGTCCGGACCACTGTCCGGACCAGACTGGTTCGGACATGTCGATTTTCTGTACGGGCCCAACTTCAATTGCCTCTAAAATATTCGTTTTAGCTCCGATTTGATCCCCGTTTTCGCCTACGCGTTCGTCTCTTCGTGTACTTTGCTCCTAGCTTGGTTTTCCTCATGTTTAACCAATAAATTTGTGAGATAATCAATAAAACATAAACTAGAGGAAAACTAACCAAAGTGGAGAAATGAGCAAGAAAAGTGCTAATATAATATATGAAATACACCTATAAAACATGCTCATTTGGACACTTATCACACCCCCACACTTATCTTTTTGCTTGTCCTCAAGCAAAACCATGTACCCAAGTAAGTAGGGAATGCTCAATACTAACAAATATTATTATGAAGGGTAGGATAAGGAGGTGAACACAATACACGATCTTTAAACTTTTTGAGGAGTGTGAAAAATCAACTGTTGGTGGCATAGGTGTGCTCAGGGTAAAAATAAAATATAGAGTTTCGGGGTATGATCCAAGGTACTTCAATGCTTCTTTGTTTAGGTGACTCTGAGAACTTTTACCATGGCCAACTTCTCTCAAGAATGGGCATTGAGGAGAAAACAAAAGGAAAAATAGATTTATGCATTTGTTTCACTTTTGCATAAGGGATGAGAAGATAAAATGTAGGCATCACGCCTTTGTATTTAAGAACACTCAACTCTTTTGTTGGTTACCAATGGTGTCTCGCAAGTCCCTTCTTTATTTTATGTATATTTTTTTAACAGAGAAGCACCCTTAGCAATCCCTAAGAGGAAGACAGAAAGAACCCCTGAGCAATAAAAATCCAACCATTTGCAGATTATTTGGTCACACCGCATAAAAATGCTCCTCAAAAGTGATCAAATGAAAATTTTTTAAATTTGTACCATTTATCCCACAATTCATAATAATATTTATTCATAAAGAGAACAACCTATATTAGCAGGGTCCATAATTTTAATTTTTGAACATATGCAAGACAAGCAGAGAGATTTAAACATTTTAAGCACAAAAATGCCCCGAAAAGGGCTCTCCCCCACACTTAAGCTGAAACAATGCCCTCATTGTGTAGATGGAATTAAATTAATAGGGCACATCAAAAGGGAAAGAGTGTACTCCCCAAATTTCGTAGAGTGTGTAGAGCTCCCCCACACTTGAGTGCAGCTGTGGAATGTCATGAAATATACCTGTAAAGAATATCCTACACAGCCAGAAGTACTCAAGTAAAACCTGCATTTTATTATAACAAATAAAAGTTGAAATATAGTACAAAAAAGAAAACAGCATTAAATTAAAGGAAAGACAAAAGATAGATAGTGGGTTGCCTCCCACCAAGCTGCCCGGGTTTAACGTCTCTAGCTAGACGTATTTGACCAAGCTTTAGGTTGGAGAAGAGTCTGAGGGCGAGGTATCTGAACTGCTGGCGTTAGGAAGTTTGTACACTTTTTTAAACTTATGATGTAGAGGTGTTATCTGCTGTTCCTTTGGGCTGGAGGCTTCCTCGTATTCCTGTAAGAAAGAAATTGCTAACAAAGAATTATTATTTTCAAGAATACCAGCATACCTTTTTAGACGGGATCCATTGACTTTGAAGCATTCTCCTTTCTTATTCTGGAGTTCGTAAACACCAAAAGGAGTAGTTCCAACTACTTGGAATGGGCCAGTCCAGTGAGACTTGAGTTTTCCAGGAAATATTTTCAATCTGGAATTATAAAGCAGCACCCAGTCGCCACCGTTAAAGTCGTTTGTGGATCATTTGGTCATGGTGTTTCTTGGTGCGCTCCTTGTATATTGTCGCACTGTGGTATGCCTGATCTCTTAACTCCTCGAGTTCAGAAAGTTGAAGCTTACGCTTTTCTCCTGCGGCTTCTATATCGAAGTTTAGGGCCTTGAGTGCCCAATATGCCTTATGTTCCATCTCTACAGGCAGGTGGCATGATTTCCCATAGACAAGCTTAAAAGGAGACATCCCGATGGGAGTCTTGAATGCGGTGCGGTAAGCCCAAAGCGCATCATCTAACTTCAATGCCCAATCCTTTCGTGATGAGTTAACCGTTTTCTGGAGAATCCATTTTAACTCACGGTTCGAAACTTCTGCTTGGCCGTTTGTCTGGGGGTGATAAGGTAGAGCTACCTTGTGACGTACCCCGTACTTACCCATAAGTGCTTCAAATGAACGGTTGCAGAAGTGGGATCCTCCGTCACTGATAATAATTCTAGGCACGCCAAAACGGGTAAAGATGTGCTTTTTAAGGAATTTGGTTACGGTCTTTGAATCAGCATGATGACAGGGTATGGCTTCTACCCATTTTGACACGTAATCCACTGCCACTAAAACATATTGGTGGCCCTGTGAGGAAGGGAACGGTCCCATAAAATCAATGCCCCAACAATCAAAGAGTTCCACTTCTAATATTCCCTGTTGTGGCATTTCATGTCTCCTAGATGTGTTACCCATTCTCTGACAATTATCACATTGGGCGCAGAATTGGTAAACATCCTTGTGAAGAGTCGGCCAATAAAATCCTGAGGCCAGGATCTTAGCAGCGGTCCTTGTGGGTCCATGGTGACCACCGGCTTCCCGTGAGTGACAAAAATGTATGACGCTGTGAACCTCATCCTCAGGGAGACACCGGCGAATCAACCCATCTGCACAGACTCGGAACAAATATGGATCTTCCCAGAAATAATGCTTTGAATCAGAAAGAAATTTCTTCTTCTGGGAGTAAGATAGATCATATGGTATTGTTCCAGAGACTAAATAATTGGCCAGGTCCGCATACCATGGCTCTTGTACCTTGGTGATAGAAAAGGCAGTCTCATCGGGGAAGAATTCGTTAATAGGCACACTAACAGTAGGAGTTACCAATCTGGAGAGATGGTCAGCGACGACATTCAATTTCCCGCTCTTGTCTTTGACCTCTATGTCAAATTCCTGTAGTAGAAGAATCCAGCGCAACAAGCGAGGCTTGGCTTCTTGTTTTGCAAATAGGTATTTGAGAGCAGAGTGGTCTGTGTGCACTATGACTTTGCTTCCCCATAAGTACGATCTGAACTTATCAAGGGAGAATACGATAGCCAGAAGCTCTTTTTCAGTGGTCGTATAGTTCTTCTGGGCATCGTTTAGTGTCCTGCTGGCATAGGCAATCACTCTCAAAATCTTCTCTTTTTTCTGGCATAGAGCTGCCCCCACTGCGTAGTTACTTGCATCCACATGATCTCAAGAACCAGTCGGGTGATATGACAACAGGTGCAGATACCAATTTTGTGTTATTGTATGGAACCAGCTGAACACTTATCATCAAAATGAAACGGGGCATCTTTTTGTAGCAGGTCGGTCAATGGTTTAGTGATTTTTGAGAAGTCTTGTATAAACCGTCGATAGAATCCTGCATGCCCTAAAACGCTCGAATATCTTTAACAGAGGTTGGTGCCGGTAATTTCTCTATAACCCTCCACCTTGGCCTTATCCACCTCTATTCCTTCAGCCGATATTTTATGTCCAAGGACAATCCCGTCCTTGACCATAAAGTGACATTTTTCCCAGTTTAAGACGAGATTTGTATCCTCACACCGTCCTAGGATCAAATCAAGTTGTGCCAAGCATTTATCAAAACTAGAGCCATAGACAGAGAAGTCATCCATGAATACCTCTATGCTCTGTTCGATGAAATCAGCGAATATAGCTTGCATGCATCGCTGGAAGGTAGCAGGGGCATTGCATAGTCCGAAGGGCATTCGTCTGTACGCAAAGGTTCCGTATGGACAAGTGAAAGTGGTCTTGTCCTGGTCCTTTGGTGCGATTGGTATTTGGAAGTACCCTGAGAACCCATCTAAAAAGCAGTAGTACTCTTGCCCTGCTAGTCTCTCTAACATCTGATCGATAAAGGGGAGAGGGAAGTGATCTTTCCTGGTTGCCAAGTTTAAGCGCCTGTAGTCGATACACATGCGCCATCCAGTAATTTTTCTTTGAGGGATAGCCTCTCCCTTATCATTTATAACAGCCTCGATGCCCCCCTTCTTCGGGACAACTTGTACAGGACTTACCCATGGACTGTCAGTGATAGGATAGGTGATGTTCGCATCTAGGAGTTTCAGAACCTCCTTTTTACCTACCTCCTTTAGGTTAGGGTTTAGCCGACGTTGGGGTTGCCTCATAGACTTGTAGTTTTCCTCCATATAAATGTGGTGCGTGCAATAGGAGGGGTCAATACCTTTTATATCAGCAATAGTCCACCCGATCGCTGTTCTGTGTTTCTTCAATACCTCGAGTAGCCTCGTTTCCTCCCCGGAATTCAGAGAAGAGGAAATAATGACAGGTAAATGGTCATTTTCAGCTAAAAAGGCATACTTGAGTTTAGAAGGCAGCTCCTTAAGCTCGAGCTCTGGTGGCTGTTCTATTGATGGAATTGATTTTTGTGGTTGTCGGTCAAGTCTTTCGATTGGTGGACGGTAGGCTTGATAACCTGCTTTTCCTTTTTCTACGTACGTCAGCATGGCGTTAACTTCCGGATCCTCTACCTTTTCTTTTAGAGAAGTAACTAATACTTGCTCTAGCGGTTCAGTTTCAGCCTTCAGGACGGAAGATAGTGAATACATGTCCTCATCTGTAGAAAAATTTCCTCCTCCTCTTCATCATCTGTTAATCCCACTATCTTAGCATGAGGAGAAAAGTTAGAGCTTTTCTTCATCATTTTCTGCATGTTGAATTCGATCGTTTCAATCCTCGTATCTCAAAGTGATCTTCCCATCGTGGACATCAATTATGGCTTTGGCAGTACTTAGAAATGGTCGACCTAGAATCAGGGGGACCTCAACATCGTCGTCCATTTCTAGAATGACGAAGTCAGCTGGAAAGATAAAGCGAGACACTCCAACTACCAGATCTCAGACTATTCCCATTGGCTTGATCTCTGATCTGTCAGCTAGTTGGAGTTTGAAAGGAACCAGTTGCATCTCTCCTCCTTTTACTTTCAAGAAGGTGGCGTAGGGCATGATATTAATACTGGCTCCCAGGTCGTATAAACCGCTTCCACAGTCCACTCCACCTATAAAACACGGGATAACGGGATTTCTCGGATCTATTTGTTTAGGAGGGAGTGCTCGAAGAAGAGCAGCAGAGCATTCCTCCGTGAGGTGCACTGTTTCTTTTCCAGGTTTCTTCTTCTTCTTTGTCAAGAGATCCTTGAGAAATTTTGCGTAGTTAGGCATCTCTTGCAAAGCATCAATTAGAGGTATGTCGAGGTCAGTTTTCTTGAAATGCTCAAGAATTTGGAAAACTGCTCATCTAGGTGTTTCTTTTTCATCCTGTTGGGAAATGGGAGTTCACTGTTTTTAGGAGATGAAGATGGAATGTCGATGGTAATTTGGGATGGAGATGGAGTAGCAGGTGTAGGAACTTGGATTTTTGAGGGAGGTGAGGCTGGATTGGCTGTTTCTTCATCATTGATGTAGGCCTCTTCTTGATTTTCTTTTTCTTTTCTGGCAGCAAGTTCTCTTCCACTCCTTAGGGAGACTGCACTCAAGTTTGTCGATTGGATTGTGCCATCGTCTATAAGGATTGAATTTGCTTGCTCTTTTGGATTGGATTAGTTTGTGAAGGAAAATGACCAGGTGGTCTTTGTTGGGTGAGTAACTGTTGAATCTGAGATTGCAAGGCTCTTTGGTCTTTGCGCAGGGCTGCGACCTCCTCTTGCATGTCTCGGGATTTACCCATCATTGCTTTAAACATCTCTTGCATTTGAGACATTTCAGACTCAGGATTCGAAGGAGGTTGAGTTGGTTGACTCGAAGAAGCATCATTGCCATAAGGTTGTTGCTGATATTGCCTTTGGCCTCCTTGAAAATTGGACTGAGGTCTGTAATTTTGAGATGGTTGTAGTATATGTGGGTTTTGGATATTGTCGGTGTTTGAGTAGCGATTGTAATGGTATGAAATATACCATGCGGAAGGTCAAAGCGTCTACCAAAGGCCTGCTAGCGGAAGGACTACTATCGGAGACCATTGTCGGAAGGCCTGCTACCGAAAGGCCCCAATGCGGAGGATCTACCAAGAGAGTCTACCGGAGACCAATTGTCGAAGGCCTATCGTTGGAAGCCCCTACTACCGGAGGACCCGTTACTAGAAGAGCTGCTATCTAAGGATCGCTACCGATAGAGTAACTACCGGAAGGATTATTGTTGAAGTGACGGTCCGGAAGAGTTAGTCCAATGCGGAAGCAGTATTTCAGTCCGGAGACCCGTAAAAGGACTGATAGTTATGTTTATGTAACCCATCACATGTATAGGGGCAAAAGGGTAAACTTAGTGATAGAAAGTCTATAAATAGGAGTAGAGGGTCTCATTTGTGAGGGACTCAAGTTAGAAAAGGGAGCTCACATCCCAAAAAGCTCTCTAGTGTTGTAAACCAAAGGATGAATAATAGCTCTGTCTAGAAGTGGACGTAGGCCGGATCATTGGCCGAACCACTATACATCACGGTGTGGAAATCGAGTCGGGAGAGTAAAATTCTGTTACATCTTCATTGGTGCCGTCTGTGGGAAAGAACATCAAACCGCGATTATCCACAGTTCAAATAGAGATGAGCGATTTCACAAGATTCTGTAGGAATTGGCGAAGGATGATCTTAACCAAGGATCGATGTTCTATCAGAGGAAGGTATGGATTATTCAATCACGAATTATCAAGCATCGGGGATTCGTGATTCAGTAAGAGCTTAGTGAGAAGTGTGCGATAACCGCTACTCGAAGGTGGAAGTGCGCGCGATTCGCGATCCGACGATACCGCGATTCATCCACAGTTCAGAGAAATGACGAAGCGATTTCGAGCAAAAATCTATGGTTTTGTCGGAGGAAAGTACAATTTACTTCGTTCCGATACGAATGAGAGGATCAAGAGAAAAAAGGTGGAAAAGGTCACGGTGACTATCTTCTACATTCAACTGGCGGAATGACGTCTTCTTCACTGATTCACGACAAAACATGCATACTCGGAAAAACCGACTCATGAATCTGCATCGAGTATATTCCTCTCTGTCCTGAATTAGAGAATGAGTGGTGATTGGGAGCGAACTCGTCAAGAAAAAGGAAGATAACAACACCAAATTAACGGTGCCGGAAGAGTTCGACATTTTTCAAATCCAAAACGAAATGGAGAGCGATAGTGTGAAGCAAATCTCGTCAAGATTAGCGAGGTTGCAAGACGGAGAGAGTAATTCGCTTGACGAGTCGTCAAACAGAATCGATTAAGGAAATTCAGGGACGACGAACCCCAAAACGGGCGTGGATGTAGCATTTCATTCTTAAAAAGGACCTCTGTTCTTTACTCCACTGACAAAGAGGAGAAGGTTGTCATTAAGAAAGCTAAAATCTAGACATATCTCAAGAAGAAACAAGTAAGAAAGGATCCCGGCTTCAAGAGCATTTCGGAGAATAAGTTAGATGAAATTTCAATTTAGTACCAGGCGATGTGCACTCACCACCGAACGACGGGCATGGAGGCGTTAACCTCGGAAGCCAGGATGAAATTTTCAGTTCGATCAGACTATTCTCTGATCTCTCTTTACTCGCGAACGTTGCTACACTTTTGCTGCTTGTGAATATTGTTGCTTGAAATGATTTAGTTGAATTTTGAATGGTCAGGAATTGAATATTGGAAAAGTCAGCTCAAGATCGGACGCAGGACATGGTATCTTAGCCACAAAATCGGTAAGCAGAGTGAATTCAACGTCGAGTCTTGATGCGGCATGGTAAGATAGGACAAGGCGCGAGCCTCTGTCGGAGCAAATTAAAAGTTCCTATTCAAAGTATAACAGTGGTAAAGTCTCCGATAGAAAATTTGGATATGCTCTCCGATAGAAATTTGGATATGCTCTCCGATAGAAAATTTGGATATGCTCTCCGATAGAAAATTTGGATATGCTCTCCGATAGAAAATTTGAATTCCTCTCCGGAAGAAACTTGGAATTCCTCTCCGATAGAATTTGAATTCCTCTCCGGAAGAGATTTTGACATTCTCTCCGGTAGGAGTTTGGGTATCCACTCCGGTAGAAACTTCTCACCCCCAACGGCAACAAGTTATCTCCGTCAAATATCTACCGGTAACATCATCTCACCGGTAAAATCACCCCATCGGTAGTGTGATCTTACCGGTAGTGTCATTATACGCAAACTTATTAAATTTCTTTTAAACTGTCGCTGCTGTGACCACCTCTTGATCTAACCTCATGTTATTGTTTACAAGTTTGATATGACATGAAGTGTTAGTTCAGTTCTGGAACAGGGGAAGGATGGAAAACAAGGAAGCCATTTATAGAACGCCTTTGCTATTTCGGTATCTTTTATCAAAGGTAGCTGGCTGATCTAAAGAGCAATTTAAGGTAACCCTGTGTTTCCAATTTAGAACAAACGATTACAACTAAGAGAGGAAGCATCACTAAGATAAGTCCTTCGATCTTGAAAGAGCTGGTTTGCGTGTTGATAATTAGATAAGTATGATTGTCTCTTCTAAATTAACACTTTTAAAATTCCAGGAGATGGATCATTTCTATGTTATCTGGTTGAAATTTTTTTTACTACTATTTGTTTATGCTACTTGCCATATATATTCTCTGCTCCTACTGATTAGACGATGGTTTTAAACTCCAAAAGTTGTAGCCAATTTCTGAGCAGTTTAGTTGTGGTTTGATTCCTCGTATCTGAAACATGATTGTTGCTATCACAACAAACCAATTTCTACAATCTATAGCAAAATACTTCGGTGAATTATCGTGACTCATTTCTGCGCCTAGCACACACTACAATTGCTTCTGATTAGTTAGGTGATGAAGCTCAGTGATTCCCTTAAAGTGTACCACTACTGATGCAACGTTAACTCACTTGTTCTGCTATTATTTAAGTTGGTATCTTCACACCCTGGTAAAAACCTGCTGTGACGTCTTTTCTACCCAAATCATGCTCCACTGTATCGTTCACTTAAAATTCTGTTTAAATTCACGTCAAGTATTGTTCTGATGAATTTTGTCTAACCTCACATTTGCCGCAACTTTACTGTTACCTGGGCTGTGGTTTAAAATTTAAATATCACTGATTCACTCTGATTTTGTGTTTCTAAAACTGATTCTCGCATGTCAAGTTGATAAAACTTCCTAAAATAAACGTTTAAATTAGCTTCAGTTCTTACCTTCTCTTTTTATGCTTTTATATGAACAAAATTAGTATGTTTGTGTTTGGCCCTCAGACCACGGTTGTGAATTGCTATTGAACTAAAATGTGGTATGGTACCGTATTTGCTCTTGATTTTTGCTGCATAGATGGCCAGTGGATTCAGCCGTTTATAATTTCCAAATTTTGACAATTCATTCTTGTGTCTTTACTGTTAATAAACGCCATAGCATGAGCAATATAAATCACAATGTTAAATTATTTTAGTTTACATATCCTGTTTTGAAGCTACTGCCTCTACTGTGGACAACTCATCCTTGCACACATTGCTGTTTCGTTTCTGTACTTCTGAGTTCTTAACACGGTCCACTTAGAATTTCGTACCACTGGTGACATCTGTCTTAGCAATTCCAAAGGAGTCTTTGCTGCTAGTATCTGCAATTTCCCATCCTTATGCACCCAACCTTATAAAAAGAGGTGTGGATTGAGTTTTACCCGTCAGCTTACAAATTGCGTATGAAAGTCATCTTTGATTAGTGAGCTAACTCTGACTAATTCGCTACCTCTCACGTTAGGAATGCCCATTACGGTAGTTTTTCGCATTCATTGTCTAACCTTGTCTCTTACTATTGTCTGTTTCCTTTTAAAATACTTTTTTTATTTAAAATAATGGGTTGTTATGTCTTATGTGAGGAACGCCACTGGGATGATCATTAGGAATGCAAGATGATCTCGACAACCTGTTGCAGCACATGCAGAGTCATCCCACCATTCTTATTTGAAGCTACTAGGATGTTTGTCAGAACCACTGGGACACTACTGTTGCACTGGTAGAACTTTGGGCTGTGAGCTACCGCTGGGACTTTCGGTCGCAGGCACCTCCGTAGGAGCATTGAGCTGAGCCACTCCTCATCTTCACCGGTAGATATATTCACTGGTAACAACTTGCGATCAACACCAGACACCTCCGGAAGCAAAATGGCCCGGTGAAAACAATTAGAATTTTGGGCTATGGGTTCCGGGTAACACTTTTGAGCTGTAGTATGGAAATATGCAACCGGGAGGGATTGCAGCCTGGAACTTTGCAGCCAAGAAGAATTTATCAACTAGAACTTCGCCGCCCGGAAACATTTGTCTTTGGGAGCTTCACCATCCGGTAGTACATGTCCCCTGGAGTTGGATAATAGACCGATGCCAGGCGATGAAGTTGCGTAGAGAGTCAAGAGCAAACCCCTCCACCGAAAGCCCCACTTCTTTATTTACCGGCAGAGCCTACAGCATTTGAAGCCTTGGAAGACATCGTCGCATCATCGCACGCTAGTATCTTGGGGAATTAGGAGTCGAATTTGATGTCTTCAACCTCTGGATGCAATCGCCGAAACTAGAGTCACAAGAAACGGAGCATCACCATCGATAACAGGGGAAATCCTCTCTTCCCACCTCTCGTTTTCATTGATCAAAGCTGGTGCACAGCGAGGTACTAGAACAAAGCCCACCGGAAACATGAAAAATTCGATAAAAGCACCGGTAGTCAACAAATTATATTTTAAGATGTCAAAGAGAAGAGATCGGCACCGGCGAGAGACACTACAGGAAAGTACAAGCCTGTTCTACTTTGAACAAATTTCCACCATCTGGTAGCATCTCCTCACCAGTCTACCGGAAGAAACAGCCAGTAAAACGCACCTGACAACCTCGTCTCAGCCAGGGAAGGAGGACAGGCGCCCGACACAAGTCAGGGTCAGGGTCATATGCTCGTTGCCTTTCGGAGTAAGCTTCTGAGGAGAAATTAACAGCCTTCGGAGATTATCGAATTATCATACCAAAAGAAAGGTACCGGGCCCTATCGTTTCATTATGAATAATCTTATTATTGATGGAAAATTCTTTACGAAATTCTTTATGACTAGGGGATTGATCACCCCCTGGTAATGATATGAAATGTTTTCAAACAAAAGGAAGTATTGCAAAACCATTGTTTGACTTACTTAAAACCAAGACCAGCGAGTCTTGAGAAAAGAAAAAGAAAAAAAATGTATCCGACGACCTCACCATTGGCCATGGGAGAGTGTTTTGTATCCGACGATCTACCATCAACGATGGTAGTGTAATTCATCTGACGATCTCACTGTCAGCGTCCTGGCAGTAGAGTGTTAATCCGACGATCTCACCGGCTCAAAGTCGGTAGAGTGTTAAATCGACGATCTCACCATGTGTACAGTGGTAGAGTGTGAAAGCAAAAGTGTAACTAAGGGGTTACCAAAAGAGATCTTGACAAAAAAAAAACAAAAAAAGCAGTATGAAATTATTCATTATAAGAATCTCCAACTTTTGGGAAGTAATAGAATTTATAGTAATTCCTTTTGTTCACTTCAGACTTGTGCTATCCATGTACTAAAAAATGCTGCTCTAAAGCAACCTATAGGCTGTATATTTGAGTTTTTTATCCCCGTGGTTAATATGCTCTAACTAACAAGAAACTTTTGGGAAGTCCGGTCGCTCCGGGCAGCCCAAAAGACAAATATCTTTTAATCTGTTAAATTTAGATATGCAGGCCCAAAGAATGAAGTGATTCAAGCAGCAATCTGATTATGAAGTAATATCCCATTTATTATTATTATCTCGGACTTCTTGAGATTATTATGGTCTTCTGGAATTATTATGGTCTTCTGGAATTATTATGGTCTTCGGGAATTATTATGGCCTTCTGGGAATTATGGCCCTTCGGAATTCCAGATCTTTGGATTTCTTATTATGGCACGGTCAAGGGACGGAGACCTTTTCTCAGGAGAACAAGTGGGACTCCATCACCCCGGAACCTGTGGGACTTCTTGGTGACCGATAGACAAGCTCTCATGTAGCCTAAAGTTTTAAGTTCATTTCCTTTTTAGGCAAAAGAAAAAGAACTTGTGGGACTAGGAGATACATAGTAGAAAAGAAAAGAGTACAGACTGTAAATTTTATCTTCTTTTATAAGTTCCACTTTTTAGTGCTAAAAAGTAGAACTTGTGGGACTGATGTAATGGTATGAAATATACCATGCGGAAGGTCAAAGCGTCTACCAAAGGTCTGCTAGCGGAAGGACTACTATCGGAGACCATTGTCGGAAGGCCTGCTACCGAAAGGCCCCATGCGGAAGGATCTACCAAGAGAGTCTACCGGAGACCAATTGTCGGAAGGCCTATCGTTGGAAGCCCTACTACCGGAGGACCCGTTACTAGAAGAGCTGCTATCTAAAGGATCGCTACCGATAGAGTAACTACCGGAAGGATTATTGTTGAAGTGACGGTCCGGAAGAGTTAGTCCAATGCGGAAGCAGTATTTCAGTCCGGAGACCCGTAAAAGGACTGATAGTTATGTTTATGTAACACCATCACATGTATAGGGGCAAAGGGGTAAACTTAGTGATAGAAAGTCTATAAATAGGAGTAGAGGGTCTCATTTGTGAGGGACTCAAGTTAGAAAAGGGAGCTCACATCCCAAAAGCTCTCTAGTGTTGTAAACCAAAGGATGAATAATAGCTCTGTCTAGAAGTGGACGTAGGCCGGATCATTGGCCGAACCACTATACATCACGGTGTGGAAATCGAGTCGGAGAGTAAAATTCTGTTACATCTTCAGCGATGGTTGGATTGCATGTTACGTTGCCAAGGTTGTCTGTACCCTGAATTGTTGGTGATTTAGTTTGCTTCCTCCGCTGCTTTTAATTCTTGTAGTTGGGGGCATTGTTCATAGTCATGAGGCCCACCACATTGTGTATAAGATATAGCTGGAGATGATTGGGACAGAGGAGCATAGCCTGGAGGGATTGTAGATGATAGTCGGGAAATCATCGACTTAGCTTGCTGGGGGTAGGAATCATAGCCATCTGCTCAACCATTTCTGCAGAGTACTTACTTTTGTTGTCTGCTGAGCAGGCTCTCCATGAGTTGCTCAGGCTTTTCATCAGCTGGTCAAACTTGTTATCACTTTCCCCAACATGGTATTAAACCTGGAGTGCCGCCCTTGATCACACCGGAGGCCCAGTCTTTGATTCTTCACAGAGAGACTCCATGCTATTCAGAAATTGTGCTCCTGGCTTTTTCAGAATGTCAGCCCCTAACGAGGACAGTACCATTGTTTCTGCACGGACCGATCAAGCCTTTGTAGAACCAATTGTGATACTTTTTTCGTCAGACCATGGTGAGGACAAGTAAGTAGTAGTCCTTTGAAACGGTCCCAAGTTCACAACATAATCTTCTAACCCTGGTTGCTTGAAAATATAGATGAAATACCCCGAACTTAAATATAAGGATAAAATTAATCTAATACGTAATTAAGGACCTAATGGTACCTACTTAATACTAGTAAGGAAAAATAAATCCAAAAGAGAATAAAGAAATGCTTTATAAAAGGCGAAAAACGCTAAGTAAGCGTAAATTAACCATAGGAGGTATGAGGCCTCGGTTAGCGTATTATATGATTTTAAAGGTTTAATAGAACCTAAATAATATGTGGGAACCTTCCAAGAAAACGAAACGGATCCAAAGAATGTATTAAAACGCTAATAGAGCTTAACGCATGTTTTTGAGGTAACCCGGGAAAACCTTCGTCTTTAAGCGGGGTCAAATAGACTCGTAACAATTTTGGTCAACTAAAACTCATTAATAATATTATAGTGAAGCTTTAGAGCAAATAAAAAAATAAAATGAGAAATAGTAGTAAAAACTGTCAAAAACGGGAAGTTGTGGGGTGGAAACATAAAAACCAAAAACTTATGTGTCCACTTGAAAAAAATAGTAAAAGTGGTATGTGGTGTCCATGGGGACTCCCCCCTCTCACACTCTCTCACACACTCATCACTCTCTTATTTACAAAACAACAAAACTAATAAAGTAAAACTAACCTACTTTATTACCTTACCACCCACATTCACTCTCTTACTCCCCATTCTCTTCTCTCACGTACACACACCCCTTTCTCTCTATTTTCCTTCTTCTCCTTCTTCCCAGTGATGGCAATGGAGAATTGAAGAACCCACTAAAAACCTCACTTCTCTCCTTCTTGTTACTCCATCAAACATTCTCCAAAAATTATAAAAATACCACCGTTGTCTTCCTCTCATCAAGAGCGACGTTCCTATCTTTTCAAAATTCGAAAACAACACTTTCATATCTCATGGTATGGAGCATTGGAGTTTCAAGACACCATTAGAACCACCTCTTCCTTCTTGTCATTTTAAGGTAAAAATCTTCTTTGAAACTCCTTTGTTTTTCTAGCGCTCATGGGCAAATGAAAATGAAGCTAAAACCTTGTTTGGCTTCTTTGCACTCTAGCCGATTTGGCTTGTTGAAGGAGTTGGAAATCTTGTTCTTGAACCACTCCAAGCTTCATTTGCACCCTTGCAAGGTAATGCAATTTTCTAAATCCTAAAACCTACATTAAAGCTTAAATAATGTTTAGGGATAGTTTAGTATTGAAATGGTGTGTATGTATGGGTTATTAATGATAGATGGTGTGAAGTACTATAAACGGTAGGGAGAGAAGGAAGAGGCAAGAGGAAGAAAGAAACGAAAGGAAGAGAAACAAGGAAAGATGCTCTTTGTGTAACTTGTATATATATGTATGTAACCGATTTTAGAAGAAGTTTGAAATGAGTAATGAAAATGGTATTGTGTAGTAATATATTGTGTAGGAGAATCTAAGTGCTTAAAACCTGTGAAAGACATGTAAAATGTATTGAAAAACTTGTGTGGGTATTGGTTGTTGAGTGCAGGAATTTTTAGTAGTGTTTTAGTATTGTTTGTGTATGGGAGCTTGTATATTGATGTTGTTGTATGAACGAGTGAGATGATGTGTAATGTGTGATGAGGGAAACATTGTGGTGAGAGTGAATAAGAATTATAGGGGAGGGACATGTCGAATTTTTACCCGGAATTTGAGGACTTAGATACATTTGGAACAGATTTTTGGAAAGTTAAATGAGTGGTTTAGTAGCTTGTAACAAATTTGAATATGAGGTTGTAAATGGGATGGGATTAGGTTGTGTGAGTAATGTATTTTGGATGCTAGGAGTAGCATTAGTTGAGGAAGTAATGTAATGAGGTTAGAGTTGAGTTGATAATCTGTAGCATGCATAGGGGAAACAAAATCGGTAGCAAAGATATCAAATTGCGGTTTTGCGTTTGGAAGTAGGAAAGAGTAGTGTGCAAGAATCGGTAAAAAGAGTTAGAGTGTTGACTTGGGTGTAGGTAATGTAATGGCTTGGAAAAGTATTTGGGATGCTAGAAGTGACATTGGTAGAGAAAGTATTGAATGGTAGAAGTTGCCGCAAAAATCTGTAGCACAAGGGTAACAAAAACTGTTACAAGTGTTGCAAAGAAATGAGGAAATTGTGTAAGTTGATTGATGGATTTAGTAATGAATTTGAGGATGAACTAAGGCAATTTGGAGGGCCTAGGTAGTGGTAAAACATGTGGGATTAAGTGTAGGAACAATGGGGAAGTAATGGGTAAAGAGAGAGGACTGAAAACAGAAACGAAAATGCAAATACTGGGCCGGACCGAACTTGCGACCGGACTTGCAAGTTCGGTCGAGCCCAGATTTACAAAGACGGGAATGCTTCTGGAATGGACCGAACTTGCGACCGGACTTGCAAGTTCGGTCGGACCAGAAAATTCTCCCGTCAGTAACCTTCTGGAATGGACCGAACTTGCGACCGGACTTGCAAGTTCGGTCGGCCAGAAAATTTCCGTCGAGTAAGCTACTGGAATGGACCGACCTTGCGACCGGACTTGCAAGGTCGGTCGGGCTAAAATTTTCCGTTAAGTAACTCACTGGAATGGACCGACCTTGGGACCGGACTTGCAAGGTCGGTCGGCCCTGGAATTTTCACCCGATGTAGCCTACTGACTTAGACCAAACTTGCAAGATCGGTCGCAAGTTCGGTCGGGTCAAAACTACAAAAAAAAACTATAAGACTATGGTTAGTATATGTATGTATGTATATGTATACCACCTATACCTACGTGCAATATATGTAAGTATACCATTGTTAAGCAATCAAAAGTAAGTAAATAAAATGTAAGAATAAGAATGTGAAGACTTAGACTTAGTAAGTGAGGAGGAAGCGTAAGGGTAACCGAATTAAATTAATGATAGTTAGATTAATTGTTCGATTGTATGTAAATCATAGGATTTGATTTGTGAACACCGGAGGAACATTGGGATACAAGTACCACGGTGAAAGGTATGATTTTCCCTGTTATCCTATTGTTACCCGATTTGTTGTGCTGCTATTTGATCACCTAATAAGATAAATGCATGAATCGGACTATATTGCACTTACTTGTGCTTGTTTACATTGTTCTTGATTTTTGTCTTGAACAATAGTTTGTATAATTCATGAAACTATGAATGATGATGAAATGTATTGTATTTGTAGTGTACTTGTATATTGTAATGTATTTTGTATGGATGTGTATATGAGTCTTGTATTGTATATTGTGGCTTGAATGAATGACTTCTGCTAATTCCTAACTACCTAACTCCTAACTTAAGTGAGTAAACCGGAATGAGTAGAAGTCCGATATAGCTTCGGCCACGCGTGAGAATGCGGAGTCACAAGAGGTTGGCTGCAATTCCTGACTCTTAAACTGGTCCGCGGCCCAAATCCCTTAAATGGGTAGCATCCCGGATTGGTGAGTCAAGTAAATCCCGGAGGTGGGACGGAGTAGTCCCAGGGCCGGAGGTCCCGACGACTTAACTTGAGTAAGAGTAAGAGTAAGTAAGTATGGATCCGTAAGTATGTATGAGTACGAGTATGTATGCGTATGTATGAAGTAACGAGTAAAAGAGTAATCTCCACCCGATTAACCCGGGTGGACCAATGAAGCTAAAAAGTATTGTATATTGTGTATGTAATGTGTATGTGTAATCCGGAAGAAGGTAAGTATGGATTGGATGGTTTATATTGTACTTCTTGTATGTAATGAAGTGTATGTATGTGTGTATGTCTTGCGTAACGTATTGTAATATTATGTATAAGAGCATGTATGCATGTATGTTTGAATGAATTAACCGCATGTATTTGACCAAGTGGTCGGCGTACCCTCACTAGTACGCGGGGTATGCAGTTATCATGCTCAGCGAAAGCTGACCCCTTCGGGGGAACGTTTTTAGTGTGCAGGTACCTGAAGCGGATACGGTCAAGGTAAGAGACCGGTGGCACGTCCTTGTACTTAGGAAGCAAGTAGCTTGTGAGGAATGGGTAGATGTAGACTCTTAGTGAGTATGTATGAACTTGGAAGAGACGTTATAATTGTATAAGGATCCTAGCAGACTCGGTTAAGCATATTGTATTGTATGGATTATGGAGGAGTAAGTATTGAATGGAGCATTGTTGTATTGATTGATGAATGGAGTATGTATGATAGATGTGTAGTACTCGGGATTCCGGTCCATCAGACCGATGCTGTATGTAGAAGAAGAAGTAGCCTTGTTAGTCACGTGGGTGACTAACGGTATTGTATCACCCAATGTATGTAAGTATGTATCCGCTGCGCGTATCTGATGTGTAAGGAGATTGGACGGTAAGCATTGTATTAACGGTAGGGTGTTACAATAGATTTCAGCAATCATCTCCAACGTTCGGCTCGGGGGTAGGAATTTGTCGTAGAACTTGGTGGCCATGTCATCCCAAGTACCAATGGTACTTGGTGTCAGGCTATGATACCACTTGCTCGCACTTCCCGTCAGGCTGTGAGGGAATAATGACAGTCTTGCGTACTGGAGTACTGCGTCGGTCGCAGTAGACTGTTGGCATTGCAAGAACTTTGTAACATGTAACAGGCTTCGTCTGGACTGGAACCATCAAACATGCCCAACTCCTTTACACATCGGATTTGATGATATGGCTTCAGCTTCTGCCACTCATCGTATTCGGATGGGCTAAGGTGAGGAAGGATGATGGCAGGCTGTTGTCCTTGATTAGACGGCCTGTTGATATTTCGAACTGTCGCTGGTGTAGATGCCATGTCAGCTTCCGGTCAGATTCTATCACTGTGGTGGTTGTTGTTGAGTTCGTTCTGCCTTAGATGCGCAGAAAGGTTCTCTCGATCTCTGGATGTAACCAACCGTGTGATTATTAATATTTTCTGGGTAGCTGTGACCTGGTAAAAGGCATTCACCACTCAAAACAAAAAAAGAAACTCGTGATGTGTTAGAATAAATAAAAATGTTAGGAATTAGTTGACAGAAATTATAAGTTAGTAGTTAGGTACAGAAATTATAAGTTAGTAGTTAGACAATGGAAATTAAATGACAGAAAATTAAATGACAGAAATTATAAGTTAGTAGTTAGTATACTGGAAATTATAAGTTAGTATACTAGAAATTTGAAGGACAATGGAAATCAAATGACAGAAAATTAAATGACAATAAAATAAAAGAGTTAGTAATTAGATGTCAGAAGTATATGTCCGTAGTCAGATGTCCAAAGTCAGATGTCCAATAATAGTAACAGATTATTATAATATAACAGGTGAATAATCCGGGGCTTAGGGACTAGAATAAATCAAGTCCCCGACAACGGTGCAATTTTGCAGACTGTATATCGTGAGTGGTTGGAACTGGTGTAATTAAAACAAAAGAAACGAAATTAAAACTCAAAATAATAGTCGGGCTGCAAACAAATCCCGGTCGTAGTAGTATAGTAAAGTGTAAGCGACCGGATATCGAACCGTGGGACTAAGGTGAATTATTAAGTACCTAAGCTTGTCACAAGAGGGGGATTAATTGACTTGTTTTTGTAAAAAAAACAACAGATAAGATTAACTGAGTTGAAGATAAATTAAACGGACTCCGGGTTCAGGTTATATAATCTGATTAATTATGCTATCTCTACCGGTTTAATTATAATGTTTGGCAAAATTCCTCTTATTTCTTAAGGTCCGATGAAAACTCATAAGAACTCGTTTACCTGAAAATGCAAGGTCCGATGAAAACTCAAGCAAAATACGTGTAAACGGACGGTTTAGATATGAGAATAATTTATGCATCTGAGTACTAACTTATCCGATGAAAACAAGTTTCCTCAGATTTACGGCTTAATTAACCTATCTGTTTGTCACCGATCAGATTAAAACAGATTTAGTAGCTTTTTAATAAATCGATGAAATTTATTAAAAAGGTGAGAGATAAACTTTAATCGTAACAAACTGTATTTATTTTAACCGGTAGAAATATAGATTACATAATTAAACAAATTATAAATTAACCTTCGCCCGGAGTAAATCCTCTTAGCCCAACGTCATTAAAAAGACAGAATAAGAAGTAAAAGAAATCATCTGGGAAAGATAATTAATTCAGCTCCACTATCTTGACTGCTAATATTTGGGCAGAGGTTGGACAGAACAACGGTATGGAAATGGAATGTTTTTATGGAATGAGGTGTTGTATGGAATTTATGTGGATAATATGTGGATGAGATGTATGATTTTTGGAGAGTTTTATGGTATTTTTATGGAAGGAAAATGGCATAAGTTTGGGGTGGAATGAGATATGATTTAATGGAGGTTTGGAGGTGTATTTATAGAGAAATATAGGGTAAAGGGGGAGGTAAGGCGGTGGTATTTGCGTGTGAAGAGATAAGGATTTTATCTCTTCACACGCTGCTGTTGCGCTCTGTACGCTGGCAAAATCGACATGTCCGGACCACTGTCCAGACCAGACTGGTTCAGACATGTCGATTTTCTGTACGGGCCCAACTTCAATTGCCTCTAAAATATTCGTTTTAGCTCCGATTTGATCCCCGTTTCACCTACGCGTTCGTCTCTTCGTGTACTTTGCTCCTAGCTTGGTTTTCCTCATGTTTAACCAATAAATTTGTGAGATAATCAATAAAACATAAACTAGAGGAAAACTAACCATAGTGGAGAAATGAGCAAGAAAAGTGCTAATATAATATATGAAATACACTTATAAAACATGCTCATTTGGACACTTATCAAGGATGTAAACATCCTTATCTTCAGTGAGCGGTGCAGGGAGAACTCCGGAGCGGACTTTGTCTTCAATCTTTGGTCCCGGATCAAATGTGAAGGTGGCCTCCACACTTAGCGGGTGTACGTTAAGCTTCCACCCAACTTCATTCGTGCACGGGTGGGGGCCTTGATCCTTCAAATGAAGATCAAAGTTGGTGGGCTCCTCCTCCTCAAATTCAAGGATGTAGACATCCTCGACCTCGGGGTGAGGCTCATAGGAAGAGCCGAGGTCTACATCAACTTCAAAGGGGGATGGATCCTTGAAGTCGGTGGTGGTACTCTCCTCTGAGGAGTCAGAGGGAGACAGTCTCTCCTCCTTCTCAAAGTTGAGGATGTGAGCATCCTCGTGATCTTGATGGAGCACGGAGAAGGCGGGGAAATATTGGTAGCTGACTTCAGAGGGAGAAAGCTCCTTGAAGTCAGAGTAGAGACTCTCTTCTGATGAAGTGTCTTCATAGTCAAGCCGGGGGTGGAGTGGTGCTGGGCTTTCAGATTCACACAGGGGAGGAGTTGGAGAGTAGCTCAAGTCCTCAGCAGGCTGTTCCACATCATGAACTGTTTCGCTCTCAAGTTGTTGCACAATCTGATCAATCTGAGCTTGAACATTCATGTTGAAGGTATCTTGCTTCATGGTAAAAGTATCTTGCATAGTTGAGTTAGGCTTGCAAGAAGAGATAAGATCAGACATGAGCTCCTCCAAACTGGGTGAATCAACCTCTACTGTGATCACAGGACAGTGAGCGCTCTCGTGGTCTCCTCCACACTCTTGGCACACAAGCCTCCGGTAGACATATGAGTTGAGGTCCTCCATAAGAGCTCTCAATTCTGCCATTGTTGTTGGACATTGGGGGCTCTCATGGTACTCTCCGCACCTTTGGCATACACTCCAATAATCGGTGTTTTGCTCGGTGTAGTCGCCATGCCAACCTTCTGCTGGGGGAGTGACAGATGGTTCGAAGTTTTCCATAAGAGCTCTCAATTCTGCCATTGTTGTTGGACATTGGGGGCTCTCATGATATTCTCCGCACCTCTGACATACATCCCATTGATTGTAGTTCTCTGCGCCATAGGAGTAACTGTACCAACCTCTTGCTTGATCGTAGTGACCATCCATCAGAATTAAGTACCTAAAAAAAGAAACAAAAATTTATACACAAAATGGGCAAATAAAGGAAATGAAAATCTGCACAAAAACTAAACATATAATTAACCAGATTGTTGGACCGAAGTCCCCGGCAACGGCGCCAAAAACTTGTTGGGCAAAATAATGTTGAAACTATCTTGCTAACTATGGGCAGTGAACCCAATCATTGTAGTAAACAAGGTCGTATCCACAGGGACTTCGTAACTATCTAGCTAATTATAAGCTTAGTAAATGTGCAAGAGGATATATACAAAAGTGCATAAATGTAAATTATGGGTTTTGGGTTTTTGGGTTATAATTGGAGAAATAAAGAAAAGCAATAAACACTAAACTAACTATCTAGGATAGGTGTAGCCCGGGATGGATATTTGCACCCGTCCTCCCCTTACTACCAATTGTCGAACCTCGAACTCATAGCAATACCACGGGAACGTTTAATTAATTAGCAACCTAATCTAGGCCTACTGATCCTAACCAATTTAATCGAGACTTCTCATTCAGCTAAGCCCCGGGTCAATCGATAGCACTAAGCTCAAGTTCCACTAAAGTTGCAATGTAGTCTAATCTCAAAATCATCGAAATCAGAGTACACCGTTTTAGTCTCTAACAGTTTAGGTTTCTATCTCTGAATACCATTTTGATAGAATCCCACAATAATGCTAAACTAATCGGTAGGCTAAACCAACCAATTTAACACATAGAAGACAAATTGAGCAAAACCCTTAACAAATCCCCAAATCATGAGCAACACGTTTAGAAGTCATAAACACTCAATAATCATCTTCATTAAGCTCAAAGACTAAAATAAAGCACAAACACAAGTTCAAGATTCAACAATGGAGTTTAGGGATTTTGGGACAAAATCCCCAATCCTAGCTACAAATGATTCTACACAGCCATAGGAGAGAAAATAAAGAGCAAGGGATAGAAGTAGCCATTAATGGAGCTTGGAAGGAGGTGAGCTTCTCTTCTCTTCTCCTCCCTTCTCTTCTCTTCTTCTTCTTCTCTTCTCCTCTTCTTTTCTCCTTTAGAATCGCCCTTCCTCTCTGTTTTTGGGGCGGAACTCGACTGAATGAAAATGGGGAACTTTTCCCCAAAATTCCGCACTTTAAAACGCAGATCTGGGCTAATTTTCGACCCGACTGACCTTGCAAGGTCGGCCCTAGGGCTGGTCGGAGTCAGTAGCAATTTTCGGGCGCGTTTTTAAGTTCGACCGACCTTGCAAGGTCGGTCCTAAGGTTGGTCGATTCCAGTAGCTTGCAAAAGCGCAAATCTGGACAAAATTTGGACCCGACCGACCTTGCAAGGTCGGTCCTAAGGTCTGTCGGAGTCAGGCTAGCTTCAAAACGCTGTATCTTCTTCGTTTAACTCCGATTTTGGATCCGTTTGCGCCCACGCGTTCCTCTCTTCGTCTACTTTACTCCTAGCTATGTTACTCCTCCTGTTTAAACAATAAATGTGTAAAATACCAATGAAACACAAAACTAGAGGAAAACAAGCTAGAGTGGAGAAATGAGCATGAAAAGTGTTGATTAAACATATGAAATACACCCCTAAAACATGCTCATTTGGACACTCATCGTACACAACTCACATATACACATAACCATCCCTCATGACTATCAATTGTAACCATGTAATTCTTTCCAAGTCATATATACATATATATATAACATAAGTATCATGATAGATACTGCAAACAAGTGCACACGTGTACAGCAACCAAAACACAAAATCAGTATGCCCTACATACACACTAACTAGACTGCAAACATGCAAGTCGCGTGTGGTGCTCTACCCCCCTTAAAAAGGGTTACGCCCATGTACCCCTACAAGTATTCACGAAGCTAAAGGAAAAGCTCTGGATACTTGTCTTGCATGGAGTCCTCCAACTCCCATGTCGCCTCCTCGATCTCGTGGTTCGACCACAAAACCTTGACCATCTTAATGGTCTTGTTCCTAGTCTCCCTCGTCTTGGAGTCTAAAATGCGGATCACGGTCTCCTCGTATCTAAACGTAGGGTCAAACTCAAGTGTCTCGGGCACCAAGATATGCGATGGGTGAGGCACATACTGCTTTAGTTGAGATATGTGGAACACGTTGTGCACTCTCCCAAGCCCAACAGGTAAATCTAATCTGTAGGCTAATGGGCCCACTCACTCCGTGATAAGGTACAGTCCTACATACTTCGGGCTAAGCTTGCCCTTCTGCCCAAATCTGAAGACGTCCTTCATCGGTGAAACTCTGAGGAAGACTCGGTCGCCCACTGCGAACTCGAGGTCTCTCCTCCGGACATCAGCATAAGACTTCTGTCTATCCTGGGCCGCCTTCATGTTCTTGCAGATCTGCAGAACATCCTCCTTCACTTGCTCTAAGTACTCCGGCCCTAAGAAGGTATTCTCACTGGCCTCGTCCCAGTAAAGAGGTATCCTACATGGCCTGCCATACAACGCCTGGAATGGTGGCATCTAAATGGATGCATGATTGCTATTGTTATACGCAAACTCGATCAAGTGTAGACGGTCGATCCAGCTTCCCTGGAAGTCTAAGGCACACGCTCGGAGCATGTCCTCCAATGTCTGAATGGTCCGCTCACTCTGACCGTCTTTCTGTGGATGGAAGGCAGTACTCAACATCAGCTTTGTACCCAACGCTTCCTGAACTTGCTGCCAGAATCTAGAAAGGAATCTGAAGTCTCTATCTGACACAATCATCTTAGGCACCCCGTGGTGTCTAATGATCTCTCTGGAAAAGGTCCGCCAGCTTGGGAACCTTCCAGGTGTCCTTGATAGGGATAAACTTTGCCACCTTCGTCAGTCTGTCGACGATAACCCATATCATGTTCGCACCTCCCTTAGTTGGTGGATGACCAACCATAAAGTCCATGGATATGTCCCCGAACTTCCAATATGGAAAGGGCATCGGCTGAACTAACCCGCCCGGTCTCCGGTGCTCGAACTTTACTTTCTGACATGTCATACATCGGGCCACAAACTCCGCTACATCCTTTTTCATACCGCTCCACCAGAAGTGTGTCTTCAAATCCTTGTACATCTTAAACGACCCCGAGTGAGCGGCTAAGGAAGAGCAATGAGCTTCCCGTAATATCGTCTCCTCCAGGTCGGGGCTAGACTCTGGAATGCACAAACGGCCATTCAGTCTGATTAACCCATCCTCACTGAGCGTAAAATCGTATTTTTGCCTCTCGAAAATACCGTCAGTCAACTGCTGCCTAATAGTCTGTATGTACTGGTCGCTACTCTGAGCACATCGTACTTCCTCGACAAGGCTGCTATCTCCTGACATGGCAAATAAAGAATGAGCTCTATGGCTCAGGGCATCGGCAACGACATTCTCCTTGCCCTTCTTGTACCCGAGGTCGATGTCGTTGTCCTTCAGAAACTCGACCCATCGCCTCTGCCTCATGTTTAGCTCCTTCTGAGTGAAGAGATGCTAGAGGCTCTTGTGATCTGAATACACTGTAACTGTAACCCCGTACAAGTAGTGGCGCCAGATCTTCAGTGCGAAGACTACTGCTCCCAACTCTAAATCGTGTGTCGGGTAGTTCTCCTCATGTTTCTTCAGCTGGCGGGAGGCATAAGCAACAACCTTGCCATGCTGCATGAGTACACATCCTAACCCAGTGCCTGAGGCATCACAGTATACTTCTAACCCGTCGGCCCCCTCTAGAATGGTGAGTATGGGCGCCGACGTCAGTAGGTCCTTCAGTGTTTGGAAGGAACGCTCACAATCCTCGGTCCATACAAATGGAGCGTCCTTCTTCATCAGATTAGTCATCGGTTTTGCCAGCTTGGAGAAGTCTTGGACGAATCTTCTGTAGTAGCCGGCTAATCCCAAGAAGCTACGGATATCTATCACCGTCTTTGGTCTAGGCCAAGTCTTGACCATCTCGATCTTTACAGGGTCAACAGATATACCGCTGGTAGATATCACATGCCCTAGAAAAGTCACGCTGTCTAACCAGAACTCACACTTCAAGAGCTTGGCATACAGCTGATTCTCCCTCATAATCTGTAGAACTTGCCTCAGATGCGCCTCATGCTCGTCCTTAGTCTTGGAATAGACTAGGATGTCGTGATGAATACAACCACTGATGTGTCCAGCTGCTCTCTGAATATTCGGTTCATGAGATCCATAAATATAGCTGCGGCGTTCAACAATCCAAACGGCATCACAGTGAACTCATAGTGTCCGTAACGTGTCCGGAAAGCCGTCTTCTCTATATCCCCCTCTTCTATTCGTATCTGGTGGTACCTAGATCTACGGTCAATCTTCGAGAAGACCGATGCACCTCTCAACTGGTCGAACAAGTCGTCAATCCGAGGTAAAGGGTATTTATTCTTCACTGAGGCTGCATTAAGCTCCCGGTAGTCGATGCAGAGTCGCATGCTACTGTATTTCTTCTTCACAAACAGGACCGGTGCTCCCCATGGCGACGCACTCGGTCTTATAAAACCTTTGTCGAGAAGATCCTCTAACTGGATCTTCAACTCCCTCATTTCCGCTGGTGCCATCCGGTAGGGCACCTTGGCAATAGGCCCCATGCCCGGTATCAAGTTGATGGAGAACTCAACCTCCCTCTAAGGTGGCATACCCGGTAACTCCTCAGGAAATAGGTCAGGAAAGTCGGATACGACTGGAATATCTAACTCTGTATGTTCCTTGTGCCTCATGTCCTGGACATAGCATAAGTAAGCTGGCTGCCCCTTCCTCACCTTTTTCATCAAGGTCAGAGCAGAGGCCAGCTTGATAGTCAACTCTCTAGGAGTGCTGCGGTAGGAGACTGTCTTGCCCCTCAGGCTCTTCAGTAATAATCTATGCTCTGCCCAATGTAGTCGGCCCTTGTGCTTCTGCAGCCAGTCCATGTCGATGATGATGTCGAAGCCCAAGCTATCAAACTCTATCAGATATGCGGGAAAGTCCTCAGTCATAATACTGATCTGGAGTCCCGTATAGCGTCTCGTGCACCTCACTCTCTCCTTCGTCGGTAGTGTGACTAGGAAATCTGAGAGAGGCTCAAGAGCTATCTCTAACTTCTTAGCCATAGTAGAGGATATGGAGGAGTGGGACGCCCCTGAATCAAACAGTATCGATGCACTCAAGCCATTCACAGTGAAAGTGCCTGTGGTGACATTTCCCCTATCCTTGGATTCCGCCATGTTCAAAACATTCAGAATGGCTTCCTCATTGGGCTCGCAACCTGAAGTTAATAATTTGTAAGACAGTAAGATTGGAGTGCATGTGTCAAGGAATTCCGAAATGCCATTTATTAACCACAATGATTCCTACATATGAACTCCATAATTACATCAATACTGTCTAAACGTCAAATTTAATCATCGGGTTTCAAATGTGTTGCATTGACTAAGGTCGGTGGGGCAGTGTTCAGTTTAATGCCCTTAATCCCATGGTATACTAGCCTCGACTCCCCACCAAATACCAACACGTCCCCCGACTTCAAACAATCTTGCTCGCCTTGTCCATCCTCTTCTGATCACCGTATAGAAACTCAGCATCATCTCCAATGGAGAATGATACAACTAGTACCCCTTTGGTGATTGACTTGGGTGTCTTGTCTCGGTCCTGGTGCAACCCAAGTTTTGCCCCTTTCTCATAGAATTTCACAATGCAGACATCAGCTTCTATGTCTGGTATGGGGTTCGCCTCTAAGTGCTGTGCAACCTTGACCGCTTCCGTCACTAGGGTTTGAAGATTATCGAGTATCCTAGGCACTTGTGCTCCATCTATCTTTCTCACATCCTGATATGTCCTAGTTTGTGGATCCCAATCCTTACCCATACACATCATATACAATTTAAGTTTCAACCCGCTCTCGTATATGTTAAGTCAAGATCCTTTAGTTTTGATGATAGCAAACCTGTGGTGTTTATCTAACATGTTTGTCAAGCTCATAATTCAGATATAAACAGGTAAATAAATGGCTTAGCACGCAAGGTTGCAAGCGCACTTAAGTCATGAGTGGCTTAGCACGCAAGGTTGTAAGCGCGCTCAATCCACGACATGTGACCTACCAGTCGGGCACCTGTTGGCGAGAGCTCGGGAGAACTTCTAGCAATACACAAGCAGTCAAGAACCACACTATCATGTATCTCTTACATCTGACATTAAACAAGGACCAAAAGGATTTTTGCAACGTCAACAAACTCACTCAGCTGTGTCACACTCATACCAGCAACTAGCTCACGACAAGATGAGGCTCATTAATGTGCAAGATAACAAGACAAGCAAAGGCTATTAATGAACATCATTACATAGCTATAATAAATCCAAAAGAGAGCATTTATGAGCATTAATGGACCAAACAAGGTCAGACAAGTTACGGATGCTAGTGGTGACCGACCACTTGGGAGACGCGCTACCAACTTACCCATTCGCAAGGCAACATGTGTGCTATTGGCTCTAGATCAAGTTGGAAGAAAAATCTACTATAGGGTGCGGCTATTATATTCGTAGAAAAAGAAGTACTCTACTCTTAGAGTCTACAACTAATATGATGTTAGTTTACATCTTAACTAACTTGTATATATACGGGCATTAATGTCCTTTGTAAGTTAAGCTTGCGAGATAGAAAAAGAAGAGATACAAACTGAGCAAGTGTGAGTCAGACTAGAGTGTGTGTAAGTGCTAGAGAGTTGGTGAGCTAGAGAGGACTGGGTTAGAGTATCAATACAGTGGGTATTTGATAGAACAAAAGGTCGGGGAACGGTCGGTGAACTGTAGGCCGATAGTCAGTAGAGGTTTGACGACTTTAGGGGTAAAGTCAAAACTGTCCCGGGAGTCCGTGTGTGGGGCAAGGGAGGTTGAGTGAATTTCGTGTGTGTAAATTCTCAATCGAAATGTGTTTTCCAGTTTAAGTGTTTCTCGTGTCCATTCCTAAACTATCAAGTTAAAATCAAGTCATAGATATATCCATGACCGGTTGGGGATGCATCGGGTGCACTAATTAGTTTCAATTGGTATCAGAGCGGGTCTCTTCTAGAAAGCTAACTGCTTTAGGAGAGGATCAAGATGACTCATGCAAGCCTACTAGCAGCAGAAGAAGGTTCTGCACCAAATCGACCACCACTCTTTCATGGTGACAACTGCACTCACTGGAAAAACAAAATGGAGTTTCACATAAAGTCTGATGATCCCAGGATGTGGAGGGTTATATCACGCAGAGAACATACCTTCCAAGATCCTCAAGGACAAGACATATCAGTAGACAACATGACAGATGATCAAATCTAGAAGTTGATCTTCAATGCTCGAGCAGTAAGGATTCTACACTGCGCACTACTACTTGAACAATATTCCAAGGTAGCTTTAGCTAAAACGGCACAAGAGATTTGGAAAACTCTTGAAGTCACGTATGAAGGAAATGATGAGATCAAAAAGACACGCATTGAGCTACTATTGACTCATTGGGAGCTATTCAAAAAGGAAGAAAAGGAGAGCATCTCAGAAATGCACACAAGGTTCACCAAGCTTATCAACGAAATGTTGGTACTTGGAAGAACAATCTCAAATGAGGATCAAATCCGAAAATTCCTCAGATCTCTTCCAGCTTCTTTTGATAGCAAAGTCAATGCCATGCAAGAGGTACATGATCTCTCAAAGATGTCTTTGGTAGACATGCTGGGATCCCTGATGGCTTTTGAGTTAAAGCTACAACAAATAAACTCAGAAAGCTCATCTAAGGATAGAGGAAAAGGCATCGTTCTTCAAGCAGTTGAAAATGAAGGATCCGAGTCAGAAGACGACAATGATGAAATGGTCCTCTATGCTAAGAGGTACTTTCGAAAGTTCATAAGAAATAAGATGAGGAAAGGCAAGGAGCCCAAGGAGTTGGATGATTAGAAGAAAACAAATGACAAGTGTTTTGGGTGTTCAAGGCGTGGGCACCATATCAAAGATTGTCCTCTGCGATCCCGAGAGGACAATGACAGGGTCAAGAAGCCTGATCGATGATCATTCAACAAAGGGCCAAGGAAAGAAGCCTTCATTGTTGCATGGGGAGACTCAGAACTAAGTGACAACAATCAAACCTCAGACAGCGATCTCTCAGAAGATGAGAAGGCTCACCTATGCTTTGAGGAAGTTTGCTTGATGGCTCAAGACTAAGTTACATCAGAATTAGAGGAAGAAGATCAAAACCAGGATCGAGTGGGAATGGACCCCTGCTGGTACATCGACAGCGGGTGCTCTAAACACATGACAGGAGATTAAATAAAGTTCTTCTCACTCGAATCAGGAAGCCAAGGAACTGTCTCCTTTGGAGAAAATAAGAAAGGAAATATCATGGTGTAGGTAAGGTTGGTTTCACTTCAGATTATGTCATTGATAATTTAAATTTAGTTGATGGTTTGAAATTCAATTTGTTTAGTGTATCTCAAATGTGTGACAAAGGCAACTTAGTTCATTTCTATTCTACACATTGTAGCGTAGTTAATCAGAAAAATGGTAAAGAATTGTTAAAGGGAAAAAGGTGGAAAAATGTGTATGTAATTATTCTAGAGGATATTGATAGTCCAAATCTTCCTTGTTTGACTGCATCAATAGATGACTCCACTCTATGTCACAAGAGACTAGGGCATGTTAGCATTTCCTTGTTAAGGAAACTTGTAAGAAACAGTTGGTAAGAGGTCTCCCTGAGATTAAGAAATCTGAGACAAATCTTTGTGATGCATGTGTTAGAAGTAAGCAAACTAAGACTTCCTTCTAATCAAAGAACATGGTTAGCACATCCAAACCACTTGAATTGCTTCACATGGATTTATGCGGTCCTATGAGAATAAGAAGTTTTGGAGGAAATTGGTATGTATATGTAATTATCGATGACTACTCACGATTTGTCTGGACAATATTTATTGCTTCCAAAGATGAAGTCTTTGAGAAATTCCAAGCATTTGCAGGAAAAGTCCAAATACAACTCAACCACAAGATCAAGGCTCTCCGATCTGATCACGGGTCAGAGTTTGAAAATCAACAATTTAAGGAGATGTGTGATCAACTTGGAATAAGTCACATATACTCTGCACCCAGAACACCCCAACAAAATGGGGTAGTTGAGCGTAAGAACAGAACTCTACAAGAAGTAGCTAGAGCCATGATATTAGGAAGCAATCTTCCTCAAGTCTTCTGGGCTGAAGCAGTGTCAACTGCATACTACATCACCAATAGAACGCTCATACGACCAATTCTCAACAAAACTCCTTATGAGCTCGTCAAAGGAAGGAAACCAAACATAAGTCACTTCAGAGTCTTTGGTTGTAAGTGTTATGTCCACAATAACCAAAAGAGTTCCCTAGGAAAATTCAATGCCAGAAGTGATGTAGCCATTTTCCTTAGATACTCAGAGAGAAGCAAGGCATACAAAGTTTACAACAAAAGGACAATGAAAGTAGAAGAAAGTGTCCATGTAGTTTTTGATGAGAACAAAGACCATGAAATCAGAGAAGCTGAAGAGAATGAAGGATTTGGGTTTGATCTAGCTGAACAAAACCTCACTGAGAACATCAAGGATAACTCACCGACTGATGATAACTTGCCCGACAGGTCAGCAACAGGTCAACAACAAGTCATCGAAGAAAGTAATGATGCGAGAATCCTCTATCACCATAAAAAATTCATCAATCACGAACTCTATACAAAGATCATCCATTGGAGAACATCATATCAGATATCTCCAAAGGAATTCAGACCAGAGTAGAAACTCGTGATCTCTTAGCCCTCTCAACGACAGTCTCATCCATCGAACCTAACAAGATAAAAGAAGCTTTTCAAGACCCATACTGGATCAATGCAATGCAAGAAGAGTTAAATTAGTTTGAAAGATGCAACGTATGACATCTTGTGCCTCGACCTACTCATCAAGAGTACTTGGCATAAAATGGGTTTTTAGGAACAACTGAATGAGATGGGAGAAGTAGTCAGGAACAAGGCTCGTTTGGTAGCTCAAGGATATCGTCAACAAGAAGGAATAGACTTTCAAGAAACCTTTGCTCCAGTAGTAAGGATGGAGTCCATTCGACTACTAATTGCATTTGCTGCACATAAGGGAATCAAACTATTTCAACTTGACATTAAGAGTACTTTCTTAAATGGATATGTCAAGGAAGAAGTCTATGTAGAACAACCTCCAGGTTTTGAAACACAAGAAGGATAGGACATGGTTCTTAAGCTTGACAAAGCTCTTTTTGGGCTCAAACAAGCTCTAAGGTCTTGGTATGACCGCCTGTCTTCCTATCTATTGGAAAACCAATTCAAAAGAGGTAAAGTAGACAAAACTTTGTTTGTTTACAACAATAAGAAAGATTTCTTAATTGTGTAAGTATATGTTGATGATATAATTTTTGGAGCTTCCGATGAGAAATATTGCAAAAGGCTTGAAGCCCTGATGAAGAAGGAATTTGAGATGAGTGACCTAGGAGAATTAAAGTTTTTCTTAGGACTTCAAGTCTGGCAGGATAAGGAAGGGGTCATCATATCCCAGCAAAAGTACGTAAAGGATTTACTGAAGAGATTTGGAATGGAAGGATGTAAACCTTTTGATACACCGATGGAAGTTGGCACAAAAATGGGCATCATGACTGGTGACCAACCGGTCAATCAGCGATCATACAGGGAGATGATCGGTTATTTACTATATCTAACTGCTAGTAGACCTGATATTATGTATAGCGTTTGCTTATGTGCCAGGTTTCAAGCAGATCCAAGAGAAAGTCATCTCACAGCTGTGAAAAGAATCCTACGATATCTAAAAGGGTCCATGAATCTTGGTTTATTCTATCCTAGATTCACAAATTATAACATTGTAGGATTTTCAGATGTAGATTATGGAGGATCTATCACTGATAGAAAAAACACGTCAGGGACAACATTCTTTGTTGAATCATGTTTGATCGCATGGGGATCAAAGAAACGACAAAGCGTGGCCATCTCAACTGCTGAATCAGAATACATAGCTGCAACAAGCTGTTATGCTCAACTCCTATGGCTCAAACAACAAATAGGTGATTACAGTGTCAAAACAGGAATGTTACCTATCATGTGTGATAACACAAGTGCCATATCCATTTCCAAAAATCCAGTACATCATTCTTGTACTAAGCATATTGACATTAGGCATCACTTTCTTAGAGATTGTTGTGAAAAAGAACTAGTTGTGTTAAAGTATATTGCTACTGAAAACTAACTAGCTGACATTTTTACTAAACCTTTAAGTAGAGAAAGATTCAACAAGATTACCCATGATCTTGGAATGATATTCATTGATCACAATTAAATTGTCTTTTAATTCCCACGATCGGTCACCGTCACGTGAGCAACACCCTATATTAGTCGTTCAGTAGTCAACGATCAGTATTGCATTGAAGTTATGTCAAACGACTACTTAAAACAGAAATGTCATCTTTTCCACTAAAGTGAGACTAGAACAGAGAGTGTGCAACAGAAAAAACGGGAAATCCTCAACGGATCACTGACAAACAGTCACGACCATTGCCTATTATGAATAGTACCGTTACGATATGCCAGCGAGAGGACGAGGAGCGGTCGTAAAAGGGCGATGAGAGCCTTGCTCCTGTCACACTATTGCCCTCATTCTCTCTAAACTCTCAGAGCCTTCATACAATATTTCTCTTATCTTACAACATCCTCATGAGTTTAAGTGCAAAAAATCCCTTGCCTCACAGCCGTTTAAGAACACCCGAGCAAAAGTTCTAAATTCTAGTACAAAATCCTCTACACTAAAAATGGCACCCAAGACTGCTCTACGATCAATAGCTAAAGGCATCTCCATGGAAGCTTCCACGCAACAAGTGGCCAACATCCAGCAGACAACATCTCCAACTCGACTGACAAGGGGAGGAAGATAAGGTTACATTAAAGTAGTACAAGAAGGGAACCTTCTCGCCAGCAAGGTAGAGTATATAAAATCCCACATTCCCAAAACCTACCACCTCATCGAATCCGGCACCTTCAAACCCACTATCATTCCTGATCCTACTTCCACAAAAGAACCAAAAATGTCTTCTCCTGCCCCCTCATCTAAAACCTCCAAAATCACACAAAGCGATCCAAATCCAAACAACCAAAATCCAAGGACCATTCAACCACCACAACTACCCGTGTAACTCGCGCATCTAGGCGCGCCCAAAAACAAACAGCTCCACAAAAATTCCATTCAACACCAGAGGGGACATCACGTCGGTTACAGTTCACAAAAGAAGAAGAAGCCTCTCATTCAGCTGTCGTCAAGGAAGTGGTTCAATCACTGGAGGAAGAGGAGGTTCAAAGTGACGAACCGTCACAAAAGGAAGCCTCAGTGGAAGAGATAGGCCATGAGGAAGGTGTAATTGCACCTGACTCCGAAGAAGCGGCAAACCTCACAGCCGCTTTCGGAGAACCAGTCATCGACAGGTCTCCGACACCTCAGCGATCACCTAAAAACGGTGATAGCGACACAGAATCACCTATTATTCAGACGCTCGAGGAGCGTGCTCACTCGAAGGAGGCAAAGGGAAAAGGAAAGATGGGCGCATCTTCTAGCACCAAGGAGGTCGAGGAGCTTACTCACCTCGAAAAATCAGTTGCCAAGTCACAACCTCCACAGTCCTTGAAGCGACTGAAAAGGCTCAGAGAACTAGAGCCTCCATTGATCAAGGCCGAGAACGTCAACGATCGCTCCTGTCCCGTCTTACCCAAGACAATGGATGTGGAATGGATGGAGAAGATGGGTCTGGGCGAGGTTATCGAGCTGCTGGAGTTCCAAGGATGGGTAGACTTCTTCCAGGAGCCTATCCCAGTCTACACCGAGCTGCTCAAGGAGCATATGAGACATCTTGGACCACACCAACGTGATGAAGATGATGACTACCTCCTCTCGACAGTCCAAAAGGCTCAAATCACTAACTCTAAGTCTTGGATTTGCAAGACTTTCAACCTAAAGTCAGGAGGTCTGGTCATTCCCAAGGAAATGACTTGGAATGATCTAGGACACCAAGGAGGGAAGATGGTCAACTTTCTCAACAAAGGAGCAACAATGAAGAATTTCAATGCCGTGGACATGTCCATCACAGACAGAGTCCTCTTCAGCTTAGTCACCCACAACATCACCCCAAGGAACCAGCGCACTCACATAGTCAATGCTCGAGACGTGAGGCTGCTGTTCGCACTCAAGACCAAGGAGAAAATCGATCTTCCAGCAATGATTCTCCTCACTTTAGATGAGAATCATCAAGTAAATCAAGGTCTAGTGCACGGGGGAGTGGTCACCGCGGCACTCCTGGAGAGTGGAGTGGACACCGACAGGTTCCATGAATGCGCGTGCACCGCTCAGGACTGCATCTGCTCAGAGATGTTGTCCAAAAGGGGAATAAAGACTAAAGGAGATAAGCTCGTTGCCATCTAGAAGCCCACCAAGGTGAGCAAGCACGATCAGAACCACGACCAACAGCAAGAGCTTCAGGACTCAAACAAAAGAGAAGTCTCTCACCGGTCCATGACAGGTCAGGGACCAGTCTGGATACTTCAACTCGGGACGTTCATCATGAGTAAGAGTCACTCTTACCGCTATGCAGGCTATCTCACTGAACCAAGTGTTTATCACATGGTTTAAGGAGCAATAGATTTCATAGACTCTCACATAGCCTGAGCGTTCTTTGTCTCCTAGAGACATGAGTGAAGACCATGAGAGAATTAGTTTTAAGCTAGATATTATTTTTTCAAAATTATACTCTTTTGCCATTGACTATCTGTTTCTTGGTCAATCTTTTGACATGAATGAAAATGTAACTGTTTCTTTGTCTATTTTGAATGATTAACTTGGTTTTGATATCATCTATTGCATTGGTTGCGTCTTTCTTAATTAAAAATTACAAAAGATTTATCACTGTGTAGTTTGTAATCTATGAAATGTCATGGCCTTTTCAATACCTGATATCGTGTAGTTGCTCCCCATTTTTTTTTGCTGTATGGCAAAGGGGGAAAGAACGAAAAGATATGTACTTGTGAAACTATGTCTATCGTCCTTGTATTATGAAATTTCCTCACTTTAAAAACCCTTAACAGACTCAGGGGGAATTCTTCTTACGGGGAATATTCTTCTTAGGGGGAATACCTTTTACAATTTTGAACTTTAAGTTGTCAAGCACATATCATTTTGTATCGGTTGCCATCATCAAAAAGGGGGAAACTGTTAAGTCAAGATCCTTTAGTTTTGATGATAGCAAACTGTGGTGTTTATCTAACATGTTTGTCAAGCTCATAATTTAGATAAACAGGTAAATAAGTGGCTTAGCACGCAAGGTTGCAAGCGCACTTAAGTCATGAGTGGCTTAGGACGCAAGGTTGCAAGCGCGCTCAATCCACGACATGTGCCCTACCAGTCAGGCACCTGTTGGCGAGAGCTCAGGAGAACTTCTAGCAATACACAAGCAGTCAAGAACCAAACTATCATGTATCTCTTACATCTGACATTAAACAAGGACCAAAAGGATTCTTGCAACGTCGAAAAACTCACTCAGATGTGTCACACTCATACCAGCAACTAGCTCACGACAAGATGAGGCTAATTAATGTGCAATATAACAAGATAAGCAAAGGCTATTAATGAACATCATTACATAGCTATAATAAATTCAGAAGAGAGCATTTATGGGCATTAATGGACCAGACAAGGTCAGACAAGTTGCGGATGCTAGTGGTGACCGACCACTTGGGAGACGCGCCACCCACTTTCCCATTCGCAAGGCAACACGTGTGTTGTTGGCTCCAGATCAAGTTGGAAGAAAAATTTGCTGTAGGGTGCGGCTATTATATTCGTAGAAAAAGAAGTACTCTACTCTTAGAGTCTACAACTCATAGGCTATTAGTTTACATCATAACTAACTTGTATATATACGGGCATTAATGTCCATTGTAAGTTAAGCTTGCGAGATAGAAAAAGAAGAGATACAAACTGAGCAAGTGTGAGTCAGACTAGAGTGTGTGTAAGTGCTAGAGAGTTGGTGAGCTAGAGAGGACTGGGTTAGAGTATCAATGCAGTGGGTATTTGATAGAACGACAGGTCGGGGAACGGTCGGTGAACCGTAGGTTGATATTCAGGAGAGGGTTGAGGACTTTAGGGCTAAAGTCAAAACTGTCCCGGGAGTCCGTGTGAGGGGCAAGGGAGGTTGAGTTAATTTCGTGTGTGTAAATTCTCAATCGAAATGTGTTTTCTAGTTTAAGTTTTTCTCGTGTCCATTCCTAAACTATCAAGTAAAAATCGAGTCATAGATACGTCCACGACCAGTCGGGGACGCATCGGGTGCACTAATTAGTTTCAGTATCCCGAAATGTAAAATCCTCCTAAACCCGTTCCCAAGGTCCTACACTCATTTACAATGGTTATTTGTTCATCTAGGGTTAGGTATTGCTTGAGTAGGATCATGCCGGGTTGAAGCACTTGGCACTCTCTATTTGGATACTCCCGTTCTTTCGCTCAAAAGTTTAGGTGATCTAGGTCTCATAGGTATGGAATAGCAGATGACAAAGTGCCCTATTGGGTGAAAGGTTTTCTAAGTTAGGTTTCTTTAAAATTAAGTTCTTTACTAAGCACATTCCACATACAAGATTCATGGTTTGAAAGTTGTAAACATGCAATCATGCTATAAGCTTTTGGTTTAGGTTTTTGGTTTATCAGTATCGCGCTGGGTGCTAGTCTCTGTGCCTGAAGCTCTCGCTGAATAGAGGGTGTTCAGACCCGTGGTGACCTCCTTGCCTTTCTGATGTGTGGATGAGGATGGCTGCCCCGTCGGACCTCTGGCATAGGTAGTGTACTATGGCGCCTGACCTCCTCATGGTCCGCATCCGGCTCCCAGGGTTGGAGTAGCACTCGTACTCCCTGTGGCCCTCCCACTTGCAGTAGCTACACTCTACCTTCTTGCCCGAGCAGTCGACGCCAGGGTGGTCCTTCCCACAACGCTTGCAGAAGAAGTGGCGCTGGCTTAGTAGTGCCTATGGTTACACAACTTGGATTAGTAAGGAATTGATTTAATTGAAATTGGTTACTAAGATAAGAGGTGGGTATCCTTACCTACCCTTGGGTGCGCGCGGACCTAATCGCTGGGCGTCGATAGTAGGACCGGTTAGGCGAGGAATCGCTCCTTCGCCTTCTGGCCCAGTGATCCTGCTGCCCCTTCTCTTACTGAAGAATTTCCTGTTGAAGGTTAGGTTAGTAATCAATTTAAGCATTAAGCAGTAAGTAAGCAAACAATTCCCATTTAAAGGTTTCTTACTTTCCACGCTTGCTATGGCCGCTAGAAGTCGCTCCCCCATCCTCGCCCTCGGGGTTCTTCCTCTGGGCCTCATCTCGAGTTTGAAGCATCAGCTCGGTTGTCGACGCAACGTTGTAGCACTCCTATAAAACATTGGTAAATTTTTGTGTTGATAAGGTAGTTCTCAACAGACAAAAGAGTTCTAGGTATTTATATACCTGAATGGTGGTGAAGCATATAGCTCCCATGAAGCCCTGAATACGGAACTGCAAACCTCCTCTAAACTTCTGGATCTTTACTGTGTGTGAGTACTCAACCCCGGGATGAAGTCCAGTAGACTGATGAACCGAGCATAGTACTCGTCCACTGTTTGACTCCCCTGTGTCAGGGTCTCAAACTCCTGACGCTTCCTCTGCTTCAGGTGCTCGGGGTAGTACTTGTCCCGAAGCACCTGCACGAATGTTGTCTAGTCGAATCCCGGTGTAGCTATATGGTTGTTCTCAACCGACCACCTCCAAATGTCTGTAGCGTCCTTCAGGTGGAAGGCTGCGATGTCAACCTTCTGATCCTCAGGAACCCGTATAGCTCGAAACGCCTTCTGGTGCTCCACGATGAATCTCTCTAGTGAAGCGGGGTCCGGCTCCCCTGAGTATGTCGGTACTCGTGCGTCAGCTACGCTCTTCAGCCAATTGGTCTCTCTGGGCTGTGGTGGGTGGGGTATGGCTCCCGCAAATTGTGTCCCCAACTGAGCTGCGAAGGCAGCCATGGCCGCTGTCAAGCCCGGTATCTCTGGGACATCCTATGGTGTTTCCCCACCACGGCCTCTGCCACCTCCACGACTCTCCACTTCTCAACATCTATAGGATGGTAAACTATCATTACTACTCGGTATCATACCGTAATTGCATTCATAATCACAAATATGCCAATAAGGCTGATTACTTAACGTTAAATGTATTCCTAAGACTTCCTCACAGACGTTCCCATATTCCCAATATTCCTATGCCCACTGTTCTTGACCCAGTATCTTATCATCAGAGCGGTACTCCGCTCTGATACCACTTTATGTAATACCCCTAATCCTAATCTCCTATAATCACAAGTCGTAGCATAATTAATGACGTAATTCGCAGCGGAAAATTAAACTAACTAACGCATTGGTGTTACACGCCGTCACTCACCCTTGTGAGTAACTAGGCAACCTCATACCATCAACTAAACTGCATCTACATACCCGCTGTGATGACTAGATACCGACCAATCACAAATTACAACCCAAATCCAAAACTGAACAAGTGAGCACTGAGTCCAATTACATTCAAATCCCCATAACAAAGTACATAATAAGTCTTAAAGGTTTGATTCCCCAAAACGATGCTAACTACCCAGCATCCCGCACTCCGGCTTTACAATCCGATCAACAACCTGAAATGTGTTGGCCCCAAAACGGGGCTCAACAAACTATATGCTGGTATGCTAAATGTAGTTTTTGAATCATTCGGATCCCTTAGGTCATTTTAGCCATCTTGACATGCTGTTCATTTCATGCTTTTCCAATTTACAATAATAGTAAACACCTATAATTGCTTAAGTAAACACAAAACAGTTCATCCAACAATATCATCACATAAACAGTGAAACAATACCAAACGAGATACGCGTTTTGGTTAACCGTTCTCGTCAGTCGGCCTTAAGGCCCCGTTGTTCTTTTAACCAGCCACTTAATCCTCTTAATTAATTTCCACCTCGGGTGTCATGTTAAGACAACCCTTAATAACTTGATAGTGTTTGATAACACTGGACAATAGTCCTGGGTCCCAAATAATGGAACCATTCGCCAACGGACCCTTTGGTCCTGGACTTATCTCATTTGCTTTTGAAAGCGTCCAATTCGGCTGAAGCCTGCAGCAACAGTAGTGCCCTCTGCCATCATCGAGTGTGGATGTATGGATTTCCATGAGTGACTCTTGATAGTAGTCCCTCGTCGTGATCATGCTGCGCAACCAGTTAGTCGAGACTAACTGGGTTTCCTCCTCCAAACCATCATATAACTAAGTTCTTTTAACCATTAACCTAATATCAAATCCTTAGGTTTAAGTCTACAATACTTGACTGCCAGTTAGGTTCTCATGATACCTAAAGGTCATCTAAGTCATGTTCGAGTTTAGATGTGTAAACTCCATGTCTAAAAGACATTCGTGTAAGATAAGACGCAATGGTGTCGAGTAATATAATTCACATGATCACATGCATAAATCATAGGGGTGTGCAAACGGTTAGAACAGATATCCGTTAACCGAAGTTCGGAAAAAAAAACGGTGTTCGGTTAGTTCGGTTATAACCGAATTAACCGAAAGTCATAATAATATCCGTTTTAACCGATAACCATTTTACATACTATATTAGTAACCGTTAACCGCCCCGTTAACCGAACTTTCAAACATAACCTTAATAACCGAATAACCGAAATAACCGAAATAATCACAATAACCGAAATAACCGTAATAACCGAATTTTCTGGATTGATTATCCATGAAATAACTGACAACGCAGAGTAGGAATCTGAAATAAAGAGCATATTTGAATCTTTACATACAAACCACAACATAAATTTGAAAGAACAAAAGCAACAACAATGATGGAAGTATTCCAGGTTAAAAATTAAGGATAAAAAATTATATATATATTTTTTAAAAAAACTTCGGTTATTACGGATAACCGTAGTTTCAGTTTCAATATCCGTTAACCGAACCGTTCTAAAGTATGGATATCCGTTTTAACCGAAATAACCGAACTTTTGTAATACGGTTAAAAAAAACGGTGACCGAATCCGGAAGAAAAACGGTTATTACGGTTATCCGAAATAACCGCCCCGTTTGCACACCCCTAATAAATCATAGATATCACTCTTAAACAATTAGACACACAACGTCTGGACCCAAGGAAACCCTCAGGACGTTCAGACCACACAATTAACATACCGTTCACCGAAATAAACGCTAGTGTGACGTTTCACCCTCTCCAGCTAGTCCTCGAAGTACTGGTCTACACACGTGCATATACCGAATAGTGTTAGTACTACTAACACTAATAGCTACGGCATACTAATACAGAACTAATACCCCCGGTATCTTAACCCCGTATTTTCATTAACTTCTCCCTGTTATTAAACGGTGGTTCAAGGTCGCTTAACAGTTTGTATTCTTATGTAGTAACTACATGTGATAATGAATTCCTACTTCTTAATATATCCTTAACTCCTTGATTGTAGTTTAATGACCGTCTCCACTCATTCCATATAATCATATAATTCGAAGTGAATTATAATTCCAACGTATAATAATGACATCCGATCATTTCATGTGAGACATATTAAGTCGTAACATTTTAATATTTACGTATCACTTACTAAGATCATAGTCTTAGTAGAATAAGTTGTTACATGTAACGTCATAAATATATCACGTTATTCCTTTTAACTTTGTAAGGTTCCCAACCATATATTATAATTCTTGTCTCCATAACATCCTACATGAATTATAAAATTCATTTATATGATAACTCCCCTTTGTTATTTCATGTGCAGGGCTTTATAATCCTATTTATGTTATTTATTCAAAAATCTTTATTAAGGATATACCTTAATACTATACAATGTATTTTATACATTATAATGTTCCTTACATAATAAGATTTCCAACCACATATTATACTTCCTAACTCTTTAATTTAATCTCATCATTTATATGATTGTTTATAAGGTATAATTAATATTATTTACCCATTTTACAACATACTCTTTCATACCTTAATACAATGTCACACTATCCCATTCCCAACCTTATATTATAAATCTATAATATACTTTACTAATTTGCACCAGCCACTCTCATTTCCGGTAATAACATTTCTTACCCATTAACTTTTCATTAATTACAAAATCACCCTTAAATGTTATACTTGTTACATTTTTAACCTTATTTAATTTATAACCCAAAGTTTCAACCAACTTTTATTCATTTCCAAACAGCCCCCCTACTGTTCGGTTTTCACATCCTAAACCCACAACTTTTATTAATTACATTGTAGCCCACTTTTATTTTATAACTTACAATTTAATTCCTAAAACTTTATATTATACATATTACTTTATTTAATTCCAAAATCAATCCAATAATTTTCCTAAATTCATAACAGACCCCTAAGGTCCTTTTACTCTCGGTTTTGACCCCACAGTTTGGTTAATTACATATTAACCCCATAAGTTTTACAATTGTTACAATTTAACCTTAAAACTTTATATTATATCCTTCAATTTATTAAATCATAAAAATCACTTTCTCCTTTTGTTTTATTTTGGTCAAACCTCAATACTGGTCAAGGTTGACCACTAGGTTACTCTTTTGACCATATTTTCACAATTTACGAAATTACCCCACTATTTATCATTAATTTACGTTTAAGTGTTTTAGCTTATAAAATTCATTTTTAATTTTCCAAACTACTAAACAGCACCCATTTCGGTTTTTATACAGTTTCAACACCTCATATTTTATGTAATTACAATTTGACCCCATTAATGAATCTTTTATTCATTTTAAGTACTTATAAGCTTATAATTCCTTAAAAATTATATTTCCAACTTTATAAAATATTACTTAGCACGTATATTTACATTTATGTTCCTAGGTACTTATTTATACCATATTTATGGTTTGTACCCAGATTTTTGCATAATTTATTTTAGCACCTCTAAAACTTTATATCTTCTCACTTAAATGCTTTAAAACTTAACCAATCATTCCAAAACTTTAAACATAAGTTCCTATACAAATATAGGTCATTAAGGAACCCTACTTACAGGATATTCTCGGCTGTAACATGTTTATACCCCCCCCCCCAGATTTTATAAAAATTGCATTTTAGCCGCATTACTTAATAAACTTGCTATTTAAGTGTTTAAACCTTGTTCCAACTTACCCAAAACTCATACTATAGTTTTATAAACATATTTAGGCCATTATAAGCCCCTTTATACAGAAGGTTCTCGGCCATAATTAATTTTAACCCATAGTTTCACAAATATTACATTTTTACCCCATTTTCTTTGTAAAAATGACCTTTAAGTCATTAATTCATTCACCAACGTTTCCAAACGAGTCTACAACATATTAGGTTCATTCCTAGGTCTTAATTGGCCATATTAACAGAATCATTTCGGCCTTAGTTAATCTCCCACAACAAGAACACTTAAAAGTGTTGAAAATGTGTTTTAAGGCTAGAATCTTACCCTTGTAGCTCCAAGCTTGTTTTTCTCAACTCTTTACTCTCGGCCCTATTTATTATGTAAGGAGGAGTAAGTTTAACTCACCAAACAACTGTTTATAGACTGATCCAAGTGTTTAGTAGCTTAAATCATGGTTTACCTTCACAAAATGATGTTTCTTAACAAGTTGTGTTCCTTGAACCTTCGGAAACCAAACAGTGGCTTAAGCTCCACTTTTATACAGGTTTGAATACATGCAGAAGAGATCTTGTTAGGGTCTTTGAGACTCCATAACATAAGGAAATATTTAGAGTACAAAAATGTGTTTTAAGAAGATGATTTTACCTTTGAGGTTCTAGGATGAGTTTCTCCACCAAAATTCGGCTACAATATGGAATTTAGGTGAGTATTTCGTCCAGAAAAGATCAAGGACTAAAAAGGTAGATAAGGAGTTCAAAAGAGCTAGTTATGACTTACCCTTGAAGTCACTTTTGGAGTTGGTTCTTGCCTTGATTTTCGGCCAACAAGATGAGATAATGTAGCTTCATTTTACACATGTAAAGATGGATAAAAGTGTGTAAATATGCTGGGAAATTTCGGCCATAATTGATAGAGGGGAAAGATTGACTTGAAAGCTTGTTTTTATACCTTAAAATGATTTTTAAGCTTCCATTGACTCCATGGCTGTTGATGGCCGAATTTGTGGCTGCAAAATGTCTTGAAGACTGCCATGAAAAGTGTTGGAGAATATCTCTTTGAGCCCTCTTTGTGTTTGTGAAGGAAAATGAGTGATTTGAAGAGAAAAATGAAGATGGGTTTAATTCACCATTTGGGAGCTCTAGGTGTTCTTCATGCTCTCAAGGAAGAAGATGAAGAAATCAGATAGGGAGTGGGAAGGGAGCAGCACAGCAATGAGAGGATGAGAGAGATAAGGAAAGTTGACTTACTTGTCTTAAAGAGAAAGGTGTGGGTGGATACTAGCATTTAATGACTAGGATTTACTCTTAAGATATTTTTGCATGTAAATTTGAATGGGTGGTCTGGTTGCCTTGGAGTTGGCCATCCCTTGTCCCTAAGGGTGTTTTTCTTTTCTTTTTATGTTATAATGTAGATTGTGTCTTAATATGTTCTAGGCATATAATTTGTACACTAAGACTTATATCATGTATTAGTTTGTGTCCAACATGATTTCTTTGTCCTAAAGTGTTTTAATTTATGATTTTACTTTCAGATTATTGGGTATACTTACTAGTCCTCGTGACTAGTAAAATACATCTTTTGACTAACTCTTTAAGTTGGTGTTTTATTTAATGTAACGATGTGTTACATGTTATATTAATTTTAGGAGTAGTTTTCTCCTCATTAATATTCCTCATTAGTTTTAGGAGTAGTTTTCTCCTTATTAATATTCCTCCTTAATATTAGGAGTATTTTTCTCCTTATTAATATTCCTCATTAATTTTAGGAGTAGTTTTCTCCTTATTAATGTTCTCTCCTTGTTTAGAGAGTTTATGTATAGTTTAGTGTTCATCTTGGACTATATATTTTTATAATAATATTCCATATGAATATTGATTATTAGATGGCTAATGAATTATTATTTCCTTTTATTTAAATTACCTCTTTATTAACTTAGTTAATTAGTGTTTGGGGTATTTCAGTTGAACCTTGTTGTAAGCATAAATTGAGCAACTAGTCTTGAAGTGCATTGTCATTATGAAAATTAGACGGGCGTGAAATACCTGTTGTAGTCCACCACTCTTTTACGACCGGGCAGTGTAGGAAGACATGATTCCTGCTCTTATAACCACCACAGAAAGCACACCATGGTCCTAAGTCATTCCTACTCTGATCAGGGATCAAAGCTCAACAATGGAAGAAGCCCTATAGGACCTTCCGGGCAAATAGGCGAATCTTGTGAGGAAAGAAGCACTTCCTTGACCTTTTCATCGCATAACCAATCTAACTAGAGCCATTCTATTGGTAATTAAGTGAATAAGCTAGATGGTATGCCGTTTTGACTGAGAAAGAGTTGTTGAGCACAATGTTGAAGATTAGAGTTGCATCTACATCATTAAACTAGCTACAGACTAACTCTTCTTTTAAGCTTATGATTGATGAGCCAAGATACTCGTCCATTAGCATGGGTCATATGAGTTAAATGCCATTCTCATTGTTTCTTTCATTTTTTTCTAATAGCCAAGGATTTGTGAGCTTGATACTTGTTTTATCACCCACTATCCTTCTAGAACCTGCTCGAAGTAGGTACAAAGTCCCACCAAGCGATCACCAAACCGGGCTTGGTGATGCTCCTAGTTGCGCATTGAGTAAATGATTTCCCCTCAAAAATATGGCTCTTAGAACTCGTGCCACCAACAAATGTGGCTGTTGCGAGAACTGCCACAATGCCTTGCAAGAAGAGTATCATTGAAGCAACACAAGTCACGAAAACCTAAACCCCATCATCCAAACTTCAACATAATGTAGACCCGCTGCGCCAGCAAATTCCCTGGTTAACCAGAGACCCTTTCCACCAATATCTATGAATAGTTCCCTGAATCTCATGGATTAAAAGTATTTGGTAATCGAATAACACTCATGTTATAAGAGGGAAAATAGTACGACCAGCCTGAGATATTAACCTCTTCCAACCTTGAAAAAGCTAGTAAATTGTATCTCTAATATAACCAAAGACATATCCTATGTTTTCCTACCATACTTGGGAAACCAAGATATGACCCCAAATCCATAACATCACGAACACCCAAGAAAGTGTAATTTGGTTTCAGATGCTGGATGGCACCAAAACAGAAAACATGAGCCTAGATTTGACGGCACTGATGCTTTGGCTTGAAGCTTCAATCTCTAATACGAGTAACATTCACCTGATTAGCACGAAAAAAACCACATAGTCATCAGCGAAAAACAGTCTAGTAACATCAAATCCTTAGCCCCAACATCTGATTCCTTTAATAACTCCCGAAATCATAACCGTTTGAAGATTGGAAGAGAAAGCTTCCATACAACAAGCAAACAAAAAGGGTGATAAAGGTTCTCCTTGCCTAAGTCCACACTATGGGTGAAACAATCTTCACAGGTAGCCATTAATCGATACAACAATGGAAACAAAGGTAATACACTTCTAGACTACACGTGCCCAATTTTCATTAAAGCCCATAATCCTCAGCACTGCCTGAACAAAGGACCAGGCCACACAATCACACGCATTCGCCATGTCGAGATTTAAAGCAAACTATCCTTTTTCAAAAAGCCTTCGATATTTTCATCATGTAAATAAAATAATGAGCATTAACAATGAAATACGCCAACCATTAACTACCCAAATTAACAAGGGATTAATTAATGCGAAGAGATTAATTAATGATTAGTCACCCAAGGATAATGACTAATGAGCAATTCATTAAGAAATAATACAACCTCTAAACATATATACATAAATAAATATGTATAGTCCAAGATGGACACTAAATAACACATGAGATAATGAACTAAAGAGGTTACATTAATAAGGAGAAAACAATTTTAAATTTAGTACAACATGTAACACATTAATACATGTACTAATATCACAAACAATGTGATAAGATTATATAAAGTATTTAATATAGTCAAACAAAATTATAAGTGCAATAACCACTTATATATACTCCTTAGAACAAGTAAATAACGTATGTTACAACCTAACACATTACCCTAATCCATAATGTACAACTTTAGTGTTACAATATTAAATCATGAAATTTTCAAATCTTCCCCCAAAAACAATGGTGGCCGGCTGCAAGGAAGAAAAAGGGGAGACTAAAAAGTAAACAAAAGTAAAATAAGAGAATAAGTACAATCTACCTTACACACCTAAGCACCTAAAGTAAGTCTATTCTCTTACTAATACCCATGTCTCTCATTCTCTCTCTCTCTTTGCTCATGCCATTTACGTACAGCCATCCCTTCTCCCTTCTCTCATCCGGAAACATTCTCTCTTTTTTCCACCTTCATTCTTCTTCACGCTTCAAGAAGTCAACAATGGTGAACTAGCCTTCCTTCACTTCTTTTACCTTAAAAACTTCTATTTTCTTACTCAAATCGCCACCCATCTCTTCTCCTCTCATCCTATCCGAAAGTGCCTAGGCATGGACCAAGAAAATTAGTAAAGAAAAAGGGTGGAAAGCTAGCTCAAGTTCATAGAAGTTAAGGTAAGAAATACACCTTAAAACTCCTTCATTCCTCCATTAACAAAGCTAGAACTCCACTTACTCATTCCCTCTCTTTAGGTTTGAACCTCTGAAGATTTTGATGCCCAAAATCTGTAGGAAAAAAATGGGGAAGAAAGGCTAGACAGGTTCAACAACATAAAAGTAAAAAAGTGCTCTAACTCCCATCCTATTCTCGTTCTTTACATGGCCGGTTTTTCTAGCATTCTTAACACACTTTTATTCACTCTTTATATACACAAATATTGGTGTGTTCCACATCCCTATGGCCGAAAATGTAGCAAGTCTTCTACCAAAGGTAAATTCTTTAAAAATTGAGTTTAAGTGCTCAAATCATGTTATATCCTTAGATCAACACATGAACTCACTTCCCACTTATTTTCCTAGTGTTGACCGAAGCCTTGAAGGAGGAAAATAAGCACTTGTGAGCCATAAGGTAAAACTCCACTCTTAAAACACATTTTGAAGCCTTAAGCTCTAGCTCTTCTTTAAGGAGTCTTAAAGACCCTAACCTTACTTATTTTCCTTTCTAATGAACATGGCCAAATTGAAGTTGAAGTGTTGGGGTGCTTGGCCGAAAATACAAGGTGAACAAGGGTGGAAAAAGATCAATTTTGCAGGGTAAGTATAGCAGAAATATGTGTTACTATACTTCTACCTAGGCAGTGTACCTATCGTTTTACGGAATAGTGAATTGAGTGGGGATTGTCGATCTCGGGGACCTTGTTCAATTAATTGAATTTATTTACTTACTAACTGAGAAACTAAACAAGAAAACAGGAAACATCACTTTTTCAGTTTTTACTTAATTTAATAAAAGAATGACTAAACAAAATAACATAAAATAATAAATTAATGAAAGAGTGAACATAAACTAAATAAAGAGATAAAGATTAAAACTATTGAATCTAAAGATACACCCCGGATTGTTCTGCAAACCTTTACTTTATTAATCTATTTATAAACTCTCTCCTAATTCTGCAATAAACTCAAGAATCTTAATTAATCCGTTACCTGGTCCTTGTACAACGAATCCTAACTGGCAGAAATAACAAGCCGCAAACCATGCCCAAGTCAATTCTAACCAATCACATTATAACCAATTCCTATTGGAGACAGATTAACCTATAGGCAAACCATGCTTCTAGTCATTAATCCGGTTTAACTTCCTATGTCTCGTTAACTAATCTCAACACCACATATTTGTTAGTAAACTACAAGAATTACTTTAATAATTATCTAGAGAATTAAAGCACATGAAAACTAGAATTAAACTATTGCAATAATGAATGCATGAAAAGATTACAAAATAAATATAAAGATTCGGGTTGCTACCCCGATCCAGGGAGCTAGTCTAACTACTCAAACATAAATATAAAAATAAATAAAATAAAAGAGAAATACATTAATATGTAACAACAATAATATGTGGGAGTGGTGGTGGTATGGTGATGGTGGTGCGTGACGGTGGTATGCTGGTGGATTACCGTGAATGTGTTAAGTGGTGATGGTGTTACGATGATGGTGGCATGATGGTAGTATGGTGTGTTGATCTTGGTGAAGAGAATGGAAGTGAGGCCTGAGCCCCTCCCTGAGCGTGTGATAGCATATTGCAACCCTAACATTCATATTTATGCAGCAGCAAACGTATCTACGGTGATAAAGAAAATTTTTATCTTTTATTTTCTCCAAAGTATCGTCGGGAGCTGTTAAATTTGCCGCGTCTGGACATGTGTCCAGACATGTATGTCCGACACCTCTGTTTGCGTCGCGCGGAATTTCTCTCGACTTGTGTCCGGACATGCAAGTCCAGACATCACTCTAGACAGTCTCGGCCTTTGTCCGGCCTTGCACGTTCGGACGCAAGGTCAGACACAACTTCAACAGAGCCTAAATTCTTCGTTTTAGCTTCGTTTTGCTCCCCGTTTATGGCGTTGAAATCCTCATGAGAAAATCTATGCATTTCCTAGACTTTTCCCTGCATTAGACACATAAAATGTATCAGTTCACATCAAAACATAAATCTAAGGAAAAACATATGATAAGTGAGAAATATGGCATGAATTGTTATAGAAATAGGAAGAATTAAAGCCTTAAAGTATATATATTTCGCACTTATCAGTAAGCTACTAAACTAAGTCTTAAGACTTTCAAATCATGGTTTAAGCTTATGTTTTGGATTAAAAACTAACCTAAGCCTATTATTTATCTATTTCAGATAAGAGAAGGATATTAAGAGGATTTTTGGAGCCTTAAACAAGTAAGTTTACTTAAAACACATTTTTAAGTTTTAAAGTAACTTATGGTGTGTAATAAATTAAGGCCGGGAGCATGTAGTGTTGAATGGGTTGTTTTAACTCAAAAATGTGATTAAAAACTATGGTAACATGTTTGGCTAAGTTACCTTAATAAATGATTACTTATAATGTCATAAAAATAAGCTAAGGGGGTTAAAATGCAAATTTTGAAAGTTTATGGGTAAAAGGATAAAAAGCCGTGAGTGATTATGTTATTACAAGTATTTTATGTCATTTAAATGTTACAATTGAGGTTTGTAATAAGGCCATGTGTTTAGGCCATTTTTATAAGTTATTTAAGTCCTTTTATGCATTAAAGGTTAAGTATATGTTTACTATAATGTTTGTTGAGGAGATCTAGTGTTAAAGGGTAATCTGATGAGTTTAAACCACATAGAAATGTTAAGGTTTAAATACCTACGAATTTAGTGGAAATTGTTTTAAGGTTAGGGTTAAAAATAAGCTTTAAAAGTAATTATAAGCTTAAGGAATATTCTAGTGAACAAATGAGCATAACATGAGTGGTCAAGTGTAAATAAATAAAATTGGGGGTGTCAAAATGTAATAGAGCCTAAAGTTAGGCCTCATTTGGATTTAGATGGAAAATATAAGTTTTTGTAAAGTTAAGGGCCTAAATGGAAATTCTAGGAAAATTTGGGGTCAAATCTATAATTATGGAAAAATATGGGTCAAGGCAGTATTAGGTAGTCAACCTTGACCATATTAGGAGTGTTGACCAAGTTGGATAAGAGAAATAATCAAATTAGGAACTTAATGTAGTTTAGGAGCGAATTATAAGTTTAGAAAACTTATATGGGCTAAAGTGTAATTTCCGGAAAACTTGGGGGCGAATTGGGATTAGAATGAACATAGGGGCTGTTCGGAACTATTGGGAAGACTTTGGTGTAAATTGGAATCAAATTAAGAAGATTTTAGAATATAAGAGTTAAAGGTTAAATTGTAAAGTTTAGGAGTCAAATGTAAGATTTATAAAACTAATGTGGTCAAGATGTAAATTTTGGAAATTTGGGGCGTAAATGACATTAGAAACAGCCTAGGGTTTGTTGGTAATTTACTAGAATTTTCGGGATTAAGTTTGGAATTAAAATGATTAGATTGTATAATATAAAGTTTAAGGATGATTTTGTAAGGCTTATAAAATAATGTGGGCCAATTTGTAAATAAGGAAAAGTTAGAGGATGAGAAAATAATACTGTAACAGCAATGGGGTTGTTCTATTTTTATAATATATGGTAGAAAACCATAGGATAAAATTGGCTAAGAGTAGAAATATTATAACATATGACATAAGGAGTAAAATCGTAACATTATAAAATTAGTGTGGGAGATTTGTAAATTGTGGAAAATGTGGGGGCTGTTGCTACAATGCAGTAAGTTGGGAGATGATATTTAGTATATGGTTGAGAGTGTTATGAATATTACATTTATATAAAGTCCAAATGATATTTGTAACACCCCAACTACAACCATACACTTAACCACAAATTACACACGGAAAACTTAACTCATCACATTACTTAACTCAATGGTGTTACACGCCGTTAACCACCCACGTGGCTAACAAGGCTAATACATATACATTGTATCGGTCTAATGGACTAGATTCCCGGCAACGCACATTACTATCCCTTTCCATTAACAACAACCAATACATATACATTCCACTGTACCAGTATTCACAAACTAATGCCGATAACAGGTTCGGTCTTACTACTCCTACATACATAAGTAATTAAACGACCTACCCATGCACAAACAACTACCCCCCCGTCCTACTCTCGAACGGCTCCCAGCTCCTTGTCCTAAAAATAGGAAGAAAGGGTGGCCCCCAAGGGCTCACACCTGCTGGTATGGTAATCCCGCAGCCCGCATGCTACCGGGCCACACACAACTAATTGTCGCTAAGCATGCGGTTTGATTATATTTAATTCATGTATGTAAACTATAAACACACAAGACACATTACATTCCTCAAAATGGTTCAACAAAACAGACACACATCTATACTTATAAATCACCTCATTGTGATCTTTAACCCTAGAGGTGTTTCTTCTCTAATGGAGCTATTCCTTAATAGACGACATTTACCCACTAGTCGGTTTACACTCCAAATCGTCATATAGTAACCTGGGAATCATATCCATGATCCACATACACCACGTAACAACACATTTCACTTTTCAACGTACGACTTACATAACTTCGCAATAAGGATTGCAGTACAACAATAACACATAACATAACGGGTACGGTTCTCTTTAGGAACCGACCCAAATATAGTTTCACTTGTAGAGCCTAGAGATGTTTGCCAAACTCATGATAAGCTCGTTACATAACTCGTTACCGTCTCGTTAAATGAACGGATAACTTTATCCCAAGGTGCGTGGGATATAGTAATCCAAGCACACCGAACAAACATAGTATGCCCCTGTGGCCCGACGTGAGTCAGTAAAATAGCCTTGGATAAGCTAAAGGGAATGTTGAAAACCAAATTAGAAAACAACCATAACATACAAAGAGAGTCGAACCGGTTATGACATCGACCCCCATACTCACACGCGTGGCCGGAACAGACCGGTCTCCTCACTTCCACGGTTAGCACTTGTTAGAAGTCTCATTATTGGACTTAGCACGTTTATTCACATAGGTGTTAGGGTCTAGTTAGGCACACACAAGGGTAGTGAACATACCAACACGCACAACACACTAACTAACTCACGCATAGCCGTTTAGAACGTTCCCATGGTTTTGGGTCGTTAAATCTGAATACCGATCTCTCATGTGATCCTAGATTTGGTTAGCTAAGGTTTAACACTTTTGAGGTTAACGGTATCGGAATTAAACACGCCACATAAATGAATTTCTATAAAATCATTACATGTTTTATCTTACAAGGTGGAAAACACACAGAAAAACACATTGGCATACAAGCCGGTGTAATCCGGTAGGACACAGGTTGCAAGAAAACCATACCTGTCACCGTAGGGAATTACTTTACTGGGTGTTCTCACGCTCCTCGGTTCCCACTTGTTCCTCATGTCTTACTCTTGAACTACTATTTACATGTCAAATGGTTCAATTAAGATTTAGGCGTTACGGCAGGTACATAATTGCTACTCCCGTACTTACCCCGTTATCCCGTTATTTCGGTTTAACTTTGTGTACCTAAACTCACAACTTTCTCAATCACCTCCAACACTTGTTTATCTTCTTAGGACCTTTAAAAGTCACCAAACAATACCTTAACAACATCCAAAACCATTACCCATCAATCCCCCACCTTTATAACTCTTTAAAACACATTTTAGGCCATTTTTGGTCTGGTCCGGGACTTGGTCCGGACCCAAGGTCCCGGACCACCTCTGAAACTCGATCTCGACTTATTTTTGACATTGGTCTGGGACTTGGTCCTGGACCTAGGTCCCGGACCACCTGAATACTTGACTCTCGGCATATTTTTAAGCTCGGTCCGGGACCTTATACAAGGGCTAGGTCCCGGACCCTGCTAAAAAGCTGATAAAAGTCCATTTTTCAACCCCTAAACCAACCTTAATCCACACTTAATCATTCCATAATCTTTCCACATGTTTTCTACATGTTTAAACACCCTTAAACACTCCTTAAACACTCCTAGAACGTTGTTCCAATTCACCACCCAATTCTTGTTCAAATTCCACAAACTCAATTTTCACATTCTTGCATTTTTGTACACTTGTGCATCTCTACTTCCTTTTGATAGTTCTTACCATCTACCAACTTACCAAGTCACTTAATGACCATTCCAATTCATTCCTAGATATATACAATACTAAAACCCAAGTTTAACTTCCATCTCCTAAGGCTTGCACACTAGCTCACTTCTAGAATTTCTACAAATCCTTATATGCCATTTGCTACAGATTTTGCATATTTCAAACCCATCCTTAATTCACCATTCTAAGGTTATTAATCCACTCTACACAACACCATAAACACCTAGGTTCTCCCATTCACCAAGCCATCATCAAAACACTCATTTTCTACCAAAATTTCGCCATAACCTCCCCATAAACCATACACATCCATTTTCACCATTCCTCATCCTTTTCATTCCTAATCTAGCCATACCCTTTCAAGGGTCCTACCAGCACACCATATTAATCCAAAATTCAACAATATCACAATATAGCTCCAAACTTAATGAACCACAATATAACCACAAACTCAAATCATTTGGCTCCAAGGCCCTCAATTCAAACCAACATTTCACAAAATCCAGCTAACCATAATCAAGCACATTATTGCTCCAGATTTTATTTCATCTTTTATTTTTCCTCTTGCTCCTCATCTCCTCAAAATCGGTCAAGAGGGAATGGAGTTTCCAAACTCCTTCCCAACATTCAAGAAACGCAAAATACATTCTATTAATTATCTAAACCTTAGGAAATCTTAATTCAACAAAAAGGGCTTAGAGCACAAGTTAGGGTTTTACCTTTGGAGATTTTTGAGAGGGGTTCTCGCTCACGAATCAAAGGGGAAACTCTACCACCATTGGAGAGTTGAATTGAAGCTCAAAATCAAGAAGAAATCAAGGTGTGAGAGAGGGCAAAATCGGCCAGCTCTACAAGATGGAGAAAATGAGGTTTTTCATGGAGATTTTTACCTTGTTTGAAAGAGGAGACTCCAAGCTTCAAAATGATGTACTTTTCTCTTCAAATGGGGAAAACCCATGGAGATGAAACTCATCCTTTTCGAATTTTGAAAAGAGGGAATGATAGAGGAGGATGAGGGGGGTTCAAATATGTAATTATTTTTGTGATTGGAGCTTGGAGGAAGCTTGGGCAAGGGAAAGAAGTTGAGGTAGCCATGGATGGCACCTTGAAATCGCCAGCAAGGGGGAGAGGGAGTTTCAGTGGGCTGGGAAGAAGGAGAAAGAAGAAGGAAGGAAAGAGAGAGAAGATAAAGTATCTTTTTTTTTAAAACTTTTCTTTCCTTCTTTCTTTTTCTTTCTTTCTTTCTATTTTATTGTGTGTGAGGGGGAGGCTTTTTGACTAGTCAAAACCGGCCCCCTTAATATATACCAGTTGGAGCATTTTTCGTCTTTTACTGAAAACGCTCGTTAATTTACCCGGTTTTAGCACTATTCACTAACCGGGCCCGTTTTCCGGAATTTTCTCGTTTATTTAATTTAATGGTTATTATACTCCCATTAATGTTTATTTATAGTTATATGATCAACTATAGTTTTTACGGGGTCATTTGACTGTTTAAGTCACGTTTTTCAGGTTTTCTCGAAAAACGCGCTTTAGACTCCGTTAGCGTTTTAACGCATTATTTGGATCCGTTTTTTCCGGAATTTTCCCACATGTTCTTAGTGTGTAATTAGGGTATAAAAATATATTTATAACCCTGTGAAGGTTATATACCTCCTAAAATAATTAAATACACGTTTTCACGTTTTGTAACTTTTACGCATTTTCTTTTTCTTTTGGTTTTATTTCTTCACCAATGATCTTAAGGAGTTAATTAGCCTTAGAAAATCATAATTACATAATTAATTAACATATTAAGGTTTGGGGTATTTCAATCTACCCCCCTTAAAAGAACTTTGTCCTCGAAGTTCACAATTTCCCTCATATCCTTTTATCGGAACACTGGGATTACTTGCAAGATACAACTTCCATACTAAAGCACACTTTACATAACAACCTCGGACTTAACGGTCCGGGTAACATATCCACATCCATAAAACATAAATACTCACATGATAACCTCGAACTTAACGGTCCGGGTACCTTACAACATTTATACGTACATAACAACCCTTAGACTCTCAGGTCTAGGTACATAACAACATTTAGAACATAGGTCTAGGTAATATAACCAGATTCAGAACTCAACCATATTAAGACTCAAGGTCAAAAAATTTATTACACATACCACACAACATGTCTTAGCATGTAAACACAAAATATCTCTTATATACACTGTGATCCGCAGATTCCTTGGAGATCAAAACAATCACTTAATCTTTAACATATATACTTCCCATGTCACCGGTCCAAAGACAAAGGCTCATACGTCCTCGGCTCGTGAGCAAGTACTACAAAGTATTCTTTGTGAGGTTAAGTAAGAGAACTTTCTTTATTTAAAGTATATGTCGAAGGTTTTGAAAATACCAATTAAAATCCTTTTGAAAACGCAATACAACTCCAAGTCCAGTTTATGCTCTTTGCATTTCTTAGTGTGGTTATTTGTGACCACTTATAGGGAGCTTCAAGATCATCCAACCCTGATGTGATCAGCATCAGTGTTGAGCTATCCTTCCCCCCAATTTTGTGTTCGGCTTCCCTTGATCACATGCAAATCAGTTCCACCTCCCACTTCATTTTCAAGCATCAATAATAACACATTTCCCATTTTCTATCTTTTAGTCTTTCTAGTCATAATCATTACATCTCCCAAAGGATAGAACTCCGTCTATCAGTTATCTCCATTCACTTTAATCCTGTTACCTAGGAATCTTATTCTCACTAGGTTCTATGTCGGTTTCATATTTCATGAATCACTATATTACATATCACTGGTACGGCGTGAGGCAAAAGAGGCGGTTCAAACTGTCTAAAAACGACGGTTTTGAACCGTCTCTTATACCGTCGTCGTTTATTAGAGATTATTTTAAACGACGGTTCGGAACCGTCGTTTAAGAGGATAGCAAGGCGCGTCTTGGGGACTTTAAAAGACGGTTATAATAAAACCGTCGTTTATAACCATGTTCCAGCGCGCGTAAACCGTCGTTTGTAGCCATGTTCCAGACGCGCGAAGTTTGCTTTAAGAGACGGTTTTACGATAACCGTCTTTTAAAATCGTAGTATATAACACGGTTCTTTACCATAACCGTCTTTTATAGACTTTTGGCGGTCGCGCCAATTTTAATATAAGCGACGGTTTCTTATGAACCGTCTTTTATAGTGTTTTTTTAAAAAAAAAATCTGTTTTTTTCTTTCCCTCTGTAATCACAAATGATTACATCCACAAAACCTGCGTAATATAGCAGCATTCCCTCTGTACAACAATCATATTTCACCAAAATATGTAATGTGTGACATACTTCACACACAAATTGCCATTGCAATTTAAAAAGCTATAACACAACAATGACGGCAGCAGCTAGCCCAACAGTTTAATCGATATTTTTTACACAAGTTAAACAAAAAAAGTCAGGGGTAAAACACATAATGACAGGACAGTCTTGTAGTCACCCTCTTTTTTGACCTCCCAGTGCTATCCATGAAATCATTTTCCTCCTTTGAAACACTTGACGATAAACAAACACATCTGCTCTCTAACTAATTGCAGATCTCTGATCGAGTAAGTTTTGCCCGAGTTCTTGAAATGTTCTCGAACCTGTAGAGAACAAGATAAACAAATATGTATGTAAAGACACATATTTATTTGTTTTAAACAAAAATGATAGACAGATTTATAAAATGTATATGTAATGGAAAGTATAATATACCTCTTCATCTTTTGTGAGCTTCTCTATGTTTAAGACAATTTCCAACATGTATCGCATTACATAGTAACCACAACTCTTAGAGTCCATTTGCCTTGGACACTGACAAGTATAGAAAACAAAAACAAACAGTCAAAAATAGCAAATTACGACTAACACAATAATGATAAATAACTGTACCTCAAGATGAACAATTGAAAGGTTGTCAAACTGTTGAAGAACCGTCTTCATATAAGCACTGTTAAGTTCAAAAATTAAATCATTAATTCCGGTTCATCATATTATATAGACAAACAATAAGTTGCATTCATTAACTAACACTTACGCTTTGAACAAGTCGTCGATTTGCAACTCACGATACATTCGTAATGGGTCAAGCACAAGTAATTGTGATGTTGCCGTGGAGAACAGAAGGAGTACCCAATGGTTGCTACGATTGTAATTTTGAAAAGAGTTATCATATAATAATACAATAAGTCACAAACTTAACAAAACGAATTAAATGCAAGAGGGAGAGTATTACGCACGTCTGATGGAAAGGGATCATCACGTATCTACTACTGTTTTGAACAGCCTTCGTTAATCCATGCGACACATAGTTCCTGTATCCGGCCGTCTCTGTTTGCAGAATCTAGTGATGTTGTTTCAGGGCATAAGAATGTCACCAATCTCCAATTTTTTATGACGCAATCTAGCTTTCAGATACCTTCAAAAAAATAATAATAATTAAAGGTGGAATAGCAAAACAAAAACATAACAAGGTAGTCCTTAAATTACAAGTTATTTTATTTAAATTTATTTTCGAATGTAAGAAACTAAAGTAACACTTACAGGGAATATGCTTGGATGATAGATATATTCAACAAATCTCTGCACAGCATCTCTTTGATGTCCTCAAAATTTATTATTGTTCTTTGATCCGCTTCGTAATGGAAAAGCCACTCAGGTAACAACACTGACACGTAGTCATATGCAGACTCTTTTGCAATATCAGTTCATACACATCTTCTCATACTTCGCGAAATAGTTGATCACAAAGGGGGACACACAAACTTCTTTCGCTGAGCTTCAGTAGTTACCTCTGTCTGCATATGTTCTTTCCCCTTGGATTTCTGGTTGCCCTCAGCCAACTGTGTTGTCTCGATCAACATCCATTGATTGGTTGATCTCTTCATCACGGTTTCCCAGTCTTCTCGTTTGATCAGGGATCTACCCAATCATATATAATACAAAGAACAAAGAAGTTAAAACAATGTATACATTAAAGGGAAAACAATTCATAAAAGATTTAGACATACCTCATCAGTGATGACAATAAAACCGACTGGCCATGGTACAATAGCACCCTTCCCATCAAATAGTGTCACTTTGCCATCAATATCCATGGGAAGAAAAGCATTCTCAAATCCATCAATGATGGTCTGCAGGATTACTCTAGCATAGAATGGGGGAAGACGCTTGAGATTAATCAATGTAGTTGATGCTGATTGTAGCACAGTACCGTATGCAGCATCAACAGGATAACCATCAAGCGTGATTTGCAGACGACATGTTTTTTGTTCCTAAAATAAGTAAAATTACAATTTAAATGTGAATAAGGCTAGTATTTTTTACAGTCATTCATTTACCATGACAAACAAGATTAATAGACACATACTAACCTTCAGATTAGCAAACGGATACGGATCAGAAGGGGCGGTACAACTAGATGAAGAAGTCGGTCGGGTTAGATCAGTTTGTTGGTTTCGTCCTCCCAAACCTTTGAAACAACCTCATTCACCCTCCGATCTACAAGTGTAGACACCTCATGCTCGGTCAGACTTTTGGTGGTGGACTTTTCAAAAACAAATTGCTGACGCATCCCCCGAAACCCCTAACCCTTCCAGGATGATCCTTTAATCCAAGAAGTTGATTCAGCGGATCATTTTGACTTGGTAGAGCAAATATATCTATCTCCCCTCGCTGGGAGGCTTCAGCCTAGTAAGATGATCCAAAAAATAAGCAATAAGTTATAAATTGTAAAAAATAAACTTTTAAACACAACTGTTATTATTGAACAAGTTAAACACTTACAATCTGAGCAGCCAACTCTGCTGTCTCTGGTCGCGGGTGTACTATCTTCCCATCCTTATCTACTTTTGAGTGACCCAAAACGTAGAGCTGAACTCGGTTGGCTTCATACACAGTGTCGATGGGAACTTCAACGCCATCGTCATTCTTTTTTGTGAGCAAACCGGCATCTTTCCACTTGGGAATGCTACCAGTGTATCCCTTCCGGCCCATATACTGTTGAAATCTATTTTTTGATCGGTTTGCCCTTGCTTTTTCTTGAACCTCCTATCAATACAAATCATTAAACTATTCATTAAAACAATATATACACATATTAAAATTTGTGTTATACAAATTTAGATTCAAACTAAATATAGATTCATTAAAACAATGTATACCATGAATTGCTCCGACGTGTGAAACTTCTCAAACTCTTCCCATTCTTCCCGTGTGATCATGCCATCATAAAATATCCATGGTGGCACGCCACGCGATTTCCTGATCCAGTTCGCCACCAAGAAAGATCTGAACTGCCTCGCCCGTGCAGCTATAAGTGAAAGAACCGTCGTCCGCGCTTCATCTGGTATTTTGTACCGTTGTTGTACTTGCTGCCACATTGATTCTTTCACTTCTTCCTCCTCGTGCCTCCAATATTTATTAATTGAACAACGGGACTTCGCAAGATTTCCTAACATGCTTGCGAACTCAGCTTTACAGTTTCCCCAGCTTCTGAAGTATTTATCCCAAATTAGATCAATATCTGCATCTTTCTTCAACCTCACCCCTCTGCTCGGCCCCCTACCCTTTCGTTTGTTTGTCGTCGTCTGCTGCTGTGGCTGCTGTGGTACTGCTGTGTGCAGCTGTGGCTGCTGCTGTGGCTGCTGTGCTCTGCTGTGGCTGCTGTGGCAGCTGTGATGGTTCATAGTCCATCAAACCCTCATCACAATAAAGTCTAGATCATCCATATCGATGTCCATTTTGAATCCTGCATGCATATAAATAGAAGATTAGATAATTAACAAGTAAATGAAACTAAGAAATTATAAATACGGAAACAAAACTATCAATAATGGAAAAGCCATAAATAAAATATTCAATGTCATTGATGGACGAAAGAAATAATAGATAAGCTCACATTAATCAATCCACATTCCTTCGTCATGGTCTGACCGCACAAAATTTGTAATATGGTCCAACTCGGTAATTGAATCGAAAGGCTTGGTATTTCATCTTGCATGTCGTATTCATCCTCATCGACCACACCATCCACACCAACTATTCCTCTTTTTCCTTGAAGTACAAAGGACCATCTAGGATTAGATTGGTCAGAAATGTAATATATGTTTCGCCTTAGTTGCAACAACAAACGGCTCAACTGTGGGTGTTGCACCACCAAGATGAACTAGTTTCATACCATGTTTCTCCTCACGGTAACCATGTCTGTTGTCAATCCACTTGCACCGAAACACACAAGTCTCATATGCGGTGTAATCTAGAACCCAAATATCTTGTACAACACCGTAATATGATTGTTTCAACTCCACTGGATTTTGACCCATACCTCTGACATTGTACATACTCTGGTAAGCAACCACATTGATGCCACTGTTTTGATTCATTGATTTTTGATCTGTCGTTCCGTATAAAATTGTAGCCATTTACGTCATACCCTTCGTATGAAACAACGTCAAGATTAGGACCAAGTGCCAACGTCTTCACTAATGCTGGCACTGTAGTTGACTGGTTCGAAAAAACTTTATCCTTGAACCATTTCACAAACGTTTTATTCTGCTCCTTTTTTAGCCTGATGTCACTCATTGTTGGATTTTGTGCTGCAAGCAGGGACAGGTGCATTTCAAAATACGGTTCTACAATTTCAAGGTGACTCACACAACTAAGTGAGCTTTGTTAAGGGTTTCAATATCAATTCTCTTCATTTTTCTCCCAACGGTACCGTGTCCCTGGAGTCTTCCTTCATGTCTAGATCTAGGAAGACCAATGGATTCAACATCTTCCAGATAGTGAGTACAAAAATCAACAACTTCCTCTGTTATATACCCTCTATAATACTTCCTTCCGGACGACGACGATTCTTCATTTTTCTCTTCAGTATACCCATGTATCTTTCAAAAGGATACATATAACGAAGATATACAGGCCACACTCTTTAATCTCTGACCAAATGAACCAATAAATGAACCATGATGTCGAAGAATGATGGAGGAAAATACATCTCCAACTGACACATCGTGACAACAAGATCAGCTTGTAATTTGTCTAGATTATCCACATCGTGAACTTTAGCAGATACTGCTTTGAGAAACACGCAAAGGTTGGTGATTGCGTTTCTCACCGCATCAGGTAGGATCCCACGAATTGCGACGGGTAAAAAATCTTGCATTAATACATGATAATCATGGGATTTCATTCCAACTAATTTCAGATCAGACATTGAAACAAGTTTTCTTATGTTAGACGAATACCCTGATGGCACCTTGATATTGTGGAGGATATTGCACAGACTATGTTCTCTTGTTTTGACAATGTGTGACATGCAGGAGGCAAGAACATGCGTTTTCCACGTTCTTGTGGCCAAAGATCTTCCCTTATGTTCAAATAAATCAAATCTCTTCTCCCCTTTATGTGATCTTTGGTCTTGCCTGGTATGTTCAAGAGGGTTCCGGTAACACTCTCGACATTTTTTTATATGCATTGCATCAATACAATGTCTGACATCTAAATGTTGCCAATACTCAAGTTCCCAAAAGATTGACTTTTTTTCCACACTTTTCTCTGTGTTTCTTGTCGAAGGACCAAAGTTATTGACAATATTATGCACCTTTTTATACACCTCTGAACCTGGTAAAGGAGGACGAGACACACTGTGATCAGTCTTTCCATCAAACTCAATCGTCATCTTGCGATATCTGTGGCCCTTTGGAAGCATTTTTCGATGACCCATGTAAACATTCTTACCACTATGTTTCAAGCGGATATTTGATGTATGCTCACCACAAATAGGACATGCACATGCACCTTTGACTGTGTAACCAGAAAGATTACCATACGCAGGAAAGTCATTGATTGTGCAATATAACATAGCACGCAAGTTAAAATTCTCTTTTCCAAATGAGTCATACACCATGACCCCTTCATTCCACAACAGTTGTAGGTCATCTATCAATGGTTGTAGAAAACATCTATTTTGTTGCCCGGTTGTTTTGGACCAGATATCAAAAGTGACAACAAAATGTGTCTAGGTTTCATACAACCACGGGGGAAGATTGTAGATCATCAATAATACCGGCCACGTGCTGTGTATGCTACTCAATGTACCGTAAGGGTTCATCCCATCAGTACACAAACCGAGTCTCAAGTTTCTAGGCTCGCTAGCAAACTGAGGAAATTTCATGTCAATGTTTTTCCACTGGGACGCATCTGCCGGATGTCTCAATTTACCATCATTTTTTCTGTGAGTCGAATGCCACCTTAGATTCTCCGCATCTTTTCAACTGCAAATAGACGCTTCAATCGTGGTATTATGGGCAAATACCACAACACTTTAGCAGGGGATGCCACCTTACGACGACCAGTGCATTCATTTTGGTTTTTCCTCGCATAACGTGATTCCCCACATTCTGGACATTATCAGCAAATTCATTACCCTTCCAGTACAAAATACAACCAGATGGACAAGCGTGGATCTTTTTGTACCCCATACCCATTGGACACATCAACTTTTTTGCTTCATAAGTCGATGTTGGTAAAACATTATCCTTAGGTAGTATGCTCTTCATCATCTGTAAGAGAGCAGTGAAACTCACATCACTCCAACCAAATTTCGATTTTAGATTGAAGAGTTTCAAGACTGCGCTCAATTTACTCAATTTTGTAGAATCACACCCCGTATACAGCGGTGTTTTGGATGAATCCAGCAAAGTCTCATAGGTGTCTGGCCTATTGTAAAACTCTTGTTCAACATCTTCCAGCATTGCAGCAATGTCATCGTAATCGGTTCATTGTCTACTATGTCATGTCATCGACCACAATTTTTGATTATCTTCAACTTCCTCTTGTTCATTACACATGACATCTACCGCCCTCTGACCATGCCACCGGACTATATCTTCATAGTCTTTTGTAAAACCACGACGAATCAAATGTTCCTTTATTTTTTCTATCCCTTGATACTTCAAATAGTTTCTGCAGTCCACGCAAGGACAAAATATGTATCCCTTATTAGCAGGAGTCAGATTATCGACCAGAACATTGCAAAATTTGTCAACTCCCTCAAGAAACTTGTTATCCAATTTTCCGCTGTACATCCATGAGTTTGCCATCTGATATCCTTTAAAATATTGTTTAGTGCCACATGTGAAAAACCAAGGGCAAATTGAAGAATTAATAAACAATAATCACGGCAGAAGAATTGTTGTGATGAAGACTAGGATATGGACTGTTAAGTTTGTTGACTTTGCATCTTTGTCAGTCACGACGAGGATGAACAAAAGGAAGTCTACTTCATTGTGGAGGGGAATAAGGCGTTCAATGGAAGGTGGGAAGATAAAATGTTATATTTGCAAGCTATTCTTTGAATGCTAGAAACTAAAGGAGAGAAGATAAAATGTTATATTTGCAAGCTACCCTATTAACTATATATGTTGCATAAGCATATATTACTTAAGGAAAACATTTTAAATGTACCTTATTCGATGCAGATGATAAGCGTAATAGTTTGGTGATGAACAAACGGGAGGAATCCAATCAGATTAACTCTGTTTAAGAAAATAGAAAGTAACAGTACAAAAATTGTAACTACAATTGTAGTGCAAATGTGATAGTCAAAACATAATAATGAAAGCAGCAAAAATAGAGGAGAAGTAGGCGTTTTAAGAAGGTAAAAACGATTGTAACATACCTTACAAATGTAGGCGTACAATGCTCAAATTTTCAGAGGTGAAAAAGTGCAGCAGTTTTCCAGCAGCGGTTCTTCATCAACAGTAAATTAGAAGCAAATCAGCAAGAAATAAGAATAGCATTAACAAATAATAAGTGCAGGTAAAAAACAAAAGATAGAAAATATCACAAGAAAAATTCGGCATGGTCTCCCCTGTTTTTCTTTGTTTTCCCGGTTTAAGAACCTCCACAACTTCACTCAAAAGGATACCATTCAACTCCAAGCGCATCACTAGCAATTGCAACCATAATGATGGCTAGCCCACCAAGCACACTAACAATTCATCAAGGTTTCACACTTAATGCCACCACAAAATGCAACCAAAGAGAAGATGGTAAGTTCAAGTGTATTACCGGTTCCAGAGTGAGATGTTTTCAGCCCATATGTTAAATCTGGTGTGCAGCAGCCCGGTGATAAGTATCACTGTAGAATAGCGGTAAAAGAAGAGAATATAGTTCAGTACAACAGTAAAAAAATATGCGAAATGGTGTGTTTAAAAGGGAAAACCAACCATAAATGCGATTTAACGATAGCAACAATAATACTCAAATTTGAACCACGCAACATCAACTTGCTGGATTATTCGGTTTCCATATTTGTGTGATATAAACTCGAAAATAGAGAATTAAAAAGAAAATTCATTCATGCATGAGAGGAGTTTGACGTCTGAGCATGAGTTTCCTAATTATGCCAAAGAGAAGATGGTAAGTTCAAGTGTATTACCGTTTCCAGAGTGAGATGTTTTCAGCCCATATGTTAAATCTGGTGTGCAGCAGCCCGATGATAAGTATCACTGTAGAATAGCGGTAAAAGAAGAGATATAGTTCAGTAAAACAGTAAAAAAAGATGCGAAATGGTGTGTTTAAATGGGAAAACCAACCAGAAATCCGATTTAACGACATAGCAACAATAATACTCAAATTTGAACCACGCAAGATCAACTTGCTCGATTATTCGGTTTCCATATTTGTGTGTAAATAAACTCGATCAAATAGAGAATCAAAAAGAAAATTCATTCATGCATGAGATGTAACAGTTTGACGTGACTTTATTAATACGATAAATTCCCCAGTCAAATTGCTTCATTGGAATTAATTCACAATCTAATAATACTACAAAACAACTCACTTAATTAAAATAATAATTCCATTTACAAAGATCATACATATAATATCAGTTACCTTCCCATTCAATATCACCCTCCCCTTATCTCATCTCATTCTATCAATCTTGTTCATATATTTATTTTCGGATCCAAAATGAACGATAACAACAGCAAATTCGGCCCTCCCCATACTCCGCTTACCTATGACGACACTAATCCAAAGAATCCTGACGTAGAACATCAATCTCTACATTGAATTAATTAAACTAGTCTAGTCTTATTCATATTTTCTACCAATCAATTATCAATCTCTACATTGAACATCAAATTCGGAAGTCTAATATGCAAAATACTAAGCTTGTAGTATTATAATTATAATCGAATATCAAAATTACCATGAGTATATTACCGGTTCTAGCTTGGGTTCACGGTGGACAGCAAGCTCGAGCTAGCCAACAGACAGCAAATTCCTCTACGGGCAGCAGATAGGGAGAGACGGTGGTGGCGTTGGATGTGGTTTTGATCTATGACAGTGGTGGTGTTGGGCACTGTTGCAATCGACGACGGGAAAGCACTAGCTGTTGGCGACTGGCGATGGTTAATTCCTGGCTGGTGCGAAAAAGCAGAAGGCGGCGACGACAATGGTGGAACGACGGCGAAACTAGGAGGGGGCGGTGGACGACGGTGAAACTGGGAGGGGACGGTGAACGGGAGGAAGACGATGGTGTTGAGAGAAATCGCGAAGTCGATAGGTCGGGGAGATCAGAAATGAGGTGGAAGGATATTTTAGAAAGCTTTTAAAAGACGGTTCTTCTAAAACCGTTTTTATAATGAAAGAGCGCGCGAGAATGTAGACATAAAAACGACGGCTAGATCTTAACCGTCGTTTATTAGCGCTTAAAATGAAGAGCGCGCGAGAATGTAGCATAAAAACGACGGCTAGATCTTAACGTCGTTTATTAACATTTTAAAAGACGGTTGTTACTAAACCGTCGTTTAATCTACGACGAGGCGCGCTAGTAAAAAGAATATAAACGACGGTTTTTAATATAAGCGTCATTTAAGAACATCTAGCACGGTAAAAATCGTCATTTTAAATGAGGGTTTCACATAAACCGTCGTTTAAAATGTCTTTAAAGTTGCACGCGCGCATCCAATAGGCTTAAATACGGTTTTCACCAGAACCGTCTTTTATAGACCGTTTTTTTTTGATATTTTTTCTACTAGGTATATACATATATTTTATCAAAATACAACACACGGGGGGACACACAAACTTCTTTCGCTGAGCTTCAGTAGTTACCTCTTTCTGCATAGTTTTTCCCCTTGGATTTCTGGTTGCCCTCAGCCAACTGTGTGTTGTCTCGATCAACATCCATTGATTGGTTGATCTCTTCATCACGGTTTCCCAGTCTTCTCGTTTGATCAGGGATCTACCCAATCATATATAATACAAAGAACAAAGAAGTTAAAACAATGTATACATTAAAGGGAAAACAATTCATAAAAGATTTAGACATACCTCATCAGTGATGACAATAAAACCGACTGGCCATGGTACAATAGCACCCTTCCCATCAAATAGTGTCACTTTGCCATCAATATCCATGGGAAGAAAAGCATTCTCAAATCCATCAATGATGGTCTGCAGGATTACTCTAGCATAGAATGGGGGAAGACGCTTGAGATTAATCAATGTAGTTGATGCTGATTGTAGCACAGTACCGTATGCAGCAACAGGATAACCATCAAGCGTGATTTGCAGACGACATGTTTTTTGTTCCTAAATAAGTAAAATTACAATTTAAATGTGAATAAGGCTAGTTTTTTACAGTCATTCATTTACCATGACGAACAAGATTAATAGAGACATACTAACCTTCAGATTAGCAAACGGATACGGATCAGAAGGGGCGGTACAACTAGATGAAGAAGTCGGTCGGGTTAGATCAGTTTGTTGGTTTCGTCCTCCCAAAGCCTTTGAAACAACCTCATTCACCCTCCGATCTACAAGTGCAGACACCTCATGCTCGGTCAGACTTTTGGAGGTGGACTTTTCAAAAACAAATTTCTGACGCATCCCCCGAAACCCCTAACCCTTCCAGGATGATCCTTTAATCCAAGAAGTTGATTCAGCGGATCATTTTGACTTGGTGGAGCAAATATATCTATCTCCCCTCGCTGGGAGGCTTCAGCCTAGTAAGATGATCCAAAAAATAAGCAATAAGTTATAAATTGTAAAAAATAAACTTTTAAACACAACTGTTATTATTGAACAAGTTAAACACTTACAATCTGAGCAGCCAACTCTGCTGTCTCTGGTCGCGGGTGTACTATCCCATCCTTATCTACTTTTGAGTGACCCAAAACGTAGAGCTGAACTCGGTTGGCTTCATACACAGTGTCGATGGGAACTTCAACGCCATCGTCATTCTTTTTTGTGAGCAAACCGGCATCTTTCCACTTGGGAATGCTACCAGTGTATCCCTTCCGGCCCATATACTGTTGAAATCTATTTTTTGATCGGTTTGCCCTTGCTTTTTCTTGAACCTCCTATCAATACAAATCATTAAACTATTCATTAAAACAATATATACACATATTAAAATTTGTGTTATACAAATTTAGATTCAAACTTAAATATAGATTCATTAAAACAATGTATACCATGAATTGCTCCGACGTGTGAAACTTCTCAAACTCTTCCCATTCTTCCCGTGTGATCATGCCATCATAAAATATCCATGGTGGCACGTCACGCGATTTCCTGATCCAGTTCGCCACCAAGAAAGATCTGAACTGCCTCGCCCGTGCAGCTATAAGTGAAAGAACCGTCGTCCGCGCTTCATCTGGTATTTTGTACCGTTGTTGTACTTGCTGCCACATTGATTCTTTCACTTCTTCCTCCTCGTGCTCCAATATTTATTAATTGAACAACGGGACTTCGCAAGATTTCCTAACATGCTTGCGAACTCAGCTTTACAGTTTCCCCAGCTTCTGAAGTATTTATCCCAAATTAGATCAATATCTGCATCTTTCTTCAACCTCACCCCTCTGCTCGGCCCCCTACCCTTTCGTTTGTTTGTCGATCTGCTGCTGTGGCTGCTGCTGTGGCTTGCTGTGCTGCTGTGGCTGCTGCTGTGGCGCTGTGTCTGCTGTGGCTGCTGCTGTGGCAGCTGTGATGGTTCATAGTCCATCAAACCCTCATCACAATATAAGTCTAGATCATCCATATCGATGTCCATTTTGAATCCTGCATGCAATATAAATAGAAGATTAGATAATTAACAAGTAAATGAAACTAAGAAATTATAAATACGGAAACAAAACTATCAATAATGGAAAAGCCATAAATAAAATATTCAATGTCATTGATGGACGAAAGAAATAATAGATAAGCTCACATTAATCAATCCACATTCCTTCGTCATGGTCTGACCGCACAAAATTTGTAATATGGTCCAACTCTGGTAATTGAATCGAAAGGCTTGGTATTTCATCTTGCATGTCGTATTCATCCTCATCGACCACACCATCCACACCAACTATTCCTCTTTTTCCTTGAAGTACAAAGGACCATCTAGGATTAGATTGGTCAGAAATGTAATATACCTGTTTCGCCTTAGTTGCAACAACAAACGGCTCAACTGTGGGTGTTGCACCACCAAGATGAACTAGTTTCATACCATGTTTCTCCTCACGGTAACCATGTCTGTTGTCAATCCACTTGCACCGAAACACACAAGTCTCATATGCGGTGTAATCTAGAACCCAAATATCTTGTACAACACCGTAATATGATTGTTTCAACTCCACTGGATTTTGACCCATACCTCTGACATTGTACATACTCTGGTAAGCAACCACATTGATGCCACTGTTTTGATTCATTGATTTTTGATCTTGTCGTTCCGTATAAAAATTGTAGCCATTTACGTCATACCCTTCGTATGAAACAACGTCAAGATTAGGACCAAGTGCCAACGTCTTCACTAATGCTGGCACTGTTGTTGACTGGTTCGAAAAAACTTTATCCTTGAACCATTTCACAAACGTTTTATTCTGCTCCTTTTTTAGCCTGATGTCACTCATTGTTGGATTTTGTGCTGCAAGCAGGGACAGGTGCATTTCAAAATACGGTTCTACAATTTCAAGGTGACTCAGCACAACTAAGTGAGCTTTGTTAAGGGTTTCAATATCAATTCTCTTCATTTTTCTCCCAACGGTACCGTGTCCCTGGAGTCTTCCTTCATGTCTAGATCTAGGAAGACCAATGGATTCAACATCTTCCAGATAGTGAGTACAAAAATCAACAACTTCCTCTGTTATATATCCCTCTATAATACTTCCTTCCGGACGACGACGATTCTTCATTTTTCTCTTCAGTATACCCATGTATCTTTCAAAAGGATACATATAACGAAGATATACAGGCCACACTCTTTAATCTCTCTGACCAAATGAACCAATAAATGAACCATGATGTCGAAGAATGATGGAGGAAAATACATCTCCAACTGACACATCGTGACAACAAGATCAGCTTGTAATTTGTCTAGATTATCCACATCGTGAACTTTAGCAGATACTGCTTTGAGAAACACGCAAAGGTTGGTGATTGCGTTTCTCACCGCATCAGGTAGGATCCCACGAATTGCGACGGGTAAAAAATCTTGCATTAATACATGATAATCATGGGATTTCATTCCAACTAATTTCAGATCAGACATTGAAACAAGTTTTCTTATGTTAGACGAATACCCTGATGGCACCTTGATATTGTGGAGGATATTGCACAGACTATGTCTCTTGTTTTGACAATGTGTGACATGCAGGAGGCAAGAACATGCGTTTTCCACGTTCTTGTGGCCAAAGATCTTCCCTTATGTTCAAATAAATCAAATCTCTTCTCCCCTTTATGTGATCTTTGGTCTTGCCTGGTATGTTCAAGAGGGTTCCGGTAACACTCTCTCGACATTTTTTTATATGCATTGCATCAATACAATGTCTGACATCTAAATGTTGCCAATACTCAAGTTCCCAAAAGATTGACTTTTTTTCCACACTTTTCTGTGTTTCTTGTCGAAGGACCAAAGTTATTGACAATATTATGCACCTTTTTATACACCTCTGAACCTGGTAAAGGAGGACGAGACACACTGTGATCAGTCTTTCCATCAAACTCAATCGTCATCTTGCGATATCTGTGGCCCTTTGGAAGCATTTTTCGATGACCCATGTAAACATTCTTACCACTATGTTTCAAGCGGATATTTGATGTATGCTCACCACAAATAGGACATGCACATGCACCTTTGACTGTGTAACCAGAAAGATTACCATACGCAGGAAAGTCATTGATTGTGCAATATAACATAGCACGCAAGTTAAAATTCTCTTTTCCAAATGAGTCATACACCATGACCCCTTCATTCCACAACAGTTGTAGGTCATCTATCAATGGTTGTAGAAAACATCTATTTTGTTGCCCGGTTGTTTTGGACCAGATATCAAAAGTGACAACAAAATGTGTCTAGGTTTCATACACAACCACGGGGGAAGATTGTAGATCATCAATAATACCGGCCACGTGCTGTGTATGCTACTCAATGTACCGTAAGGGTTCATCCCATCAGTACACAAACCGAGTCTCAAGTTTCTAGGCTCGCTAGCAAACTGAGGAAATTTCATGTCAATGTTTTTCCACTGGGACGCATCTGCCGGATGTCTCAATTTACCATCATTTTTTCTGTGAGTCGAATGCCACCTTAGATTCTCCGCATCTTTTTCAACTGCAAATAGACGCTTCAATCGTGGTATTATGGGCAAATACCACAACACTTTAGCAGGGGATGCCACCTTACGACGACCGGTGCATTCATTTTGGTTTTTCTTCGCATAACGTGATTCCCCACATTCTGGACATTATTAGCAAATTCATTATCCTTCCAGTACAAAATACAACCAGATGGACAAGCGTGGATCTTTTTGTACCCCATACCCATTGGACACATCAACTTTTTTGCTTCATAAGTCGATGTTGGTAAAACATTATCCTTAGGTAGTATGCTCTTCATCATCTGTAAGAGAGCAGTGAAACTCACATCACTCCAACCAAATTTCGATTTTAGATTGAAGAGTTTCAAGACTGCGCTCAATTTACTCAATTTTGTAGAATCACACCCCGTATACAGCGGTGTTTTGGATGAATCCAGCAAAGTCTCATAGGTGTCTGGCCTATTGTAAAACTCTTGTTCAACATCTTCCAGAAACGACAGTTTCACTGATAACTGTGGTATAAAGTCGTCATTAAAATCTTTTTTCTACTAGTGATTGTTTGATTATCTTCAACTTCCTCTTGTTCATTACACATGACATCTACCGCCCTCTGACCATGCCACCTGACTATATCTTCATAGTCTTTTGTAAAACCACGACGAATCAAATGTTCCTTATTTTTTCTATCCTTGATACTTCAAATAGTTTTGCAGTCCAAGCAAGGACAAAATATGTATCCCTTATTAGCAGGAGTCAGATTATCGACCAGAACATTGTAAAATTTGTCAACTGCCTCAAGAAACTTGTTATCCAATTTTCCGTTGTACATCCATGAGTTTGCCATCTGATATCCTTTAAAATATTGTTTAGTGCCACATGTGAAAAACCAAGGGCAAATTGAAGAATTAATAAAGCAATAATCACGGCAGAAGAATTGTTGTGATGAAGACTAGGATATGGACTGTTAAGTTTGTTGACTTTGCATCTTTGTCAGTCACGACGAGGATGAACAAAAGGAAGTCTACTTCATTGTGGAGGGGAATAGGGCATTCAATGGAAGGTGGGAAGATAAAATGTTATATTTGCAAGCTATTCTTTGAATGCTAGAAACTAAAGGAGAGAAGATAAAATGTTATATTTGCAAGCTATGCCCTATTAACTATATATGTTGCATAAGCATATTACTTAAGGAAAACATTTTAAATGTACCTTATTCGATGCAGATGATAAGCGTAATAGTTTGGTGATGAACAAACGGGAGGAATCCAATCATATTAACTCTGTTTAAGAAAATAGAAAGTAACAGTACAGAAAATTGTAACTACAATTGTAGTGCAAATGTGATAGTCAAAACATAATAATGAAAGCAGCAAAAATAGAGGAGAAGTAGGGTGTTTTAAGAAGGTAAAAACGATTGTAACATACCTTACAAATGTAGGCGTACAATGCTCAAATTTTCAGAGGTGAAAAGTGCAGCAGTTTTCCAGCAGCGGTTCTTCATCAACAGTAAATTAGAAGCAAATCAGCAAGAAATAAGAATAGCATTAACAAATAATAAGTGCAGGTAAAAAACAAAAGATAGAAAATATCACAAGAAAAATTCGGCATGGTCTCCCCTGTTTTTCTTTGTTTTCCCGGTTTTAAGAACCTCCACAACTTCACTCAAAAGGATACCATTCAACTCACCAAGCGCACTAGCAATTGCAACCATAATGATGGCTAGCCCACCAAGCACACTAACAATTCATCAAGGTTTCACACTTAATGCCACCACAAAATGCAACCAAAGAGAAGATGGTAAGTTCAAGTGTATTACCGGTTCCAGAGTGAGATGTTTTCAGCCCATATGTTAAATCTGGTGTGCAGCAGCCCGGTGATAAGTATCACTGTAGAATAGCGGTAAAAGAAGAGAATATAGTTCAGTACAACAGTAAAAAAATATCGAAATGGTGTGTTTAAAAGGGAAAACCAACCATAAATCCGATTTAACGACATAGCAACAATAATACTCAAATTTGAACCACGCAACATCAACTTGCTGGATTTTCGGTTTCCATATTTGTGTGATATAAACTCGATCAAATAGAGAATTAAAAAGAAAATTCATTCATGCATGAGAGGATTTTGACGTCTGAGCATGAGTTTCCTAATTATGCCAAAGAGAAGATGGTAAGTTCAAGTGTATTACCGTTTCCAGAGTGAGATGTTTTCAGCCCATATGTTAAATTTGGTGTGCAGCAGCCCGGTGATAAGTATCACTGTAGAATAGCGGTAAAAGAAGAGAATATAGTTCAGTAAAACAGTAAAAAAAGATGTGAAATGGTGTGTTTAAATGGGAAAACCAACCAGAAATCCGATTTAACGACATAGCAACAATAATACTCAAATTTGAACCACGCAACATCAACTTGCTCGATTATTCGGTTTCCATATTTGTGTGTAAATAAACTCGATCAAATAGAGAATCAAAAAGAAAATTCATTCATGCATGAGATGTAACAGTTTGATGTCTGACTTTATTAATACGATAAATTCCCCAGTCAAATTGCTTCATTGGAATTAATTCACAATCTAATAATACTACAAAACAACTCACTTAATTAAAATAATAATTCCATTTACAAAGATCATACTATATATAATATCAGTTACCTTCCCATTCAATATCACCCTCCCCTTTATCTCATCTCATTCTATCAATCTTGTTCATATATTATTTTCGGATCCAAAATGAACGATAACAACAGCAAATTCAGCCCTCCCCATACTCCGCCCACCTATGACGACACTAATCCAAAGAATCCTGACGTAGAACATCAATCTCTACATTGAATTAATTAAACTAGTCTAGTCTTATTCATATTTTCTACCAATCAATTATCAATCTCTACATTGAACATCAAATTCGGAAGTCTAATATGCAAAATACTAAGCTTGTAGTATTATAACTATAATCGAATATCAAAATTACCGTGAGTATATTACCGGCTCTAGCTTGGGTTCACGGTGGATAGCAAGCTCGAGCTAGCCAACAAACAGCAAATTCCTCAACGGGCAGCAGATAGGGAGAGACGGTGGTGGCGTTGGATGTGGTTTCGATCTACGACAGTGGTGGTGTTGGGCGCTGTTGCAATCGACGACGGAAAGCACTAGCTGTTGGCGACTGGCGACGGTTAATTCCTGGCTGGGGCGAAAAAGCAGAAGGCGGCGACGACAACGGTGAAACGACGGCGAAACTAGGAGGGGGCGGTGGACCGACGGTGAAACTGGGAGGGGGCGGTGAACGGGAGGAAGACGATGGTGTTGAGAGAAATCGCGAAGTCGATAGGTCGGGGAGAGATCAGAAAATGAGGTGGAAGGATATTTTAGAAAGCTTTTAAAAGACGGTTCTTCTAAAACCGTCTTTTATAATGAAAGAGCGCGCGAGAATGTAGACATAAAAACGACGGCTAGATCTTAACCGTCGTTTATTAGCGTTTTAAAATGAAAGAGCGCGCGAGAATGTAGACATAAAAATGACGGCTAGATCTTAACCGTCGTTTATTAGCGTTTTAAAAGACGGTTGTTACTAAACCGTCGTTTAATCTACGACGAGGCGCGCTAGTAAAAAGAATATAAACGACGGTTTTAATATAATCGTCATTTAAGAACATCTAGCGCGGTAAAAATCGTCATTTTAAACGACGGTTTCACATAAACAGTCGTTTAAAATGTCTTTAAAGTTGCGCGCGCGCATCCAATAGGCTTAAAATACGGTTTTCACCAGAACCGTCTTTTATAGACCGTTTTTTTTGATATTTTTTCTACTAGTGTATATACATATATTTTATCAAATACAACACACGGTTTTACATTTATACACTGTCGGGGTTTTGTTCCCCGGGAGTTTCTTTACTCCCTTATACTTATACTACCACACAACAATTAACAACGTAGTCACACTTATCACAATGGTATTTCGCATCTTCTGTGCAAAATTACCACAAGTAAACCATGAATGTATGCGTATGTTTATGTAACACACGCCAATCATCCAAACAAATTATTTTGTGCTATGCACAACATAGTTCACGTACATTTGTACAGTAAAACACACTAAGCGGTTTTGCGCTCTACCCCCCTTAAAAGGGATTATGCCCACGTAATCAACCACTGAACATTGGCTTAAAATGTTCTGCCGTCGTGAAGTATTTTAACTTCCACTCGGTCTGTTATACAATGTGTTCCGGTTAGGGGATCTTAACCATATTGACGGTTAGTCCCTAAACCAAGAATTCTCATTGGAGTTTGTTTTAGCTCTTAACTGGTTTCGGTTCTGGCCTGTGAGGCTTCTAGGCATTAATAATTAGTCATTCACTCATGTTCACTATGCACATTCAACACTTGAATAACTGGCTCGCTAGTTTCTGCTGTGCAACTCTGATAACTTTAGAGCTTACTTTGCCCTGTTCGTTATTCTTACTGTATTGTACATTTCCCATTTATCACCTTTATCTTGGTAATAATGGCTCTTCAACCGATGCATGGTATCTCTTACCGTAAGCGAATTCGGTGAGTTACAAACTTCCTATCCACTATAATTTACTGTGTATACCGGTATGTATTTCGCAATGATTGACTTGATTTCTTCCGACTTACTGTCGGTTGAGATTGAGCTACCACCCAATGCGTAGTGCTCTCTCAGTTATTTCCCACACTTGAGGTATATTCCATACAGATATTTGGTATCTAGTGTTACCGCAGTCACTTATGGCTAATCATGCCCCCACGTTTTGTTCTGAACAAGTATTCTTTCATTGGAACGACTTTGCATTTCCTATGCCTCGGTCTTGTAACGTTATAAGTCTTTATTTTTCTACCACAATTAACATCTTTCCAACTTCCTGGCTATCTCACTTGATCATTACCACGCCAGCGCAATACCAAAACACTCAGTCATACAGAGTGCAGAGGCATAAACTCTTGGCAGTAAATCTCTTATGCGATTCGCAGGAATTCACACTGTGTTTCACTGAGGCTCTCATCTCGTAATACTTGCTACTGGCTTATTGCCTAGTTTATTTGCTATCACTTACCGTTGTATTTCCACTGAGTCTAACTCATAACCATGCTCAGCTGCCATATTATCGTTTAACAATACTTATACAACGGTCGCTTATTGTGCACCGTGCTCTTATTTCTTGTACAACAATGTCTTACATTGTATCCACGGTCATGCTAGCTTCTGCACATGTACTTCATCATTCGTGTTACGGCTCATCATTCATTTGGGTGACCACTGAATACACTATTTTTCGAGTCCTTATGCTCCTTGAGCGTTGTTCACTACACATTTAGCATCACAACCTATGGTGGTTGCTATCAGACTCATTACTCTTCCGGTCAACACAACTAGTACAAACACTTCTTTTCGTATTATTCTTATTCAAATCATCATGGGGTAATAACAACATAGTCCATCCTCATTGTACTTCTTGAACTTGCTTCACACAACTACCGCTCTCGTGGTTTCACACTATCGAGAGGTATCCCCACTTTAAAGCAGTGGTTCGTTCTCCGCTCTATTTACTTGTATGACATATACTTCTACAATCGATCACATTTACATAACACATTTTATTTGTGGCTTATAAGCCTTACTGCCTCGAGCTCTGCTCGTTGTAGGCTGTCCACACACATTTACTTCTCTGTACAACATTACATGGTTTGGAGGTAGTATTGACTCCATGACAAGGTCGTCGCATCACGACTCCTCCCAAGTTGTCTCTTTGGCAACTTAGGGTCCTACTGTTAAGTGGGTTCCCTTCGGTGTTTAAACCGAGTATTAGTTTCACTTCTTGCGTTTCAACCACTACATTTTACTCAACTTCAGTTACCCCAAACCCATCAAGGACAGCTCCTGGGTGTATCTAGGTTATGCCATTACATCTGGCTTGCGCTTATTGGTACGTTTAACTAACTACGCCGTTTTGCGTTCTTAACTGGGTTTACTACCCTCTTCTGCGAAGATCGATATCCCTTGATAGTCTAGGTGATCACTCTGGGAGTTTCATCCCGTTCATTGCACATTATGTGTCCACATTAGGCATCAGCCTTGCCCTGTACAGGCTGGGTCACTGTTCCAGCTATCATGTTTATCCCTGAGGATCCTTGAGACATATGCGATGTCTTTATTTACTTGTCAGTGCTCTTCACACTTCTTGACTCTCAAACATTTCCTTGAAACGAATTTACTAATTCCTTTAGTCTCGTAGACTTAACGGGGTTCTTTCACTTCAACCATTCTTGGTAATCCATTGCTCTTCTTTGACTTTTACTGCTGACCGTAGTATGGAGTCAACTACTTCCCGTGTTCCGGACTCTACTCGTACACATATGTGGGGTACCATACTGATACATTGCTACTTACCGACTAACCCATAAATAGGTCTGTCAGGCCCACATGCTCCTATCGGAGTGCGGTCATCCCACATTTCAGTTGGTACACTCGTAGTGTCCGTCACACGCCTAGGTGAAGTATTCTGTCGTCAACTCCCTTATATCATCCTGTGATAATATGTATTTCGTGCTTCCCGAACTTAAATCAAGGGAAAGTCTGTACACTGTTGTATTACTATGAACTCAATCCATTCCCTCGGGTTGCTACCCTCGGTTTATCCGATTTCCGTTTGGTTGTTCAAAAGTGAACTGGGTATAATCTACCTACCATGTGGCGCTGAGGCCGGTGTAGGTCCTCTGGTTTGGTTTAAAAGAAGGTTAGAAATAGTATAGGTTTGAAAGAGAATTTGGTTTTGGAAGAAAGGAGTTTAAAATAAATCTGAGTTTGGAAGGAAATTCTCATGGTATTACAATGTCTTCTTGCTTAACCGAGTTCAGCTTTCTGCCGACTGGTATATTCCCAATTACAGAGGTTAGGCTTTAAAGCCCTTCCACAGTTATGATGATCTCACTTAACTTCGTGGTACTTTACTAAGTACTCCGTAGTTGTTAAAAAATTTCGTCGAACATCCCTGTTGTAGTAGCACTTGCCATGGCAAGTGCACCATGTTAACTGGCTATCAGCTGAACATTTACCGGTTGTGGTATTGTTTTTACCCGCACCGCAGTTACTAGGACATTCCAATTTGATAATCAATTTCCTGCACAACTCCTCATTGGTATTCACATGGTAATCATTAACTAGTTTGTTTCCCATTCTGGGAGTCCCCTTTTCACTTAGTATTGTATCTCCTTCGTAGCCCGTTCCACGCATTCGTCGTGGTTACTGAGACTTGTCTCTTGTTTGAGTACTACGTCGTAGTTCCTTCGTCGGTTGGTATACCGTTGGTGTATTATTTAACATATGTAGCCCCGTAGACACTCGTCTCGGGTTTCATTACTCCACTTCTTGCCTGTTGCACGGTTGGTACGCTGCAAGCTGGTTGTTCTCGACTGCTTGTAACACCCCAACTCGAAATCCAATAACATGTACGACGATCACTCCCAAATAAAACACAAACTGCAGCGGAAATAAATACAACAACCGGGCGGTATTACAATGCCGTTGGCCACCCTTGTGACCAACAAGGCTAACTCCAAATACAATCTCCAAAAGTCACGGTCTGAATACGAATACAATCCGAGATGCTAGGAATCAAACTCAAAGGTACAATAATTAAGTAAAACAAATAACTAGTAGGAGACTCCCATAGCTTGAATCTACCCCACCTACACTCGGCGTGGTAATCTTCTCAACTTCAGGTACCTGAAAAATGGGGGTGCCCCCAAAGGGGCTCAGCAAACGATGCTGGTATGGAAAACGTGCAGCCCATCGTCTACCGGGCCACACCAACTACTTTGTCGAATACATGCAGTTCATTTTTGTAAAGCTGTAAACAAGCATAGTATGATAAAACAAGTATCCATACAAGGACAACAATGTCACATATAACAAGACTTCAGAAGGTCAAGTTAGATGAACTGTAATCATTTGATAATAGTCGGGTCCACACGATGGGACTGACTGATGTATAAGAGTATGTCAATATAGTGAAGGTATAGTGACCTCGTTATAGAGAAAGGTTGGGTAATTAGTCCCTCAGAAGATAACGTAGTTAACTCCTGTACTTTAGAAAGGTGGGAAACGAACCCTCGAGAGGAATAAAGTCTTCCTCCCCACTTGAACTGTTGGGAATCGAACCCTCGAGAGGAATAAAGTCTTCCTCCCCACTTGTACTGTTCCGTCGTGACGTAAAATGTATAGGAGACGACCTGTGACAGGTACAACTCCGGTAGCATGCATGGCCAGTTCCAACTGGGCTCCTCGTTCTCGTAGTATAGAATTGTTAGGCGTCATACAAGGACATTAATCATGAACACATTGTGTACTGTCAGTTATCACGTTTAGGATAACGACGTTTGTTATAAAGTGAAGTTAGTGAGAGACTTGAGTACAAGTTCTCGGTATAATAAAGCGCAGGTATTTAGTCCACTGGTATAGTAGTGTTTGTATGCGTGGGACATACACGTTGTAGTTAGCATCATTCACGCACATAAAATAATACAACAGTGCACAAGAGTAAACAACATTTTACATTAATTATCTTGGTCGTTATTTCAAACAACAGATAGCACACAAGCCGGTGTAATCCGGTAGAAAACAGGTTGCAAGAATCCCATACCGTTCACCGTAGACTGTACTTGTTTAGTTCCCGGTCAACGTCTGGTCAAAAAAAGTCCTAGAATAGGATTAACTGAGAGGGTTAATTTATGTTACCCTTATTTAATAATTTTATTGGATCATTCAACAAATTTCGTATTTGTTATTTTATGTGAGGTTTATTTCTTTTAATTACCTCATGATTTAATGTATAACTTATTTGTTATTCCTTTGTTTTATTTATAAATCCTTTAATGTACATATATGTATTTATTTATTCATGTACTATATTTGTTATTTATTTTTAATTGTCTAGGTGACTTAGCAACTTATAATCTCTTAACTATATTTATTTGCCATACATGGACATAAAATTCTTATAGTTTTTATTATTCCTCCTTTAACCATAAATAATAATTATTGGTTACCTTTAATTTCCATATAACTATATAAGCCATAGTTTTAATTCCATAACTCCTTAAATCAAAATTCTTCTTTCTAATTCCTCCAAATATCCACATGGGACCTATATTTATTTAAATCTAAATTCTTACCCTTATATTTCGGTTATTTACAAAACAACCACAATAATTCAAACTTTATATTTAAATTCTAATCTCATTATATATATAGTTTTAATTCCTTATTTAATTAAATTCCAAGACTACCATTAATATTTGGTATTTTCTTTTGGAATATTATAACTTTTCAAAAATTACCATTTAGCCCCTTAAATTCTCTGCCTATATATATATATATATTATATATATATTCTATTACAATTTAACCACAAAATCTTATAATCTTTACATAATGCCTTATAAACTATAGTTTTAATTTTAATTCTCCATAATTGCCGAATATATATATATATATATATATATATATAAAATCTTAAATTACAAAACTAACCCAAAGTAATTCGGTTTTGGTCATGTACTTTCCATTAATTACATTTTCACCCCAAAACTTTGTAATAGTTACTTAATAACTTATAAACTATAGTTTAAATATTTAATTCCTTAAAATTTCGAAAGTGAACTTCATAATTCTCTTAATTATGAATTCGCCCAACAATAAGTTCCAAACTTTCATAACAACTTTTATAAATTACATAATAGCCCAAAACTTTATAAATTGCTACTTTAAACACTTGTTTAAATTATCTAAAATTCATAAACTTAATTCCTAACCTTATATTATATCATAATTACTCCAAACATACCCTTAACTCTTGGCTTTCACAATATATACACCAAACTTTGTAAAAATTACATTTTAGCCACATAACTTAATTAATTAGCCATTTAAGCACTAATAAAATATTTTAACTCTCCAAACTTTATAATATAAGTATATATACATAAGTAGCTCATTAAAACCTATTTTTCACTTAGACCATTCGGCCATAATTAAATAGTTACCATATAGTATGTAAAAGTAGATTTATGTGTAAAAATAAATATACATAAATTCATATGAGTTATATAACTCATGTAAAAATTATTGAAATGTCTTATATTGATTCCTAGCTCAAAATAGAGCATTTTTACCCTAGACAATTCGGTATGAACAAGGATGTAACCTAGGTAATTTTTATGACATTAAAATGTGTCTTAAGGTAAATATTTTCCATATATGTTATAGATTATATTTTTGGTATATTATACCATATAGTTTCGGTTTTAGGTACCCTAGGAGGTGTACATAATTTTTGTATAATTTTTAGAAGCTTAACAAAGCTTATAACATAAAGATTTGCTTAGTAAACTTACTTCTTAACAAGGATGGTTAAGTGCTTGAACTCTTCTTGAATCTCCAAGCTTTCTCCAAGGAATCTTTGATGCTCCACTTCGGTTTTATGCAAGAGGTGAAGGTGTTTAGGAGTTAGATCTTTAACAAGGATCTTAAGTAGATTTGTAAGTAGTTTTTCAAGGATTTACCTTAAGCTTTTCTCCTTATAAATTCGGCTCACTTAAGGTGGATGAAGAACAAGCTTTCCTTCATGAAAATGAAGAAGAAAAGAACCTTAGAAGAGGTAGAAATCGGTTACACAATAAAATGTTCTTTAAGGATTTTCAAGCATGAAAACTACCTTAAGATAACCTTGAGATGCTCCTTGGATTAATGTTGGTTTGGACAACCTCCTTGGAGTATTAGTTGATGCCGAAATGCTAGGGTTGTGCTAGGAAGAGTTTGCTTCAAGGCTTGACAAGAAATGCTAGGAAATTACCTTAAAGATGAAGATAGAAGTTAAAACTCCATTAATGGACTTAGGAGCTTCAAAGGAAGAAGATGAAGGAAGAAGAGAGAGTTAGGAACCTTACCAATTTCGGAAATGAAGTGGGCAAGGGAAAGAATGAGTGCAACCGTATAACATAAGGTATGTTTGCTTGATTTTTGTTTTGTTAATTTTAATGTCATTTGACTAGTCTTTTCATTAGTTTATTCCATGGGTTATTGGCTCAATAAATGCCCATGTTATATGCATGATTTCGGCCATGTGGGTTGACAAGGCAAGGTGGAAGAAAATAATGTGAGCTAGAAGACAAGGTAAGAAAAGTAAGGCTTTATTCCTTTGATTTTTCAATGTTTGTAACTTGTCTCTTCTTCCTTGTAGGTGGCCGAATTCAAGGCCTGAATGGAGCTTATCATTCGGCAATTAAGAGCCATGGACAAGCATGTAAGGCACTTGAATTTTAAGAAAGCAAAAAGGTGGAATCTAGATCTACTTTTTGCCTTTTTCATTTTGTTTTTGTCTAGCCAACATGGCCTTGTTCCCTTGCATAATTTCGACAGCATGGAGGTCAGATGAGGCCTACATTCTTTTCCATTAAGTATTATAGCACATGGGAAGGTGAGTCACCATGTCTTATGCCTTTATAAGTTTTTAATGTAAGTTTTATACTAGTTTTTGGACATAAAATAGGGCCCCTATAGAGCACCTTGTTTGACACTGCCTTCAACTGATTTAGAGGGTCAATTTACCCTATTTAAGATTCTTAATTCGTGGCATGTCAAAAACTACAAGGTAATTGCGTAAAACGCGTTTTAGTGACACCGAAGGTGTGTTTTGTGCTCTAAGGAAATTTTGGGAAATAAATGTCTTTATGAGTTCCAAGTGTTTATAAAACTTATTATAGTAAATAATGATTATATGAGGATGTTACATTGAGTTATATGGGTTACATCAACCCACGACATAATTTACGGGCCTTCGGGACACTCCCGAGGCAAAAATGAGCGGTAAGAAATTCCCCCGAGCACTTTGTTGAATTTTGAGAAACTAGCTCGTGGGTTCTCTTTAGAATGATTATTAATGATGTTAGGAACTCTAAGAATTAATTTTATAGGAGTTTGTGCCACCTCGGCACTCCTCCGGGCTTTTCGTGCTTTAAGGGGCGTGCGTGAGCACTCCCGAGTATTTTGCGTTTTTGACTGAATATAGCCTAGGGAATATGTTTATATTCATATAATGAGTGTATGACCATTTGGCTTGAGTTTTAGAAGGTCATACAAGGTCTTGCTTGATCACATGTTTCTAAGGCGTTTTAGCGTTTATGGTGAAACGACTATTTTTACGTAACGTTCTCATGCATGGGTTTGCATGCGTACGTGAAATGATTTATATTTGGGTTATTTTCCATTAAATAATGGTTTTATAATGTTAATTAGATTTGAGGTATTTCACTGCTCGGCATGTAGACCCAGGTTGCCAGAAATTTCATTCTTCTATACACAAGATTCTTCATTCTTCGCTATTAAATGCGGTTAACATTGTTCAGATGGGAACCGTCTCCGGGATTCCCACTTTTCGGGATCTACCGTATGGCAGGTTCTCCATACTTATAGAGATATTTATCAACAGCCAGATCGGGCTTTCCCGAGTAAGAGAGGACTTTCATCTCTCTGGCGTTCTTTCCCGAGTTATAAAACAGGGATTGTGGAGGGCGGGATGGATATTGTAGGTTTCCAGTACACACTGGCAATTCCTAACTAGCGTATCTCTCACGCTATCACTCATCCCTTAACCCAAAGTATTAAAATCCTAACTCGGTACTTCCTAAGCTCGGTAATTCAGTCATCAGAGCGATACTTCGCTCTGATACCACTTTTGTAACACCCCAACTACAACCATACACTTAACCACAAATTACAGCGGAAAACTTAACTCATCACATTACTTAACTCAATGGTGTTACACGCCGTTAACCACCCACGTGGCTAACAAGGCTAATACATATACATTGTATCGGTCTGATGGACTAGATTCCCGAGCAACTGCACATTACTATCCCTTTCCATTAACAACAACCAATATACATATACATTCCAACTGTACCGAGTATTCACAAACTTATACCGATAACAGTTTCGGTCTTACTACTCCTACAATACATAAGTAATTAAAACGACTACCCATGCACAAACAACTACCCCATCCAACTCTCGAACGGCTCCCAGCTCCTTGTACCTGAAAAATAGGAAAGAAAGGGTGGCCCCCAAGGGCTCAGCACCTTTGCTGGTATGGTAATCCCGCAGCCCGCGTGCTACCGGGCCACACACAACTAATTGTCGTCTAAGCATGCGGTTGATTATATTTAATTCATATATGTAAACTATAAACACACAACACATTACATTCCTCAAAAATGGGTTCAACAAAACAGACAACACATCTATACTTAATAAATCACTCATTGTGATCTGTAACCCTACCCTAGAGTGTTTCTCCTCTAATGGAGCTATTTCCTTAATATACAACATTTACCCACTAGTCGGGTTACACTCCAAATCGTCATATAGTAACCTGGGAATCATATCCATGATCCACATACACCACGTAACAACACATTTCACTTTTCAACGTACGACTTACATAACTTCACAATAAGGATTGCAGTACAACAATAACACATAACATAACGGGTACGTTCTCTTTAGGAACCGACCCAAACATAATTAGTTTCACTTGTAGAGCCTAGAGAATGTTGCCAAACTCATGATAAGCTCGTTACATAGCTCGTTACCGTCTCGTTAAATGAACGGATAACTTAATCCCAAGGTGCGTCGGATATAGTAATACAAGCACACCAAACAAACATAGTATGCCCCTGTGGCCCGACGTGAGTCAGTAAAATAGCCTTGGATAAGCTAAAGGGAAGGTTGAAAACCAAATTGGAAAACAACCATAACATATAAAGAGAGTCGAACCGGTTATGACATCGACTCCCATACTCACACGCGTGCCGGAACAGACCGGACTCCTCACTTCCCCGGTTAGCACTTGTTAGAAGTCTCATTATTGGACTTAGCACGTTAATCACATATAGGTGGTTAGGTCTAGTTAGGCACACACAAGGGTAGTGAACATACCAACACGCACAACAACACATAACTAACTCACGCATAGCCGTGGTTAGAACGTTCCCATGGTTTGGGTCGTCAAATCCGAATACCGATCTCTCATGTGATCCTAGATTTGGTTAGCTAAGGTTTAACACTTTTGAGGTTAACGGTATCAGAATTAAACACGCCACATAAATGAATTGCTATAAACTCATTACATGTTTTATCTTACAAGGTGACAAACACACAGAAAAACACATTGGCATACAAGCCGGTGTAATCCGGTAGGACACAGGTTGCAAGAAAACCACACCTGTCACCGTAGGAATTACTTTACCGGGTGTTCTCACCCTCCTCGGTTCCCACTTGTTCCTTATGTCTTACTCTTGAACCACTATTTACATGTCAAATGGTTCAATTAATATTTAGGCGTTATGGTAGGTACATAATTGCTACTCCCGTACTTACCCCGTTATCCCGTTATTTCGGTTAACTTTGTGTACCTAAACTCACAACTTTCTCAATCACCTCCAACACTTGTTTATACTTCTTAGGACCTTTAAAAGTCACCAAACAATACCTTAACAACATCCAAAACCATTACCCATCAATCCCCCACCTTTATAACACTTTAAAACACATTTTAGGCCATTTTTGGTCTGGTCCGGGACTTGGTCCGGACCCAAGGTCCCGGACCACCTCTGAAACTCGATCTCGACTTATTTTTGACATTGGTCCGGGACTTGGTCCTGGACCTAGGTCCCGACCACCTGAATACTTGACTCTCGGCATATTTTTAAGCTTGGTCCAGGACCTTATACAAGGGCTAGGTCCCGGACCCTGCTAAAAAGCTGATAAAAGTCCATTTTTCAACCCCTAAACCAACCTTAATCCACACCTAATCATTCCATAATCTTTCCACATGTTTTCTACATGTTTAAACACCCTTAAACACTCCTAGAACGTTGGTCCAATTCACCACCCAATTCTTGTTCAAATTCCACAAACTCAATTTTCACATTCTTGCATTTTTGTACACTTGTGCATCTCTACTTCCTTTTCATAGTTCTTACCATCTACCAACTTACCAAGTCACTTAATGACCATTCCAATTCATTCCTAGATATATACAATACTAAAACCCAAGTTCAACTTCCATCTCCTAAGGCTTGCATACTAACTCACTTCTAGAATTTCTACAAATCCTTATATGCCATTTGTACAGATTTTTCATATTTCAAACCCATCCTTAATTCACCATTCCAAGGTTATTAATCCACTCTACACAACACCATAAACACCTAGGTTCTCCCATTCACCAAGCCATCATCAAAACACTCATTTTCTACCAAAATTTCGCCATAACCTCCCCATAAACCATACACATCCATTTTCACCATTCCTCATCCTTTTCATTCCTAATCTAGCCATATCCTTTCAAGGGTCCTACCAGCACACCATATCAATCCAAAATTCAACAATATCACAATATAGCTCCAAACTTAATGAACCACAATATAACCACAAACTCAAATCATTTGGCTCCAAGGCACTCAATTCAAACCAACATTTCACAAAATCCAGCTAACCATAATCAAGCACATTATTGCTCCAGATTTTATTTCATCTTTTATTTTTCCCAAACCTAATTCTAAAACAATTAATATAGGCATTATGGTAGATTTCTTACCTTAATTCACAAGTTTCTCCTTAATTATCCTCATCTCCTCAAAATCGGTCAAGAGGGAATGGAGTTTCCAAACTCCTTCCCAACATTCAAGAAACACAAAATACATTCTATTAATTATCTAAACTTTAGGAAATCTTAATTCAACAAAAAGGGCTTAGAGCACAAGTTAGGGTTTTACCTTTGGAGATTTTTGAGAGGGGTTGTCGCTCACGAATCAAAGGGGAAACTCTACCACCATTGGAGAGTTGAATTGAAGCTCAAAATCAAGAAGAAATCAAGGTGTGAGAGAGGGCAAAATCGGCCAGCTCTACAAGATGGAGAAAAATGAGGTTTTTCATGGAGATTTTTACCTTGTTTGAAAGAGGAGACTCCAAGCTTCAAAATGATGTACTTTTCTCTTCAAATGGGGAAAACCCATGGAGATGAAACCCATCCTTTTCGAATTTTGAAAAGAGGGAATGATAGGAGGATGAGGGGAGTTCAAATATGTAATTTTTTTGTGATTGGAGCTTGGAGGAAGCTTGGGCAAGGCAAAGAAGTTGAGGTAGCCATGGATGGCACCTTGAAATCGCCAGAAAGGGGGAGGTAGTTTTCAGTCGGCTGGGAAGAAGGAGAAAAAGAAGGAAGGAAAGAGAGAGAAGATAAAGTATCTTTTTTTTTTAACTTTTCTTTCCTTCTTTCTTTTTCTTTCTGATGAGTGTCAAAATGAGCATGTTTTATAGGTGTATTTCATGTTTAATATTAGCACTTTTCTTGGTCATTTCTCCACTTCGGTTAGTTTTCCTCTAGTTTATGTTTTTTATTTATCTCACAAAATTATTGGTTTAACATGAGGAAAACCAAGCCGGGAGTGAAGTAGACGGAGAGACGAACGCGTAGACGCAAACGGCTCAGAAAACAGAGTCCAAACGAAGAATCTAGAGCCGGTCAAAGTTTGAAGGAAATAGGCCACGGTCAAGGGTTGCAACCGCCCAAGAAGAGGCGGGCTGCAACCGCCCATAACTAGCGGTCTTCTCACGGGCTGCAACCGCCTATTAAGTGGCGGACTCCACCATATGCAACCGCCTACTAAGTGGCGGACGAGACTGGGCTGCAACCGCTACTAAGTGGCGGACGAGACTGGGCTGCAACCGCCCCGTAACTGGCGGACATCACACACAACCGCGAGGCGGAACACGGGCGGACAACAACAAGAAACTGCCTCTTAAGAGGCGGTCAAGACTAAAATCAACGCGCCCCGACTAGTTTTCTTCCTCGCGCAGTCGTCTTCTCCAACTTGTGCGCCTTATCTATCTACTCCGACCACCGCTACCTTAAATCGCTCACGCGTTCTGCTCCTGTCCCCTGCAATAAATGAGCAATCAATGCTCTCAATCAATGAAGCAATCAATGAAGCAAATATCTACGGAAGACTACCTCTTAATTTCTTCTATAAATACCCATTCCCTACAGCCTTGTACGAGTGCACGGAGAAAACCTGAAAATCACTCACACTCACCTCATCTCATTCTCTTCCAGTAAATCACTCCCGTATATCATTTCACTCCATTAACTCTCTAATTCACCCACTTCACTTATAATAACTTACGTACATGTTCCACTCTTCATTCTCCTCATTTCTCCATTCACTAATCACGTCTCCGTGCTGTTATTACGTCCAACCTCTGTCTGACTTATTACCAGTTAATATGTCAGGCTAAGGAGGATTTGCTTTGGGCAAGGGTTTAATTATGGTTTGTTAGTTGTGTAATAAATTTCTACCGGATAAAATAAATTAGGTTTGTTACACTTAAAGTTTTGTTTCTCTCCCTTTTTAATAAATTTCATCGGTTTATTAAAAAGCCTTACTAAGTCTGTTTTTAATTTCATCGGTTAGGAACACGGGTTAATTAAGTCGTAAAACTGCAAGAACTTATTTTCATCGTTTAAGTTAATACATGTTGCAAGAATAAAGCCTCATACTCCTCTGCCGTTTACAGGCTTCTGCTCGAGTTTTCATCGGACCTTGCATTACAGGTAAACGAGTTCTTAAGAGTTTTCATCGGACCTTAAGAAAATTACAGGAATCTTGCCAAACTATTTTATTAACCGGTAGAGTTAGCACAATTAATTAAATCATATTAACCTGAACCCGGAGTTCCGTTTAATTCATCTGCACTCAGTTTTCTAATCTGCTTAATATTTTCTCGAAAACAAGTCAATTAACTTCCCCCTTTTGTGACAAGCTTAGGAACTATTTTAGCTCGCTATAAGTCCCACGGTTTGACCCCGGCCGCTTCTGTCTTCTATACTACTACTGCGACCGGGTTTTAATTTGCAGCCCGACGGATATTTTGAGTATTAATTTCTTTCTTTTATCAATTTCACCTGTGCTAATAACTCACGATAAATCCACTCTGCACTTCTTTCTTTCTATTTTATTGTGTGTGAGGGGAAGGCTTTTTGACTAGTCAAAAACCGGCCCCCTTAATATATACCAACTGGAGCGTTTTTCGTCTTTTACTACTGAAAACACTCGTTAATTTACCCGGTTTTAGCACTATTCACTAACCGGGCCTGTTTTCCGGAATTTTCTCGATTATTTAATTTAATGGTTATTATACTCCCATTAATGTTTATTTATAGTTATATGATCAACTATAATTTTACGGGGTCATTTGACTGTTTAAAGTCACGTTTTCAGGTTTTCTCGAAAAACGCGCTTTAGACTCCGTTAGCGTTTTAACGCATTATTTGGATCCGTTTTCTCCCGGAACTTTTATCACATGTTCTAGTGTGTAATTAGGGTATAAAAATATATTATAACCCTGGTGAAGGTTATATACCTCCTAAAATAATTAAATACGCGTTTTCACGTTTTGTGACTTTACGCATTTTCTTTTTCTTTTTGGTTTTATTTCTTCACCAATGATCTTAAGGACTTAATTAGCCTTAGAAAATCATAATTACATAATTAATTAACTATTAAGGTTTGGGGTATTATTAAGGGTGGAGATGGATATAAGTAAGGAATTTTTTAATTCACCAAAATAATGTGGGTATTGAGAACTAGTGGAATTATAAACTAATGTGAAGAATTAAATAAACCTTGGAGTTTGATATAATGTCTTATGTAACCTACATGACATTAAGAGCATGGTCTTAGTATTGGGAGATGAAGGGTAACACAAATAAGAGAATTAAATGTTACACATGAGACGGTAAGATATCATTACATAATGAATTTTATAATTCGTATAAACTTATATGAATATGTGAGGTGTAAAGAATTATACAATATGATGTAGATATCATATAGAGAAGCATGAAGTATAATATAAATGGAGGATTTAATTACACAACATTAGACATAATAACTAATGTCAAGTTGTAAAGAGTTGAACAAACAAATGAACTATATAATTCATGGGTTATGATAAGTATTATATAAACTTGTTGACTTGGATACATTGACCGAGTCACCCAAATTGACCAAGTCAACTTAATTGACCAAAGAAGGGTCAAGTTGACCAACTCACAACCCAAAGGAGAGTTTAAATTCTAATAAACTATGAGTCAATTACAACATATGGTAATGAACATATTACACTACATATAAGGGAATATGTATAAGAATAATGATCTATGATTAAATGGGGTATTATATTGGTTAAACATCTTAAGTAGTAAACTAATACCACATGTCATTTGAAACATAAATAAGTAAGGTTTAAACTAATCCTAAAAACATCAAAAACCCAAGTAACAACGACAACCACTAAGGGTTAATCACGGGGATGATACCGAGGGGATTAGTAGTTATTGCAATGCCGAATTAGTTGAATTATATAAATTAACACTTAGCGGTATATTCCAGAGATACTAGCTACAAAGGGTATAGTTGGCGAGCGTGATACTTTACACTAGCATTGTTCATTGAGTGTAAACTGTTTTATAAGAGGATATGTATGCTCGTATGCAACTGTGACATATAATTTATCTGTCGAATATGTGTGTTATTATTTTATACGCGATTGTCATTCGAACTGAACCCGAGTAACAACGATAACCGACTAAGGGTTAATCACGGGGATAATGAAACCAGCAAGCGCTCCTGATGCGTCCCCAACGTGTCGTGGACGTATCATGGACTCTAATAAAACTTGATAGTTTAGGAATAGACACAAGATAAATTTAAACTGGAAAACCCATTTCGATTGAGAATTTACACACACAAAATTCACTCAATCTCCCTTGCCCCACACACGGACTCCCGGGACAGTTTCGACTTTACTCCTAAAGTCCTCAACCCTCTCCTGACTATCGGCCAACGGTTCACTGACCGTTCCCCGACCTGTCGGTCTATCAAATACCCAATGTATTGATACTCTAACCCAGTCCTATCTGGCTCACCAACTCTCTAGCACTTACACACACTCCTAAGTTTGATCCACACTTGCCCAGATTATCTCTTTCTTTTCTCTCGTACGGGCATACTTACATAAGAAATAAATGCAAGTATATATACACGGCTGTTAGGATGTAACTACCTTCTTACTAGTCCCTAGACTTCTAGGAGTCAACTACAGCTTCAATTATTCACATAACAGCCATACTAGACTTGGAGAGAGTCTTCACCTTGATCTGGAGGTGTCTGGACTACGTGTCGCCGTCGCCGTATGGTAGAGTGATCATTCGGCGGGCGGGCCGGGTTCGGGCTAGGCCGGGCCAAAGGAAATTTTCAGGCCCGTCGGGCCTATTTTTAAAAACCAAGCCCGTTTTTTTTACATGCTCGGGCCGGGCCGGGTTAGGCCCGGTTTTTTTCAGGCTTTGCCGAAGCCCGACCCAGTTTTTTTTAATTTTTTATATAAATTAATACAAATAAATTAAAATTAATATATTTTACTATATTATAGATCACTTACTCCCCTTTCTCTCTTCTCTCTCCTTTTTCTCTCTCTTCTCTCCCCTTCCCTCTGTCTCTCTTCTCTTTTCCCCCCCTTCTCCTCCCTCCTCTCCCGCGGGCCGGGCTTGTCCACGGGCTCAAAAAATGTGCCGCGGCCCGGCCCGGTTTTTTTTCGGGCCTCATTTTATGTCCAGGCCCGCCCGGAAGTCCAATCGGGCTCTAGCCTGTTGGGCTTTTTTACGGGCCGGGTCGGACCGGGCTGCCAGGCCAGACACATTTTGATCAGCTCTATGGTTGGTCACGTTGGTGGCAGCCCTCTTAATAGGTCGATCACCACTTGTGTGCCCCACTTGCCTGATTCTGTTTGGCTCATTAAATGCTTATAAATGCTCTCTTCTGAATTTATTACAGCTATGTAATGATGTTCATTGATAGCCTTGTTATCTTGTGCATTAATGAACTACTCCTTTTGTCGTGAACTTGTCGTGAACAAGTTGCTTATGTGGATGTATATGTGTTATCTGAATGTGTCAATCCTTTGAAGTCCTTTGTCTTTGATTTTCATCTTTAAGCATGAGAGATATCTTCGTGCGGTGTCTGACTGGTTGTCTGTGCTAGAAGTTCTACGGAGCTCTCGCAGACAGGTGCCCGGATGGTTGGGCACATGTCTGGATTGAGTGTGCTTGCAACCTTGCGTGCTAAGCCACTCATTTACTTCTATCTGAATCATGAATCTTGACAAACACATTAGATAGACAATACAAGGTTTGCTATCATCAAAACTAAAGGATCTTGTCTTAACAATTTCCCCCTTCTTGATGATGGCAACCTATACAATTATATGTACTTGGCAATTCAAAAATTGAGAGATTCCCCCTAAGAAGGATTCTCCCTGAGTTTGTTAAGGGTTTTAAGTATGAAAAACTTTAACGAATGATAGCAATAAGCGACAACTTTTATGCACAATAAGTGACAACTTTTATGTTATACTATGACCAAAGTAGATAAAGTTTTCATTCAGATGATACATAATACAAGGACGATAGACATAGTCTCACAAGTACATATACTTTTTCTTTACCCTTTGCCATACAGCAACGACCTAAGATGTTGTAAAGGCCATAACATTCCATAGAGTATAAACAAAAACATGATCAAGATAATCTAGATAGAGTGACGGGTTTGGTGATCCCATTCTATGACATCTAATCCATAAGGTTCATCCTCCAAAAAAGAAGCTTTGATCCAAGATGGTTTGGTTGTGGTATGATTGATCAAAGGTGATTCAGCTGTGGTGGAAAGGTCGGACTCATCAGAATCTATTGTGAACTCCACGCAGTGTGGAGAACGTGTATGTGATAGAGTGACACTTGAGGTGATAGACCAAGCTGTGAGGGAGTCGGAGACTGGTTGAACATAGCTTTGGGCGACAATCTTCTTTGAGTGTTAAGTGAACATAAACTTGCGAATGGTGGAGTGAATGGTCTGCTTATTTCAGCTGGATGAGCTTTGTGGAGTTTGAGCCATTTCGTGAGATGTGTAAAAATGATTGTGAGTGGCAAATGAAGTGCGAAGGTATTTATAGACACTTGAAGATATACTCAACGACTGATCGGTGAGTGGTAATAAATGTGGTGCTACGTCTTGTGGGCTATGTTTCTAGGCTTTTTAGGTGTCAAGGTCCGAGATTGGATTAGTGGAATGGATGGGATTAAATATCTAAGATCATTTTGCAATTTGTAATCAAGGAAGAAGCAGCCAATACAATAAATTATTTCGGAACCTTCAAAAGCATTCAAGTCAACAAGAACCAGTTGCATTGTCATTGATATCAAAAGACTACTTGGAAAACAGATAGTCAATGACAAAATGAAACATTAATGAAAAAACAAAATCTAAGCCTAGAGCTAGTTTCTCACGGTTCACTTGTGTCTTAAAGAGACAAAGAACTCTCAGGCTATGTGGGAATCTATAAAATCTATTACTCCTTGAACCATGTGATGAACACTTGGTTCAGTGGAGACAGCCTGCACAGCTATGAGAGTAACTCTCACCCTCTTTAGAACATCCGTAATAGAGGTATCCAGACTGGTCTCCAACCTGTCGTGGACCGGTGAAAAACTTCTCCTTCTCTTATGTTTTGATGCTCTAACGGTTGGGCGAGGCTCTAACTTAGAGTCTTCACTCTTGGCTGGCTTCTGAGCAACCACCAGTTGGTCTCCCTTTGTCTTGATCCCCATCATGGACAACATCTCTGAGCAGATGTTGTCCTGAGCGTTGCTTGTGCACTCGTGGAACCTGTCGGTGCCCACTCTGTTTTGTTGTAGCGCCTTGGTCACTACTCCCCTGTGCACTAGACCTTGATTGACGTAGCGACTCTCCTCAATGGTGAGAAGAATCATTGCAGGATGGTCGATTTACTCCGTGGTCTTCAGTGCGTAAAGCAATCTCACATCTCTTGCATTGACGATGTGTGTGCATTGGTTCCGTGGGCTGATGTTATGGGTGAGCAGACTGAAGAGCACCCTGTCTGGTATGGACATATCTGCTGTAGGGAAATTCTTCATTGTTGCTCCTTTGTTGAGCAGATTTACTATCTTTCCTCCAAGGTGTCCTAGATCATTCCAAGTCGTCTCTTTAGGAGCGATCAGTCCTTCAGGCTCCAGGCCGAAAGTCTTGGAGATCCAAGACTTGGATATGTTGATGTCTACGCCTTGAACCTTCGAGATAATGTAGTCGTCGTCGTTGTCGCTTTGGAGTGGTCCTAGCTGTCTCATGTGTTCTTTGAGCAGCTCTGTCTAGACAGGGATAGGCTCCTGGAAGAAGTCTACCTATCCTTGGAACTCCAACAGCTCTTGGATCTCTCTAGACCCATTTTGTCCATCCATTCTAGGTCCAGCATCTTTGGCAAGATGGGACAGGTCGTTGACGTTCTCTGCCTTTATAAACGTCAGTTTTGGTTCCTTGAGTTTCTTGAGATGTGATGAATGAGGAGGCGAAAGCCTGGCGACATCTTGAAAGAGCTCTTCTAGCTCTAGAGATTATGGCGATGGAGCCATTTTCTCCTTGCCTTTCGCTTTTCTCAGATGCTCGCGTTCTTAGAGCGTATAGATGATATGAGACTCTGACTCTATGTCTCTCCCCTTTTATTGAGTCTGGCGTTGAGGCGTCGGTGATCTGTCGTCAACGTTTATCGTCTAGGGACGACACCAGTTTCTTCTTCAGAATCTGGTGCAGTCATACCTTCCTCTGGTTGATTTTCTGTTGGTAAGACCTTCTCTTGTGAGTTTTCGTCACTCTGAACTTCCTCCTCTTCAGCTACTGAACGACAGCTTTTGCGATTGCTGAAGGAGTGGCTTCTTCTTCATCGCTGAAGTGCAACCATCGAGTTGCCTTCTCTAGTGTGGAATGGGCTTTTTTGGAGCTTTCGTTTGATTTTTTGGCACGTTGAGAGGCACGAGTTGCGCGGGTGAGGTGACTCGTTGTGGTAGTAGAAAGGTTCTTGGGATCTTTGGCTTTGGAGTGTTTGGTGGTAATTTTTGGTGAAGGATTTTGAGATGACATTTTTTGTTTTTCTGTGGTGGTAGGAGTTGGGAGTATTTTCGGCTTGAGGATTTCAGTTTGAATAAGATGATGAAGCTTGGGCAAATGGTGGTTTAAATAGTGTACCTCTTCTTGTAGAAGTTCACCTTCGTCAGTTACCCTACGCACAAGTTGCTCTTCTAGATCTTTGGAAAATCGAGGGGGCGGCGATTCTCTGTGAGCTTCTGTCGATCTTATGTCGGCCAGTTGTCCTGAGGAAGATTCTCTGAGTGCATCTTTGTTCTTGAAGCGGAGATAGGATTTTGGTGCCATTGTTAATCGAAGGATTTATGGAGTTTCTATGAACCTTTTGCTAGAGAGATCTTAGAGTTGCTGTGAGGCAAGGGTTCTTTGCACTGATCACGAAAGTGTTTGTAAGAGAGAAGAGAAAATGCTCTGAGTGCTTAGAGAGATTAGAGAGAGTGAGGGCAATAGTGTGACAAGAGAAGAACTCTCATCGCCCTTTTATAGATATCAAGTAACGGTCGACGACCGCTCCTCGTCCGCTCACTGACATGTCCCAATGGTACTATTCATAACGGGCAGTGGTCGTGACAGGCAGTCATCGATCGTTGGCAATTTTCCCGCTTCTACCCGTTGAACTATCTCTAAACTAACCTCACTTTGTGGAAAATGACATATTTGTTTCAAGTTGTCGGTGACCGATCATGGGAAATAAAAGACAGTTTAATTGTGATTAATGAATATCATTCCAAGATCATAAACAATCTTAGTAAACCTTTCTCTACTTAATGGCTTAGTAAAGATGTCAGCTAGTTGGACATCAGTAGAAATATACTTTAAACCAACTAATTCCTTTTCACAACAATCTCTAAGAAAGTAATGTCTAATGTCAATATGTTTGGTACAAGAATGATGCACAGGTTTTTTGAAAATAGAGATGGAACGTGTATTGTCACACATAATTGGTAATGTACCTGTTTTGACGCCATAATCACCAATTTGTTGTTTAAGCCATAGGAGTTGAGCACAGCAGCTTGCCACAGCAATGTATTCAGATTCAACGTTTGAGATGACAACACTTTGTTGTTTCTTTGAACCCCATGCAATCAGACATGACCTAACAAAGAATGCTGTCCCTGATGTGCTTTTTCTATCGGTGATAGATCCTCAATAGTCTGCATCTTAAAATCCTACAACGTTACAGTTAGTGAACTTAGGATAAAAGAGACCAAGATTCATGGTTCCTTTTAAGTAACACAGGATTCTTTTTACAGCTGTGAGGTGACTTTCTCTTGGATCTGCTTGAAACCTGGCACATAAGCAAAACGCTATACATAATTTCAGGTCTACTAGCAGTTAAATAGTAGATAACCAATCATTCTCTGTATGATCGCTGGTCGACAGGTCGGTCACCAGTCATGATGCCCATCTTGGTGCTAACTACCATTGGTGTGTCAAACGTTTTACATTCCTCCATTCCAAATCTCTTTAGCAAATCCTTTACATACTTCTCTTGGGATATGATAGTCCCTTCGCCATTTTGCTTGACTTGAAGTCCTAGAAAGAACTTCAATTCTCCCAGATCACTCATCTCAAATTCCTTTTTCATTAATGCTTAAAACTTTTTGCAATATTTGTCTTCAGAGGCTCCAAAGATTATATCATCAACATATACTTGCACAATTAAGAAATCCTTTTTATTGTTGTACACAAACAAGGTTTTATCCACCTTTCCTCTTTTGAATTGGTTTTCCAAGAGATAGGAAGAAAGACGATCAAACCATGATCTTGGAGCTTGTTTGAGCCCATAAAGAGCTTTGTCGAGTTTAAGTACCATGCATTTTCCTTCCTGTGTCTCAAAACCTGGAGGTTGCTCAACATACACTTCCTCTTTGACGTACCCATTTTGGAAGGCACTTTTGATGTCAAGTTGGAAGAGTTTGATTCCTTTGTGTGCAACAAATGCAATTAGTAATCTGATGGAGTCCATCCTTGCTACTGGAGCAAAGGTTTCTTGGAAGTCTATCCCTTCTTGTTGACGATATCCTTGAGCTACCAGACGAGCTTTGTTCCTGACAACTTCTCCCATCTCATTCAGTTTGTTTCTAAAGACCCATTTGTGCCAAGTACCCCTTGATGTGAAAGATGAGGCACAAGATGCCAGACTTTGCATCTTTCAAACTGGTTTAGTTCTTCTTGCATTGCATTGATCCGGTCTGAGTCTCGAAGAGCTTCCTTGACGTTCTTGGGCTTGATGGGTGAGACTGTCATTGAGAAGGCTAGAAGATCTCAAGTTTGTGCTCTTGTCTGAGTTCCTTTGGATATGTCTGATATGATATTCTCTAATGGATGATTTTTGTACAAAGCAAGAGATTAATGAATGGTTGATGGAGATAGAGGATCCTTGACATCATTGTTTCCTTCGTCGACCTGTTGTTGACCTATCGCTGACCTATCGGGCAAGTTTTCTTCAGTCGGTGATTCATATTTGGGATTATCTGTCTGATCCTGATCAACTAGATCAAATCCAAGTTCTTCATCTTCATCAGATTTTTTGATCTTGAGTACGTCAGCCTCATCAAAGACCACGTGCACACTTTCTTCCACCTACAATGTCCTTTTGTTGTATACTTTGTATGCCCGGCTTCTTTTAGAGTATCCAAGGAAGATGGCCACATCACTTTTGGCATCAAACTTTATAAGGGGACTCTTTTCATTGTTGTGGACATAACATTTGCAACCGAAGGTCCTGAAGTGACTTATGTTTGGTTTTCTTCCCTTGATTTACTCATAGGGAGTTTTGTTGAGGATAGGTCATATGAGCGTTCTATTTGTGATGTAGCATGTAGTTGCCGCTACTTCTGCCCAGAAGACTTGAGGAAGACTGCTCCCCAATAGCATGGCCATGACTATCTCTTGTAGTGTTTTGTTCTTACGCTCAACTACCCCGTTTTGTTGAGGTGTTCTTGGTGTTGAATATGTGTGACTAATCCCATGTTGTTTACATATATCCATGAATTGTTGATTCTCAATCTCTGACCCATGATCAGCCCGAAGAGTTTTGATCTTGAGGTTGAGTTGTACTTGGACTTTTCCTCCAAATGCTTGAAGTTTCTCAAAGACTTCGTCTTTGGAAGCAATAAAGAGTGTCCAAATGAACCGTGAGTAATCATCAACAATTACAAACACATACCAATTTCCTCCAAAACTTTTGATTCTCATGGGTCCATATAAGTCCATGTGAAGTAATTCAAGTGGCTTGGATGTACTAACTAAGTTCTTTGATTTAAAAGAAGTCTTAGTCTGTTTACTTCTAACACAGGCATCACAAGATTGGTCTCAGATTTTTTAATCTCAGGGAGACCTCTTACCAACTGTTTCTTGACAAGTTTTCTTAATAAAGAAGTGCTAACATGCCCTAGTCTTCTGTGCCATAGTGTAGAGTCATCTATTGAAGCAGTCAAGCATGGAAGATTAGGACTGTCAATATCCTCCAAACTAGTTACATAAACATTTTTCCACCTTTTCCCCTTTAACAACTCTTTGCCATTGTTCGGACTTACTATGCTACAATGTGTAGGATATAAGTGAACTGAATTGCCTTTGTCACAAATTTTAGAAACACTACACAAGTTGAATTTTAAATCATGAACTAAATTTACACTATCTATGACATAATCAGATTAATGCCAACCTTACCTACACCGATGATTTTTCCTTTCTTGTTGTCGCCAAAGGAAACGGTTCCTTGGCTTCCTGGTTTGAGTGAGAAGAATTTTTTTTGTCTCCTGTCATGTGTTTAGAGCACCCACTGTCGATGTACCAGCAGGGGTCCATTCTCACTCGATTCTGCACTTAACACGTTAGTGGTGTAGGGTTAGGGTCCATAGAAGGGATGGCCCCATTTCCACCATTAAATGTTCTAAGATCATTTTTGACTACCCATTTTAGTCCTAGTTTCTTGAGTTGCCAATGCCTCATTTAACACGTTTTATAGCAAATGGATTCATGATGTCCAGGTTGTCTGCATAAGCTGCAGACATCTCTACGACTGGTCTCTGACCGGTATCCGACCTGTCGTTTGCTTCTTCTCGTGGGTGTCTTAGAGACAGCTTCTAGCTTAGAATGTTTTCTTTGATGGTAGCTAGTTCCTTTTCTTTTGTGTTAAGCGCAACAATCAATTCATCGATTTTAGGTTGTTTTTCTTGTTTCAACTTTTCATGAGCGGAGAGAATTCACTATATAACTTTGTAATTTCATGATGCCCTCATGAGATTATCTACCTTGCTTTTGTCCGAATTTCTTCTTAACTTCATTTTCCACCAAGAGTTCCTTGTTTTCAATTTCCAATGCCTCTAGTTGATCAACTAGTATAAGAGAGAACTTTCTAAGTCCTAGAGTTCAGCTTTTTGAATCCTTTGTTTGAGTTTAGAGTAGTTTACCTTGTTCTGATCTTCTTCCTCTGATTCTGATGTGTCCTTGTCTTGTGCCATCAGGCAAACTTCCTCAAGGCATAGATGAGCCTTCTCATCTTCTGAGATGTCAGTGTCTGAGGTTTGATTGTCATTACTCAGTTCAGAGTCTACCCATGCAACAACGAAGGCTTCCTTCTTTGGCCCTTTGTTGAATGATCATCGGACAGGCTTCTTGACCCTGTCGTTGTCCTCTCGGGATTGTTGAGGACAGTCTTTGATATGGTGTCCGCGTTTTGAACACCCAAAACACTTGTCATTGTTTTCTTTTGATCATCTGACTCCTTGCCTTTCCTCATTTTTTTCTTATGAACTTTCGAACGTACCTCTTAGCATAGAGGACCATTTCATCATTGTCGTCTCCTGACTCGGATTTTTCATTTTTAGCTACTTGAAGGGCTATGCCTTTCCCTTTATCTCTTGATGAGCTTTTGAATTCTTGTGTTGTAGTTTTAACTCAAAAGCCATTAGAGATCCTAGCATGTCTGCCAGAGACATCTTGGAGAGATCATGTACTTCTTGCATGGCATTCACTTTGCTGTCAAAGGAGGCAGGAAGAGATCTGAGGAACTTCCGAATTTGATCCACGTTAGAGATAGTTCTTCCAAGCACCAACATTTCGTTGATCAGCTTGGTGAACCTTGTATGCATTTCAGAAATGCTCTCCTTTTCTTCCTTGAATAGCTCCCAATGAGTGAGTAGCAGCTCAATGTGAGTCTTTTTTATCTCATCATTCCCTTCATAAGTGACCTCAAGAGTTTTCCAAATCTCTTGAGCTGTTTTAGCTGAAGCAATCTTGGAGTATTGCTCACGTAGTAGTGCACAATGAAGTATTCTTACGGCTCGAGCGTTGAATACCAGCTCTCTTGATTTGATCATCCGTCATGTTGTCGATAGATATGTCTTGTCCTTGAGCGTTCTGGAAGGTGTACTCTCCATGTGTTATCACCCTCCACATTCTTGGATCATCAGACTTGATATAAAACTCCATCTTATTCTACCAGTGAGTGTAGTTGTCTACATTGAAGAGTGGTGGTCGATTTGGTGTAGAACCTTGTTCTGCCGCTAGAATGATTGCATGAGACATCTTGACCGCCTTCCAAAGCGGTTAGCTTTCTAGAAGAGACCCGCTCTGATACCAATTGAAACCAGCAAGCGCTCCTGATGCGTCCCCGACGTATTGTGGACTCTAATAAAACTTGATAGTTTAAGAATAGACACGAGATAAATTTAAACTGGAAAACCCATTTCGATTGAGAATTTACACACACAAAATTCACTCAATCTCCCTTGCCCCACACACGGACTCCCAGGATAGTTTTGACTTTACCCCTAAAGTCCTCAACCCTCTCCTGACTATCGGCCTACGGTTCACCGATCGTTCCCCCGACCTGTCGGTCTATCAAATACCCAATGTATTGATACTCTAACCTAGTCCTATCTAGCTCACGTTGGTGGCAGCCCTCTTAATAGGTCAATCACCACTTGTGTGCCCCACTTGCCTGATTCTGTTTGGCTCATTAAATGCTCATAAATGCTCTCTTTTGAATTTATTACGGCTATGTAATGATGTTCATTGATAGCCTTGTTATCTTGTGCATTAATGAACTACTCCTTTTGTCGTGAACTTGTCGTGAACAAGTTGCTTATGTGGATGTATATGTCTTATCTGAATGTGTCAATCCTTTGTAGTCCTTTGTCTTTGATTTTCATCTTTAAGCATGAGAGATATCTTCGTGCGGTGTCTGACTGGTTGTCTGTGCTAGAAGTTCTACGGAGCTCACGCAGACAGGTCCCCGGTTGGTTGGGCACATGTCGTGGATTGAGTGCGCTTGCAACCTTGCGTCTAAGCCACTCATTTACCTGGATATCTGAATCATGAATCTTGACAAACACATTAGATAGACAATACAAGGTTTGCTATCATCAAAACTAAAGGATATTGTCTTAACAATTTCCGCCTTCTTGATGATGGCAACCTGTACAATTATATGTACTTTGCAATTCAAAAATTGAGAGATTCCCCCTAAGAAGGATTCCCCCTAAGTTTGTTAAGGGTTTTAAGTATGAAAATTTTAACGAATGATAGCAATAAGTGACAGCTTTTATGCACAATAAGTGACAGCTTTTATGTTATACTATGACCAAAGTAGATAAAGTTTTCATTTAGATGATACATAATACAAGGACGATAGACTTCATCTCACAAGTACATATACTTTTTCTTTCCCCATTGCCATACAACAAAATAGGGAGCAATTACACGACCTAAGATGTTGTAAAGGCCATAACATTCCATAGAGTATAAACTACAAACATGATAAAGATAATCTAGATAGAGTGATGGGTTTGGTGATCCCATTCTATGACATCTAATCCATAAGGTTCATCCTCCGAAAAATAAGCTTTGATCCAAGATGGTTTGGCTGTGGTAGGATTGATCAAAGGTGATTCAGCTATGGTGGAAAGGTCGGACTCATCAGAATCTATTGTGAACTCCATGCAGTATGGAGAACGTGTATGTATAGAGTGACACTTGAGGTGATAGACCAAGTGTGAGGGAGTCGGAGACTGGTTGAACATAGCTTTGGGCGACATACTTCTTTGAGTGTTTAGTGAACATAAACTTGCGAATGGTGGAGTGAATGGTTTGCTCATTTGAGCTGGATGAGCTTTGTGAGTTTGAGCCATTTCGTGAGATGTGTAAAAATGATTGTGAGTGGCAAATGAAGTGCGCAGGTATTTATAGACACTTGAAGATATACTCAACGACTGATCGGTGAGTGGTAATAAATGAGGTGCTACGTCTTGTGGGCTATGTTTGTAGGCTTTTTAGGTGTCAAGGTCCGAGATTGGATTAGTGGAATGGATGGGATTAAATATCTAAGATCATTTTGCAATTTTTAATCAAGGAAGAAGCAGCCAATACAATAAATTATTTTGGAACCTTCATATGCATTCAAGTCAACAAGAACCAGTTGCATTGTCATTGATTTCAAAAGATTACTTGGAAAACAGATAGTCAATGACAAAATGAAACATTAATGAAAAAACAAAATCTAAGCCTAGAGCTAGTTTCTCACGGTTCACTTGTGTCTTAAAGAGACAAAGAACTCTCAGGCTATGTGGGAATCTATAAAATCTATTGCTCCTTGAACCATGTGATGAACACTTGGTTCAGTGGAGACAGCCTACATAGCTATGAGAGTAACTCTCACCCTCTTTAGAACATCCCTAATTGAGGTATCCAGACTGGTCTCCAATCTGTCGTGGACCGGTGAAAGACTTCTCCTTCTCTTATGTTCTGATGCTCTAACGGTTGGGCGAGGCTCTAACTTAGAGTCTTCACTCTTGGCTAGCTTCTGAGCAACCACCAGTTGGTCTCCCTTTGTCTTGATCCCCATCATGGACAACATCTCTGAGCAGATGCTGTCCTGAGCGGTTCTCGCACACTCGTGGAACCTGTCGGTGCCCACTCCGTTTTGTTGTAGCGTCTTGGTCACTACTCCCCCGTGCACTAGACCTTGATTGACGTAGCAACTCTCCTCAATGGTGAGAAGAATCATTGCAGGATGGTTGATTTGCTCCGTGGTCTTCAGTGCGTAAAGCAATCTCACATCTCTTGCATTGACGATGTGTGTGCGTTGGTTCCGTGGGGTGATGTTATGGGTGAGCAGACTGAAGAGCACCCTGTCTGGTATGGACATCTCTGCTGCAGGGAAATTCTTCATTGTTGCTCTTTTGTTGAGCAGATTTACCATCTTTCCTCCAAGGTGTCCTAGATCATTCCAAGTCGTCTCTTTAGGAGCGATCAGTCCTTCAGGCTCCAGGCCAAAAGTCTCAGAGATCCAAGACTTGGATATGAAGATGTCTACGCCTTGAACCTTCGAGATAATGTAGTCGTCGTCGTTGTCGCTTTGAAGTGGTCCTAGCTGTCTCATGTGTTCTTTGAGCAGCTCTGTCTAGACAGGGATAGGCTCCTGGAAAAAGTCTAACCATCCTTGGAACTCCAACAACTCTTGGATCTCTTAGACCCATTTTGTCCATCCATTCTAGGTCCAGCATCTTTGGCAAGACGGGACAGGTCGTTGACATTCTCTGCCTTTATCAACGTCAGTTTGGGTTCCTTGAGTTTCCTGAGATGTTATGAATGAGGATGCGAAGGCCTGGCGACATCTTGAAAGAGCTCTTCTAGCTCTGGATATTGTGGCGATGGAGCCATTTTCTCCTTGCCTTTCGCTTTTCTTAGATGCTCGCGTTCTTATAGCGTATAGATGATATGAGACTCTGACTCTATGTCTCTCCCCTTTTCTTGAGTCTGTCGTTGAGGCGTCAGTGATCTGTCGTCGACAGGTGTTATCGTCTGGGGACGACGCCAGTTTCTTCTTCAGAATCTGGTGCAGTCATACCTTCCTCTGGTGGATTTTCTGTTGGTAAGACCTTCTCTTGTGACTTTTCGTCACTCTGAACATCCTCCTCTTCCAGCTACTGAACGACAGCTTTTGCGATTGCTGAAGGAGTGGCTTCTTCTTCATCGCTGAAGTGCAACCTTCGAGTTGCCTTCTCTAGTGTGGAATGGGCTTTCTGTGGAGCTTTCGTTTGATTTTTTTGGCATGTTGAGAGGCACAAGTTGCGCGGGTGAAATACCCCTAAATTAATTTAAATTAATTTAGGGGATTTCTTTTATAAAAACCCTAAATAATATTATTAAACACTAAATTAGTATATGGTATTATTTAAAAATTATTTAGGGGACTTCTTATATTTAATTCTAAATAATAATACAATTTAATTTAATTTATTATATGGTTATGAATTTAATTACAAGATTTATAAGTCAATAAATCTTGGAAAAATTTCTAGACACTCCAATTATATTATAAAGATTTTATAAATATTTGGAGTATTGATTTGAAGCATAAAAGTCAATATAAATTCTAGAAACCCTAAAGCTTCTTAAGCCTTGCTAGGGTTGACTTTTTTAGAATGGTCAAACCATCCCATGAAACCTATACCAATAAATCGGTTATGTAAAACCATTAAGATCGATAAAAAGAACGTCAAAAACGGATCATCCTAGCCAAAGTTATGATAGAATGAAGTTTAGAGCCAAATTTTGAAAAGTGCCACGTGTCAAGACCACACGGGTTGCCGGTACTTAGCACAAAAATCGTTAAGTATCTTAACTTCCATCAGTGTTTTTGCCCTAACTTTTAACAGCGATATCTCACTCATCTTTGGGAGCTTTTGAGTGCCGTTTTCCTTGTTGTCTACTCCTACACATCCTCTTTCCAACCATAACTCATACGCAACCTAAATCATTCTACATCGACCGCAAATTCGATCCCAAGTAGCCACCCTGCGAAACCGGAACCCAGATTTCCGGATTTTTCCGAAATTAGGTAAACTTCGTTTGATTATAACTTTTTCGTTTGGGAACGAAAATCCACATTCTATAGCTTGTTTTGTAGATCCCTAATCCCTCTACAACTTTCATGTTAATGACCAAGGCTGACTCGTAACCATTTGGGAGAACGAGGCGCCTAAAGTTCCTGATTCGCCATTACATAAAATCATAAGAAAACGCAAGGTATAAACTCGTAACTTTCGGTTTAGATTTCTTTCTGTGTACTGCGATTTAGAGTAAGTTCTTGCTATCAATCTGTAGAGCTATGTTTTTTTCATTCTAATGAGCCCAAAAACATGGCCTAACACGATCTAGAACGTATTTTTAATCTCCAAAGTTCGCTACTCGAACACTCAAAGTCCAAACTTTTTCCAGAAACCCGATCTCGATTCTCCTCGTTGGCACAATTCCTGTGTGTTTCCGATCAGATTGCTCCGTTATTGTCATTCGTAATCACATTACCAGTCAAACCCATGTCTCAATTTCAACTATTACGCGTTAGATTAGGAGATTTCGTCAATTCGAATTCGAATCAACCTAAGAACCCTAACTTTGAAACCCAGATTCGTATTTTCGATTTCGTGCACCTTAGATCATAAAGTTGGTATCAGTCGAACCGCGATGAAATTTCGAATCCAATAAAACAAAAATCAGTCGATTTGGTTCTTTGAGTTGAGAGAAATCATCGATTTAGTGCGCGGGATTCGTTTTGAGTTTGCTGATGAACTCGCGCAATTTAGGCCGTCCGATCGTAGGTTATAGGAATGGACGGCCAAGATTAAAACGTGGGAGGTTTTAGTTGTATTTAGTTATAATAATTCTAGAATTAAACCCTAACATGTTGGATTTATTTAATTGCCTTCCCGAATGTATTTTGACACGAAATTTAACCATAGATTCCTTATAAAATCTAGTTTATTTTGATATACATTAATATGGGTTTTGAGTTTTTAAACGTAAGTATAAGTTTTACAAGTTCTGAGTATTATGGAATTATTTGGATAATTTTAAAAGATATTTTTTATGAAATAAAATTTTTATAATATGTCTAAAATATTATAGTTACTATATATTAAATTTGGGAATTTTTGGACAAGGGTAAATGGGTCTAAAAATTGTGTTTATGAAATTTTCATAAGATTATCTTATAATATATGGTTTTTAATTTAACAAAAATTAAAGTATAGTTTATTAATAAACTTTATAGGGTGGGATAATATGGTAAGACTAAATTAACATTTAATAATAGTATGTTAATGAATATTTTGGGTATAAACTTTTAAGTGAAGTAAAAATTATATACTTATATATATATATTTATGTGAGGAATAAAATAGAAACTTATGTTGAATCAAGGAATTTCACTAGTCTACATTTTTAGTTATTATATAATGTGGAAGTTAATATACTTAATTGAAGCTAGGGGAAATACTTTATTTTATAAACCATATATTGGATGTGGATTTGTGTAAAAGTTAATAGAGATAATTAAATACAATAAAACTACAAAGGATGTTTTGAATAAATCCTAGTATATATATATACATTAAACATAAATAAAAGAAATGAAATACTTTATAGAAAATATAATACGAAGGAATAAATAAGTTCAACTAAACCTCTACATAATACTAATGAAAGAATATTATATGAGGTGGTATTAAATTGGGGTTATGAAATTGAGTTTTGAGTTACCTTCGAATTTCTTGGATTTAAACAAGTCATAATTAAATACATATATAATATTATTTGTCAATGACAAGAATGTAAATTTGTAATTGGGTTAAGTAATAAATAAGTTAAGACTTAGGGAAAATTTGTAATTTGATTACATAAAATGTTACATAAATAGATCTTAATATATAATTAATAGAAAAATAAATGAAATAGTTTTACATCTAAATGTGAAGTGGATTAATAAGGCTAGATTTAATCATTTCATAACATCTATAATAGTGAGTAATAACTTAATGTTTTAAGGTAAAATCATTAAAAGGGTTAAGTTATAAAACTGGGTTGCTATTCACAGTACAAAATTACTAATTACCGCAGTACAAATTTTTTTTAATTCATACTGACGTTGTACACATGTAATGATGTCGTGTTGTAACTTTTGTTTTTTTAAAAATAATTTCTTGAGCGTAAACAGTAAAAAACACTCTGATTGTTACAAAACATTATAAACCCGTATTAATTGCGTCAATATGATTTTAATTGTAACTCCACGTAATTTGGACAACATTTTACATTATGTTTGACTAAATTACGTTGCATTTGACTAAATTACAAACATTGTTACACTGTCAGAGTGTCGTACTGAAATCGCAATTCAGAACGTCATTTTCGGGTAAAAAACGTTTTCACTATATATATCCCAACCTTCATTTTCAATTCATTTTTCTCTTACTCAATCTCTCTCCTCTCTCTCTTCCTTAAGAAGCTCTCTTCTGACTGTCGGAGCCGCCGCCGGAGCCGCCCCCCCCGCCACCAACCACCGCGGGACCACTGCCGGAAAAAAATTTCGGTGAGTTTTTCGAAATATTTTTTTTTGCAACTTATAGATTTGGGTGTCTTGAGTATGAATTTAATGTTAGTTTTTTAAAATTCAACATCAATTTAGCTAGATCTAGCATTAAACATTCAAAATTAGCAAAAAAAAAAGAAGCCTTGGCGAGGAGCACTGCGGCTCGACCTGCGCTAGGGTGAGCAGCGCCGCCGCTCTACCGGGAGAAAAGCGAGGACTGCTGCTGCTCGATTTGGATTCGCCCAAGGACTGGGGCTGCTCGCGTCTGAAGCAGGCGAGGAGCCGGCCTGCTCGACCCGTGTGTGCGCGCGCCCGACGACGGAGGCGAGGAGCTGCGGTGCTCGATTCGACTGGACGCGAGGAGCGGTGGTGCTCGCCATTGGTGGAGTTGAGGATCTGCAGTACTCGACGGTGGAGAAGTAGAGGAGCTGCGCGGCTCGCCCAGGGAGCAGGAGAGCAGCTGCGCAGCTCTAACCCTAGTTTTCCTTAATTCTAATATTTTGAATGATTTTTAAATGTTTTAATTTGTTTATTTTTGAATTCTAATATTGAGAATGATTTTTAAATGTTTTAATTTGTTTTTTTGAATTCTAATAAATGTTGTGAATGATTTATAAATGTTTGAATTTTTGTTTGAATTGTAATATTGTGAATGATATGATTTATAAATGTTTGAATTTTTATGTTATGAATGAGGAATATAACTGTGTGATATTCATATGCAGTGATGGATCGACTGAAAAAAGTAGTGCAACATGTATACACGGAGAGGAAGAATAAAGACCGAGGTACGGAGCAGCCTATGACGGCCTCGTACCGTCGTCGTGCACATGCTCCTGGTGAAGGGCCGAGTAATCCTGCCCCCCACATGGAAGCAACACGCCATTCATCGTTCCATCCGGGTCAATCTTTCAACGACCCGGCGTTTCAAGTACATGCACCACCAATGGATGCGGAAGATGACTCGGCGAAGTACGATATACCGAGGAGACGCATGCCAGTGGTGTCATCATCCAGTAGTGCTTGGTCTGACAGATCACTGCACAGCGCTAGCTACAACCTCTCGGGGGAAGCAAGCCACCAGACTGCTCCGTTAGAAGCTCAGACGTCAGGCGGTGGTAGTTCATCACGTCCACCACGCCCATCACCCGCCCGTGCTGATGAGGACCATGTGATGACTGAGTGTTCATCACATGCTGATGACGATGGTCGTGGTGCTGATGATGAGGACTCACCCGACGTGGATGAGGAGCAGGATAATGAAGATGATGATGTGAAATACCCCGTAATTAAAAATAGTGATTAATTAGGCTAATAAGTAATTTTGAAGCTTAATTAAGTATAAATAATCACAAGGGAACAAATCCCGAAGAAAACGGATCCTTAAAATGGATTAAAAGCACTAACGAACCTTAAAGCGCATTTTTCGAGGTAACCGGGAAAACGTGTCTTTAAGCGGGTCAAATAGACTCGTAACAATTTTGGTCAACTAAATAATCATTAATAAATATTAGTGAAGCTTTAGAACCAATAAAATCAAGAAAACGAGAAATTAGTAAAAACTGTCAAACCGGGAAGTTGTGGGGTAGAAACATAAATAACTCAAACTTATGTGTCCACTTTTAAAATAAAAATAGAGTGTGTGTGTGGGTGGTAGTGTGGGCCGATTTTGGAGCCCTCTCTCACACTCTCTCACACTCTCTTCTTATTTACAAAACAACAAAAATAATAAGTAACCCCCCTCACTCACCGCTCTATCTCCTACTCTATTCTCCTCACTCACGTATGCACACCCACCCCCTCACTCTCTCAATTAATCTCCTTCCTCCCAACGACAACAATGGAGAATTAGCAACCCCCACCAAAAGCCTCACTTCTCTCCTCTTGTAACCCCCTCAAATCTCTTCCAAAAATTACAAAACTTGTACCATTGGGATCCTCTCATCAAGGAGAGTATTCCTATCTTTCCAAAATTTGAAAACAAGAACTTTCATCTCCATGGGTATGGAGCATTAGGAGTTTCAAGACCACTACTAGAACCACCTTCTTCCCCTTGTTCTTTTAAGGTAAAAATCATCTTGAAACTCCATCGTTTTTCTAGTCTTGTGGGCAAAACGAATTTGAAGCTAAACTCTTGTTTGGTTCCCTTGCACCCTAGCCGATTTTGGCTTCCTTGGAGAGTGGGGAAGATTGTTCTTGAGCCATTCCAAGCATTACATAAACCCTTGGAAGGTAATACATCTCTAAACCCTAAAACTTGCATTAAAAGCTTAAGTAATGTTAGGGTTAGCTTTTAGTATTGAAGTGTGCATATATATTGGGCTGTAGTGTTAGAATCTTGGTTGCTAAACCGGTGGGAAGAGGAAGAGGAAGGAAAGAGAGAAGGAAGAAGCAAGAAGAGAAAAACAACTAGAAGAAGAACAAGGTAAAATGATGCTCTCTTGTGTAGTTTACTAATGCATTATGTAACAGATTTTTAGAAGTAAAAATATGTGTTGTAAAATGGTAATGTAGTAGTAGTGTAATGTGTAGGAGGAAACAGGGGTTTTAAGCCTTTAAAAGATATGTAAAACTTATTGAAAACATAGATGGGAGTCATTGTTTGAGTGCAGGAAATTTAAAGTTGTTAGTGTAGTATTTGTGTATGAGAATTGGGTATATTGCTATTGGTTATAAACGGTGTTGTGGAACCATTAATGTGTGAATAAACAATGTGGTGAGAGTATAAAATTATAGGGGGTCATGGCAAAATTTACCTAGGAATAAACACTTAAGAGATTAGAAACTAGGTGAATGGGCATAGGTTGTAACAGATTTAATAGAGAAAGATAGAAGGTATATTAGGAGATATCGTTAATGTAGTTGTAATGTATTAGAGGTGTTAGAAATGACATTAGAAGAGGGAGTTATAGAAGGGGAGTGTTAGTATCAAAATCTTTAGCAAAATGCATTAAGGAAGAAAACAAGGTAAGTGTTGAATAGAAACTTAGAGAATTGTGTATATAAGTTAGTATAGAATTGTGTAATGAATTAAGGAATGAATTAGCATGATTTAGAGTGTTTAAATGGTAATAAAACATGTTAGGATGTATGTAGGAAGATTGGGGAAGCAATGGGTGAAATTGGGAAAGAAAATAAGGTCTGTAGCAAAGTTCTGCTACCGTCCGACCCAGAGTATGGATCGGACAGTGGGTCGGACGGGGCTTAAGCAACGATAATAATCTTTCTGGAACGGTACGACCCAAGGCCGTGAGTCGGACGTGGGTCGGACAGGCAAAAATTTCCTGTGTCGAAGTTACTGACTTCGTCCGACCCAGAGTATGGATCGGACAGTGGGTCGGACGGAGCTTGGACACGGGACCGAAACTTTCTGGAACAGTCCGACCCAGAGGAGTATGGGTCGGACGGAATAGGGCTGGGTCGGACGGGGAGAATTTCAGAGGACGAAATCTACTGGAATGGTCCGACCCAGGGCTTGGGTCGGACGACCCATAACTTACAAAAAAAAACTGTAAGCTTATAACTAGTATATATATACATATATGTATACCCACCTATACATATGTACATATATATGTAAGTAAACCATCGTTAAGTAATTGAAAGTAAGTAAATAAAATGTAAGTATAGGAATGTAAAGACTTAGTAAGTATGAGTTAGGAAACGTGAGAGTAATCGAATTAAGTTAATGATAGTTAGATTAATCATCCAACTGTATGTATATCATAGGATTCGATTGGTGACACCGGAGGAACGTTCGGAAACACGTACAACGGTGAACGGTATAAATTCCTCATGCCCCGTATGCTATCTTGGTAACTCTGATTTGTGTGTTGTGTGCTAATTGATCACCAAATAAGATAAATGCACGAATCGGAGTTATCATGCTTACTTGTGAATATGTAGTGGGGTATGATGGGTATATTTTCTTTAAATCTCAGTTTGTATAATTCATGAAATGTATGTATGATTATGAATGTGTGTATGTATGGTGTATTGCATTGTGACCGAATGTGTTATGATTGGACTTCTATCTAATTCCTAACAAGCTAACCAATCAAACTTAAATTGGTAATTAAATTGGAATGAGTAGAAGTCCGATATAGTTTCGGCCACGCGTGAGGATGCGGAGTCACGAGAGGTTGGCTCCAATTCCTGACTCTTAAACTAGTTCGCGGCCCAAATCCCTTAAGTGGGTAGCATCCCGGATTGGTGAGTCAAGTAAATCCCGGTGGTGGGACGGTGTAGTCCCCGGGCCGGAGGTCATACCGACTTAACTTGAGTATAAGTAAGTAAGTAAGAATGAGTAAGTAAATAAGTGAAAGTAAGTAAGTGCAAGTAAGAGAAAGTAAGTGAAATGAGTAAAGAGTAAACACATTCCGATTAACCCGGATGCGTAACTTGGCTAACATCGTGAAGGTAAGTATTGTATGCTCTATTGTATTGATGCCTTGAATTGTGTAATACCCTAGAATTTTTAGTAAACTCTAATGGTAATCCTAGCGGTCCGAGAGAATTACCGGGAGTACCGTGAATTTAACTGGAGGACTGAATAGATTGTGATATTTATTAAGCTGTCAGGGAAAGGTATCTGGGGAGATTTGAGCTAAGGATAAATCTTAGGAAAAAAAATAATAAGTTATAATGGTTAGAAGTGCTTAGGAAATATTAGAAACCTTAACTAGTTATATTTTCAGCAGACAGCGTTTCTGGACCGACGGAGTATCGGGGAAGCTTTAAAACTACCTTTAGAAAATTATTTCACTTAGTTACCTATACCTATATTGTTTTCCTCACTTATCTAGCCTTAATACCCAAAGAAATTTCAAGCCCAACAAGGCTTTATGGTGGGCGAAAATTACATGTACCACACCCTCTCACTATTCATGTATTTTGTCTTTTCTACCATAATTACCCATTACACCTAAGCCCTCTAATTAATGCTGGACAGAGGAGGTGTAAGGCCAGGATTAATTTGAGCCAAGTGTCATTAATCTAAGGCCTAAGGGGGGATAAGGATGCCTAGCTAATCATTACTACCTATTAAACAAATTGTTAGTAAAGAAAAAAAACGTGTAGAATTTTGCAAGCCTTGGGCAGCAAGCACCAGCTCCATTTCTCTCTTTTTTTCTCTTCATTCACGCCACTCTCAGCCTGGGAAGAACACAGCACACTCAACCACACACCAAAGGAAGAAGAAGACAAGCCAAACCTAGTGAAATCAAGTGTAAACTACACACTCAAAGCAAGGGAAAAATCTGCAAGGAAAGGCACCACCTACAGCTTGTTTGGCTGGTTTAATATCAAGGGAAGAGTCATCTAAGGATAAGCCATGGCCAGGAGGGTGCAGGTAACTCATATGCTCACCCAAAAATCACCTTAAACCATGTTTTCTTCCCTAAATCTCTTCTTCTGTATATTTCGAACCATACATCCTTTTTAGCTGAAATTTTTCCAGTGATTTTAGTGTGATAAATCGGTGATACGCTGAGAAAATCAAGCCAAAACTCGTTTTGGAAGTAGGATAACTGTTAGGAGCTTTAAAATGAGTGAAAATGTGTTTTAGGATGTGTAGACTGAAACTGGTGGGATCTTGTGTGATTTGTTGTGATATTCTAACTATATATGACTATAGGGGACTATTGGTGATGGTGGAGCTCGTAGGTACTCAGAAAAACAAAGAGATAAAGCTAGAGGTGTAAAAATGTGCTTTAAGCTTTAGAAGCTGTCCTAGGGAGTTTCCAACCTTGGTTTGAGTTGAATTGAGGGTGTTCTTATAATAGAACTTAGGAGCGTGGTCAAAAATTCAGATCAAAAATCGTTTGGGAAGTAGATCGAATTATCAGATAGTGTTTAAGGTTAAAAATGTACTTAAGCTTTTATGAGTGGAGTTGTGTGTTGGAAATTGACTTTGATGGTTGTTTCGGTCCTTATAGGCAAATAGGGATCTAGGAATGGGGTTTTAGCTTGTGGTGTAGTGAGAAAATCAGGAGGAAACCTTGTAGTGTACTTAATGCGCTTTAAAGTTTATAAATGAGGAACTTGAATCTTGTGTGTGATTTCTGTGGGTCCTACTATCTGAATTGGCCTTATTAGGCATTGGAATGGTGTGACCTTGATTATTTACATAAAGAATGTGAGAGGTTGATTAAAACTTCTTTTAAGATTTGTGAAGCTATTATATGTGCTAATTGTGATCTAAACTGGAATTTTGTGATTGTGTGTGATCTTACATATGTGGTTGAGATTACTGGTTGGATGACGAATGATGGTGTTGAGACTTGGCTATGGTTAGCCCTATTGTGAAAGCTATGTTGGCAACTGAACTTAAGTCATTTTCTATGGCTTGCCGTATTGGCGACTGATTAATTGACTCCTACCAATGTATTGGGGTCGCTCTATGATCTACTCTATGTGCTATGGTTAGCCTTAGGGGGTGTGCACACTTAAGGACATAGGGCCAGAGAATTGAGAGTTGTGGATTTCACTTTGTGATTCCAGTGGGGTGTTGAGATTTAACCGGTTCACGAGGTACGAATGTGATGGTAATCCAAGGGCAGGTAAACTCTTCTGTGTGATATACTCTTATTGCATGCTTATGCTTGTGTGATGCTTACTTGTTATGCAAAGAGTTTTAAAGAAGAATGAATTTTACAGGGTGTGATATTTGTTACTCAGCTTTGCTGACGTTTTCTGGTTTGTGCCTGTGGCCCCTTCGTGTGATTGCTTGCTGGCCACAGATTTGTGTTTATGGTTGCAGGTGAAGTTGATTCTTTGTGTGATATTGCTCTTGAGCTTGGGACAAGGGAACGCGCCGACATAGCTAGGGATTTTTTATTTGTAAGTGGCAAACTCCTTGGAGCATGTTCCGGGAGTTAGGTTGTAGGTGGATTAGCCTTAGCATCCACACTAGTTGGTGTGGGTGTAGCGGTAGCACTCCGGTTTGGCTTAGGTGTTATTTAGTCTTCCGCTGTAAAATATTGTAGAAAGTTGTACAAAAAAAAATAAATTAGGGTGTAAAAACCGGGGTGTTACAGAGTGGTATCAGAGCAGGTTTGGTCTCTAGGGAGCTTTGGCTGAGTTAAGATTAAATCTAGGCTTAAAAATTTGACAAGCCGTGGGGATGGGAATTGTGTTTGTGTCTTGTTACCTATTTGTTTGATTGTTTGGAATTAGTTGTGATGCAGATAATTGGGGCTATACTAGGATAATACTGGAACTTGTTTAATAGTGCAAATTGCTTGAATCTGACGTGGAAGGTTGACCTTGATCCTGGTCAGATCAAGGGAAACTGAACACAAATTGAGATGGAAGGATAGTTCAACACTGGCACTGACCATGGCAGGGTTGGAAGATTCCTGAAGCTTCCTACAAGTGATCACGAAAAATTAGATAAGAGTAGCACAGTGGAAGCGTGGTAAGTGTAAGACATAGGTGTTGATTAGTGGTGAAATAATTGAGGATAGTTTGATATTAATATCTGAGATTGATGCAATAGGATACTTAAAATGTTTGGCATGTTTATATGATCTAAAATTGTTATCTTTGCTATGTGGTGAATTATCCGAAGTAGATGGGGTATCATTGAATGTGGTTAATGTTGTTATTTTATGTGGTAAATTATTTGAGGTGGGTGATAAGGTATTTCTGAAAGTTTCACCTACTAAAGGTGTGGTTCGATTTGGAAAGAAGGGGAAACTTGCTCCTAAGTTTATTGGACCCTATGAAATTTTGGAACGAGTGGGAAAGATGGCATACCGACTGGCGTTACCCATGGAGTTGGATAGAGTGCATAATGTTTTCCACGTCTCGCAATTAAAAAAGTATGTTTCTGATGAATCACATGTTTTACAACCTGAAGAGGTAGAGCTTGATCCAAGTCTTACTTACGAAGAGCGACCGATTCAGATTCTTGATCATAAAACAAGAGAGACTAGGGGTAAATCAGTGGATTTAGTCAAAGTTCTTTGGACTCATCATGGGATTCAAGAAGCTACTTGGGAGCTTGAAAGTAGGATGCGGGCTCAGTATCCAGAACTTTTTGTTTGAGGTTAGTACTTAAAGTTTCAGGAGAAACTTTCTTTTAAGGGGGGGGGACGTGTGTAATAGTTGATAAGTGATGAAAAGTTGATATGATTATGTGATTTATATCATGAGGCATTGTGTGTTGGTTCATGTTATAGTGAAGTAGATTACGTGAAGAGTGTTATAAGTTCATGTGAGATGATGTGAGTCGTTGCGCGTTATGATTATATGTGGACGCACCAGATGGTGAGATTGAGCTTGAGATTTTATATGATTGTGATTTTATGTGATGAATGATTGAGTAAGGCGTATATATCTTTGTGGTGGGTGTTTGGGTGGTATTTTACAAATGAAATCTTTGATGACATGATTGAGGTGTTGATATAATTATTGAAATGAAAATGAGAAGAGATGCTATGTAAATAAAGTATTCATGGATGTTATTAATGTAGTGTTAATGGTTGGAGATGCTTTACTTCGGTGATGCTATTGAGTTCTGGGGTAGGTTAAGCTTCGGGGACGAAGCTTTGTTTAAGGGGGGGAGAATGTAATACCCTAGAATTTTTAGTAAACTCTAATGGTAATCCTAGCGGTCCGAGAGAATTACCGGGAGTACCGTGAATTTAACTGGAGGACTGAATAGATTGTGATATTTATTAAGCTGTCAGGGAAAGGTATCTGGGGAGATTTGAGCTAAGGATAAATCTTAGGAAAAAAAAATAATAAGTTATAATGGTTAGAAGTGCTTAGGAAATATTAGAAACCTTAACTAGTTATATTTTCAGCAGACAGCGTTTCTGGACCGACGGAGTATCGGGGAAGCTTTAAAACTACCTTTAGGAAATTTATTTCACTTAGTTACCTATACCTATAAATTTCAAGCCCAACAAGGCTTTATGGTGGGCGAAAATTACATGTACCACACCCTCTCACTATTCATGTATTTTGTCTTTTCTACCATAATTACCCATTACACCTAAGCCCTCTAATTAATGCTGGACAGAGGAGGTGTAAGGCCAGGATTAATTTGAGCCAAGTGTCATTAATCTAAGGCCTAAGGGGGGATAAGGATGCCTAGCTAATCATTACTACCTATTAAACAAATTGTTAGTAAAGAAAAAAAACGTGTAGAATTTGTGCAAGCCTTGGGCAGCAAGCACCAGCTCCATTTCTCTCTTTTTTCTCTTCATTCACGCCACTCTCAGCCTGGGAAGAACACAGCACACTCAACCACACACCAAAGGAAGAAGAAGACAAGCCAAACCTAGTGAAATCAAGTGTAAACTACACACTCAAAGCAAGGGAAATCTGCAAGGAAAGGCACCACCTACAGCTTGTTTGGCTGGTTTAATATCAAGGGAAGAGTCATCTAAGGATAAGCCATGGCCAGGAGGGTGCAGGTAACTCATATGCTCACCCAAAAATCACCTTAAACCATGTTTTCTTCCCTAAATCTCTTCTTCTGTATATTTCGAACCATACATCCTTTTTAGCTGAAATTTTTCCAGTGATTTTAGTGTGATAAATCGGTGATACGCTGAGAAAATCAAGCCAAAACTCGTTTTGGAAGTAGGATAACTGTTAGGAGCTTTAAAATGAGTGAAAATGTGTTTTAGGATGTGTAGACTGAAACTGGTGGGATCTTGAGTGATTTGTTGTGATATTCTAACTATATATGACTATAGGGGACTATTGGTGATGGTGGAGCTCGTAGGTACTCAGAAAAACAAAGAGATAAAGCTAGAGGTGTAAAAATGTGCTTTAAGCTTTAGAAGCTGTCTTAGGGAGTTTCCACCTTGGTTTGAGTTGAAATTGAGGGTGTTCTTATATGAACTTAGGAGCGTGGTCAAAAATTCAGATCAAAACTCGTTTGGGAAGTAGATCGAATTATCAGATAGTGTTTAAGGTTAAAAATGTACTTTAAGCTTTTATGAGTGGAGTTGTGTGTTGGAAATTGACTTTGATGGTTGTTTTGGTCCTTATAGGCAAATAGGGATCTAGGAATGGGGTTTTAGCTTGTGGTGTAGTGAGAAAATCAGGAGGAAACCTTGTAGTGTACTTAATGCGCTTTAAAGTTTATAAATGAGGAACTTGAATCTTGTGTGTGATTTCTGTGGGTCCTACTATCTGAATTGGCCTTATTAGGCATTGGAATGGTGTGACCTTGATTATTTACATAAAGAATGTGAGAGGTTGATTAAAACTTCTTTTAAGATTTGTGAAGCTATTATATGTGCTAATTGTGATCTAAACTGGAATTTTGTGATTGTGTGTGATCTTACATATGTGGTTGAGATTACTGGTTGGATGACGAATGATGGTGTTGAGACTTGGCTATGGTTAGCCCTATTGTGAAAGCTATGTTGGCAACTGAACTTAAGTCATTTTCTATGGCTTGCCGTATTGGCGACTGATTAATTGACTCCTACCAATGTATTGGGGTCGCTCTATGATCTACTCTATGTGCTATGGTTAGCCTTAGGGGGTGTGCACACTTAAGGACATAGGGCCAGAGAATTGAGAGTTGTGGATTTCACTTTGTGATTCCAGTGGGGTGTTGAGATTTAACCGGTTCACGAGGTACGAATGTGATGGTAATCCAAGGGCAGGTAAACTCTTCTGTGTGATATACTCTTATTGCATGCTTATGCTATGTTGTTGATGCTTACTTGTTATGCAAAGAGTTTTAAAGAGAATGAATTTTACAGGGTGTGATATTTGTTACTCAGCTTTGCTGACGTTTTCTGGTTTGTGCCTGTGGCCCCTTCGTGTGATTGCTTGCTGGCCACAGATTTGTGTTTATGGTTGCAGGTAATTGATTCTTTGTGTGATATTGCTCTTGAGCTTGGGACAAGGGAACGCGCCGACATAGCTAGGGATTTCATTTATTTGTAAGTGGCAAACTCCTTGGAGCATGTTCCGGGAGTTAGGTTGTAGGTGGATTAGCCTTAGCATCCACACTAGTTGGTGTGGGTGTGGCGGTAGCACTCCGGTTTGGCTTAGGTGTTATTTAGTCTTCCGCTGTAAAATATTGTAGAAAGTTGTACAAAAAATAAAAAATAAATAAATTAGGGTGTGAAAACCGGGGTGTTACAAATTGTGTATGCATGTACATTGTATGGAAAGCATGTATGTATGAAATTAATGAACTGCAAGCTTAGTGGTCGTCAAATAGTCGGCGTGCCCTAGCTAGCACGTGGTATATGCGGAGTTCATGCGCAGCTTTTGCTGAGCCCCTTGGGGCGATGTTTTTACTACACGCAGGTACTCGCGAAGGTTGAAGATGAGGAAGAGGATGTAGCTAGTTCTTTTGATTTCTTTTTGGATTGTAAACAATGAATTATGATTGGTGTACTAAGTAGTACACGACTGTAAGTTTTGTTAGCCGGTGTACCATGGGGTACAACTTTTTGGATAGTGGAAGTATTGGATTGGGGTATAGATGAGTAGCTTGTAGGAAACTCATTCTTTTGGGAAGTTTGAATTGGGATGTAAATGAATACACTTAAGACTCGGTGATCCATTGATGTAAGTATTCAGTATGTGGTATTTTGGTAAGTAATATAGTAGCTCGGTATATTATGTTCATCAGACCGTCACTGTAAGTAGAATAGCCTAGCTAGCCGTATGGGCGGTTAGCGGCGTTGTATCACCCGCCGTAGTAGGTAGTAGTCTTCCGCTGCGTACTGATGGAATTAAGGGATGATTGGACGGTAAGCATAGGATTAACGGTTGGGGTGTTACAAAAAGTGGTATCAGAGCGTAGTTACGCTCTAATGTCCATAGTTACTGAGCATAGGGGATTACCGAGTTAGGATTTCAACCGTCTTAAGACGGATACTTAGAAACCTAACTAGGAACTACCGTTGTTAACAACGGATACCCTTGACGTTCTTAGGAACAATACCTTGTTTAAATTCCAAGACCTTTGAGTCATATCTTGCGGAGCCTAATGTAACTGTTAAATGTTCAGATGTCAGGAAGAGTTCCAAGTCGCCCTAGAGGAGGGGGCAATGACGGACCCGGCACGCAGACGATAGCTGAAATCGTCGCTGCCACGGTAGCACAGATGCTACCACAAGTAATCCAAGCTATGCAACAAAACCAACAAAACCAACAGAACCAAGCGGGACCAATCCCTCCCCCTCCACCCAGAGAAGCTAACTGGGTAAAAGCTGTAGCGGAACTCCGCCCTCCTTGCTTTAGGGGCGAGAGTGATCCGGCTAAGCTAGAGGCCTACATCTCCAAGATGGAGACAGCCTTTGAAACCCTCGAAGCTCCTGCTGGAGTTCGAGTTAGAGTAGCAGCCTACTACTTAAAAGATGCAGCCATGGATTGGTGGAAGCTAATCAAGCATGAGCACGTCAACGACCCCACCTTCGATTGGGAATCTTTCGCATCTCTCCTCCGATCCAAGTACTATCCGGAACATGTAAAGACTAAGAAAAGGCTAGAGCTGGATGCCTTGAAGATGACAGACAAGATGTATGTGGATGAGTACTACAGAACCTTCACTTCTATTCTCCGTCTTCTACCCGACCTTGGGTACACCGGCCAGGTGTTGGTCGATCGCTTTTATGGCGGTCTGAGCCATCGCCTTCGGTACGGAATGGGCTACACTCGATTTACCTCCCTTCAGCTAAATATCGGTTAACCCTCAGTACCATTTCAATTCCTTAAATTCCTTGAATTCCTTGAATTCCTTGAATCTCTCCTTATCCTATTTTAAATAAGAATCCCGGCTAATACCTGAAACTTCAGGAGTGTTATCACGCGGCTTCTCGCGTTGAGATCACTTGCCAATTACGGGATGAAGAAACCGCGCTTAAGCGCAAGGCCAACAACAAGAACACCAATGGCGAGGAGCAGAACCAGGGTAAAGGCTGGAAAAAGAAGAAGGGAAATTTCTTTCATCAATCTCAAAAGAAATTCCCAAGTGAGAGCAGTGCCCATGCTGAGAAGGGAAACCCGGTTGAGATTCTTCAACTAGGGTCTTCTGCACCGGTGGCTGCGAAGCCACTGAGATCACACCCACCTAAGGGTAAACTTCTATTCCTAAATCGTATTCTTACAAGTACCATATCTTGTATATCCACGCACACATGTGCTAACCCTCTAAACCTCAGGTTCTGGCTCCGGTTTCACCAAAACCTTCTCAGACGGCCGCACCTATGTGTGCAGAAAATGCAACCAGGACCATCCCGGCAAAGACTGCTATGGGAGAGAAATCAAATGCTACAACTGCCAGAAACCGGGACATACGGCCAACAGATGCCTAGAAAATGCCAAGCAAAAAGGGAACTTCCAAAGCTACAAGCAGAGGGAAGGCAAGGAGGTTGGATCTGGTGATGCACCGGCCCAGCAGGCACCACAGGGACCGGGATCCCGGGGACCTCAGCGGGGTGCACCTCAGAGGCAGCCTGTCCTTCATGTCATTGACCTTGACGGGTCCGGTTCTAAGTCCGGCCCAGGTAATCATCTAAACCTTGAATCCTTGGAGAAGCATGACTAAGTATTGAAGTAACTGTTTGAATGAATGCATGAGTAAATAAAATGAAGTGTGTATTAAGCATGAAAAGAAGTAGTTGAAACTAGCACTCACCGTAGATGAAATTTGTAACCATAGGAAGCTTTAGTATCTGTTATCCGATACCGGTAAACCTGAATCAAGAAGAGACCGACATCACCAACCACTACTACACCAACGAACAGTGTCAGGTCATCCGACCAGGTATGATCTTATTAAGGGGATACCTGACACCCGAAGCGCAAATCTCAATCATCCGACGATGCAACGAGCGAGGAACGGGTCAAGGTGGATTTTACACACCCGAATTCCCCGGTGGAGCGAAGATGAAACTGAAGATGATGTGCTTGGGAAAGGATTGGAATCCTTATACCAAGACATACTAGGAGACACGAACACAAGGTGGAGCAACGCCACCGACAATACCTCCAGAGTTTCAGACACTTGTCACACAAGCAGTAGAACTTGCACGACAATGCAAACATGAACCGATCCCCGCACTTGAAGCGGACCTTTGTATTGTCAACTTCTATGAGAAAGAAGGACGACTTGGGTTACACAAAGACAAGGACGAGACAGCGGAATCTCTTGAAAGAGGAGTGCCCGTAGTGTCTTGGTCCATTGGTGATGACGCCATCTTTATGTATAGCGAGCAGAAGCGTGTGACCTCGCACAGAAATTGGTATTGAGATCAGGAGATGTCCTAATCATGGGTGGAAACTCTAGGATGCTGTATCACGGGATCAACAAGATCAAGCTGAATACGGCACCACCGGCAATAATCAATGCCACACACATGAAACCAGGACGCCTGAACCTCACCTTTAGGAAGTATTAAATTCATAATATCATGTAATCTATTAGTAACGTGTATTAGAGACACGGCATGTATGATGGTTGGTTTATCAATAAAGAGCAGTGCTGATTTAATTCCACTTGTGTCCACCATCAATACTTATCCAATTGTGAATCCAATAGGTTGTGGACTCGGTACCGAAGGTAACCTGAGTATTCTCACCGAAGCACAAGCCGGCAGAAGTGACACCATCTTAACGGGAACATTCCCAGTAAATGGCATTGATGCCAATGTGTTATTCGACTCCGGCGCCTCTCACACTTTCATATCGCCATCTTTTGTGAAGAGGTTGAAGCTAGATGCGGATGAGCTGCCTAACTTCATGGTTACTCTCCCATCGAAGGAGCGAGTAAAGTGCACCAAATACTACCAATCAGCCACCATAGAAATCAAAAACGAAGTGTTTCCCATTTCCTTCATCGAAATCAATGGATTGGGATTCGACCTAATCATCGGAATGAATTGGTTGGAGCGGCACAAGGGTAGAATCCTCTGCGCCGAGCATCGTTTGCTGCTCAAGAGGCCTTCTAGGGTTACCGTATCTTACAGCCAGAGACCGAGAGAGCCTTCGACCACACTTATATCTGCTATTGCTATGTACCGGGAGCTCAGAAAGGGCCATGAAGTGTATCTATGTTATGTACAAGACCTGGAAAGAGATCTAGAGTTCAGTGAAGCAGTACTCATCGTATCCGAATTCCCTGACGTATTCCCTAAGGAGCTACCCAGCATGCCACCTCAGAGAGCGGTAGAATTTGAAATTGATCTTTTGCCAGGTACCGGTCCCATTGCTAGGCACCGTACCGCATGGCACCTGCTGAAATGACAGAACTGAAGGAGCAGTTACGTGACTTACTGACAAGGGTTTATACGCCCGAGCGTATCACCCTGGGGAGCACCAGTCCCTTTGTGAAGAAGAAGGACGGTAGCCTCCGACTTTGCATTGACTACCGCGAACTGAATGCGGTTACAATAAAAAATAAATACCCATTGCCACGCATCGACGACCTATTTGATCAGCTGAAAGGAGCATCAGTCTTCTCCAAGATTGACCTCCGTTCTGGGTATCATCAATTGCCATCAAAGAGCAAGATATCGAGAAAACGGCATTCCGTACCAGATATGGCCACTACGAATTCACAGTGATGCCATTCGGTTTGTCAAATGCACTAGCTAAATTCATGGACCTCATGAATCGTCTATTCAGTGAGCAGTTGGACACTTCAGTGGTTGTCTTCATCGACGACATACTTGTATACTCAAAATCAGCAGAGGAAATGAAATTCATTTGAGGAAAGTGCTTGAGACACTGCGCAAGAACCAGCTGTATGCGAAGTTCTCCAAATGGGAGTTCTGGCTAGATCAGGTATCATTCCTCGGTCATGTCATCTCGAGCGCAAGTATCTCAGTTGACCCTTCTAAGATAGAAGTTGTACGATCATGGCCTAGACCTAAGACTGTTACCGACATTCGGAGCTTTCTTGGTCTAGCGGTTACTACCGGAGATTCATAAAGGACTTCTCGAAAGTCGCTAAGCCCATGACTACATTGATGAAGAAAGATGCACCGTTTGTATGGACAGACGAGTGCGAGTTATCATTTCAGAAACTAAAAGACTCATTGACCTCCGCGCCCATCCTTACTCTCCCAGAGGGCACAGAGGGATTTGAGGTATATTGTGATGCATCAGGCAAAGGTATGGGATGCGTACTCATGCAGCATGGCAAGGTTGTAGCTTATGCCTCCCGCCAGCTGAAAAAGCATGAGGAGAATTACCCGACTCACGATTTAGAGTTAGGAGCCATTGTCTTCGCCTTGAAGATATGGCGACACTATCTCTATGGGGTAAGCATCACCATCTACTCCGACCACAAGAGCTTACAGTATGTATTCACACAAAAAGAACTGAATTTGAGACAAAGAAGGTGGATGGAGTTCCTCTCTGACTACGACATTGACCAACAGTATAAGGAAGGGAAGGCAAACGTTGTAGCCGACGCCCTGAGTCGTCGAGCACACTCGCTCCATTCGCTACTCGCTTCTTCTAGCTTGGTTGACGAGGTGCGAGACGCTCAGTCGAGTGACCCTTACCTAACCGAAATCAGACAAAAGATCGAGAATCGTACATTTGAGAAGAAGAAATATGACTTCAAGCTGCATGAAGATGGTTTGATTCGGTTGAATGGCAGGTTATGCGTCCCCCGAAGCAATGCTGAGCTAAGGGATCGCATCCTGCGAGAGTCACACAGTTCCACATTATCAGTCCATCCAGGAGCCTCCAAGATGTACAAAGACATGAAGAGGTACTTCTGGTGGTCTGGAATGAAATCGGATGTGACAGAATTTGTATTGAGATGTTTAACATGCCAGAAGGTAAAATTTGAACATCGTAGACCGGGCGGAATGGTACAATCGATGCTAGTTCCAGAGTGGAAGTTTCATGATATCTCCATGGATTTTGTTGTAGGACTCCCACCTGCCAGGGGAGGACTCAACATGATATGGGTTGTAGTCGATCGCCTTACCAAGGTTGCCAGATTCATACCGATGAAGGACACCTGGAAGGTAGTGAAGCTAGCTGAGCTATTCGACAAGGAGTTTATCAGACATCACGGAGTCCCAAAAACCATAGTATCTGACCGCGACACCAGATTTCTTTCGAGATACTGGAGAGCTACACGGGAAGCGTTGGGTACAGAATTGAAGTTGAGTACGCCTTCCATCCTCAGACCGACGGTCCGCAGAAAGGACCATCCAGACACTGGAGGACATGCTTCGGGCATGTGCCTTAGATTTTCAGGGGAGTTGGTTAGATAAGCTTCATCTTATCGAATTTTCATACAACAATAACTATCATGCTTCGATTAAGATGTCGCCTTTCCAAGCTCTATACGGTAGACCTTGTCGTACACCCTTGTGTTGGGATGAGTCGAGTGAAGCGGTCATCATAGGACCAGAGTACCTTGAGCAAGTACAAGCTGAAGTTCAGCAGATTCGAGCCAATATGAAGGCAGCCCAAGATAGACAGAAATCCTATGCGGATGTGCGACGACGCGACTTGAGTTCGCCGTGGGCGACCAAGTGTTCTTGCGCGTTTCACCTATGAAGGGTGTCTTCCGATTTGGCCATAAGGGCAAGCTGAGCCCAAAGTTTGTAGGGCCGTATGCTATCACCGAAAGAGTTGGAGCTGTAGCCTACAGGTTAGCATTACTTGAGGACTTGGGGCGTGTCCATGATGTATTTCATGTGTCACAACTCAAGAAGTATATTGCTGATCCTTCTCATGTGCTAGAGCCTGAGAGACTATCCATTGAGCCGACTATGCGATATGTTGAAACCCCTGTGAGAATCCTGGATAGGAAGACCAGAGACACTCGCCATAAGTCTATACGAATGGTGAAGGTCCTATGGTCAAACCATGATGTCGAAGAAGCGACATGGGAGTTGGAAGATGCCATGAAGGCTAAGTACCCACAGCTGTTCATAGACTAGAGAGTCTAGCATTTAGCAATACGGGTACGGATCGTACCCCTTTTAAGGGGGGTAGAGCCCTTTAACTTTTGCATTGCTTCGGGGTAAGCATTGCATAGTGTGTAGGTATTGTAATAGGTTTTGTATGGCACATGTAGTGCGGAGTGTATGTGTATGTATGTGTAATCTGTGTGTATGGATGTGTATGTACAGTGTGTGATGTATGTGTAATGTGAATTGCAATGTTGTATTGTGGAATGGTTGAATTGAAAGTGGTGAATTGTGTATGATGCTTGAACTGTGTATGTTTGCAATGTGGAATGAAGTAAACACCTCATAGGTGTAGTAAGACACATTAGGGCAATTGGTTCGCCTAATGAGTAGAATTACTTAAACTATTAACCTTGAGCAACTTTGAGGGCAAAGTTTCTTAAGGGGGGTAGATTGAAATACCCCGTAATTAAAAATAGTGATTAATTAGGCAATAAGTAATTTAGAAGCTTAATTAAGTAAATAATCACAAGGGAACAAATCCCGAAGAAAACGGATCCTTGAAATGGATTAAAAGCACTAACGAACCTTAAAGCGCGTTTTTCGAGGTAACCGGGAAAACGTGTCTTTAAGCGGGTCAAATAGACTCGTAACAATTTTGGTCAACTAAATAATCATTAATAAATATTAGTGAAGCTTTAGAACCAATAAAATCAAGAAAACGAGAAATTAGTAAAACTGTCAAAAACAGGAAATTATGGGGTAGAAACATAAATAACTCAAACTTACGTGTCCACTTTTAAAATAAAAAGTAGAGTGTGTGTGTGGGTGGTAGTGTGGGCCGATTTTGGTGCCCTCTCTCACACTCTCTCACACTCTCTTCTTATTTACAAAACAACAAAAATAATAAAGTAACCCCCCTCACTCACCACTCTCTCTCCTACTCTATTCTCCTCACTCACGGATGCACACCCATCCCCCTCACTTTCTCAATTCTTCTCCTTCCTCCCAGCGACAACAATGGAGAATTAGCAACCCCCACCAAAAACCTCACTTCTCTCCTCTTGTAACCCCCTCAAATCTCTTCCAAAAATTACAAAACTTGTACCATTGGGATCCTCTCATCAAGGAGAGTATTCCTATCTTTCCAAAATTCGAAAACAAGAACTTTCATCTCCATGGGTATGGAGCATTTGGAGTTTCAAGACCACTACTAGAACCACCTTCTTCCCCTTGTTCTTTTAAGGTAAAAATCTTCTTGAAACTCCATCGTTTTTCTAGTCTTGTGGGCAAAACGAATTTGAAGCTAAACTCTTGTTTGGTTCCCTTGCACCCTAGCCGATTTTGGCCTCCTTGGAGAGTGGGGAAGATTGTTCTTGAGCCATTCCAAGCATTACATAAACCCTTGGAAGGTAATACATCTCTAAACCCTAAAACTTGCATTAGTATTGAAGTGTACATATATATGTGGGCTGTAGTGTTAGAATCTTGGTTGCTAAACCGGTGGGAAGGGGAAGAGGAAGGAAAGAGAGAAGGAAGAAGCAAGAAGAGAAAAACAACTAGAAGAAGAACAAGGTAAAATGATGTTCTCTTGTGTAGTTTAGTAATGCATTATGTAACAGATTTTTAGAAGTAAAAATATGTGTTATAAAATGGTAATGTAGTAGTAGTGTAATGTGTAGGAGGAAACAAGGGTTTTAAGCCTTTAAAAGATATGTAAAACTTATTGAAAACATAGATGGGAGTCATTGTTTGAGTGCAGGAAATTTAAAGTTGTTAGTGTAGTATTTGTGTATGAGAATTGGGTATATTGCTATTGGTTATAAACAGGTGGTGTGGACCATTAATGTGTGAATAAACAATGTGGTGAGAGTATAAAATTATAGGGGAGGTCATGGCAAAATTTACCTAGGAATAGAACACTTAAGAGATTATAAACTAGGTGAATGGCATAGGTTGTAACAGATTTTAATAGAGAAAGATAGAGGGTATATTAGGAGAGATCGTTAATGTAGTTGTAATGTATTAGAGGTGTTAGAAATGACATTAGAAGAGGGAGTTATAGAAGGGGAGTGTTAGTATCAAAATCTGTAGCAAAATGCATTAAGGAAGAAAACAAGGTAAGTGTTGAATAGAAACTTAGAGAATTGTGTATATAAGTTAGTATAGAATTGTGTAATGAATTAAGGAATGAATTAGCATGATTTAGAGTGTTTAAATGGTAATAAAACATGTTAGGATGTATGTAGGAAGATTGGGGAAGCAATGGGTGAAATTGGGAAAAGAAAATAAGGTCTGTAGCAAAGTTCTGCAACCGTCCGACCTAGAGTATGGATCGGACAATGGGTTGGACGGGGCTTAAGCAACGATAATAATCTTTCTGGAACGGTCCGACCCAGGGCCGTGAGTCGGACGTGGGTCGGACAGGCAAAAATTTCCTATGTCGAAGTTACTGACTTTGTCCGACCCAGAGTATGGATCGGACAGTGGGTCGGACGGAGCTTGGACACGGGACCGAAACTTTCTGGAACGGTCCAACCCAGAGGAGTATGGGTCGGACGGAATAGGGCTGGGTCGGACGGGGAGAATTTCAGAGGACGAAATCTACTGGAATGGTCCGACCCAGGGCTTGGGTCGGACGCTGGGTCGGACGACCCATAACTTACAAAAAAAAACTGTAAGCTTATAACTAGTATATATATATATATGTATACCCACCTATACATATGTACATATATATGTAAGTAAACCATCGTTAAGTAATTGAAAGTAAGTAAATAAAATGTAAGTATAGGAATGTAAAGACTTAGTAAGTATGAGTTAGGAAACGTGAGAGTAATCGAATTAAGTTAATGATAGTTAGATTAATCATCCAACTGTATGTATATCATAGGATTCGATTTGTGACACCGGAGGAACGTTTGGAAACACCTACAACGGTGAACGGTATGAATTCCTCATGCCCCGTATGCTATCTTGGTTACTCTGATTTGTGTGTTGTGTGCTAATTGATCACCAAATAAGATAAATGCACGAATCAGAGTTATCATGCTTACTTGTGAATATGTAGTGGGGTATGTTGGGTATATTTTCTTTAAATCTCAGTTTGTATAATTCATGAAATGTATGTATGATTATGAATGTGTGTATGTATGGTGTATTGCATTGTGACCGAATGTGTTATGATTGGACTTCTATCTAATTCCTAACAAGCTAACCAATCTAACTTAAATTGGTAATTAAATTGGAATGAGTAGAAGTCCAATATAGTTTCGGCCACGCGTGAGGATGCGGAGTCACGAGAGGTTGGCTCCAAATCCTGACTCTTAAACTAGTTCGCGGCCCAAATCCCTTAAGTGGGTAGCATCCCGGATTGGTGAGTCAAGTAAATCCCGGTGGTGGGACGGTGTAGTCCCCGGGCCGGAGGTCATACCGACTTAACTTGAGTATAAGTAAGTAAGTAAGAATGAGTAAGTAAAATAAGTGAAAGTAAGTAAGTGCAAGTAAGGGAAAGTAAGTGAAATGAGTAAAAGAGTAAACAGCATTCCGATTAACCTGGATGCGTAACTTGGCTAACATCGTGAAGGTAAGTATTGTATGCACTATTGTATTGATGCCTTAAATTGTGTAATGAATTGTGTATGCATGTACATTGTATGGAAAGCATGTATGTATGAAATTAATGAACCGCATGCTTAGTGGTCGTCAAATAGTCGGCGTGCCCTAGCTAGCACGCGGTATATGCGGAGTTCATGCGCAGCTTTTGCTGAGCCCCTTGGGGCTTGTTTTTACTACACGCAGGTACTCGCGAAGGTTGAAGATGAGGAAGAGGATGTCTCTAGTCTTTTGATTTCTTTTTTGGATTGTAAACAATGAATTATGATTGGTGTACTAAGTAGTACACGGCTGTAAGTTTTGTTAGCCGGTGTACCATGGGGTACACCTTTTTGGATAGTGGAAGTATTGGATTGGGGTATAGATGAGTAGCTTGTAGGAAACTCATTCTTTGGGAAGTTTGAATTGGGATGTAAATGAATACACTTAAATACTCGGTCCATTGATGTAAGTATTCGGTATGTGGGTATTTTTGTAAGTAATAGTAGCTCGGTATATTATGTTCATCAGACCGTCACTGTAAGTAGAATAGCCTAGCTAGCCGTATGGGCGGTTAGCGGCGCTGTATCACCCGCCGTAGTAGGTAGTAGACTAGTAGTCTTCCGCTGCGTACTGATGGAATTAAGGGATGATTGGACGGTAAGCATAGGATTAACGGTTGGGGTGTTACATGATGTCATGGATAAGGAGGATGAAAATGACGAGGAAGCAGCGCTAGAGATGGTTTCAGTCATTCCTACCTCTTGGAAGTTGATAGAGGTGCCAGTTCCTGGCGGTCCACTACTGACTAGTGTTATCACTAGCTTCGGGGGTCATGTAGCGCTTGACTTATGGACCTCGACTAAGGTATGTTCTATATCTTCTCCTGAATTTGATCATTTAAATCATACAACGTTTGGTAAGTGTTGAATATTGGTCATTATATAGGATCGTGGGGTTTTGAGTTTTAAATCCCGTAGGGTGATGCTTACATGCTAGCCAAAAGATCAAGTTACCTGCAAAAGAGCAAGGAACATGCTTCAGTATTCTGGTATAGAGCACCTACAGGATATTACGATGCCATACAACTATATGTCCCTCATAGTGCTTTTGTGGAGAGGTGGCAGCCTGATACAAACTCATTCCATATGCCGTTCGGTGAGATGACGATTACCCTGCATGATGTGTGGATGATACTGCAAATCCCCATCGTCGGTCATCCATTGATAGGGGATTCATCCACCCCTGGGTTGAAGGAGGTAATGGATGAGTGTCTTGATTTTGGGGGAAATGTTCAGAGTATGACAGAGACACTGTGGAATACCGGTGTTGTATCGATTGCGAGCTTGTTGCAGCACTGTAGGGATGAACCTGAAGACCCAATGAAGCAGGCATGTGGTTGGTTGTATCATCTGATCGGTACCACCATATTAGCTGGAAAATCAAATGGTCGTCTGAGTCCACAGCTGTTCTCGTTAGTAGCTCCCATGAAGAAAGCTACGAAGCTTGGTAAATATGCATGGGTGTGGAGGGTGATTTTTCGGTATGAGGGGGGTCTATCTAAATATGGTATGACTAAAAGCCTAGATCCTAGAAATTGCCATTCTGTGGGGGGTGAAAACCCGTTATTCTGGCATCCCTCAAATACTTACTAAATCGTCCGTCTTTCCCAGAAAGCATGAAGGGGAGTGCAAGTGTGCACTACACCCGCTCTCGATGGGCTCCACGCGGACTTATGCCCTAAAGGCGGAAGTTGACTAGATCGCCACCTAGTTTGACCTAAGGAACTAGGAAGGAAAGGGAAGAAGGGTTCTAAGAACCGTTAATTGACTCTGAGATTATTGCCTATGGATAGGACTTATCCGGTCATACTAGAGATTCTGTGTGGGTTCGCACTGGGTTACACCCCTTAGAAGTGGCAACGACCACGACTTCGGATTGGTGCCCGAGGAAACCTCGGTCTCCAATTGTCGGGATTGCCTTCTTTCAAAACCTTATTGAAGAGATTCAGTTAAAGCCAAAGGATAAGATCGAATGAGGAGTGAGGAAGACTTCGAAGAGTTGAAGAATAGGCTGGTCTTGGAGTTGGTCTGGTTGAAGTGTTTTGAGAGGCTTCAATTGTTCTGAGAGATTTGAGGTCGTTTTGGGCCTTCACGGGATTAAGAGGATGATGGGAGTTATGAGGAGTAAAGGGGCATTTGGACCATTTGGCTGATTTGAGGAGTTTTTTGTGTTTGCGAAGTTCGGATTTTGAAATGGTCGGGTTTTTGAGGTGTTTTGGGAAGTTGAATGTGTTGAGATGCAATTCGGGTTTTAAGGGTGGTTGGGTGTGGAAGAGGATATGTGGTTTGTAGGTATTCGAGTTTGAAGATGTTTGAGGTTTCTGGGAGCTTTCAGGAATTGGAGGTCCTATGTGACTTGGAGTAGGTTCAGAGGAGGATTGAGGATTGTCTATGGGTCCTAGAGCTCTAATGGAAATGTTGGATTGGGTTATTCAGAATTGTCTCTCTTAAGGTTTTTAAAACCGAAAAATCATTTCTTATTGTAAAAGGGCGGATAATCCCAAGGGATTACCCTATGTACCCCCTCGAACATGACACTTAATTGATGGTAAGTGCCAAGGCTCGAAAGATGGGGCAATGAATTTATGTCGAAAAATAGGATTCAGAGAGAAACACCATGAATGAGATGTTCTCGGTCGAACCCTGATAACGTCTCTAACTCCCGGGTTTTAAAACATTAAAAATCGAAAACATTGAAATCGAGCGGAAGGGAGTTAGACGATTCTAAAATCCCGGCTGCAACTAGGAAGGTCGTTACTTCCCTAGCACCCCGCCTTGTAAAAAACTAGGCTGCAATTAGGGGAGGTTTGTCACCCTAATGCCCCGCCTAAAGAGATCCGGACTGCGACAAGGGAGGAGACGACCCCAGTGCCCTGCCTCGGATTTTTATTTTGGAAGAGAGACAAGCAATGTCTAACTGGGAAGAAAACGTTCTTTGAAGGTGTTAGACATTACCCGTTCCCCAAAAATGGTTTATTTTTAAGTTGAAAACTAAATTTGAAAACTAAGTTTGAAAACTTTTGAAGTTGTTCGGAATTCTCTGTAAAGAAACACTGGTTTTGAGAAATGTTCTTAGGAGAAAACTTTTTGTATATGTGAGAAGAACTTTCTGCAATAGAGAAGAGTTTTCTGAAATGCGAGAAGAGTTTTTCCTTTTTAAATTCCACAAAATGGTTTCTTTGAAAACTTGATGAGATTTGAATGAAATGATGGTTTTGAAATTCTTTTTGGGTTTTTAGATTTTGAAAGAAATTTACAAGTGAGTGTGGATTGGATGAAATGTATTTGGGTTTGAGTGGAATTGAGCTTGATGAAATAGGTTCGGTTTGGATTGAGGTCCAGGCTTGAACTTGATTGAATTTTGAGTTGGGTCAAAGTTGGGTCAAGGTCAATGTTTTTGGTCAACGTCAATGTTTTTGGTCAAGGTCAAGGTTTTTTGGTCAAGGTCAAGGTTTTTTGGTCAAGGTCAAGGTTTTCTGGTCGAGGTCAAGGTTTTCTGGTCAAGGTCAAGGTTTTTTGGTCAAGGTCAAAGTTTTTTGGTCAAGGTCAAGGTTTTTTGGTCAAGGTCAAGGTTTGACATTTGTGGACTTGGTTTGGGTTGGGGGGCCAATGGGCCGGATTGGGCTAATGGGTTGGACTATAGAATTGGGCCGAGTGGAGTATTGGGCCTAGCTGAAATTGAGTTTGGGCTGGACTGGGCTAATGGGCTGGATTTTGGAATTGGGCCGAGTGGAGTATTGGGCCTAGGCTGAGATTGGGTTTTGAGTTTTGGCCTTGGGTTCGGGTTTGGGCCTAGATTGGGTGTTTGGGCTGAATGTGGGTATTTGGGCCGAGAATGGGTGTTTGGGCCGAGAATAGGTGTTTGGGCCGAATGTGGGTATTCGGGCCGAACATGGGTATTTGGGCCAAATGTGGGTATTTGGGCCGAATGTGGGCCTTGAGCCGAAGGTCTGGGCCGATGTGAGCTTTGGACTGGGACGGGCTTGGGTAGTGGGCCGTTTTTTAGGTATTGGATTGGGTTTGGACTTGGGCCGGCTTCGAATTGGGCTGGATATGGGTATTGGGTCGGGCTTGGACTTGGGCCAGCTTCGGGTTTGGGCTGAGATTGGGCCGATTTCAGGGATGGGCTGAGTTTGGAGATGGGCTGAGTTTGGGTCGGGTTTGAGGGAGTTTTGGGCTAAGCTATATGATTGGGCCGGATTTGAGTAGGTTTGGGCCTCAAGTTTGAGGCTCTAGACTCGGGTCTTGGGCTTGGATTCAGGCCTCGGGTCAGTTTGGGCCTTGAGTCGATTTGGGCCTGACTGAGATGTGGGCTAGTCTGAGAAGTGGGCCGGACTGAGAAGTGGGCCGAACTGAAAAGTGGGCCGAACTGAAAAGTGGGCCGAACTGAAATGGAATTGGGCCCAGATTTGGAGATTGGGCTTTGAAAATAGATTTCTAACAAGAAGTTTGAATTGGGCTTAAGCTATGTCTGAGTGAAAAATAATTGGATTCCCAAATGGATTGGATTTTGTTGATTGTACATTTTATTCTGAAATTAGAGGATGATTTGGAAAGTTTTAAGGGAAACGGGTATTCCTCGAATGGACCGTGTCTAGGACCCGTATGCATTGAGGATACCTAAACCTAGAGCTTTTCTAAAGTGGGCCTCAAGGGTCCACAAAGAGGGCAACCTAGTTGGCTTTCTAGGGCCACCTGTTCTAGCCCGTTTGGCTAGTTATGGACCAAGTCTGAAAAGAAATGGATTTGGGCCGATGTTTATGCAAGCCCAAACAGAACCAGTCCATACAATAATCCACCGCAATAAACCAAAGTGCAGGCATGAATCTCAATAAAGCCACATAAACCATATATACATATGCGCATGAATTTCAGAGACCATCCATAAATCATACATGCTCAGGGCTGAATCTCAGAGGTTATTGAAGTAATGTATATGCGAGGATATAATCTCAGAAAAACCAGAGGACAAAACAGATTTAATTAATCCTAGAACTCTCAAGTAAAGCAACGATAAGGTGAACCCTAATGTATGGGTTGCTAATCAGTTATTATTCTCCACTATTTATCTTCTTTCAATGGCCACTCAAAGGCTTCCCAGCAAAAGGATTAATCTAAAAAGAACAAGTATACAGCAGACAGACGACATATATAAAGCTGAAATGAATTCTGCAATGAATAACTGATTAGAATACCATTTAATCTAGGCCAACCAGAGCTGAATGAGCATACTCGCATGGATTCCATTATGACAGCAAAGAAGATGTGGTATAGTTTCCTTTCCAGAGATCAAATGCCACCAGAAACAGACATGGATTTCATCATACAAACAGACATCAACCAACACACTTTGGTAAGTTTTCAGTTCAGAAGGGAGTACCAGGAAATGGAGATACGAATTCCCTGCAAAACAGTGAACCATGAAACCGAAACAGAAACCAACCGAACAATAAACGAAAGTTAGTTCACACAGTTTTAGACAAAGTTCTGATCGACACAAAGGAAGGTTCAGGTATACAGCTTCACTTTTCGTAACAACGATTTCCAGTGGAGAGGTCTGCTTTCGGCACATCGGTATACACCAGTAAACCCTTGGTTAGCTCACATTCATCCAGAAGAAAAGAGATTAGCAAGAATCGGATCATTATTACGAGAGTTCAGATCAACTTTTATGTCAAACACGATATCAGAAATACTTTGGAGCCCAACCTGAGATGCACATAAGCCATCCAGTATCGGACTCATACATATTTCATGGCAGTAGAACGAAACGGGTATCTTAACAGATTTTAGTGTATCGGTGCTTCAAACGAAATTCAAACCAAAGTCGTAACATCAACATGCAACCGACATGTCAATAGGACATCCCAGTTCGAACCTATTCCTGAGGTTATAACAGAAATGCGAAAAAAACCCAGTGCATATCGGCTTGTCCGACGGGATTCGGGGTAGCATCTCGACAGAAAAATGAGTACATGTGCAAAGACTAAACAATTTTTTGCAAACGAAATGACTTAGCGAAGATAAAAAGTGGATAGAAGCAACAATGAGAATATCGAGCGGCTTGAATCTTGACTGTGATGGAAGGCACAACAAGAATCAAGGGCTTTTCATAGGTAAAACAATATTGACATAAACGAAATGTAGACGGGGATATGAGGCAAGAAGTAAACATAGTAATCGACTCGATTCTCGGAACCAAAGCCCCGGAAGAGTCGAAGCTCCTCTAGCCATCACGGTTCAGGTTCCTTTGGCGATGAAGGAGTTTAGCAAACAGAGATGTGATATCCCTAAGAAATCAGAGGAATGATGAAGGCATGGAGAAGGAGGCGACATCACCTACCCTGTCAATGACGGAATGGATTCGCAATGGTGAAAGGTTCCCGGTGAAGATTTCCGGGAAGTGATGTGAGGCTGGGTGTTGCTGGTGATGGTGAAGATGATTTCTGATACGGGCGGCGTGAATGAAGAGTGTGGGTGGTGATTTCCGACGAAGGTGGAGAGGATGGTAGTTCGACCGAGTTTTGAATATCGCGACGATGAAGAATATCCGAAATCAGACAAAAGGAATGAGTCTGGGATTAATGTCGGCTGAGAAAACGTGCCTCTACTGTAGGTTTTTTTTGGATGTTTTATAATGGGGAGGGTAGGGTTTCATTTGGATTGTTGTGGGCCTTAGCAAGGAGTAACATCGGACCCAAATCAGGGCGTGGGCCACCGCTGGCGAGCTTACTACTGAAGAAAGGAAAATAAAAGAGAGTTTAGCATAAAAAAAAACACCTCCACCGAGTTTCGAACTCGGTACCATCAGTTTCCTCCCTGAATACCCTGACCAGCTGAGCTATGATTGCATTCAGTATACAGATGCGAGGAAATTAGACAAATCTTATGTTACGAGCCAGGGCAAAACAAGGGAAACGTCCTCCGTTATTGCTAAGATTCAAAATCGTGAAATGTTTTAAAACAAAAGTAACAAAAAAAATGCATACAAAATGAAGCAGGCTAAAACGGATTACGATAAGAGGCTCATGCTTCCTTTCCCATAGGAATGTGAGATTTAAATGTCGGGAAAAAGAAATTCCTTTAGTTGAAAACGGGGACGACCGCCTTGTTTCTGAAAGCATGTTCATTTTTGTATTTTTGTTTCAATATAAACGGGTGAGAATTTTTGGTGTCTACAGATGGCTCCCCTTGATTCAATTTTGCAGGACCTTGCAGAATTGGATCAAGGTTGACGGGGCGCCAAAAATTCTCACTGCGGTTTAGTGGTGCGTTGGGATGCGACCGTGAGTGTGTGAATACGATTGGAAGTACGAGGACTTATGACGAGCCTCAGTTAGACCTCTTGACATCTAACCCTACGACTTATGACGAGCCTAGGATACTAATAATCCGACTTGGTTTTAGGGTGCACGAGGGCTTAGGAGTGCCTCAACTGGACCTCTTGATATCCAGTCCTAGGGCTTATGACGGGCCTAGAATGCGATTGAAAGTACGAGGACTTAGGAGTGCCTCAACTAGACCTCTTGATATCTAGCTATAGGACTTATGACGAGCCTATAATACCAACAACCCGATTTGATTTAAGGTGCACGAGGGCTTAGGAGTGCCTCAACTGGACCTCTTGACATCCAGTCCTAGGGCTTATGACGGGCCTAGAATGCGATTGAAAGTACGAGGACTTAGGAGTGCCTCAACTAGACCTCTTGATATCTAGCTATAGGACTTATGACGAGCCTATAATACCAACAACCCGATTTGATTTAAGGTGCACGAGGGCTTAGGAGTGCCTCAACTGGACCTCTTGACATCCAGTCCTAGGGCTTATGACGGGCCTAGAATGCGATTGAAAGTACGAGGACTTAGGAGTGCCTCAACTAGACCTCTTGATATCTAGCTATAGGACTTATGACGAGCCTATAATACCAACAACCCGATTTGATTTAAGGTGCACGAGGGCTTAGGAGTGCCTCAACTGGACCTCTTGACATCCAGTCCTAGGGCTTATGACGGGCCTAGAATGCGATTGAAAGTACGAGGACTTAGGAGTGCCTCAACTAGACCTCTTGATATCTAGCTATAGGACTTATGACAAGCCTATAATACTTTGATGGAGTTGTACGAAACTCGCTGCGGTGAAAGGTTGATCTGAAGTCGAATTTAGTTGCATGTTGATTCGGGGTCGGACGCTTTCTGATGGGTCCTTCGATCCTCAACGAAGGATTTGAGATTGGAAAATTTTCTCTTGTGTTGTCTCCTTTAACTGCATGGGTGTTCGGGATGATGGGATTGGGTGATTCCGATATATACGGTTGGGTGGTCTGACATAACCTTTGGGGACCGTGGTGGTCAAGTGCGATTTTTGTGATCTTGGAGAGGGCTTCGGCCGACGACTCTGGTAGTTTGACGGTGGCCCTGGTGTTGCACTGGGATGGCTCTGGCATTTCTTTGAGATGGTTCCGGTATGGCTCTTAGATGGCTCCGGTTTGATATGTGACTCCCTTGTGAGCAACGATTCTGTGATGGTTGATGGGTTTGGCTTCGATATGATCCGAGGGCTCCGGTATGATCGGATGGCTCCAGTTCGATCTATGGCTCCCTTGTGAGCAACGACTCCGGGATGGTTGATATATTCCGGTTCGATATGATCTGAGGGCTCCGGTATGATCGGATGGCTCCAGTTTGATCTGTGGCTCCCGTATGGCTCTGAGATGGCTCCGGTATGGCTCTGAGATGGCTCCGGTTTCGCCCCGAGATGATCCACTCGATTGAGACGGGTTTCTTCATAGAGTGATGGCACTGGCATTGTAGTTCGAGGGGAGGAGGGGTTTTGTTTGGGACGGGGTCGCACCCTGAGAGGGTTGCCTACGTACTCAACTCCCTGTTGAGATCAGACCTTACGTAGTTCATTAATTTTGGCGAGTGAGGAGTTCGGTGGTGAGGGGAATGTCTTGCGGGGCATTTCTTTGAGTGGCGCCCGAAGCTTTTGATCCTTTGTTTTGATGGCTGTGCGGTCTCCGAGAATTGCTGTCGTGCCGGTGGTGAAGGAGACAGGCTCTGTGCTGTGGCTTCCCCTTCTAAGAGCATACTCATTCTTCTTTCCGTGGTGTAGGATATTATGTCCGAACCGATGGATGCAAATCTATTCTACATGCATTTTTTGGATATGATTGAATGCAACGAGGATGTCGTGTCAAGGTGAGCTCAGCCAAGAATTCTAGTTAAGTCAGATTAGTCATTTCTGAGCCACTTCTTTCTTGAAAAATCTACCTGAAAGAGGTCTCTCGGGATCTCTTATACCTTTCCGTTTCCTTTCTTAAGGTCAGTTAGGCTTTCTTTAATCGGGGTGATGAACACTCGTTTTTGCTCTACCTTCCTGATTTCCTTGACGCTCGTTTGTGCACGATTGTATTGATAAGGTCGGACGCGTCGTAGCCGTTCATGTTTCGAATTTGGTAACTTTCGAATCAAGCAAATACCATCTCTAAGTCGGAGGTCTTTCGATGGGTTATAACGGGGCTGCAGGGTATGTCACATGGGACTGGAGGATTTGTTTGAGGATTGGTAGCTTTGGTGCAACGGAGGATATGCTTCACCTTGCCATGGATGGAGTGATTTTGGACTCCTTTCGCATTTGTGGATTTTATGTGTCTCATTTTTGATTTGCACTTTCTTTGAGTAGTCTATTTGCATTTCTTCGTGTTTGATGTTTCTGGTCTCATCTATTTATCAAGTGTGAGGCATTGAGTGGTGTAGACTTTCATTTCCTCTTTTACTATTTTGAGCGTTTTGTGCTCCGCTTCTCTCGTTTTCATCCTCTTTGGGTATCTCTTTCAAGCTTTCCTCCATGCTTTAAATGGTGGGAAGGAACCATGGCTCCAGCTCTTTTATCCTCTTTTGCAGGGGTGAATGGTTGTGTGATGTGGGTGGTATATCGTGGAGCTGTTTTCGAAAAGATTCTCAATGAAAGGCTCAGCGGGGTTCACTAAGGGATCGTTTTCAGGGTCAATAAGGCTTTTGGCCTTGTGGAGGTTTTCTTCGATCCTAGGTGCCTCGTCATCCCTATTGACAGATAATTGTTTCCTCTACTATTCCCAAATTTTGACATGAATGGTAACGCGCTTTTCTCATCAATATTTAGTTCCGTGAAAGGGGATCCTCACCAGGTGCTTTGGAATCTAAATGCATCAAACGCTCTGGGTTTTGCACGCTCTGTGTTTCTCTCATGCACTCAACTCTCACGGGAGGTTAGAATCCTTTCAAGACCTCTTCGGGAAAATGATACAAGAGTTCGGCGGCCTTTGATGACTTATGTGACTTTCCTAGAATTAAAGATCGAGATGCACCTCGACACTAGGGATATGCAAATGCAAATGCAATTAAGCTAAACCTAATGCAGATGATAATGATAACTTTTGTGTGGATGCATTTTTTTTTAGATTTTTGTGGATGCATTTTTTTATGGATGCATTTTGTGGATGCATTTTTTTTGGATTTTTGAATGATGCGTGTGTTTTTTTTTTTGGATTTTTATGACGGTTCAGACATAATATCGTTTCAACCGGTCGAGATTGACAAGGCTTTGAAATTCTTCCCCATCAAATCTGTCAGTAATACAGCACCATGAGGGGTTATTTCTTTGACCAGATAAGGGCCCACCCAGTTCGGTCTGAACTTCCCTCGTGGGTCTGGTAAATCTTTCCTCAGCTCTTTTAGGACGAGATCACCCACTTGGATGTTTCGTTCTTTGACCCTTTTGTTGAACGCTCTAGCCATTCTCTTCTGGTAACCCTGGATGTGATATAATGCCTGTAGGCGTTTTTCATCAAGAAGAGCAAGACTGTCATAGCGCTGTTGCACCAGTCACTTTCAGCAATTTTCAGTTCATTAGTGACCCGAAGAGTTGGAATTTCAAGCTCGATTGGCAAAACACATTCTGACCCATACACCAAGGAATACGGGTGGCTCCGGTTGCAGTTCTGACAGTAGTTCGGTAACCCCAGAGAGCGTAGTGTAGCTTTTCTGGCCAATCTCTGTACGTTTCGACCATTTTTGACAGTGCACTCTTACGGCTTTGTTGGCGGCTTCGACCGCTCCATTGGTCTGAGGTCTGTATGGAGATGATCTGTGGTAACGGATGTTGTATTTTTCCATGACCCGGATAGTGTCTCCGTCGAACTGGGGACCGTTATCTGATACGAACTCTGATGGAACCCCGTATCGGCATATGATATCTCGCTCGATGAACTGGGCAACTTGCTTTGATCCGATGTTCGCGAACGACCGTGCCTCTACCCATTTGCTGAAATAATCTATCGCTACAAGGATGTAGCGGTGTCCATTTGAAGCTTTGGGGTGGATTTCTCCAATGATGTCGATTCCCCATATAGAGAACGGCCAAGGAGCCGCCATGGCTGTAGGGGTAGAGGAGGCAGGTGTTGCAAGTTAGCATGGGTCTGACACTTGGCGCACTTTTTCACGAATTCGTGACAATCGGCTTCCATGTTGTCCAGTAGTACCCTAGTCTGAGGATTTTCCGGGATAGGGAATGTCCTCCAGCATGGGTCCCGCATACTCCCTCGTGGATCCTCGATGATCTTATCAGCCTCTTTTCGGGTCACACACAAGTGTTGGACTCCATTCGGCATTCTCTTGTAGACCCTGGTTCCGCAGACCACATACTGATTTGACATTCTTCTTAGTGCGATGCGGTCCTGCTTAGTGGCTTCTGGCGGATACTCTCCTCTTCTAAGGAAATTCTCGATGTCCACAAACCACTCATCCTCGACTTCCCCTGTCTCGATGGCTCCAATCTCAAACGAGGGTGCATTAGTCACGGTTATCCACAAGGGGAAGTATAGTGAACCGGTCGGTACTTGGACCACTGAAGCCAAGGAGGCTAAAGAGTCAGCAAAGATGTTCTGGCTCCGGTTCACGTGCTTGAAAGTCACATTTCGAAAGCATGTGATCAAGTATGAAAGGTAGTCATGGTAGGGGATCAATCGTTCTTCTCGGATCTCCCAAGTCTGTTGACTTGCGAAATAACGAGATTAGAATCGCCAAAGACCTTAACTCCTCCACTTGCAATTCTAATGCCATTTCAAGTCCCAGGATGCAGGCTTCGTATTCCGCCATGTTGTTAGTGACCGGATAATTGATTTTTACTGCAGCTGGAAGTAGATCCCCCGGATGGATCAACAAGATCCCCGCCCTTTACCCTTATGGTTGACGGCACCATCAAAGTACAACCTCCAACAGGTTTTCCGTAATGTCATGATTTGTTCGTCCGGGAAATCATCATTTCCGAAGAACTCGGATGCTACAGGGCATTCTGCTAGATGTTCGGCTATGGCACTCCCTTTGATTGACTTCTGAATTTTGAAAGTGATGTCGAACTCAGACAACAGTAGGGACCATCTGGATAAGCGGCCGTCGAGAATTGGCTTTTCCAGTAGGTACTTTATAGGGTTCATGCGTGCAATCAGATGAACCTCTTGTCCTAACAAGTAGTGCCTTAGCTTCTTCGTAGCCCAGACCAAAGCAGCACAAAATTTGTGGATGTCAGAGTATCGTGTTTCTGCATCGACCCATTTCTTGCTGATATGGTAGATTGACTTTTCACGGTGGGGATCCTTGTTTGGGCCAGCATGGCGCCCATGGATGTTTCCCGAGCTGTCAGGTAAAGAATCATTGGCTTACCCTCCTGGGGCGGTACCAAGACGGGCGGGTTCTGCAAATAGGTTTTGATCTTCTCAAAGGCTTCCTGACACTGCTCATTCCAGACTTAGACGCTTTCTTCAACAGACGGAAGATAGGCTCACAGGTCTCGGTTAGCTGCATGATGAATCTTCTGATGTACTGATTCTGCCTAAGAAACCTCTGATTTCTTTTTCAGTCTTCGGAGGAGGCATTTCTTGAATGGCCTTTATTTTATCGGGTCTACCTCGATTCCTCGGGTAGTGATCATGAAGCCCAAAAGCTTTCCTCCGGTCACTCCGAATGTACATTTCTCGGGGTTTAGCTTCATTTGGTACTTCCGCATCCGATCAAAGAATTTTCTCAGGTTTATCAAGTGGTCCTCCCGTTGGGCAGCTTTGACAATCATGTCATCTACGTATACCTCCACTTCCTTGTGAATCATATCATGCAATAAGGTAGTGGCGGCCCTTTGATACGTGGCTCCGGCATTTTTCAAGCCAAAGGGCATGTTCACGTAACAAAAGGTTCCCCACTGTGTAATAAAAGACGTCTTTTCCTGATCTTCTACAGCCATTCGATCTGATTGTAACCTGAAAACCCATCCATGAATGACAGTAGTGCATGTTGGGCAGTATTATCAACAAGGATATCAATGGGGTAAGGGAAAGCTGTCTTTGGGGCTGGCCTCGTTAAGTCCCGAAAGTCAATACATACTCGCACCTTTCCATTTTTCTTTGGGACGGCTACGATATTGGCTAACCAATCGGGGTAATTGACGACCTGAATGAAGCCAACACGTAACAACTTCTCGACTTCCTCTTTCACTTTCAATTGGTGCACGGGTTTCATTCTTCTCAAACGTTGTTTCTTAGGTTTGGCATTAGGATACAACGGTATTCGGTGTTGGACGATGTCGGGGTCAATCCCCGGCATGTCTGCATAGCTCCAAGCAAAAACATCGACATATTCAATTAGCAGGGAAGTCAAGTCACGTTTTTCCGTTTCACTCAGACCCAAACCAACTTGCAAGGTTTTAGGGTTATCGGGTGTTCCGATGTTTATTGCTATAGTGTCCTCTACAATCTGAGTGTGGGTGGAGTATTGTTCGATGGGAGGCATACTCTCCTCATCGTACTCTTCTTCTTCGGCCTCAAGATTTTGCGATGAATCAAACAGTTGAGAAGACAGAATAGACGAGAAATCTGAACGAACTGAATTTTCATTAATATCCGATGAGCTTGGAAGCTCAGAGATTGTAAGAAAATTGCCACCACTTTTACAAGTGAAAATAAGTGGTGGCGATCCATCCCTTAGTCCGAATCTACTTGCATTGTCGACGCTCCTGATACAACTGTAACTACCATCATCACTAAAACTATCATCGTCGCTATCACTATCGTTATCATCGCTACTGCTAACTAGGCTAACTAAGTAAGGCTCCCGGGGAATCAGCTCTTCTTTCTTATGATAGACGACAAGACACGCTCCATGGCCATCTACCGAGGGTGCGGGGTCCTTGATGACTGGTTTGATCGTGACACTGCTCTCCGCTGCATCCTCGGGCATTCCTTGGTTGCATCCCTTGTCGCCATGGTCTTCAAGGCATGAGTAGAGGGGAAGTAAAGTGGTCGACCAGCTCTCCCACTCCATTGTCTCCTGACTTCCTGAGCTTGAACTGCTTTCTGCTTATCACAACTCACAGATACACATGGTTCAAGGTTAACTGGTAAGAAAAATCTATGGGGATTCTTACATGTGAATCTGTCAACATCATACCTGGCATTTCTGTGAATCCTAACCCGGCTCCTCGGCCTCCAGCATATGGTGCTAACGGCTCTACATGCCCTGTAGCTCCTTTCCTAATCCATTCCCCTGTTTGTAGCCCATCCGAGACATCATGTGCTGTGATGCGGGGCTATAGACACTGTAGACACCAAAAATTCTCACCCCATAAAGCAAATTCCGAAATAATAAGAGGGGTCGTCGCCTTTCTTTTTTCAAAACCTATTAACGTGCGTGCTAAGACGAAACCATCGTTTTATAATCTTTTTCAAAACATTTCAGAAAAAAAACACAATTCTTCGAAAATGAATTTCCATCGACAGTCCAGTTTCAAGGTCGTCCCCTTTTGTTTATTCACTTATTTTACTATTTTATTTTATTTATTTTTAATCATCTATTCACTTTTTCTATATTTATTTTATTCTACTATTAGCATTAGTATTTTTATTTTCATTTCTATTTATACACACTCATTTTCATCTTTCAAACTCAATCCACACTTGGTTGAAATCTGGCCTAGCCCAATTCCTTAAACCCACCCTATTTTCAGCCCATAGCTTCAGGAAGCCCACTTTAAAACCCAAACCCATCTTATCAAAACTTCAAAGCCCACTCCACACCAATCTCACCCACACACAAACAAAACCCTAATCCTTTCTTTCAAAAAACCGGACGCCACCATCATCTTCTTCGGTTCTGGGGGATCTACTCAGAGGCAACTCCTTCTTCTTCCCCTGCGAAATCCAGCCGTCTCCCCAATTCTCTTCTTCACCATCGGTCAATCTCTTCAGAACCTCAAAAATCGAATGCAAAAAACTTCCTCCTATCAGTCGAATTCAGAAAGTTTCCTTGAATGCTTCAATTCTGGCGGCTCACATTGATCTCTTCGACATCTTCTCCTCTGATTTCTCTACCTCTTCGCTCAGAAATCCCGACATGGCGTTCCATTCTTCTGGTCGACCTCAGTTCTCCACGATTATGAACAACCACCTTACTCATCTCGCAACGCCAATCTCCCTCGATTCTCCTCTCGCTATTGGCTGCCTCCTCCTTCCTTGGCTTCCGAGCTGCGAATCAGACTAAGGAGGACCAAAATCGCGTTTTAGCCGGTAGTGGCCATCGACCCTGGCTGCAGCGGTGGAAGTTTCTCCCATTTTGTCACCGATATTTCCCCTTGATGCTTCTCGGTGTGAGCATAACCCCAGCTCGCGGTCAAATTTCTCGGCCGTCTCCAACTTCCATCACCTCAAGTGGTGGTGTTCATGATTTGGTCGGTATTGTGTAACCCTAATTTTCAGCACCAGTTTTGTCTATATATATCTGTTTCGCAAGATGGATATCTTGAATTTATCTCCCTAACTTGCTTGATTCTAGCAGAGTGTATTCTATGTGCAACTTGCGCTCCATTCTTGACCACTCTGAACGACTCTCAGACTCACATTACTTGTTTCAGTTGTAGCTTAAACCTGCTGTGTTTCGTATTTGATGTATTGGTCTAGCTCAAATTGTCTACTTCTTTATTTCTGAATGTCGGTTTGATGATGTTCCAGAGGAATCGAAAGATAGTGTGCGCATTGATTTGGATCGATCTCTGAACTTTGATATATGTATATGTTCGAAACATTGATGTCAACATATTGCTTAATCACCCACTGATTATACCTTAATGATTTTGATTAGTTAGTGTCAAATCCAGCTTGTAACACCCGAATTGATTGTGACATCAGACCGGTCTGATTCACTTAACTATTGCTAGGAATTTGAACTTGCTATCATTTGAGCATCCACCCCATTTTGGCTATCAGTAAATTGGTTGCCCATGTGTTCTTTATATCATCTGGGGTTTCTTACCGACATCTTCGTGTTTGCCAATCTTTGCTCCTGGTATTTGACCCCGCCGTGTTGCTGTATAATAAAAAATCCACAAATATTTCCAGTCGGTTTTGTACCTTGCGCTATTTGATTTACTCTTTGGTTTTGTTCTTTGACCGAAGTACGTAGGCAATTGAGTGTACCTGAGCTGGGTTTGTGTGGTTTAGAGTGACATTGGGTTCCGCAAGTTATTTGAACTGGAAATCATATTACTCCCAACACTATTTACTTGCCCTTTTGCGCACTAATGTTGGTTTGGGAATCGCATTGCTTTTGGAAATCCAATTGCCCCATCGCTCATGAAATATCAATCGTGAATTTGATTCAATGCTTTGCTGATTACTGTTTGTTATTCGATTTGATCTGCTCACTACCACTTTGCTTTGTTCTTCACTGAGGTACACATGTTTGGATGATGTGGGCTGGACTTTGACTAAGGCTACTCGCTAAATTTGGATGTTGACATGGGAACCATACGAATTGATCTTGCTGATGCGTTTTGGGCTTGATTCTCGGTCATGGGTTTGGAAATTTCGATCTTTACCTCTTTTGTTACTATTAATTCAACTGCCTTTGATACTTAATTGTCCCTTGCGCATTGATTTGGTTTGGAAACTGATTTGATACTAGCATGTAACTTGTCCCTTGCGCTTAGATGAGAACATGAATAGAGTGATAGTTGCCCGAATATTATGATTGTTACGATAAATCATTTAGTGGCTGGATGTCCTTATTAATTCTATCATCTTAGAGGGAAGTGATATAAACCCTTTTAGGTATGATCCCACATGACTCACAACTTTATCTCTTTGATACTACACTTCGGTTTGAGTCATAATCTAAGATGTTGAATTAATCTGCGTAGCAACCCCAATGTTTGATTTATCTTACAATTCATAGCATTTGCTGGCAGCTTGAAACTCTTTTTTATGTTCTCGGTTGGGGTGTGGGAGATGATTAGATTGCCCCCTTTCCTCCCATTGAGAGGGGCCGTATGATCCCATTGCACACACCCCAACCCATTTACATTTCGTTGCTAATTATTCTCGTATCTCTTTGTTTTGTCCTATGGCATGTACATATTGCTTGAGGAACAATGAACTGTTGGATTAAGGAGCCGAACCTTAGCTAGGACTACCGGGCTTTCCACTTCTAACACGTGTATCGGTTGGTGCACTTCTTGCTGATCCTATCAGCTCAAGTGAGGCGGCGTCGATGCGACCCCCCATAGCAGCTTTTATCTAAAAGTTTTTTATTTGTATTCGTATCAATTTGTAATTCTTTTGTTGTTTTCACTTTCGGTTGCAATCTTATGATTTATTCATTATTGTGATTTCATCCCATGACCCTTGTATTATTCTCTTGCTTTCAACCTTTGATTGACTATTGAAAGATAGTAAATAGGATAAGACTAACAATTGGTTAGCAACCTATACAGTAGGACTCATCTTGTTAGTTTTTGGGAGTTTTAGATTTGAATAATTCTGATTCGCTACCTAGATAGCTTTGATGATTGGTTTTTGTACATATATTTTCATACTACTTCCGAAATTCATTTCATACGTATATAACTTAAACTTTTAAAATCCATGTCCACATGTATATAATTACTTAGACAGATTCTGAATTCTTTTCTTACATATATCTGTTTTATTTGGATAGCTTTTCAAATCCATGTTCGCATGTACATTTGTTTATATAGCCTTGGAAATTCATCTCTACATATCATTTCATCATTTATTGCCTATGATTTTGTAAGTGTATGGACTGATCCTGTTTGGGTCCATGTAACTCTTGGCCCAAATCTAATTTTGATCAGGTTCGGTCCATAACCAGCCAAACGGGCTGGAATAGGTGGCCCTAGCAAGCCAATTAGGTTGCCCATTTTAGAGAAGCCCTAGGTTTGGGGTATCCTCAATGCATACGGGTCCTAGACACGGTCCATGGGAGGAATACCCGTTTCCTTTAAAATTTTCCAAATCATCCTCTAAAGTCAGAATAAAATTCACAATCAATCAATCATCCAATTCCAAATCAATTCAAAAAATCCAACGAGTCAAACACACTCCAAAATTAATCTCTCTCACACTCTCTCATCAAACACACTCCAAAATCATTTTCTTTCACACTCTCTCACCAAACACACTCCAAATCAATCTCTCTCACACTCTATCATCAAACACACTTCAAAATCAATCCCTCTCATACTCACTCATCAAACACACTTCAAAATCAATCCCTTTCATACTCACTCATCATACGCTCTCCAAAATCGATCCTCTCATACTCCAAAACCAGATATCCTTCATGAATTCTTCGAAATCAAAGCTCTTTGCACTCAACATCAAACTCCTTCCAAACTCCAATTGTCTCATAGATTCAAATCATCTTCCAATTTCAATTTCAAAGGCCAAACCAAGCCCAATTATAGGCCCAAATCCGGCTCATTACCTCAATTCGATCCCGATTTAGTTTCAAATCTAATTCAACTTCAATTCCAATTCAAATTCAATTTCAATCCCATTCAATCAAATTCAATCCAATTCCGATCCAGAATCAATTCGATTTCAATCCAATTCAATTCAAAATTCTTTTCAATCCCAATTCAATTCAACTTCATTTCAATCCCGAACAATTCTAAACATCATAAATCTCAAATTCCGGAAAACTTCAATCTCCTTGAAGTCAAGCATCTCGAATCTCTAAGTGTCTCAGCAGCTTAACAGACTCGAAGGTCTCAGCAGCTCAACAGACTCGAAGGTCTCAGCAGCTCAACAGACTCGAAGGTCTCAGCAGCTCAACAGACTCGAACGTCTCAGCAGCTCAACAGACTCGATCGTCTCAGCAGCTCAACAGACTCGATCGTCTCAGCAGCTCAACAGACTCGACCGTCTCAATAGCTCAACAGACTCGAATGTCTTCGCGGTTCAACAGATTCGAACATCTCAATAGACTCATCAAATTCAAACACCTCGAAAACCCCCAGCTCCTCAAAAAGCCGAACCCCTTGAAATTTGGTAATCCTTTCAAGCCCCAAATGTCTCACAGACGTCATCATTTTAGGATTTCGAATATCTCACAGAGTCGAGCACCTCAAACTCCAAAACAAACTCGACAATCCATCAAGCCCCACGAAATGGCCACAAGACCCCATTGACCCCTCAAAGACCCAAAAGGTCAAAATCCTAATTCCTTCAAAAACCCCAAAACTACCAAATCCCCAAAAAACCTGAACTACGTAAGGTCTGATCTCAACAGGAAGTTGAGTACGTAGGCAACCCACACAGGGTGCGACCCCACATCAATCAAAATACCCTTTTGCACTCGACTATCTCCCCTCCAAACAACAACTTCTAACCCTCGATCACCTCAAAAAGCCCAGCCATCCTAAAGGAGTGAACTACGTAAGGTCTGATCTCAACAGGGAGTTGAGTACGTAGGCAACCCACACAGGGTGCGACCCCACATCAATCAGAATGCCATTTTCACTCGGCCATCTCACCTCCGAACAACCCTGTATTGTCTCACAGACCCGAGCGTCTCACAGACTTTGTCATCCCAATGACTTGAATGTCTCACAGACCCGAACATCTCACAGACCCGAGCGTCTCACAGATTCGAGCGTCTCACAGACTTCGACATCTCAAGATTTCAAACGTCTCATAGAACCAAGCGTCTCACAGACTACCCCCTCAAACCCGAAACTTCAAACATCTCCAAAAATCCTGAACTACGTAAGGTCTGATCTCGACAGGGAGTTGAGTACGTAGGCAGCCCATCTAGGGTGCGACCCCATTCCAAACAAAAACTCTTTTCCCCCTCTAAGGTGGCTTTCATATCTCTCAAACACTCAAACCTTCTTTGGCCCCCACAAACTTTAAACCATCAGACTTCAAGTCTTGTCTATTCACTCAACCTCCGACTCTTTCCAAATCTTCATTCTATACTCATCCGAATTCGTCAATTCTTCTTCTTGGCACTAGCTTGGCAGAAAATCTTGCCTCATCCACTCGTTTACTCTCTTCCCATCCTAATCTTATCCTTGGCTTTTAATTGAATCTCTCTAATAAGGTTTTGAAAGAAGACAATCCCGACAATTGGAGACCGAGGTTTCCTCGGGCACCAATCCGAAGTCGTGGTCGTTGCCACTTCTGAGGGGAGTAACCCAGTGCGAACCCACAACAGAATCTCTGCAAATGACCAGATAGTCCCTATCCATAGGCAAAAATCATCAGAGTCAATTAACGGTTCTTAGAACCCTTCTCCTCCCTTCCTAGTTCCTTAGGTCAAACTAGGTGGCGACTCTAGTCAATTCCGCCTTATAGAGGCATAAGTCCGCGTGGAGCCCATTGAGAGCGGGTGTAGTGTTCACTAACACTCCCCTTTATGCTTTCTGGGAAAGACGGACGATAGAGTAGGTATTTGAGGGCTGTCATGAATAACGGGTTTTCACCCTCCACAGAATGGCATTTCATAGGCTCTAGGCTTCTTAGTCAGATCATATTTGCATAGACCCCCCTCATACCGAAAAATCACCCTCCATAGACACTAGGGTCGAAGTAGAGAGGAGTGATGAAAGAAGTTTGACTTACCTGCTGCGCCGGTTTCGCCACTGTGAACCCCCCAAGGGTTAGCTCCCGTTGACCTGGCGCTTTGATCTCGAACAGTTGGGATTCATCCCTTGCCTCTCCTAGCACCTCCACGATCCGTCCTCCATGCTTAAACTTGAGCTTTTGGTGGACTACTGAGGGCACACCCTTGATTTGGTCAATGAAATTCCGGCCCAGCAGTAAGTTGAAGGTGGAAGAAATATCAATGACCATCACTTCGATAGAGAAGGAGGCATCCATGATTAGGATTGGTAGGGTGATCATCCCCAACACTTTTCTGTGGCTGTTATCGTATGCGCTCAAAGTCATCTCTACAGGTTTGAGATCGTTATACCCATGTGTCGAGCAACACGCAGCGGGCAGACATTTACTTCAGCACTGTCATCGATGAGTGTCTTGGGGATGTTGAAACCCCAGCTTTTACAGATATGTAAAGGGCTGTCCAGACTGGCGGGAGATTTCCTCATCCGTGAAGGTGATTGCCATAGCAGGGGAATGGGTCAAGTGGGCTACGATGGCGTCTACACTGACCGTTTGTTTCTTGTCCATTTTAAGATGTCGGGCCACTGCATTCTTGTGTTCCTCTGACATGGTCAACAAGGACCAGATTGTGATGGGGATGCTTGTGCTCTTCAACTTCTTGAGCAATTCTTCTTCTCCGGCCAATTTGTTTTCCGATTCACTCAAGTGAGATCTTGCACTTTCTGGGGTAATGACGCGGCCTCTTCAGCAAGCTCGACGGCTTGTAGTGTTTTCCTGAACGGGTAAGATGGTGAGTCTGACTTAGGTCTTCATCTTTGATCAAAAGAGGTGCCCTGATCGGGGTTACCGCAGGCGGACCATCATCTTCGTTGGTGATCAGGATGACATTGCACTCAGAGATTCTCTTCCCTCGCCTTTCGGCAACCTTCGGTCGCACCAGGCTTCTACACCACCTCCAATGCTTTCATATGTTGTAGAGCTCTCGTGCTTCAAAATTCATCCTATGAGTAACTCAAGGTTCTTTTCCATTTGCCATCCTACTATCAGTAGAGTGATGATAGACACCCTTCCTTGTCCTACCAGACGCTCGACTGTAGCACGTATCTCATGCGTCATAGCTAGATACTCATGCATTTGCGGGTGAATATTGTGCTGGATTTCTGGACGATGAACTCGGAAGGCGTCTAGCTCCGGAGATAGTACGATCGGAGGGTGTGCTCTGATTGCCTGGCTCAGAGAAGTTCTCGATGGCATGGATCCTTATGATTCTGCTGACATCTGTATCTTCTTCTCCTTCTCCCATCAGACTCATCATATTCACATGTCTGGGGATGGAATTGTTTTGAGTGTTCGGATTAGTTTTCGGGAATTCCACCTCCCCTGCATCGATCAAGTCCTGGATGGCATGCCGCAAGGCCCGGCAATTATCAGTACCATGTCCCTTGATCATGTGGTATTCGCAGAAACTGGCAAGGTTGGTTCCCATCTGGGTAACTCCTGGTTTGGGTTTCGGGTGTCCCAGCAAAAACCCACTTTTCTTCAGCTTTTCATAGGCTCTGTCCATTGGCATTCCTAAGCTGGTGTAATTCCTTCTGGGTTGAGTCTGGTAGCTGCTTGGCGGTGGAGTTGCAGAGTAGTTTGAGGTTGACCCACTAACTTGGGCTTGAAATACTGGTGGCTGGGATTGATTAGCTGATGGGGTAGGGACAGATTTTCCAATTGTGTCTGCCTTGGACTGCCTATTCTGATAATTCATCCCTCTAGGGTTTGACCCTTGAAAATTCAAACCCTTCAGACGTCCAGCTAGGGACAATTCTTCTACAGTAGTGGCAGCAGCTTTCAAGTGTCGGAAATCACAAATTCCGAGGGACTTAAGATGGTCTGAATAAGGGTTTTCCAGGCAATCGATAATGATTCTTATTTGCTCATCTTCGTTGGGCCGGTCTAGCATCTGCCCCCGCCTTCTCTCTCCATCTGGTGATGAATTCCATCACTGTCTCATGATTTTCTTGGTCTCATGGTTTCTAGGTCTCTCCGGGTGACCCCTAGGTGAGTGTTATAACTGTACTGCTCCACGAAAGCCTGGTAGACCTCTTCTAAACTTTTTCCCTGAGAAATCCATTCTTGATACCCAAGTTTGGGCTGACCCTTCAAGATAACTGGGGAAACAGATTATCTTCATCTCATCATCTAGCCCGTACATGGTCATGACCCTCGAATTGGGCAAGATGGTGCCTAGGGTCCCCTTTCCCGGAGTACTTAGAGATTTCCGGCAGTTTCGATTTTCAGGCAACTTGGAGTTTGGCTTCATTTGAAAATGACGGAAACCCAACATCTTTGCTCGATCCCCAAGCTGTATCTCTGCTAATAACTCATCTTTTAAAGATTTTTTCATTTGACCGAAGTCGATTGGAAGGTGCTCAGCAGGTGGGGCTTGACTATAGCCATGAATCAACTGGTTAGACGGTTGCGGTAACAGTTGGGTCTGGGGAATTGCTTCCTCAAAACGGACAGCATGTCCGGGGGTGGTGTACTGGTATTGATTGAGTTGGATGGGGTCAGGGTGTGGTGAGTTGGAATGAATGAATTCAGGTTGCTTGGCTTGATATAGATGAGCTGTTTGGACAGTGGCTCCAGCGGGTGGGAACGGTGGTAGTCTGGGGAAGGTGGTTGGTACTGTAGGGACCGTGGTCATGATTGGAGGTGGCAGGGGTGCTCCTGAGAGTAGGTCAGCCGTTTGAAACGTTGTGGTCACTGGGTGGATGATGGTACGTCCCTTCCCTATGGTCGGTTGTGGCATGGTGGTGTTGAACATAGGGTTTGATTACTCCAGAATCGGTTGGGGTGTGGGGAGTCCTCAATATAATCCTCGTCAGGGTCATCCGTAAGGTATGGGTCCTTTCCTTTGGCTGCCCTTTCTTGGCGCAGTTGCTCTTCTAGCCTTTCAACGGCCTGTTTCAGCATATTCTCATTCCTTGTTGACTGTTCTAGCATACGGTAGAGAACATTTGGGGTCAGGAAGGTGTAAGCCACCGCCGCTAGCTCCTACGACCGCACTTGCCTCAACAGCCGAGATGGTTGGGGCCCTTCTGAGGCAGTTGGATTAATCAGATTTGGATCCATAGTTTCAGATGAGGTTTCAGTCGCGGTGTCACTGGCCAGCCTTCCTGGGAATCTCTTTTCCACAGTCGAGTAATGTTGGCAAAATTGGAAGAAAAACTCCTGACACTTTGCTCTGCTCTGCTCTGGTTGGTTTCTGCGATACCAGGAATATGGAACGCATGGAAGATGTCAGCATGAATGTAATTAAAAAGGTGAGAGAGAGAGCGAGGTGAAAAGGAGGTATCCCCGAGTTGATGAAACGAGGTATTTAATAATTAAATCCTTTTGTAAAAAGATAAGCGGAAAAGGTGCACAAGCCGATTTCCATTTCCAAGAATAAACGTCATACTATTTCATTGCTCGATCGCGATTGCATATGTCGGGAAAATGGGGGTTACATCCGAGTTCATAGGGGAAAACATAATGTTAGATAATATTACATAGCCGAACTCCACGATAAGGGGGAAGGGGAGTTACATCCAAATTCAAAAGAGAGGAAAACTACATCCGAATAGTCAAATTTCGATTACATAGCCGAACTCCATAATAGGGGGAAAGGGGAGTTACATCCAAATTTAAAAGAGGAAAACTACATCCGAATAGTCAAATTTCGATTACATAGCCGAACTCCATACTAGGGGGAAAGGGGAGTTACATCCAAATTAAAAGGGGAGAAAACTACATCCGAATAGTCAAATTTCGATTACATAGCCGAACTCCATACTAGGGGGAAAGGGGAGTTACATCCAAATTAAAAGAGGAGAAAACTACATCCGAATAGTCAAATTTCGATTACATAGCCGAACTCCATACTAGGGGGAAAGGGGAGTTACATCCAAATTTAAAAGAGGAGAAAACTACATCCGAATAGTCAAATTTCGATTACATAGCCGAACTCATAACAGGGGGAAAGGGGAGTTACATCCAACTCAAAAGGGTGAACTTCTACTAGTACGGGTGATAGCATAGGAGATCAACCGATAGTCTTCTGCCGCTTGCACTCCTCTTCTCCCTCTTTCTTTCCTGACGGGTAGTGGGAATCGGTTGCAGGTCCTCCACAATCGGCAGTCGTGGATCTTGGTGACTGCTGAGTGGTGCGGGTCATAAGCACTTTTTATCATCCGATCGACGCGCATAGTCAACCATGTTTGATACTCTTTGCTCAAACCAAAGTACTTAATCTTGAAGATGGCCCACTTCATTCCGGAGTTATAAACCCAGCAATGTAGTTGATGCTACTATCTGTGTACCGACGATCTACCGAGACATTGCTTCTGGCTCCGGGTACGGTCTGCTCTCGACCGAATTGGCGCATCGCTCTGAAGGGAAAGATAGTGATAAACCTTTCTAGGCCTAGCAATGTCAGCCCATCCTCCTGTGAGCTGATTGAACAGTTCCCCCTTGAACATCCCAGTCACGCAAAATCCAATTAATCTGCCAATCATAACAACGGTCCATAAAGTAAGCTCTCCATCCTGCTTCAGGCTTTTGTGCTCGCTTCCGGGCAGTCGGGAAAGTATCTATATTCACCACTTTATACACCTCCACCTTCTTCATCAGCCCAAGGTGATCAAAAACCATATTTGGAGAAGGAGCGGGCTTCTAAGAAAAAGGTTTCCAAGGCTCCGGACTCCTTCCAGCGGTCCAAAGCTCTCACCATCTCGGCCACGACCACCGTCCCGATACTTTTTCCTTCTTCTAAGGCCTTCAGCAGGTAGATACTCGTGGGTTGATCCTCAAGTCTCTTTGTCGAAACAGATAAAGCCCCATGATGCAGAGGTCAAGCACTCGCCTTTTGGTGCTTTTGGGATAGTATGGTTGGTAGAATTGTTGCAGGAGATCTCGCAGGCGTATGCTCATGCTACCAAAACTTTCAACCTCCTCGATCCTTACCCCTAGAAAATCAGCTGCAAAACTTCGGAGTATGCGTCGCTCGACGGGGATGGTGGGCATTTTGATGGGGCTTGATCTTAAGCAGTGCATCCATCTCAGCAGGCAAGATAATTAACTCTTGGAGGTTGAAGCGGTACAGATGGTCCGTCGAATCCCAATAAGTGACTGACTCGAACAAGGCTTCATAGTCAACGACCACTCTACACATTCTGGCAAGTCCGGCCAGCAGCGGCTCGTCAGGGCCTTTCATCTGGGCGCAGTAGTCCCTGAGTTCCTTGGCAAAGGTCGACTCCTGGTGACGCTCCACTTGGTAGGGGGTCATTGGAGCTTGTCCTTCACTGGGTCTTTCCTCTGCCCTGCTTCTGTTCACTTTCCTAGGGCACTTCTTCTCTCCAGGCACTGGCACTAGTCTGTTCATCATTTTGTCCTGCAAAAAAGAGGAAATAAAATGGAAAAGAAAGGGAGAGAATATGATAAGTAAGAGTCGGGGGAACGATTAAGCAATTACTAGTATGACTCGTTTATCCTTGGAAATGGAAATTAGTTTTGAAAACTAATTTTGGGAGAGGGTTTGAAAAGTCATTTTGAAAGTGGTTTTGCTAAAATCGGTTTTTGAAAAGGTTTTGAATATCGGTTTTGATTTTGAAGTAAAGGAGTTTAGGTTTCAAAACTCTGAATGGTAGCAAGTAAAACAGTTTTGACACAAGTGAGAATTCCGAACGTTTTAAAACAGATTGTTTGAGAAAAAGGTTTGCACACATGTATTGCATAGTAAATCGTGGCTATTTTGATGTGGAGCTGAGTGCGAATGATTGGGATAATCACCTTCCAGACTAGCCACACGAGTCACGGCCGGTGATTATCACAACATACTCACTTTCGGGAAACTTGGGGAAGCACTGCATGGGAACGGTCTCCCATCGTCTGCACGGTCAGGTGTGTCTAAAGTCCAAATTATTCACTGACTACGTTGTGCCATGTATGGGTATCCGGTAAATACGGGATCCTCTATGGACGTGTAGCGTGACATTGGGCTTTAGAGACACCCTGGTGCAGTGGAATCATGGAGAACTGAGCCCATGCAATCTTCAGGGTAAGACAAAGGGTGGTTAGACAGACGGCATACAAGGGGGTGATTACCCATAAGCCCATCTTAGACACCGGATAAGGCAGCTGGACACTGAAGGCTCATGGCTCACTATATGCTGGTTTAGACTCGGGTAATGGAGGATATTTTGGATCATGAGTTTCAAGGCGTTGGTCTTGGACCGTATTACCTCGTGGGTTAACTCCTTCTAGGAAGGACCCAGCTCATGGGGAATCAACCGTGGACCGGTTGGGATCCCGTGATCGTGGACAAATCGGGTGACACAGAGGAATGCATGTCCTATGCTACCCGATGCAACAATGGGTTGACTCCTTCTAGGAAGGACCCATTTACAAAAGCAATAAATAAGCATAAGGAAACAATTACTTCATCTGATGTACTATATTAGAAGAGCAGTAAACAAAAAACAGTAAACACACAACAAAAACACACAAAGCGAAGCATGCAAATGGTAAAGCACACATGTGGCACTCAAGGCCAATCTCGAACTTTGGACACTCATCCTAACTATCCTCTCAGCACACTCTAAGTATGGAGTAGAGTAGTCCTAGCGGCTTTAGAATGAATCTCTTGAGGTTTTGAAAGAAGTTAGGGAATCCTGACAATTTTGAATGGAGTTCAGTCTTCCTGGAGTTTGAGAAAAACTTACTCAAGTTTTCCCCAGCAGAGTCGCCATTCTGTGGAGGGTGATTTTTCGGTATGAGGGGGGTCTATCTAAATATGGTCTGACTAAAAGCCTAGATCCTAGAAATTGCCATTCTGTGGGGGGTGAAAACCCGTTATTCTGGCATCCCTCAAATACTTACTAAATCGTCCGTCTTTCCCAGAAAGCATGAAGGGGAGTGCAAGTGTGCACTACACCCGCCTCGATGGGCTCCACGCGGACTTATGCCCTAAAGGCGGAAGTTGACTAGGGTCGCCACCTAGTTTGACCTAAGGAACTAGGAAGGAAAGGGAAGAAGGGTTCTAAGAACCGTTAATTGACTCTGAGATTATTGCCTATGGATAGGACTTATCCGGTCATACTAGAGATTCTGTGTGGGTTCGCACTGGGTTACACCCCTTAGAAGTGGCAACGACCACGACTTCGGATTGGTGCCCGAGGAAACCTCGGTCTCAATTGTCGGGATTGCCTTCTTTCAAAACCTTATTGAAGAGATTCAGTTAAAGCCAAAGGATAAGATCGAATGAGGAGTGAGGAAGATTTCGAAGAGTTGAAGAATAGGCTGGTCTTGGAGTTGGTCTGGTTGAAGTGTTTTGAGAGGCTTCAATTGTTCTGAGAGATTTGAGGTCGTTTTGGGCCTTCACGGGATTAAGAGGATGATGGGAGTTATGAGGAGTAAAGGGGCATTTGGACCATTTGGCTGATTTGAGGAGTTTTTTGTGTTTGCGAAGTTCGGATTTTGAAATGGTCGGGTTTTTGAGGTGTTTTGGGAAGTTGAATGTGTTGAGATGCAATTCGGGTTTTAAGGGTGGTTGGGTGTGGAAGAGGATATGTGGTTTGTAGGTATTCGAGTTTTGAAGATGTTTGAGGTTTCTGGGAGCTTTCAGGAATTGGAGGTCCTATGTGACTTGGAGTAGGTTCAGAGGAGGATTGAGGATTGTTTATGGGTCCTAGAGCTCTAATGGAAATGTTGGATTGGGTTATTCAGAATTGTCTCTCTTAAGGTTTTTTAAAACCGAAAAATCATTTCTTATTGTAAAAGGGCGGATAATCCCAAGGGATTACCCTATGTACCCCCTCGAACATGACACTTAATTGATGGTAAGTGCCAAGGCTCGAAAGATGGGGCAATGAATTTATGTCGAAAAATAGGATTCAGAGAGAAACACCATGAATGAGATGTTCTCGGTCGAACCCTGATAACGTCTCTAACGCCCGGTTTTAAAACATTAAAAATCGAAAACATTGAAATCGAGCGGAAGGGAGTTAGACGATTCTAAAATCCCGGCTGCAACTAGGAAGGTCGTTACTTCCCTAGCACCCCGCCTTGTAAAAACTAGGCTGCAATTAGGGGAGGTTTGTCACCCTAATGCCCCGCCTAAAGAGATCCAGACTGCGACAAGGGAGGAGACGACCCCAGTGCCCCGCCTCGGATTTTTATTTTGGAAGAGAGACAAGCAATGTCTAACTGGGAAGAAAACGTTCTTTGAAGGTGTTAGACATTACCTGTTCCCCAAAAATGGTTTATTTTTAAGTTGAAAACTAAATTTGAAAACTAAGTTTGAAAACTTTTGAAGTTGTTCGGAATTCTCTGTAAAGAAACACTGGTTTTGAGAAATGTTCTTAGGAGAAAACTTTCTGTATATGTGAGAAGAACTTTCTGCAATAGAGAAGAGTTTTCTGAAATGCGAGAAGAGTTTTTCCTTTTTAAATTCCACAAAATGGTTTCTTTGAAAACTTGATGAGATTTGAATGAAATGATGGTTTTGAAATTCTTTTTGGGTTTTTAGATTTTGAAAGAAATTTACAAGTGAGTGTGGATTGGATGAAATGTATTTGGGTTTGAGTGGAATTGAGCTTGATGAAATAGGTTCGGTTTGGATTGAGGTCCAGGCTTGAACTTGATTGAATTTTGAGTTGGGTCAAAGTTGGGTCAAGGTCAATGTTTTTGGTCAAGGTCAATGTTTTTGGTCAAGGTCAAGGTTTTTTGGTCAAGGTCAAGGTTTTTTGGTCAAGGTCAAGGTTTTTGGTCAAGGTCAAGGTTTTTTGGTCAAGGTCAAGGTTTTTTGGTCAAGGTCAAGGTTTTTTGGTCAAGGTCAAGGTTTTTTGGTCAAGGTCAAGGTTTGACATTTGTGGACTTGGTTTGGGTTGGGGGGCCAATGGGCCGGATTGGGCTAATGGGTTGGACTTTGGAATTGGGCCGAGTGGAGTATTGGGCCTAGCTGAAATTGAGTTTGGGCCGGATTGGGCTAATGGGCTGGATTTTGGAATTGGGCCGAGTGGAGTATTGGGCCTAGGCTGAGATTGGGTTTTGAGTTTTGGCCTTGGGTTCGGGTTTGGGCCTAGATTGGGTGTTTGGGCTGAATGTGGGTATTTGGGCCGAGAATGGGTGTTTGGGCCGAGAATAGGTGTTTGGGCCGAATGTGGGTATTCGGGCCGAACATGGGTATTTGGGCCAAATGTGGGTATTTGGGCCGAATGTGGGCCTTGGGCCGAAGGTCTGGGCCGATGTGAGTTTTGGACTGGGACGGGCTTGGGTAGTGGGCCGTTTTTTAGGTATTGGGTTGGGTTTGGACTTGGGCCGGCTTCGAATTGGGCTGGATATGGGTATTGGGTCGGGCTTGGACTTGGGCCAGCTTCGGGTTTGGGCTGAGATTGGGCCGATTTCAGGGATGGGCTGAGTTTGGAGATGGGCTGAGTTTTGGGTCGGGTTTGAGGGAGTTTTGGGCTAAGCTATATGATTGGGCCGGATTTGAGTAGGTTTGGGCCTCAAGTTTGAGGCTCTAGACTCGGGTCTTGGGCTTGGATTCAGGCCTCGGGTCAGTTTGGGCCTGACTGAGGTGTGGGCTAGTCTGAGAAGTGGGCCGGACTGAGAAGTGGGCCGAACTGAAAAGTGGGCCGAACTGAAAAGTGGGCCGAACTGAAATGGAATTGGGCCCAGATTTGGAGATTGGGCTTTGAAAATAGATTTCTAACAAGAAGTTTGAATTGGGCTTAAGCTATGTCTGAGTGAAAAATAATTGGATTCCCAAATGGATTGGATTTTGTTGATTGTACATTTTATTCTGAAATTAGAGGATGATTTGGAAAGTTTTAAGGGAAACGGGTATTCCTCGAATGGACCGTGTCTAGGACCCGTATGCATTGAGGATACCCAAACCTAGAGCTTTTCTAAAGTGGGCCTCAAGGGTCCACAAAGAGGGCAACCTAGTTGGCTTTCTAGGGCCACCTGTTCTAGCCCGTTTGGCTAGTTATGGACCAAGTCTGAAAAGAGATGGATTTGGGCCGATGTTTATGCAAGCCCAAACAGAACCAGTCCATACAATAATCCACCGCAATAAACCAAAGTGCAGGCATGAATCTCAATAAAGCCACATAAACCATATATACATATGCGCATGAATTTCAGAGACCATCCATAAATCATACATGCTCAGGGCTGAATCTCAGAGGTTATGGAAGTAATGTATATGCGAGGATAAATCTCAGAAAAACCAGAGGACAAAACAGATTTAATTAATCCTAGAACTCTCAAGTAAAGCAACGATAAGGTGAACCCTAATGTATGGGTTGCTAATCAGTTATTATTCTCCACTATTTATCTTCTTTCAATGGCCACTCAAAGGCTTCCCAGCAAAAGGATTAATCTAAAAAGAACAAGTATACAGCAGACAGATGACATATATAAAGCTGAAATGAATTCTGCAATGAATAACTGATTAGAACACCATTTAATCTAGGCCAACCAGAGCTGAATGAGCATACTCGCATGGATTCCATTATGACAGCAAAGAAGATGTGGTATAGTTTCCTTTCCAGAGATCAAATGCCACCAGAAACAGACATGGATTTCATCATACAAACAGACATCAACCAACACACTTTGGTAAGTTTTCAGTTCAGAAGGGAGTACCAGGGAATGGAGATACGAATTCCCTGCAAAACAGTGAACCATGAAACCGAAACAGAAACCAACCGAACAATAAACGAAAGTTAGTTCACACAGTTTTAGACAAAGTTCTGATCGACACAAAGGAAGGTTCAGGTATACAGCTTCACTTTTCGTAACAACGATTTCCAGTGGAGAGGTCTGCTTTCGGCACATCGGTATACACCAGTAAACCCTTGGTTAGCTCACATTCATCCAGAAGAAAAGAGATTAGCAAGAATCGATCATTATTACGAGAGTTCAGATCAACTTTTATGTCAAACACGATATCAGAAATACTTTGGAGCCCAACCTGAGATGCACATAAGCCATCCAGTATCGGACTCATACATATTTCATGGCAGTAGAACGAAACGGGTATCTTAACAGATTTTAGTGTATCGGTGCTTCAAACGAAATTCAAACCAAAGTCGTAACATCAACATGCAACCGACATGTCAATAGGACATCCCAGTTCGAACCTATTCCTGAGGTTAGAACAGAAATGCGAAAAAAAACCCAGTGCATATCGGCTTGTCCGACGGGATTCGGGGTAGCATCTCGACAGAAAAATGAGTACATGTGCAAAGACTAAACAATTTTTTGCAAACGAAATGACTTAGCGAAGATAAAAAGTGGATAGAAGCAACAATGAGAATATCGAGCGGCTTGAATCTTGACTGTGATGGAAGGCACAACAAGAATCAAGGGCTTTTCATAGGTAAAACAATATTGAAATAAACGAAATATAGACGGGGGTATGAGGCAAGAAGTAAACATTGTAATCGACTCGATTCTCGGAACCAAAGCCCCGGAAGAGTCGAAGCTCCTCTAGCCATCACCGGTTCAGGTTCCTTTGGCGATGAAGGAGTTTAGCAAACAGAGATGTGATATCCCTAAGAAATCAGAGGAATGATGAAGGAATGGAGAAGGAGGCGACATCACCTACCCTGTCAATGACGGAATGGATTCGCAATGGTGAAAGGTTCCCGGTGAAGATTTCCGGGAAGCGATGTGAGGCTGGGTGTTGCTGGTGATGGTGAAGATGATTTCTGATACGGGCGGCGTGAATGAAGAGTGTGGGTGGTGATTTCCGACGAAGGGGAGAGGATGGTAGTTCGACCGAGTTTTGAATATCGCGACGATGAAGAATATCCGAAATCAGACAAAAGGAATGAGTCTGGGATTAATGTCGGCTGAGAAAACGTGCCTCTACTGTAGGTTTTTTTGGATGTTTTATAATGGGGAGGGTAGGGTTTCATTTGGATTGTTGTGGGCCTTAGCAAGGAGTAACATCGGACCCAAATCAGGGCGTGGGCCACCGCTGGCGAGCTTACTACTGAAGAAAGGAAAAAAAAGAGAGTTTAGCATAAAAAAAAAACCTCCACCGAGTTTCGAACTCGGTACCATCAGTTTCCTCCCTGAATACCCTGACCAGCTGAGCTATGATTGCATTCGGTATACGATGAAATACCCCTGAATATTAAACGCATAAAATCATAACGCGTTTCATAATACGGACATAAGATAACGTACGAAATTAAATCTAGTGTATATATGTATATATGTGTACGAGTACGAAAACACGCGTACGTAGCGTTACAATATTGTAACGTTGTAATAAGTGACGGTAACGCCGCATAACCGCGTTACAAAAAAAAATATAGAATCACATGAAAAATATATATAGTCGTACATATATAAACAATCATGTATAACCTATACAAAAAAAGAGAGAAAGAAAAAGGAGCAGAAACGCTCCTGTCTAGGGTCAAACCCTAGACCTCCCGTACATTCCCCAAATGCTTAACCGGTTGAGCTATGCTCGATTCGTCAACTAATACCAGCGACTTAATACTAGTACTTCGTCTACTGAGTAACAAAAAAAAAAACTAATAACCGATCACTGCTATCGATATGTTATACCCAATACTCCACATCAGCTCTTTCTTTCTCTGTTTAATTACAGCAAACTACCTCCCTCCCCTCCACAACAATTAACTCCTTCGAATACAGTTTCCCAGCCTCTTCATTCTGTATGAGCTTCAGAGTAAACAAAAAAAAATACACCACAGACAGACAAGGGTCTGTTGTGCGATTTGCTTGTAGTTCCAAGACAGACCAGGACTCTGGTCACTTAACTGACTTCAAGTGGTCACGCGGTCACCCACTCAAACTGGTCGAGACTGTATCTTGAGACCAACTCAGGTTAAAAAAAAAAAACTGAGTTCTCACTAACCAAGAGACATCGCTTCTGATTTCAGAAAAAAAACAAAGACTGCCCAAGGCTATGACATTCAACCTCAAAGTTGGGTTCTGTTCCAAACTCTCATGCGTTGGAATTTCTTTTTCCAAACTCCCATACGTCTTTTCCTTGTAACTTGTAGTCACTGACTACATAACTGGTTTCCATACCCAGTCACTCTATCAGAAGCTCATCCCATTCTCCTTGATCGATCACACGAGCTAAGAGAATTAATCAGCATGCCTGAAATAATTACACTTTCTGTTCGAAAATCAAACCAGGTAAAATCGCTGTTCAGTGCTCTTTACTCCTTCTTACCTTCTCTTCTTCCCTATTCTGATTTTTCTACCCGAAAGTTCTGATGCATGGCTACTGATTCCTGTTCCATCTCATGCTCTACTCCACTGAATACTTCTTCAAGAGTGCACTGGAGTTACCCACGCAGTCAGCTACCTTGCTGTTTGACAATCTCTAAAGGTGATGCTCCCAAACTGTGTTACTGTCTTTTTCTCTCTGTATTCCTGGATGCCCGAGACTATTACAGATCATGCACTCAACTCCCTCTTGTTTCCTTTTTTTGGTGTAAACTCCCCATGCAGCGTTGAAAAGTCTTGGATAAAAGGAATGCCCAACCTTTTCTCTGGACATGATCTGAAGGTAAAGCATTTCCAAACGATTTTAATTACTCCAGCCCAACTCTTCTCTCGTCCATTGTTCATATCTGAATTCTGTGCTCAAGCTCTGAAGAGAACTGGAGCAGCTCAAGGCAAACCAACAAGCTAAGTGAACCCAGTAACGTTCTGGAAAAAAAAATACATTCCTCGGTAAGAGCTTAAACCTTCCACCTGATTGTCTCATCCCTGTCTTCGATGTGCTGCCCGAACCACCCCTGCATGCCACTCTAAACTTCTTCATCTTGCACACCAGGACCTCACTTGCTATCTGTTGGAAGAGTTTTGGAATAAAAGAAAAGAAAGAAAACCCCTCTCCAAGGATTCTTGAAGGTAAGAACAAGGAAACCAGCAACTCTGGTTTTAATTCTGCCCATCCATCTGTTTTTCCTGAGCCCGGTAATATCAACACTACTCACTCTATTACCTCTCCTTGTGTGTGTGTATACTCCATGCTACTCCATCAAAGAAGGATCTGAAAACTTTGGGCAAAGCCTGTCAAAAATCTGTCGTGAAACATCACAGAAGGTAAGACTCCTAAAATCGAGTTTCTATTTACCGTTGCAGTTTTGTGGCGTTGTTGCCTCTGTATACAGAGCCTTACTAACTTAATGATGCATCTAATAACCTACTAATACACCTAGCTAAGCCCTGTCCACGTTAAAACAAGAAAAAAAAACAGGAAGAAGATTTAAACAAATCTGTAAACAACCAAAGAGGGAATATGCAGAGGGTGTTTTCAGTTTCTTTATAATTGGTAGCCTTCGTATAATAGTATTACAGAAGTTTGAAGAGTGTTACAGAGGGTTAGAAATGAGCCTAAAACGTTGCTAACTGGGTGAGCTAGGCTGGTGTATACATATGGAAGGTTGGGAGTTAGTTTAACGTACTGAAAGAATAAGCAAGAAGAAAGATCCAAATTCTTTTTTTTTCAGATTTTTCGATAATGGGCAGTTTCTGTATAATTAAGCTACAGAGGGTTAAGAGTGTTGTATTGGCTTGTTAATAAAGCAAAACCTAGATAATACACTTAGTTAGGTTTGTAAGCATCTTGGGGAGAAAATTTAGAGTCAAACTCATGGACAAGAAAAGAGAATAATAAGGTGTATCAGTTTTGATATTTCAGTTTTTTTTAAAACGTGGTTGCTTCTGTATAACGAATTTTCAGAGTGGTTTACAGGGTTGCTTTGGGCTGGGTTTTAGCTTGAGACTTGCTTAATACACTTAACTAACTGAGTAAGCAATTTTGGAAACATTGGAAAGCAGGTTAGAGAGTGAACAGAAAGAAAAACATAGAAAAGGAAATGCAGCAGTTTCCATCTTCTGGTTTCTGTCTGTTCTTCAGTTTTACAGATTCTGAGAAAAGGGGGCTTTAGAAGTGCAGACTGTATTGTATTAAGTATGTTCTTAACTAAATTGAAGGAGAAAATAACTTGGGAAGACCAGAAACTGAGTTAAAGAACAAAAGAAAGCAGTAACAGAAAGGATACATCAGTTTGGTCCTTCAGTTTTGCGGGTTGTTGAATTCTGTTTACTAACGTTTCAGAGATAAAATGAAGAATGTATTGGTTGGATAATAAGCTGCAACCTAGCTAAAACAATAGACAAAGTAGGAATAAGTGGGAAAAACAGATTCGAGAGCAAACCTGAAGTGAAACAGAAGGAGGAATATCAGATCGTGCTGTTTCAGTTTTATAGTTTCTGAGAATTTAGTTTTCTGTGTAACACTATCTCAGAGGGTTACTCCTGTGATTATGGATCCGCTTACAATTAAAACCTAGGGTAAACACTTAACTAGCTGAATAAGAAGGTTGGAAGGCAGATTAATAACAAAACAGAAGGGATATATAGCTTCATATTTCAGTTTTCCTGAAACTTGTGTTTTCTGTATAACTCTATACAGAATGAATTGAAGAGTGTTGTACTGGGTTGTCCATGAATATAAAATACCTCTATTATACCTAAGTAAGTTTGTAGATATTGTGAGAATGAATGAAACAGCAGTCGAACTAAAACAGAAACAAGAGTCAAGAAGTAATATGTAGATTACGTTTTCAGTTTCTTCTTGCTTCTGTATAATGCATTTACAGTGGCAGTATAGTGTGGTTAACAACTAGTTTTCAGTTTTAAAACATTCCTAATACATCTAACTAAATTTACAAAACAACTTGGGAAGTTTAGACACCCTTAGATACATGAAATGGGTGGTGAGATAAGGTTATATATGAGAATCTTGTTTCAGTCTTGAAACACTTAAGCCTCAGTATAAAGGAGTTCTAGGAATAATTGAGGAGTGTTATTGTGTAAATAACAAGCTTAAAACATAGCCACTTAGCCAGGGAAAGAATACACCCTAGACAAGTTTAAATCCATCTTAGGAAAACTTGTTACCTTAAATACTCTAAAACGTTAGCTAGGGGAAAGGACTTAGTTAACGTGTGAGTTGACAATGCGAATATCCTAGGAGTAAGATAAGCCTAGGATTAATACTAGGGAAGTGCCAAGGGTTAATATGAGCTAAGCACTTAATAAACACTTGGGGAATGACACCCGATATTAAGTGTTGTCACATGAAATCATGAACTGACACGTTATGTTTAATTAACGTTAGGGCCGTAACGAACGCTACCCGGGATCCCGTGCGTGAGACGACACGTGCTTCTGAGAAAGGTATGGACATGTGTGGTTCGTATGTTGCCGTGTTACACGGCTTGTGTGCTGTGTGCTTTGTGTGTGAAAATGACATAAGATCAAAGCATGAAATTGGATTGCTTGTTTATCGTGTTGTATGATTTCTATATCATTGTTGAATATATCATTGCGCGCACACAGTAGTTTAGTCCCTTTCGCGTTATGGAACTTTGAGATGAGACTCAACGAACTATGTAAACAAAGAAACTACATAAAGGGAAAACTATACGAGAACTACTACGAATTATGAAAATAAAGAAAACGCTATAAGGGGAACTCCTCTCTAAACCATTGAGGACTACCATGACACCCACTATGGTGTCTATGCTTTAATGATAATGAAGAGCAAGTCTCCTTTGGTGAGACATGACGAACCACGTAGACAAAGCAAAAGAACTATACAAAGAGACAACTCCTCTCTAACTTTAGAGGACCGCTAATGACACCCACTATGGTGTCGAGATTATAATGATAATGAAACGAAAAGTACCAACTGTGAAACATGAGAATAACCCGGGAAGACAACAGCTCGGGCCGCACGGTATGGATGATCGGGAGTTGGTATCTGCATCAGATCCTTCGACCGTCTATAATGGAATATATTTTGGTGAAGCACATCCCGGAGTCCAGAGGTGACTTCCGCTTCCTTGACCCTGGGTGTCGGGAATGGGGGAGTGACAATTGGTGAAGCACATCCCGGAGTCAGAGGTGACTTCCGCTTCCTTGACCCTGGGTGTCGGGAATGGGGGAGTGACAATTGGTGAAGCATATCCGGAGTCCAGAGGTGACTACCGCTTCCTTGACCTGGGTGTCGGGAATGGGGGACTAGATATGGAGGAGACGTCCTCCAACGTGCGGTGATAAAAGAATTCACAAATAATCCTTAAAGAAACAAGGAATGAGTAGCACCTACATAATGATGTCTCGGGATCTAATCTATACCCCTGACTCGGTGCCAGAGAATAGAGGAAAACATGTGTAATGAGACCAAGCAAATAAGAAAATTCACAAAAGTGATTCTTTAAGAAACAAGAAAAGATTGGCACCAAAATGATATGGTCACGGGATCTAAACTATATCCCCAGACCTGGTGCAAGGAAAAGAAAAAGAAAATACACATCATGGGAACAAGAGAAAAAAATGAAAACACACAACGCTCGAACGATCCCCTAGTGAGGATCATTGGTAAACATACCTATGCACACGTCTGATGACTTACATGATTGTTGTTGCTATATTAGCAGCTTGTTGTGCTTGGATGCGTTTTGATGGGCTATAATGCCAGCTTGCTATGCTTGGGTGTTTGTTGATGTTGCTATGCTACCTTGAAGTGTGTTTGATATTATGATGTGATGTGATGTGCTTTACTGCTTTAATATAGCATGTAAAATGACTTAATAATATTCGACCAAGTAGTCGTGTGGCCCGGTAACATGCGGGCTTCACACGTTCATACTCAGCGTAGTTTGCTGAGTCCTTTACACCCAATTTTTTTCAGGTCTTGTGCCAGACGATAACGGAGAGTAGGCAAGGGTGACTACCATAGGGGTAGTCCACATGGCAAGACTTTAAGTAGTATGCTTACTTATGTACGAGTTATGTTGTTTAAGTTGTTAACTAAACTGTAGATGCTCGGTACTTGAGTATACTTTATATTGTAGTTGGATTTCGTTAAGGATGGACTTCCAGTCATTCAGACCGTAACTTGGTGTTAGTGATGTGGTCTGTCAACCACGTGGGTGGTTGGCGTCTGTAGCACCCGTTTAGAGTTTGAAACCGCTGCGTAGACTTCTCCTGCTAACTTAGGCGCGTCGTTTAGTTGTTGGTTATGATTTGGGTGTACAGAAAGTGGTATCAGAGCGTAGTTGCGCTCTGATGACTGGAACATAGGAGTACCGAGTATAGGAAAACCAAATTTGAGAAACGGGGTTAAGGGTTAGTAATGTGAGGCACGACTTACTGATCTAAACCGCTTGCAAGGGCAATAATAACTTGCAGTAAGCTCTTGTGATTGTTGCATCGATGTTTTGGTTTAGTGTAGGGTACGGGGGCGTACCCCTCTTTTAAGGGGGGTAAGCGCATTTCATTTTGTATGTGTGTTGATTTTATTATGATGTATTCCTACAACCACTCGTGGTTGGTTGGTAGGTTTATGTGTTTGGATTGTGTGTGAAAATGTTATGTACGCTATGTATGAATGAATATTGTGTGCCTTGGGTTGCACTTTAGCATGTTATACACACTGCTAGCTTCGTGGTCTACTATGAGAACTTGTGTGAAGCCACTGATGTGGCACGGTGCTTAGAAGCACCGAGCATTATAATTATAGACTTAATTCCTTGGGTATCGTGAATGAATGCGGGACTGGATCCCTAAGATTGCTAGGAGTGGAAAATATAAGTTAAGGAAGTAAGACTTCGGGACGAAGTCTCTTTTAAGGGGGGTAAGCTGAAATACCCCTGAATATTAAACGCATAAAATCATAACGCGTTTCATAATACGGACATAAGATAACGTACGAAATTAAATCTAGTGTATATATGTATATATGTGTACGAGTACGAAAACACGCGTACGTAGCGTTACAATATTGTAACGTTGTAATAAGTGACGGTAACGCCGCATAACCGCGTTACAAAAAAAAATATAGAATCACATGAAATAATATATATAGTCGTACATATATAAACAATCATGTATAACCTATACAAAAAAAGAGAGAAAGAAAAAGGAGCAGAAACGCTCCTGTCTAGGGTCAAACCCTAGACCTCCCGTACATTCCCCAAATGCTTAACCGGTTGAGCTATGCTCGATTCGTCAACTAATACCAGCGACTTAATACTAGTACTTCGTCTACTGAGTAACAAAAAAAAAACTAATAACCGATCACTGCTATCGATATGTTATACCCAATACTCCACATCAGCTCTTTCTTTCTCTGTTTAATTACAGCAAACTACCTCCCTCCCCTCCACAACAATTAATCCTTCGAATACAGTTTCCCAGCCTCTTCATGCTGTATGAGCTTCAGAGTAAACAAAAAAAATACAACACAGACAGACAAGGGTCTGTTGTGCGATTTGCTTATAGTTCCAAGACAGACCAGGACTCTGGTCACTTAACTGACTTCAGGTGGTCACGCGGTCACCCACTCAAACTGGTCGAGACTGTATCTTGAGACCAACTCAGGTTAAAAAAAAAAAACTGAGTTCTCACTAACCAAGAGACATCGCTTCTGATTTCAGAAAAAAACAAAGACTGCCCAAGGCTATGACATTCAACCTCAAAGTTGGGTTCTGTTCCAAACTCTCATGCGTTGGAATTTCTTTTTCCAAACTCCCATACGTCTTTTCCTTGTAACTTGTAGTCACTGACTACATAACTGGTTTCCATACCCAGTCACTCTATCAGAAGCTCATCCCATTCTCCTTGATCGATCACACGAGCTAAGAGAATTAATCAGCATGCCTGAAATAATTACACTTTCTGTTCGAAAATCAAACCAGGTAAAAATCGCTGTTCAGTGCTCTTTACTCCTTCTTACCTTCTCTTCTTCCCTATTCTGATTTTTCTACCCGAAAGTTCTGATGCATGGCTACTGATTCCTGTTCCATTCTCATGCCTCTACTCCACTGAATACTTCTTCAAGAGTGCACTGGAGTTACCCACGCAGTCAGCTACCTTGCTGTTTGACAATCTCTAAAGGTGATGCTCCCAAACTGTGTTACTGTCTTTTTCTCTCTGTATTCCTGGATGCCCCGACTATTACAGATCATGCACTCAACTCCCTCTTGTTTCCTTTTTTTGGTGTAAACTCCCCATGCAGCGTTTGAAAAGTCTTTGGATAAAAGGAACTGCCCAACCTTTTCTCTGGACATGATCTGAAGGTAAAGCATTTCCAAACGATTTTAATTACTCCAGCCCAACTCTTCTCTCGTCCATTGTTCATATCTGAATTCTGTGCTCAAGCTCTGAAGAGAACTGGAGCAGCTCAAGGCAAACCAAAAAGCTAAGTGAACCCAGTAACGTTCTGGAAAAAAAAATACATTCCTCGGTAAGAGCTTAAACCTTCCACCTGATTGTCTCATCCCTGTCTTCGATGTGCTGCCCGAAAACCCCTGCATGCCACTCTAAACTTCTTCATATTGCACACCAGGACCTCACTTGCTATCTGTTGGAAGAGTTTTGGAATAAAAGAAAAAAGAAAACCCCTCTCCAAGGATTCTTGAAGGTAAGAACAAGGAAACCAGCAACTCTGGTTTTAATTCTGCCCATCCATCTGTTTTTCCTGAGCCCGGTAATATCAACACTACTCACTCTATTACCTCTCCTTGTGTTGTGTGTATACTCCATGCTACTCCATCAAAGAAGGATCTGAAAACTTTGGGCAAAGCCTGTCAAAAATCTGTCGTGAAACATCACAGAAGGTAAGACTCCTAAAATCGAGTTTCTATTTACCGTTGCAGTTTTGTGGCGTTGTTGCCTCTGTATACAGAGCCTTACTAACTTAATGATGCATCTAATAACCTACTAATACACCTAGCTAAGCCCTGTCCACGTTAAAACAAGAAAAAAAACAGGAAGAAGATTTAAACAAATCTGTAAACAACCAAAGAGGGAATATGCAGAGGGTGTTTTCAGTTTCTTTATAATTGGTAGCCTTCGTATAATAGTATTACAGAAGTTTGAAGAGTGTTACAGAGGGTTAGAAATGAGCCTAAAACGTTGCTAACTGGGTGAGCTAGGCTGGTGTATACATATGGAAGGTTGGGTTAGTTTAACGTACTGAAAGAATAAGCAAGAAGAAAGATCCAAATTCATTTTTTTCAGATTTTTCGATAATGGGCAGTTTCTGTATAATTAAGCTACAGAGGGTTAAGAGTGTTGTATTGGCTTGTTAATAAAGCAAAACCTAGATAATACACTTAGTTAGGTTTGTAAGCATCTTGGGGAGAAAATTTAGAGTCAAACTCATGGACAAGAAAAGAGAATAATAAGGTGTATCAGTTTTGATATTTCAGTTTTTTTTAAAACGTGGTTGCTTCTGTATAACGAATTTTCAGAGTGGTTTACAGGGTTGCTTTGGGCTGGGTTTTAGCTTGAGACTTGCTTAATACACTTAACTAACTGAGTAGCAATTTTGGAAACATTGGAAAGCAGGTTAGAGAGTGAACAGAAAGAAAAACATAGAAAAGGAAATGCAGCAGTTTCCATCTTCTGGTTTCTGTCTGTTCTTCAGTTTTACAGATTCTGAGAAAAGGGGGCTTTAGAAGTGCAGACTGTATTGTATTAAGTATGTTCTTAACTAAATTGAAGGAGAAAATAACTTGGGAAGACCAGAAACTGAGTTAAAGAACAAAAGAAAGCAGTAACAGAAAGGATACATCAGTTTGGTCCTTCAGTTTTGCGGGTTGTTGAATTCTGTTTACTAACGTTTCAGAGATAAAATGAAGAATGTATTGGTTGGATAATAAGCTGCAACCTAGCTAAAACAATAGACAAAGTAGGAATAAGTGGGAAAAACAGATTCGAGAGCAAACCTGAAGTGAAACAGAAGGAGGAATATCAGATCGTGCTGTTTCAGTTTTATAGTTTCTGAGAATTTAGTTTTCTGTGTAACACTATCTCAGAGGGTTACTCCTGTGATTATGGATCCGCTTACAATTAAAACCTAGGGTAAACACTTAACTAGCTGAATAAGAAGGTTGGAAGGCAGATTAATAACAAAACAGAAGGGATATATAGCTTCATATTTCAGTTTTCCTGAAACTTGTGTTTTCTGTATAACTCTATACAGAATGAATTGAAGAGTGTTGTACTGGGTTGTCCATGAATATAAAATACCTCTATTATACCTAAGTAAGTTTGTAGATATTGTGAGAATGAATGAAACAGCAGTCGAACTAAAACAGAAACAAGAGTCAAGAAGTAATATGTAGATTACGTTTTCAGTTTCTTCTTGCTTCTGTATAATGCATTTACAGTGGCAGTATAGTGTGGTTAACAACTAGTTTTCAGTTTTAAAACATTCCTAATACATCTAACTAAATTTACAAAACAACTTGGGAAGTTTAGACACCCTTAGATACATGAAATGGGTGGTGAGATAAGGTTATATATGAGAATCTTGTTTCAGTCTTGAAACACTTAAGCCTCAGTATAAAGGAGTTCTAGGAATAATTGAGGAGTGTTATTGTGTAAATAACAAGCTTAAAACATAGCCACTTAGCCAGGGAAAGAATACACCCTAGACAAGTTTAAATCCATCTTAGGAAAACTTGTTACCTTAAATACTCTAAAACGTTAGCTAGGGGAAAGGACTAAGTTAACGTGTGAGTTGACAATGCGAATATCCTAGGAGTAAGATAAGCCTAGGATTAATACTAGGGAAGTGCCAAGGGTTAATATGAGCTAAGCACTTAATAAACACTTGGGGAATGACACCCGATATTAAGCGTTGTCACATGAAATCATGAACTGACACGTTATGTTTAATTAACGTTAGGGCCGTAACGAACGCTACCCGGGATCCCGTGCGTGTGAGACGACACATGCTTCTGAGAAAGGTATGGACATGTGTGGTTCGTATGTTGCCGTGTTACACGGCTTGTTTGCTTTGTGTGCTGTGTGCTTTGTGTGAAAATGACATAAGATCAAAGCATGAAATTGGATTGCTTGTTTATCATGTTGTATGATTTCTATATCATTGTTGAATATATCATTGCGCGCACACAGTAGTTTAGTCCCTTTCGCGTTATGGAACTTTGAGATGAACGAACGAACTATGTACACAAAGAAACTACATAAAGGGAAAACTATACGAGAACTACTACGAATTATGAAAATAAAGAAAACGCTATAAGGGGAACTCCTCTCTAAACCATTGAGGACTACCATGACACCCACTATGGTGTCTATTCATTAATCATAATGAGGAGCAAGTCTCCTTGGTGAGACATGACGAACCACGTAGACAAAACAAAAGAACTATACAAAGAGAAAACCCCTCTTAACTATAGAGGACCTCTAAAGACACCCACTATGGTGTCGAGTTACCAAAGGGATGATAAGCTAGTAACATTGAGAAGGATAGGGATACGGACCCTTAGTATCCGGAGCAGAGGCTAGTAACATTGAGAAGGAATAGGGATACGGACCCTTAGTATCCGGAGCAGAGGCTAGTAACATTGAGAAGGAATAGGGATACGGACCCTTAGTATCCGGAGCAAAGGCTAGTAACATTGAGAAGGAATAGGGATACGGACCCTTAGTATCCGGAGCAAAGGCTAGTAACATTGAGAAGGAATAGGGATACGGACCCTTAGTATCCGGAGCAGAGGCTAGTAACATTGAGAAGGAATAGGGATACGGACCCTTAGTATCCGGAGCAAAGGCTAGTAACGTTGAGAAGGAAGGGATACGGACCCTTAGTATCCGGAGCAGAGGCTAGTAACATTGAGAAGGAATAGGGATACGGACCCTTAGTATCCGGAGCAGTGGCTAGTAACGTTTAAAAACAACAGAGGGAGAAAAGAGCTATCCAGGAATGGGATTAGCTACGAGGAAGACGTTCTCCAAATTGTGGTAATAAGAGAATTCACAAGTAACCTATAAAGAAACAAGGAATGAATAGCACCTACATAACAAAGTCTCGGGGATCTAATCTATACCCCTGACTCGGTGCCAGAGAATAGAGGAAAACATGTGTAATGAGACCAAGCAAATAAGAAAATTCACAAAAGTGATTCTTTAAGAAACAGAAAAGATTGGCACCAAAATGATATGGTCACGGGATCTAAACTATATCCCCAGACCTGGTGCAAGGAAAAGAAAAAGAAAATACACATCATGGGAACAAGAGAAAAGAAATGAAAACACACAACGCTCGAACGATCCCCTAGTGAGGATCATTGGTAAACATACCTATGCACACGTCTGATGACTTACATGATTGTTGTTGCTATATTAGCAGCTTGTTGTGCTTGGATGCGTTTTGATGGGCTATAATGCCAGCTTGCTATGCTTGGGTGTTTGTTGATGTTGCTATGCTACCTTGAAGTGTGTTTGATATTATGATGTGATGTGATGTGCTTTACTGCTTTAATATAGCATGTAAATGACTTAATAATATTCGACCAAGTAGTCGTGTGGCCCGGTAACATGCGGGCTTCACACGTTCATACTCAGCGTAGTTTGCTGAGTCCTTTACACCCAATTTTTTTTCAGGTCTTGTGCCAGACGATAACGGAGAGTAGGCAAGGGTGACTACCATAGGGGTAGTCCACATGGCAAGACTTTAAGTAGTATGCTTACTTATGTACGAGTTATGTTGTTTAAGTTGTTAACTAAACTGTAGATGCTCGGTACTTGAGTATACTTTATATTGTAGTTGGATTTCGTTAAGGATGGACTTCCAGTCATTCAGACCGTAACTTGGTGTTAGTGATGTGGTCTGTCAACCACGTGGGTGGTTGGCGTCTGTAGCACCCGTTTGAGTTTGAAACCGCTGCGTAGACTTCTCCTGCTAACTTAGGCGCGTCGTTTAGTTGTTGGTTATGATTTGGGGTGTTACATCACCTCTCATTTCCCTCCTCTCTCTCCCATTTCTTTCTTCCCCACTGTACTCTATCTCTTCCTCCTCCCTTCTTCCTGTGATTTTGAAGCTCCCAACAGCAACAATGGTTTCCCTTCTTTTTCTTCATGCTCTACATCCATGTGAGCTCCAAATGCAAAAATAAATATATATTCTTGCTCCCCTCATCATTCTCTACACTTCTATCCTTTCAAAATCCAAAAATGAGGAAGTTCATCTCCATGGGTTTTCCCCATTCAAAGAGAAAATAACATCAATGGGTAGCTTGGAGTCTTCTCTCTCCATTAAGGTAAAAATCTCCATGAAAACTTCATGTTTTCTCCACATTCCTTTGTAACCGATTTTCACCCCTTTATAATGCTCCGTTTTTTCTCTCTCTTTTGAGCATCAATTCAACCTTGCAATGGTGGTGGAATCACCTTCTTGAACCAAGGGCAAAACCCCCCCTAAAACACTCCAAAGGTAAACCCTAAAATTAGTGTTCTAAACATTTCTACTAGAACTAGCATTAATTTAAGGGTTAGTATGTTAATTATACTTGTTATGTGTGCTTTGGGTAATGAGAATGGAGTTTGGAAACTCCATTCCCCATATAGCCAATTTGTGCAAGAAAGAGAGGAAAAGGAGAATTGGAAAAGAATGAAGGAAATATAAGCTCAAGGTAAGAGCTCCTTCTTAATTCTAAGTTTTAATGCATTAGAGTAATGGGTAAACCAATTTAAAGAACCCAAAATAATGTATTAGTATTGTTGTTATAACCCAAGATGTCGTTACAATTTTATTTGTGTCACAACTTATTTTAAGTTGTTTCATTCTGGATTCAGGACATGGAGGTCCTTTGGATTAATGACAAGGGCAAGGTAGTCCTTTCCGTTATTATTATTTTGGTAAGGGTTTTATCTTATTAATTAAGATATATTAATAATTCCATGCTAACAACGCTGATCACAATTTCTTTCACGATCAGTCGCTCAACCCTAGAGACGTTCTTCTTCCTCCTTATCTCTCAACTCTCTCTTCCTTGCTCATCAATCTGCCCAAGTGCTGCTGATTGGAGACTCGACTGCTGCTGTGAATTCTTCATTGTCTTGCTGTTCTCTTCGTAATCAGGTTTGTGTTTCGTTGGTTAGTTTTGCAAATCAGTTTGGAGAACTCCTTCAATCCCTAATTCCCTCTACAATCTAATTATGGGTCAGCGGTCGTTCTTGATTCCTCCATCAAATTCTTCAGCTTTTGGCGTGCTCTGCGATCTATAGGCAAATTCAGGTGAAGGCTCGTTCTTTTTCCCGTTTCAGTTTCGGTTTTGGTGTTGTTGCCAGTTTCTGATTGAGAGCTCTATCTCTGCGTTGTGCTCAGAAGTTCAGTGGCTGTTTGGGTTTGAGTATCGGTCTACGCTACTGCGGTGTCTGTGTTGCTGTGACGCTGGTGAATTCCTGCATCAGATTGAGAGCTCTTTGCTGTATACGAGGTAGGTGGCTCGCGGATTCAGCTAGTGTGTTCACCCATAGGGTGTTTAAACTGTTGTTGAGTGATTGGTGTTATCTTGCATTTGTGGTGCTCGATCCCTCTGATTTAATGTGGTTTTAATTGTATAAAACCCCCATGGTTGTTCTTCTGCAAACTCTGTGTTTCTGTGACAATTTGGCATTGTTTGAAGCTTCTGTTCGCGTCTGTTTTCGTTCTGAAAATTGCATTTTCCGGGCTGTCCGAACTTCAGTCTGAGCTTTGAAGTTCAGACATGCCTCTGTTGTGTTTTTATTTTTCGAGTTTTGCAGTTGTCCGAACTTCAGTCCGAACTTTGAAGTTCGGACACCCCTGTTTTCTGAAATAAACCGAGCTTTGAAGCTCGGACTTCAGCACATACTTTTTCCAGAAAACTGTCCGAACTTCAGTCCGAACTTTGAAGTTCGGACATCTTGATTTTCCCCTCTGTTTTGAGTCTGAGCTTCGAAGTTAGGACACAAGTTCGGATCCCTCTCTGTTTTTTCCATAACTTGCTCGTTTGAGCTCCGTTTTGAGTGCCGTTTGCGGCGTTGGCTTCCTCTTCCCAAATACTATATGTTTATACATGTTTGAGCACGTGGTTATGTGTTCTCTGATTTAATAGCCTTCAACAAGCTTCTGAATTCTGTGACTTCTATTTGCGGGGTTGGATGCCCTTCTGATTTCTCAGTTTCCTATCTGCTCTCTAGTGCAATGGTTGCACATATGCTTATCTGTTTTATAAGCTTCTGTTTTGGGACCTAGTTATCTCTGTATCTGAACCCTTGGATGGCTGGTTTAGCTGTCTCGTAGCGCGCTATGTAGGATATCCTTCTGTTTCACGGGTGATGTTCCCCGTTCTGTTCACAGGTGTTCCACCTGTTCTGTTTACGAGTGAGGTTTCCTTGTTCTGTTCACGAGCTGGTTGCTCGTTCTGTCTGTATGCTGTGATCAACTAGTGTCCCACTCTGTTTTCTGATTCTATCTGTCTCTGACTCTGTTTAGTCCTTTGCTATATGGACTTTTGCTTTTGTTTTCTGACATGTATATGGATTCCTTTCGACTCCTTCTAATTTGATAATATTCTTTAAATGTTTTGAGCATGCTGGTTGATGAAGTTAGTCATCTACTGGGCATAGTTGTTTGCTCATTCCCCTACTTTATCTAACATTGTAGATTGATCAGCGAGGGTCACTTTGCTCAGCTCTGGAGTTTTGTTTGTTTTGTTATTTCGTTTCTTTGAGACATTTGTATTTGACTTTGAGCCTTTGGGCCTCTTCAGTTAGCTTCTGCTTTTGATATTCGTTTTGTGGGTTCTGTAATAACTTTTGGGATGTTACGACATCATTTTGATTACACTTTATTCAAGTATTCGTTTGGGCCTTGTTTGATTAATTGTTTAAGTTCGTTTATTAGAGCCTTGCGTTATTATGTAATAATACGCGGCATGTAATACCCCTAACTCCTAGGCCAGTGTTTGGGGGTGTTACAATTGTAGTTGTGGAAGTTTAAGTATTTGTGAGCAAGTACATGGATTGTAGGCCTTGGAGCCAAATGTAATGTGTATGTGTGTTGGCATTGTAGTTGAGGAAGTATGGATGGATTAATATTGTTTTGATTGCTGGTAGGACCCTTGTATGGGTGTGGCTAGTTTAGGAACGAATTTGGTGAGGAAGTATGTGTATGGATAAGTGAGAATTGTAGGTAAACTATGACAAAATTTTGGTAGGAATATGTACATTTATGGGTGACTTGGTGATTGGGAGAACCAAGGTATGTATTGGATTGAGTAAGGAGGTTTAGTAACCATGGGATGGTAATTGGAGGATGAGGACAAAGTATGTAAAAATCTGTAGCATGAAGTATTAAGATGCATTGGAGAAACAAGGAGGAACTAGGTGTATTTGGAGAGCTTAAAGTGTGTAGTAAACCACCTTGTAACAGATTTTGAGAGGGACTAGATAATGGGGAGGATTTGAGTGGAAGGTAATGTAATGAGGATACTAGTAATGACATTGGTAGAGGGAGTAATAGATGGTAAAAGCTGTTGTAGAAATGTGTAGCATTTGAGAACAAAATTGGCATAAGTGCTGAAGTGTAGTGAAGAAAAGTTATGTAAGTGGATTTAGAAATGAGTAAGGAATTTGGTGGATGAACTAAGGCAATTTTAAGGGCCTAAGTAGTGTTAAAACATGTGGGATTACATGTAGGAAGATTGGGGAAACAATGGGTAAAGAAAGAACTGAAAACAGATTTTTAAAACTGAAGTACTGGGCCGGACCGACCTTGGGACTGAACTTGCAAGGTCAGTCGAGCCTTGAAATACAAAGACGGGAAGTCTACTGGAATGGACCGACCTTGGGGACCGGACTTGCAAGGTCAGTTGGCCTAAAAGTTTTCCGTAATGTAACCTACTGGAATGGACCGACCTTGGGACCGGACTTGCAAGGTCGGTCGACCTAAACTCTTCCCGTTGTGTAACCCACTGGAATGGACCGACCTTGGGACCGGACTTGCAAGGTCGGTCGGGCCTGAATTTTTCCAGCGTATTAACTTACTAACTTTGACCAACCTTGGGTCCGACCCTGGGTAAGGTCGGTCGAGTCAAAACAATATATATATATATATATGATTAAAGTTATCATATGTATGTATATATATGCCTATACACATATGTATATGTATAAGTAGTAGTACATCATTAATGGAATGAAATGGTAAGGAAGTACACATATTAGTAAGAAAACGAGTTAAGAAAGTAGTGAGTATAAGAACATTAAGTTAAACCGAAATAACGGGATAATGGGGTAAGTACGGGAGTAGTAATCATGTATGTAATGTAATGCCTAGTATTAATTGAACCATTTGGCATGTAGTCATTGATTCGAGAATAAAACTCGAGGAACGAGAGTGAACCAAAGGAACGTAGGACACCCGACGAAGTAAATCCCGGTGAAAGGTATGATTTCCTCATGCTCTGTATCCTAACCTGGTTACCCCGATTTGTGTGCTTATGTGATCACTCAAATAAGATAAATGCACGAATCGGACTTTCATTGCACTTAATTGTGTTTGGACTATATTGTTCTTGTTGTATTCTCTTGAACATTTAGTTTGTATAATTCATGAAATATATGGATGAGAATGAAGTGTATGTATATGTGGATGTGTACTTGTGTAGTGTGTTAACCCTTGGTATGGTGATGCACTGATTATTGATCTATCTTTTGAGTGCTTTGAACCCTTGTTTTCCATATTCTTTTACTTATATTTATGCGTTTACCTTCTTGTTTTCATGTTATTTTGGCTTAGGACGTGATTAGGAAGGAGTTTAGAGCTTTTGGAACAAAAAAAGAAAAATTTACACATGTCCGGATGGGTAGACACGGACACAGAAGCGGACAGCTCCAGATCGAATTCGCCTTTAACCCTGTCCTAATACGCGGACAGAAACGCGGACAGGAGTAAATCTCACCAGGACATTCACGTCCGCACGCGGACAGAAATGCGGACGCGTGTAGATCTCGTCAGGACACCCCTGTCCGTATGTGGACTCAAACGCGGACGTCACACACAAACGAAAAATAAAAATCATCGCGCTGATAATTATGCTTTCGGCGCAATTATCAGCCGAAGCGGCGGTTTAACCCATACTCCGTGTAAATTAAAACGATGTCCATGCTCAATCAATCTCCTACCCAACTCTCCACTAACCAATGTTTACTCCTAAGCCTATTTAAACCCTTCTCCAGCCTCCATTTCAATTGGCACCAGACACTCGTCTACATATCTCATCATCCTCCTCCATCTCTCATTCCATCCATCCTCTGGTCATTCACACAATAGCTCCCCCGTACTTCATCTCCATACATATACTCAAACACAAACACACATCACATCAAACACGTTTTCACTTCAATTTCTCCACACAAAAATCTCACACAACACTTCGCACACATGCCACACAAAATCTCACGTCCGGATTTGCGTCCGGATTTGTGTCTGACCCACCCCATCCGGACGCCTCACAAACTTGCCCAAAATTTCAACTTTCACTCCATTTCACCAAGTTCACTTCATTGTCACCAAGTCCAACCTCCATGCCAGCATAGCGCGAGGACGAAGGGCGGAGCAAGCGAGAAGATCTTCGTAACAGATGATTTCTCCTAACTCTCTCTTATTTATGCTTTCAATTGCTATGTCTAGCTAAGAGGATATACTCTGGGGGAAGGGATGTTGTAATTAGTTAAACTCTACATTATTTTACTACTTAATTGAGACTATTTTGGATTGTTCAGGTTAATGCTTTTAAGTGCTTTTAATAAATGTCATGAATTTATTATAAGCCCTCGAATCGTGTTATGATCAGATAAGGTGATTAGCATTGATGGTCCTATTAACCTATTACCTGTGATAATTGCAATTGGATAGATTACATTAGCAATTAGGTGCTTTAGCCCAGACCAAACCAGACTAGTAATTCTGTGCAATAAAACCATCTAGATATACTTGTTAAGTCTAGATTAGAACTACGCGCCCTGTCTAGATGAGCTATCTGGAATTAGGACTTAATACAAAATAGATATTTGAGAATTACAAGCCGATCCAAGTCTCCGTTTAAGTAATAGAATATGCAGAACCTAGCTAATGAAACAACTCCCTAAACCTAGAGTACCGTTCATATTCCCTATCTATCACTTTAATTTATCTGTTATTTATTTTCTTGTCTGTTATTAATTCCAAAACCAAAACAACCCCTCTTTAGTTACCCATCGCCTAAGGCTAGACTTATTTACCTCAAGTCCCGTGGATTGATACCTGGTTGCTTCTAAATTACTATACTACTGTGACCGGGATTTTTGCAACCCAACGGTATATTGATTTGTTACTTTCTAGGATTAATTCTTGGTTTTTAATATATCAATTCAACCGTTTGCAAAATGGCGCCGTTGCCGGGGACTTGACTTTGTCTAGTCCCTAGCCTTGGTTAATTCGTTACTCTATTACAACACCCTGTTTATTATTATTTGTTTCGTAATTTATTTTGTCTATTATTTATGTTTAAGGTTTAATTTATTTTTTGTGCCATTTGATACAATTGTTTTTCATTACTGTCATTTAAATCAGTTTATAATTTTTCTGTCATTTAAATTTTCAAGTACTATAAGTTCATTTGCCTTAGTTATTTCATCAATTTTATTTTTAGTATTCCTTTGTTTACTTTAGTTCTAAATTCAACACATTTTGTTCATTTCTCTTTTACTGTTACAAGTACCTAGTAGATGCGCAGAACACATTCATCTGGTCCACCGGATACAACTTTGACCCCGAAATCGAGAGAGTTTACCTCCAAGCTCTGAGAGCAAGAAGGCAGCACGATTTCAACATGGCAGCAAACCATGACCAGCTCGGAGGAGGTCCAGTCGCCCAATACACGATGGGTAGAATAAACTGACCACTTGCCACACCAAGAAGAGGCCCAGTGGTTCTACCAGACCTAACTGCAGAACTAGTGGCCGATTGGCAAAAGGTAAAACCCTCTCATCAATCCAATGCGGTTCAAAATCACCCTGCAGGAACATTTTCAGGTGCCGACCCAGCTGATGCACTAGACCACATACATCGATTCCTGGTGCACTTGGACTCGCTTGGCTTATCACAAGGCTTGGAAGAATATGCCAGACTGAGTCTGTTCTAGCACAACTTATCAGGAGAAGCTTCTAAATGGTTCCATAGGCTACCACTAGGCATCATTACCACCTGGGAGCAGATGACAGATAAATTCTAAGAGAAATGCATCCCCATCTCCAGGACACGACAAATGATTGCCGATCTGACGGCATTCAGACAGCTGGGTAGTGAGACTATATGCGAGGCGTGGGACCGATTCAAAGAACTACTCTGCCAATGCCCTCACCATGGTCAGAAAATCACCTCACTGGCTCAGGGATTCTTCCAAGGGCTAAAAGATGAAAACAGAGGCAAAGTGAGAGTTGCCTTAGGAGGCAACCTGCTAGCGAAAAGCGGGGAAGATTTCATGGTTGCGATGGAGTCCTACTGTGAGCTTTGCCAATGGAGCAGCAATGGGGGAAGAGTATTCTCAAAAGGTCACAGTTCTACCCAAGCTCCGGACCCGATGATGGAACAGATAGCCGCCGAGCAAGTGCAGCTAAAAACCACGATGGGAAGTATGGCAAAAATGCTCGAACAACTCACTATGGGGCCAATCCCTAGGCAAACTGCCAAGAAGATCTCTACAAGTGCCAATGAAGTCTGCTGCTCTCAGTGTGGGGATGCACATGAATATGAGGACTGCCTACTGGTAGCCGAGATGAAACAAACTGAGGAGGCCAATGTCATAGAACCATTCAACAACAGACAACCCTGGGTGCAGAATCAGCACCAAAACCTCATGTACGGAAATCCGAACAACGTGCTGAACTCACATCAGATGCAACCTCTGAGGACGAACCAGGGAGGACCACCCGGCTTTGCTAGGCCTCAGTATAATCAATTCAGGCCACAACAGTCTCAAGCTCAGCAACCATCATTGAGCTCAAATAATGCTAGTTTGAAGGAAATGGTGGATAAATTGATGGCTTCTCAGGAGCAACAAACTGTAATCAATCAGAGTCTGACAGCTGGTCAGCAGAAGTTAGAGAATGCCATGGTAGAGATGCAGGGAACGATGAGCCAGTTGACTCAGTTCCTCCTACAGCAGAGACCTTCTGGATCACTGCCTTCCCAACCAGAAACCAATCCCAAGGAGCAGTTGAAGGTAGTGTCGGTCTCGGAAGCAGTAGTAATTGAAGACTGCGAGGATTCTGGAGAAGTAGCAGCAGTTACCCTAAGGAGTGGAAGGAACTTAATCAAAGACAAAGTGGCAGGGAACCACACTGATGAGGAGACCGAGCCCCTTTCTAGTACCGCCGGTGCACCATCAGGGCATCCTGCCCCTCCTGAGGTAGTTCGTGAGGAGAACCAGACTCCAATTCCTTCTTCCTCTCATTCAACTGCTATTAAAAATACGAAAGGAAAAACATCTGCAAAAGAAATTCCCTTTCCAAACCGTCTCAAAGAGCGAGAGCTGGATGAGCAATTTGGAAAATTTTTAGATGTCTTTCGAAAGCTGACTATCAATATTCCTCTTATTGATGCGATTAAACAAATGCCAAATTATGCTAAATTTGTGAAGGATTTGATTTCGAATAAGCGGAAGTATAAGGAGAAGGACACCATTCAGCTGATTGAGACCTGTTCAGCAGCGATCCTATAGAAGCTGCCTCCAAAGCGTGGTGATCCTGGTCAGCCCATTATTCCTTGCTCCATTGGAGATATGGATTGTGGATACGGTCTCTGTGATCTAGGAGCGAGCATCAACCTGATGTCATACACCATGTTCAAAAAGCTTCATGCGGGTGAGCTCATTCCAATTCATTTTAGACTCCAATTAGCTGATAGATCATCAATCACACCAAGAGGTATGGTAGAAAATGTAGTTGTTAGTGTGGGTAAGTTTTTCTTCCCAGCTGATTTTGTGATCCTCGACATGGATGAAGATGTTGAGGTACCTCTAATTCTTGGTAGACCTTTCCTTAGAACTGCAAAGACTGTTATAGATGTTGATAAGGGAAAGATTACCTTGAAATTTCATGACGAAGAACTAAGTTTTGATATTAATAAGATGATACGGAAAAATACTTCTTCTCATGCTGTTTTTTTCTGTTGATTTAATTGAAGATTTTTATGATCTTGAGGATGACTACATCCATAGGAGTACTGATACTTCTAATTCTTTGTTTAAGTGTTCTGACATTTTAGAGCAGATATTGAGTCTATCCATTGAGGATGACAAGGAAAGCTTTGAGATGGCCTCAGTCGTCCAGCAGCTAAATCAAGGGAGGTCATATTTTCGCTCCTCCACTCCTCCAATAGAAAAGCTAGATCGACCCATTCAAAGGCCTATCCCTTCAATAGAGAAGCCTCCTACCCTTGAACTCAAATATCTCCCTTCCTATCTTAAATATATTTTCTTGGCAGAGGGTAGCACCCTGCCTGTTATTATCTCTGCATCTTTGTCTGTTTCGTAGGAAACTAGACTTCTGGAGGTGCTCAAGAAGCATAAAAGTGCCATGAGGTGGTCAGTTGTTGATATCAAAGGGATCAATCCGGGTTTCTGCACTCACCGGATTTATATGGAGGAGAATTATAAGGCAGTAAGGCAGCCCCAGAGAAGATTAAATCCAAATCTGAAGGAGGTAGTCAAAGCTGAAGTGCTGAAGCTTCTTGATGCAGGCATTATCTACCCGATATCTGACAGCCAGTGGGTGTCTCCAGTCCAGGTTGTCCCAAAGAAAGGAGGGATCATGGAAGTTCCCAATGAGAAGGGGGAGATGGTTCCGCAGAGGCAGACGACAGGTTGGAGAATGTGTATCGATTACCGCCACCTCAATAACGCCACAAGGAAGGACTATTTCCCGCTCCCATTCATAGATCAAATGCTGGAGCGGTTGGCTGGTCAAGAGTTTTACTGCTTCCTCGATGGCTATAGTGGCTACTTCCAAATTCCTATTGCTCCAGAAGATCAAGAGAAGACGACCTTTACCTGTCATATGGGACATTCGCATATAGGAGGATGCCTTTTGGCCTCTGTAACACTCCAGCGACGTTCCAGAGATGTATGATGGCCATCTTCAATGACTTCATTGAGAAGAGCATTGAAGTTTTTATAGACGACTTTTCAGTCTATGGGCAAAGTTTCGAGGTGTGCCTGGAGCTGTTGGATAAGATATTGGGGAGATGTGAGGAGACGAACCTGGTACTGAACTGGGAGAAGTGCCATTTTATGGTACGGGAAGGTATTGTACTGGGCCACAAGGTTTCTAAGGAGGGCATCCTGGTCGATAAAGCTAAGGTGGAGGTGATAGAGAAGCTTCCCCCACCGACTACAGTGAAGGATGTCAGATCGTTCCTTGGTCATGCAGGATTCTACAGGAGATTCATTCAGGACTTCTCAAAGATTGCTAAGCCCCTATCAGACCTGCTTCAGAAAGATGTCAAGTTCCCGTTCACTGAGGAGTGCTTGACGGCCTTTTAGACCATCAAAAATAAGCTCTGCTCAGCTCCAATTGTGGTCCCACCAGATTGGTCAGAACCGTTTGAAATCATGACGGATGCGAGCGACAATGCTGTTGGCGCCGCATTATGTCAGAAGAAGGATAAGATGCTGAGAGTAATCACCTATGCTAGCAAGACCTTGATAGACGCGCAGAAAAATTATACTACTACAGAGAAGGAGTTGCTAGCTGTGGTATTCGCGCTGGATAAGTTTTGACCATATCTGCTAGGAAGCAAGGTGATTGTCCACACTGATCATACGGCCCTCAAGTATCTTTTCTAGAAAAATGAATCGACACCAAGACTTCTGAGGTGGATTTTGCTTCTCCAAGAATTTAATTTGGAAGTTATGGATAAAAAGGGGAAGCAGAACAGAGTTGCTGATCACCTATCTAGGCTTGACATCCCTGATGATGGAATCCCAATCAACAAGTTCTTTCCTGATGAGAAGATATTCATGATTGGAAAGGTGAAAGAACATGGTATGCGGATTTGGTGAACTTTCTTGATTCTGGGTTGATCCCTCACGATTACAGCTACAACCAGAAAAAGAAATTCTTATCAGAAGCCCGCCACTATATTTGGGAGGATCCCTATCTATTTAGGATCTGTGCTGATGGTTTGATAAGGCGATGCCTTCCAGATGAGGAGATCCAGAGCGTAATTGAATTCTGTCATGCTAAAGAGGCGGGTGTCCATCATGGTTTTACAAGAACAGCTGCGAAGATATTAGAGTGTGGATTCTTTTGGCCCACTCTACATAAGGATGTCCACCACTTCTGTTCCCATTGTGACCCCTGTCATAGGATGGGAAACATCTCTAGAAAGCATGAGATGCCTCAGCAAGGTATTCTTGAGGTGGAGCTTTTTGATGTTTGGGGCATATATTTCATGGTGTAATACCCCAAATTTCTTAAACTGTGATTAAGGTCTTATTTAATTGTAAACCTTAGGAAACCCTAATTTCTAAAGATGGAGAAGGTTATAATTAGTTGGAGGTGCTTGGTGAACATTAGGAACCTTAGTTCCCGGAGTATTACCCGGTAAACCTTAGTTTCACAAGATTTCTGAAATTCCCGGAAATTACTAAATTCCTTAGGAACTGAGAGTGGGTATCAACCTTAGGAAGTGTGTTAGATACTTTTGAGAGTGTTTTGAGGAAAGAAACAATCATATCTTTCTTCTTTTAGTATAAGACAATCTAGTTACATTTTTCAGTATTTAGTGGTTCTGGGCAAACGAGGCTTCGGGAGAGCTCATAAGTGACCCGAGGAAATTCCTGAAACTTGATAACCCACACTAGTATTAACATACCTACACATATAGTCTTAATTCCCATAAAAAGCTCAAGCCAAACATGGCCTAAGATGGTGGCCGAAAATATCAAGGAAGGAGGAGGAAAAAAATATCTCGGTTACTATTCACACCTCCTTACTATTCACACCTCCTTACTATTTGTAATAATGGCCAAGGCAAGTTGCCCCCTCCTTATCCATTCAATGGCGGTTTGGCATGAGTGGTTAGGATTGGTTTTTGTCACCTAACACAAATCTATGGCTATGGACAATTCTAGAAGTAATAATTACAAATAGTAAGATAAGGATGGAAATGTTAGTATAAAAGGGGGGGTGGAGGTCGGCCATGGTAGGTGAGCAAGGTGGCCATTCCTCTTCATCTACCTTGCTTTTCCTAAGCTAGAAAACACCATTGGAGCATAGGCAACAACACTCCTCCATTGGAAACACAAATCTAAGGTAGTAATTAAGCTAAAGTCAAGGAAAAAGGCAAGTTTAAGGAGTGGAAGCCAAAATCCAAGGTGGGTGATTTGGTTGTTGGAGATTTTGAGCTCAAGAAACTTATAATCAAGGTAGAAAAGCTCAAAAATGGCTAGGAGAGGACAGGTAACATCTATGCACATCACTTTCACCCTTTAAGCTTATTTTCCTTCTTAAGTCATTCTATTTGGTTACCTACGAATCCTATCTCCTATTTTCTTAAAAGTTTTACAGTAAACTAGGGATGAATAGTTAGTGAACATCCTAGAAAATCAAGTCGAGATAAGGTTGGGAAGTAGGAAAATACTAAAGAACTTTGAAAATGAAGAAAAATGAGCTTTAAGCTTTAGGAATTGTTTGGATGGGTTTCCGACATGGGTTTGAGCTAAAATTTTGAGGGTAGTCTTGAATAGTGAATATATGATTATTTTTTAAAAATCAAGTCGAATGGAGAAATTTAAGTCGGTTAGACAAGGTAAAGAAGCTAAAAATGAGAAAATGTGCTTTAAGCCTTTCCGAATGTTTGAATGGGTTTCCGAATTGATCTTGAGCTGAAATTTTGGGGAGATACTTGTGTTGTTGATATTGGATCATGGTTAAATGTTTAGGCCGAGACTCGTTTGGGAAGTTGTTTAAGTTGGTGAATAGTGATTTTGGCTAAAAATAAGAATTTAAGCTTTCTAAAGTGGTTTCTTGAGATTATTTGATTCTCTGATTTATTGGAGCTTGAATGGTATTGTTATGATGTTATTAAGGTTATTTTACAAGTGGTGAGCTTGATGTGTGAATTACTACTTGTATAAAGCTTGGTTATGATATCTTACTCATGGTTTGCAAATGTGTTTAAGGATAACCTCTTGTGGTGGTGGTGGAAAGTATTGTGTGATGTTGATATCATGGTTATCCTAAGGCGATGCCTCTTGTGAGAGCCTTTAAGGCCAAGCCGGCGTTCCGGCAACAATATAAGCTCCTACTAATGAAATTGGAGCTGCCACTATGATCTACTCCTATTGGGCAGAAGTTTTCAATAGGGGGTGTGCACACTTAAGGACATAGGGTGGGTGGTGGTGGTGGACTTCATTTGGAAATATCTTGTATTTGATATTGATTATCTCTTGATAATTCTTTTTTTTTGATAAACCTTGAGATACTTTCATTTCATAGCAGTTAATCAAACAGCAACCACACATTACAGGACTTCCCAAGTTTGGTAGACATATCTGCCCCCTCCTTCCACAAAATATTACAAAACGAGATAAGCTTAACACATCTATATCTATTTCTACCAATAGTTATAGATTTCAAAACATGGCTCATATTACGCCTAATATAACCTTCAGCTCTCTTAGTACCTTCAAGGCTAGATTTAACCCCAGCCTTAACCAAAAAAGGATTACTCCTACCGAGCTTTGAATTGCTCCAAACAATTCTGATACAGTCTGCTCTGATTGATATATTCATCCTCTTGCTTCCCACCGAGGACTTAGCATAGCAAATCTGATAGTCTTTAGTACCTAGGTACTTGGATTCCATCCAGATACTCCACTTGATTGATCTATCCATTGGATTATAACACAAGCTTAGGCTACCCATCAAGATGACAAGCTCCAGGGCTATTTTGTGTGTTAAAATTCCAACCATATGCACATTCAATGTGCTTGAGATCTTCCTAGTAAGATTCTGAAATATGAACTTACATACCATCAGCTTCCAATTCCGTTGGGACTTCAGTAACCACTTCTCTATGATCATCAACCTGATCTCCTCCTTTCTTACCTTGTTCCTCCTTTTCTTCTTCTTCCTGTTAAACAGGTGCATCCCGAAAATCCATCTAAAAAACCTCACTCTTACCAGCCTAGAAATCACACCTTTCATCTTCCTGTTAACACCACACCAGCACCTGATCCTGTTTTTCCTAGGATAAAAACTAACACTACTACTGCAGATATAATTCATCTCGGTCTCTAGCTTAGAAGATCTGGCCCCTCCCCCTTTCAGCTTGGGCCCAGCTTCCTGATATGCTACTAGGAGAAGACCCAGCCCCCAGTAGCACAGCATTAAGAGACTCATTTATCTTGGCTGCCTTGCTTTTCAGCAAGGTCAGCCCTAGACAGACATTCCTTTGGGGTTCCCACCTCCGACATGGTTTCCTTTCCTTGTGCTTTAGCCCTTCTGTTGTTCTTCTTATAAGGAGACCTTTTACCTTTCCACTTTTTTTTCTCCTCATCTTCCTCTGATCCTATACAGAACACTTGCTTTCCTTCTCTTTGACTAACATTTGCGGTCTGAGTAGCAATTTTATCTGGAAGCCCCGGAGGGGAGGATAGAATATCAGCTTCATCCATTAGCTGAGCAATGGACTTATTTAGATCATTGTCCTCATCAGATCCCAGCTTGGTTTTCTTGCCATTTGCTTCTCTGAAATTTACAAGAGCCTCTTCCCAGTCCTCCACCTGATAGAACGGCCTCTTTTTTAGTGGTATTAATCTTTCCTCTTTTTCCACATTGAGACTCAGGGGATCGAACTTCTGGGACTGACTAATCTTTCCTTTGTCTTGTTTCTTTTTTAGGGAAATAACCAGCTTGGTATTCTTTGAACTGGATTCGGTTCCCGCTCCCAACTTTGTTTCCTTTTTTTCTTTTGTAGCATCCAGTAGTTGCTGTGGCAACTCACTGACCATACATTCTTTCTCTTAGAATTTTTTACTAGCATTCTTGGTCTCTGGCTCAAGCCCACACTCCTTGACCGAGGAATTAGGTCTACTGCTGTTCTTCCTACCTTGAGCTTCAACCTCATATTTTCCTGATCTGACCTTTAAGTCAACAAAACCCGTATCTTCTGATCTCACACCCGAAGCTTCAACCAACTCTTTTTCTATCAGTAACTCATTGCCCAAGATCCTGAGATTCCCACTTGCATGATCAGATAGGACATCATCCTCTAAGACAGCTAAAGAACCGGAAAATTCGGACCTCATCCACGACCCATATCTGTCTTGTTTAGAAGGAGACTCACTGATATAAGGGCACTCTGATAATACATGATTTATCCTACCACAACTGAAACATAGGAATGGTAAGTTATCATATGACACTCTACAACACCTATCCTTCCCTTCTACTGACAGCATTATCAATCTGTAGAGAGGATCCGACACCCTAACTTCCACACAAACCTTTAACACCTTAACTGCTAGTGGATTTATACGATCTGGACACGATAGGAACTTACCAATCTTATTACCCAGCCCCTCTGCAGCATCTTTGTTATAGAAGGAGATAGGGAGATTGTGAATGGAAGCCCATATTTTAATGGAGTTTGGGTCATGCTCTTCGATAGACAGCATAGGATTAAGAGGAGCAACAACTAGTAACCTGTTTTGGAAGTGCCATGGACCATGGTTCAGCACAAACCTCGCATCAGCTTCGTTGTTAAACTCGAAAGTGAATCTGTTGAAATCTCTTTCATTCACAGTGAACTGCGCCTTAGTCTTCCAAATGAGCTTAAGGAACTTGTAGAGAGCCTTGCAGTTGATGCGCTTGGGGTGCCAAAGCCTGCCATAGAGGGCTTTGTTTAGATCTCTTGGTTTATTCCCCACCAGCAGTGCATCTCCATCCACTATCTCTGATTCAGATGGTTGAAGACGCAGCAGCTTGCATCTGTCGGTGAGAAGCTCCATGAAGAGCAGCACTAAAAACTGCGATGATAACCTGATCACCAGCTCACAGGAAAATGGAAATTTGAACGTTTGAAACTAGGCAACAAGAAATGGAAAGCTAGTGTCTCTGCCTTCTTCACCCGGGGTTAAAATGGAAAGAGCAACTTCCTTCCAGCATGGGTTGTACTTCTTTTGATTAGACTGGTGTTTAATATGGTAGTTGGCTAACAAAGCTCTCTGAGTTAATCCCATGAAAACCTGGACATTAACTGCAACGTGGGCTGGAATTAGCTTGTAGGTGTACTTTGCAATGATAATAGAAAAGGAGTAGACAATCCTACCCCTGGAAACTCCAAACTGGAGATCACTCCTAACACAGGAAGTGAATATAGTTACAACATCTCCAAGGGAATCGCCTACCAAAGGGCAACCTTCCTCTGGGAGAATCTCTCTCATCACTGATCCCTCTCACTCGCCTGAAACATCTCTTGATAATTCTTGGTACAGGTAAATGGTGTGTGATCTATTCTGATTTGTTGTTTTTGTTAATATTATTGGAAACAAAGGTTTTAAAGAGAAAAAGTTTTTTACGGGGTGTGTAGTGTTACTCAGTTTTTACTGCTTTTATTTGGTTGTGTTTTCCTGTGTATATGTATTCTGTGAATTCAGGGTAACTGGGATGGACACCTTCTCTGCACTGAGGACGAGTCCACCGATACTTTCTATATTTTCATGTTTGTCACCTATCGTAGAAGTTTACAGCCTGGGGTCACCGAGATAATTTATGAGGAGTGGAACAAGAAGATACAAGGTTTTAGGCACCCGGAAAATGGCACCAGTCAGTCTATCACTCATGATGTTTCCACTGTGTACGAGTATATGCAAGTGGTTCCTAGTTAGAAGCTAGCGATGTAATAGCCTTTTGATACCCCTTTACTTTTGGTGTAAAATAGGAGTAGGAGCTAACATAGTAGTTGGCTGGAAGGGGTCTTTTGGTACTAAGGTGTAAAGTGACGGGTTGGTTGTGTCACTTTTTTGATAGTAACAGCAATGTAAGATAGCTAACGATAAGGTGGTGGTGGTAATAGCCTTACACTTACTAGTGGATAGTAGGTGTGGCGGTAACCCCCCGGTGATAGTATTAGGGGACCTTTTGTAAAAAGAAGACTGATGCATGTATAATATAAGTTGTTATTGCAGTTATAACATGTCTCTCTAGAATCAAATAGTAAAAAAAAAAAAAAAAGGGCTAAGTAAATGGTGGTGGTAAACCGGGGCGTTATAGAGTGGTATCAGAGCTATAGGTTAGCTGGAAGGGAAAATTTGAGTTTGACTAGGAAGCAAGGTGACCCAGGCTTAGGTTTAGGAGACTAGGCAGAACCATGTGGTTCTGAAAATATGTTTGCTGTGATATTTGTGTGCTGTGTGCTTGATTGATTATAGTTAACTATTTATATTGTAACTAACATATCTCTGTGTAGAATAATGGAGAGGGGAGTGGACAGAGAAATGGAGAGGGGAGAGGACAGATGGATGAACTGAGGGAGTTGACACTGAGTATGGGAAGAATCCTGGAGCAGCACGAGGCTAGAGCTGAAATACCCAAGGATTTCTCCCGGAGGATAGCAGCTATGAAACCCAGTACTTATTCGGGAGAAGAGGATCCAGTGATTCTGGAAGAGTGGATCAGAGAGTTTGACAAAATATTTGATATTATTGATTGCCCTGAAGAAAAGAAGGTAAGTGGGGCTGTATTTTTTTAAAGGTGAGGCTGATCTGTGGTGGACTGCGGAGGAGGAGAGACTTAAAGGAAATCCGGGTTTTGGGTGGAATATGTTGAAAGATGCGATGAGGAAAAGATTTTATCCGGAGCATGTGAGGTTGCAGAAATATCAGGAATTTACTGGATTGAGGCAGCGAATGGATGATGTTAAAACTTATCATGCTAAGTTTGTGGAGCTTGCTAGATTTGATCCGCATGTGGTACCCGATGAGACTGCTAAGGTTCAACGTTTCCTAGAGGGTTTAAATTGGGATTTACAAGAAGCTCTGAGTGTAATACCTATAACTACTTTACAAGAGGCATACGATAAAGCTGCTAATCTTTATAGAGTACAACAGAGAAGGAAGGAAGTACAAACGGGGCGGAAAAGGAGAATGGAGACTCGTAAGGCCGAGAGCTTTGATAAGAGGGCTAAAGTAGAAGTTAGACCAAGTGGGGGAGCGAGACCCAATTATCTGGGACGACGATTCAATGATAAAGGAACTAGATACTTTTATTGCAAGATTTGTGGACGGAATCATCCAGGTGAAGATTGCGAAGGAAGGTTGGTAAAGTGTTTTAGCTGTGGGAAGTTAGGCCATAGGGCCTATGAGTGTAGGGTAAAAAGGATGGAAGGAGGTACTGATCAGGTAGCAAGACCTGCTACAACTGGAAATCTCATCAACCAGAACAATCGTGGCAACCAAGGAGGAGTACAGCTGAATAATCAAAATGGACAGAGGAATAATTATAATGGTCCAAGAGGTAACATGAGTGGACAAGGGAATAATCAGGGGAAGCAAATACAATACGGAAGTGGTAGTACCCCGGGAGGAGGCTATAAGAATCAGGGGTATATCAACGTAATCAGCAAGACAGAGGCTGAATCTCAACAAGAAGGGGACATCATTACAGGTACTTTTTCCGTTTTTGGAACTAGTGCTAAAGTATTATTTGATTCCGGTGCAACCTGTTCTTTTATATCCTCTAAGTTCTTGAAGAAAGTAGGAGTAGTCTGAAATACCCCTAAATTAATTTAAATTAATTTAGGGGATTTCTTTTATTAAACCGTTAATAATACTATTAAGTATTAAATTATTATATGGAATTATGAATATTAAATTATTATATGGAATTATGAAATTTATTTAGGGGTTTTCTCCTATTTAACCCTAATTATTATATATTATTATAGTATTATGAATTTAATAATAAGATTTATAAGTCCATAAATCTTGGGAAAATTTCTAAACACTCCAACTATATTATAAAGATTTTAGGAAGTGTTGGAACATTGTTTTGAAACATAAAAGTCAATATAAAATTCTAGAAACCTTAAAGCTTATTAAGCCTTGCTAGAGTTGACTTTTTGAGAATGGTCAAACCAGGCCATGAAACCTATACCAATAAATAGGTTATGGAAAACCATGAAGATCGATAAAAAGAACGTCAAAAACGGATCATCCTAGCCAAAGTTATGCTAGATTGAAGTTTTGAATCAAAAATTTGAAAGATGCCACGTGTCACTCTGTCACGGGTCGCCCACACTTAGCCGATTCTTTCCCTGAATTTCGATAACAGAATTCAGTGTTTAGCCCTAACTTTGGACGGCTATATCTCACTCATCTCTCAATATTTTTCCATGCCGTCTTCTTCATTCTCTTCTTCAAAACGTCCTCTTTCCAACCATTACTCACACATGCCCTAATTCGTTATACATCAGCCGCAAATCTGACCTAAAGTTGGCACCTTGCGAAACGTGTTCCCAGAATTTTTTTTTCTCATCGATTTCAGGTAACTTGCGTCGATCATAACTCTTTCGTTTCTCAACCAAAATTCGATTTTTTTAGCTCGTTTTAAAGATCTCTAATCCCTCTACAATTTTCATGTTTATGCCCAAGTCCGATTCGTAACCAGTTGGAAGATATAATGTCTTAAGTTTCGGTTTCGCCAACACATAAAATAATACCGGAACAGAGAGGTATAAACTCGTAACTTGTGACCTTAATTTCTTTCTTTGTGTTGCGAGTTAGGATTAGTTCTTGCTATCAATACGTAGATCTAAGTTTGCTCTTTCCAATGAGCCCTTACTCATAGCCTAACTCGTTTTGTGCTGCTAGTTATAGATCTTCGAAGTTGGCACCACGAACTGCTCAAAGTTCATATTTTTCCAGTTTTCCCGATTTCGATTTCATTAAATTCGCACAACTCCGGTAAGTTTTCCGACCAATTGCTCCGTTTTTGTCAAACCTTGTCATGCTTTCGACCTAACCCATGTTCCAATTTAGTCAATTATGTGTTAGGTTAGGAGAATTTGTGAGAATTGTGATCGAATTGTATTTTGTACCCGATATAAACCCTAACCTTCGAATTGATTTCGAAACTTGATGTATACTGCATTATAATTGGGGAAACCGGTATCAATAGAACCGAAATTCGATTTCGAATCCATAGGAACAAGAATCACTCGATTCGTTCTGTAGATTAGGAGATATCTGCGATTTAGTACTCGGGTTGCAATTCGGAATCGCTGAAGAACACGGGTTTCAAGGACCGTCCGATCGGAGTTTAAAGAATTGGACGGTCCAGATTAGATCGTGCTATTAAATATTTATTATAAGTTTATAAAATTCCAGTAGATAGTCCTAACTTGTTGGGTTAATTTAAATATCTTCCCGAATGTATTTTGACTTGAAATTTTAACCATAGATTACTTATTTAATCTAGTTGATTTTGATGTAAATTATTATGGTTTTGGAGTTTTTAAACATAAGTTATGATTTTTACAAGTTACGGGTTTTCTGGAACTATTTGGCTAAATTAAAAAATATTTTTATGAAATAAAAATTTTATAATATGTCTAAAATGTTATAGTTACTGTATATTAAATTGGGAATTTTTGGGCAATGGTAAAAGGTTTTAAAAATTGTGTTTATGAGTTTTTCATAAGAATAACCTATAATATAAGGTTTTTAATGTAACCAAAAATTAAAGTATGGTTTGTTAATTAACTTTTAAGCTGGGGAAAATAAGGGAAATTAAATTAACATTTTATAACAGTAAGTTTATAAATGTTTTGGTATTGGCTTTTAAGGGAAGTGAAATTATTTACATATATGTATAATACTTACTTAGTAGAAACTTATATAATTAAGGAATTTAATTATCCCACATTTTATTTACTATATTATATGGGAGTTAATATACTTAATTGAAACTAAGGAAAATACTTTATTTTATAAACCATATTTCGGATGTGGATATGTGTAAAAGTTAATATAAATAATTAAATGCAATAAAACTACATAAAGAATGTCTTGAATAAAATCCTAGTATACATATACGATAAATACATAAATAAATAAAAGACATAAAATACCTTATAGCAAATAGAATATGAAGGAATTAATAAGTTAAACTAAACCTATACATAATACTATTAAAAGAATATTATATGAGCTAGTATTGAATTGTGGTTATAAATTGAGCTTAAAGAGTTATCTTGGATTTCTAAGATTTATATAAACCATATTAGAATACATGTGTAATATTATTTGTCAAAGACCATAATGTAAATCTATAATTTGGTTAGGTAATTAATAAGTTGGGACTTAGGAATATTTGTAATTAGATTTTACACAAATAGAACTTACTATATAATTAATGAATAAATGTAATACTTTTACATCTAAATGTTCTTAATATATAAACAATAATAAATAAATAAAATACTTTTACATCTAAATGTGAGGTGGATTAGTAAGTCTAGATTTAATCATTTCTTAACATTTATGGTTGGAATATAACTTAATGTTTTACGATACATTCATTAAAAGGTTATGGTATAAAACTATATTAAACTATGATTAGGAAAATAATCTAAATAATAATCTTTAAGTTTCTTAGAATTAGATAAGCCATATAAAATACATTTATAACATTATTACCAATATTCAGTAGGTGAGTTTATAAATAAGTGTTGTAATTAATAGCCAGAACTTACAAAAAGGTTTGCAAATATAAATTAGATACTTAAAAACCTTTGAACCTTTATTTTGATGAAGCTAAGTTACATAAGAGATTATATTAATCTACTTTACGACATTGGAAATATTAGTATGTAATTTGAATTTAAGGTATGAGGATTTTTCAGAATAGACGATCTTATTAGTTAATTAACAATCTCACTTATGAATGAGAATTAAATTCTTAGGTAAATTTTACCTTATGTAGATATATTGTCCATCCTAAATACAATAAAGGGAATTAATTTATTAAGTTGTTCCTTTGAAACCTTAGGCTTTGTAAAATAATTTAAAACATATTTAAGGCTTAAGTTTATTGAAGTTTAGTACAAAAGGATTATACATAGTCTATAGAGTGTATGTGTGTAAAAATAAAACATTTAGGAGATTAAAGGTAAGTAAGGATACATAAGAGGTTATATTTAAACACCTTATTATATAGGTAATAATTAAGCAAGTAATGTACCTTGTGAATACTAAATGTAAGAGTTCGATAAGTCTAAGTTAACTATAATATAGTTGTTTCAATATGAGAGGTAATTCAACATCTTATGGCAAGATTATTAGACGGTTATAATAGGAAGTCATTCTGAACTAAGGATATGATAATTGAGTTTAGTGGCTCAATTAAGTTATAATAAATTGTATCTACAACATTATGATTCCAATATACAAGATGTAGATCTTAATTAGGTTAAGGGAAACTTAATCATAATGGGTTGTCTAGTAGATATTGTTTAAATACATAATCTTTACATTGTGAGATAATAGTATAGTATTCTGAGATGAGTCCATCATAGGTCATAATACAATGTTTATTCTAAATTAAGAATAAAGGTATTGAGCTTAAGATTATTATCGAAATTCTTAGATTTAATTATAATGATATAGAGGTCTCAAAAGTAATGAATGTGAGGATTGTGGTTAAATATGAATAAAGTGGATAGGAGTGGACAATTAGCAAATGTTGATCGAATACATTCCTTGATCTTACCACCTTGGGCTATACAACGTTCTCAGATAACACAAAGATTATACATAACATTTAAGTGAGGGCTTAAAAGATAATTGAGACTTTGAAATAAGAGTAAGGAGTTTATTTAAGCGTAACATAGGCTACAAGTGATTGATGATAGATTACCTTTAATATTCTTCAGAGTACTGTTGATTGTTTGCGCAAGTTGATTAGAACTGCTACAGCGTTACCCAGGTATGATTTCTCGTACTCAGCTTTTTGTGTTTTGGACTCTATGGAATGTTTTGTACGATTTCTCGTACTCCGATATTTTTGCTGATTGACTTGTGGAATGTTTTGGAAAACACTAACTGACTTAAAGAGGAATTTCTAAAAGGAAATGGTTGTGTGACTAACTCAGCTTGTGTGACTAACTGAGCCTTGGATGTGAAACTCACTTGGGTATTGGTTCCTTCTATTTGGTGCCCCGTTAGACATTGACTGCTTAGGGTTTACGCTTCCGCACTCTGTAGGACTGAGTGTTTTGGTATTGCTCTGGGTAGTTAGTGATCTAGTGGGAATTTGGACAAGATCAATCTTGGAAATCTTTCTTTGGACTCTGGATATCGTTTCATCCATGAGCTGGTTCTTGAGGTTTCGACGTGCGCGCGTCTTCAATGGTAACAGAGAGGGGCTGTATATCCCCTGTCCCAAAAGGGACATAGTAGACAGAGAGGGGCTGTATATCCCCTGTCCTTAGTGGACGTTGTAGACAGAGAGGGGTTGTATATCCCCTGTCCTTAGTGGACGTTGTAGACAGAGAGGGGCTGTATATCCCCTGTCCTTAGTGGACGTTGTAGACAGAGAGGGGCTGTATATCCCCTGTCCTTAGTGGACGTAGTTAACAGAGAGGGGCTGTATATCCCTGTCCTTAGTGGACGTGGTAAACAGTGAGGGGCTGTATATCCCCTGTCCTAAAAGGACGTACTTGGCGGTGGGGGCCATCTCTCCCAATTGAATTTATTCCACTCTTGAGTATATTTTGTCTATGGGATTTAGCTTTCTGAAATGGTGGGGACATAAACTGTCTACCATAGGTTATGGGTATTCATATCATTCCTAGTCCTTTGTGACTACCTAAGTCTTTCTATTCTTAACCAGAATTGGTTCTAACATCAATAATGGATGCTCACTAACTATATGGTGTGATTTCTTAAGTGGTTGATTTGGTTTTTAAGTTCTTTGTCTCTATCCTTACCTTGTTCTCTCTTCTCTATGATTGATTGTTTTGAAGTGCCTCATTTCCCCTGTTTTACTTTCAAGAATTTGATTTCAAGTTACTGTTTATTTTGAAGAGTTATGTTTTATAAGTTTGTTTTTGGAGAATTGTACCAGTTCCATTCCAGGGAACTGACTCACCCCTCCCGGGGTGGGATGCTTGGTTTCATCTTGCAGGTATAAATGGATTTACAGGTGGCCACGAAGAGCATGAGTGATTGGGATGGGATTAGGTTTATGGAGAGTGAATGTATTTTATTATTGTTATGTTTTTTGTTAAGTTTTCTCGAAGTTCAGACCGTAACTTAGTTAATTGTAATGGTTGTAACTGGTGAGGTTGGTACCGGGTGTTTGGAGCCCGATGGTCTGTAATCGCCATTAGAGATTTTATTCCGCTGTATTTATTGTAAATAGGGGCGTTACATAGTCCCTGATATAGAAGTTGAAATTTCTGTTTCTACACCTACGGGAAGAGTGGTAGGATGCACTAGGAAGATGGAAGGAGTAAAAATAACCATTGAGGGTAGAGAATTTGAGATGAATCTGGTAGAGTTTGATTTGAAGGATTTTGATATAATCTTGGGGATGGATTGGTTAAGTAAGCACAAGGGGCGCATAGATTGTGAAAAACAAAAGATTAGCTTATGTGGGAAGAAAGGAAAGAGAGTGTCGTACACATGCGAAGGAGCTAAGCAAAAGGTAAAAGTCCTACCTGCCTTAAAATTTTTAAAGGAGTTGCGAAAAGGTGAGCCAGTTTATTTGTGTTATGTTCAAGAGGAAAAATTGGCGCAAGAACAAAAGCCATCCGCACTTGAGGATCTTCCGGTAGTCAGGGAATTTCCAGATGTTTTTCCAGAAGAAATTCCTGGACTTCCACCCGACCGTGAGATTGAGTTTACTATGATTTAGTACCAGGAACAGCTCCAATTTCTAAGCATCCTTATAGGATGGCCCCGAATGAGATGAATGAGTTAAAGAAACAATTGGAGGAACTTTTAGAAAAAGGTTATATTCGACCGAGTGCTTCTCCGTGGGGAGCCCCAGTTTTGTTTGTAAGAAAGAAGGATGGAACTTTGCGTCTTTGCATTGATTACAGGGAGTTAAATAACGTTACAATCAAGAATAAATATCCCTTGCCTAGGATTGATGATTTGTTCGACCAGCTACAAGGAGCGAAAGTATTTTCTAAGATTGATTTAAGGTCAGGCTATCATCAGTTAAAGATAGCAGAAAAGGACATACCAAAGACAGCCTTTCGAACGAGGTATGGACATTATGAATTTGTGGTGATGCTATTCGGGCTAACAAATGCGCCAGCAGTATTTATGGACTTAATGAATCGGGTTTCAGCTAATTCCTGGATAAGTTTGTAGTCGTATTTATTGATGACATATTGGTGTACTCAAAGGATGAGGAGCAACATGCTGATCATCTGCGGCAAGTTCTACAAGTTTTAGGGAGAAGAAGCTGTATGCCAAATTATCTAAGTGTGATTTTTGGCTCAAGGAAGTATATCGTTTTAGGTCATGTGGTAACCGGTGATGGAATTTCGGTTGACCCGGCTAAAATTCAGGCTGTTAAGGATTGGCCCAGCCAACGAATGTACGAGAAGTTAGAAGTTTTCTTGGGTTAGCTGGATACTATAGGAAGTTTGTTCAAGACTTTGCTAAAATTGCGAGACCGCTCACAAATCTGATGAAAAAGGAAGTGCGTTATAAGTGGGATGAGGATTGTGAAAAAGCTTTCCGGATTTTGAAGGAGAAGTTAACCACAGCACAGTTCTTACGTTGCCCTGTGGTACTGACGGTTTTGAAGTATATAGTGACGCGTCTAAATATGGTTTAGGGTGTGTGTTGATGCAGAATGGCAAGG